>CM073138.1:2882500-4082500 GCA_037039145.1 Fundulus diaphanus
GTCATCCCAGTCAACCGTGCCATGTGAGATTCTTCTGGGATAAAAGCAGAACGCCTGTCAGATGTGTTTTTGCTCACAGCAGCAACATCTTTTCCTCACCTAAAGCTCTCGACCGTATATCAAAACTGTGCTAATTGTACTGCTACTTGCTAATTGACCATCAGTTTAACTTGCAGCTGTTATGACATAGTTATTCACCCGAAGCTGCTTAGCCACAGGGTGTCCAAGTACATACTGGAAAAGCAACATCCTTTGGCTTTTTAAGAATGTTTCCCTAAAATGGAAGCCAGAGTTACTTCCTTTTATCCTTTAATCTATTAATCTACAGCTTTAAACAAAGATGTAGCTTATCACTTGTAATGTACTTTGCCTCCTACTAATAATATGCAAATGTCGGTACAAGAGATAGCGTTGGTGAAGGACTCATTTTTTTGCCAAACTTCTATATTCTTAGCATTTAACATGTATCAAGAATCTTTTAATGTCATCGGCTTGGGATGCACTCAGATAATATGACACACATACACAACAGATTTCTTTCACACATTATAGAGCATGCAAGTTTGTATCAGAAATGTTTAGTCATAGAATAAGTTCATTTACAGAATTCATGTAGAAATTGAAACAAACAAAAATTAGACATGAAGTTACATGAACAAAGACTATAAGGCAGGAAAGTCATGACTTCAGCACCTGCACTAACTGGGTAACCGTCTGGTGGACTAAGTTTGGCTGGCGTTGACACTCCACTGATTTAGCTTTCAAAAAACAGTTTCACAAGCTAACCAGACCTTTTCGAATGACACTGCTCGCTTATGGTATTACAGAAAATGCCAATAAAGACGTTTAGCTATTCATACCAAGGACACCAAGGTTTTTCTCTTTTAATTGCTACTTCCAAGCCTTTCACATATTTTTAGAACTTGTTTTTTTCACATTTGTGTACCACAGCTTTGCTATGAGGCTTTCATATTAATACTTTTTTATTTGAAAATTTCACTGTTCTTCTCAATGCTTACCATCAGCCATGTTCTCTCTCTTTTTTTTCTTCATAGTAGGTACACCTGGTCTGGCGTTCTGTTATCTGAGACATCATCCAGAGAAGACAGCTCACCTGCTATTACCATCTAATGTAGAACAGATTACTGGATCAATGTGTGCTTCTGTGCTTTTTGTCTCTCTTGTTGTGTCTCTGCTCTGTCTTCTGTAACCCCAGTCGGTCGAGGCAGATGACCGTTCATACTGAGCCTGGTTCTGGTTCTGCTGGAGGTTTTTCCTTCCCGCTAATGGGTGTTTTTTTTCTTTCCACTGTCGCTTCATGCTTGCTCAGTATGAGGGATTGCTGCAAAGCCATGTACAATGCAGACGACTCTCCCTGTAGCTCTACGCTCCAGGAGTGAATGCTGCTTGTCGGGACTTTGAAGCAATCAACTGGTTTCCTTATATAGGACATTTTTGACCAATCTGTATAATATGATTGATTTTGACTTTGTAAAGTGCCTCGAGACGACATGTTTCATGAATTGGCGCTATATAAATAAAATTGAATTGAATTGAATTGAATTTAATTGAATTGAATTATATTTTTTGGCTAACCATATGTTATTCAGAGTCTCACTGTTTCTCCAGCTATCTTGCGACCTGAGTATTTGCTTTGGTTGTCTTCATCTCCTTCCTGCGTTTGGTTTACTTGAAGTGAACGAAGAACTTGTTTTAGCAGCACCAGAGTCTTCCCAAATGAAAAGCACTTTCTGAGCAAACGAGTAAGAGTTTGAATCCACAGGGCTGCTGTAAATCCACCTCGAGAGTTTTCCTTTGTCACAGATTCTGGTCTGTTGTGAAGAAAGAGCTCAGTCAAAAAGTAAAGCTCTCAATTCTGTGTACGGTCTGACCCTCATCTATGACCATAAGGTTTGGATCATAACAAAAATAACGAGATCCTGGATACAAGTGGCCTTATTTGATCACAGTGTGAACAAAACAACTTCTCCTGCTATTTCCAGGTTTTTCTGAAGCCCTTATGAGCCTTATGGCTGTTGGCCTCTCTTCTGATCATCCTTTTGACTCCTCAGTCAGAGTCCTTGTGAGGGGCACCAGGCTGTGACTGGTTTTTGGTGAAATCATGCTCTTTCTACTTCAGCACTACAGTTTCAAATGGCACTCACCGGAACATTCACAGGTTTTGGAAATGCCGCTCTAACAATTTCCATTAGCATGTTTTTGTCAGTAAGACATTTTTGTGAATGCGAAACATTTTTATAGGGCGTCGGTTACACCTGATATTGATTTGCGGGAGGAGTGCTTGTCTAAATATGATATATTTCAGCTGCTTTCTTTGCTTTTATTAATTTATTGTTTGTCCAATAATTTCAGAATTGATACACATATGTTAACTGGTGCGTATCAGAGCAGCAGTTGGTCATGAGTATTGACCATTATGACCCACATTGTAGACCTATCACAACACCTCCATATGCCATGTGGTCTTTATGGAAAAATGCTGACAAACTATAGGAAGATCCCTGTTAGGCTATTTGTCACATTGACAAAAAGGAGGCTTGGTATCGTTTTAAAGGTAGAGTTGGCAATTTTTCCTGAGGTTTCCACAAGTCCCTTTTTGAATAACTGTGTATGTGCAAGACCTGCTCTTTCAGGGGGATCACGTGCAAAAGAAATCTCCCAAATACACTCTGGACTAATTTCTTTCCACTGAGGACATCCTTTTCTTCTCATAAACTTGAACACCGCTCACCTCTTGCAACTCTCTGCCATGTTCAAAGTATTCAGTGAGAGCAGTGGAGCTACAATGAACGGCTAACACCAAAGCTAACCGCCAACCAGATACATAAACAATAGAAGTGCGCAAGCGCAGCCAGCAACTGGAAGCAAATAAGGAACGAGAACGCACAGTGGCATCATGTGAGCGCGTCAGAATGATGACATGTGGGACAACCAGTAGATCAGGTGATACCCCCAGAACCTGAGGGACAGAGGGGGGTGAGAGCAGGAACAAAACTCTGACCAATCCCCTCCCTTCAGACCGAACGGCAGATTTTGGTTAGAGTTTTTACAGGCCTGCAGCTCCCACAGAGATCAATTTTTTTAACCTCCATTGTCTGAATACATATTATATTTACTACTTTCAGGATAGAAGGATGATTTTATCCAGTATAATAAAAAGTGTTTCTGAACAAGATTACCAATTACACCTCTAAGCAATGATGAGGGAGAGCAGCGACTCATAGGGTTCATAATTCTCTCCATGTTTAATCTTTGTTTTCTAAACCTCTATTTAATTCAGCCTAATATGCCTCGATATAGAGACCTTTTCACGTCCCCAGTTTGTTATTTGGATGTTGCTATTTATAGCACATTGACGTCTGGTTATGAGGGCAAGGCAGGGGATTAATATCTGAAACTCCTAATTATGGGATTATATTTAGAAATACCAACTTTCATCAAAAAGAATGACACAATCATGATTTGCTGACCAAATCATGAGTAATTATTTTGTAAGCTAATTTGTTTTCAGTGAAAACCAAGGGGAGCAAAGGTTTTCTCAACAGCGATACACAAATTATCTTTACCTGGAGGCTAAATGTGCATTTTATTTGGAGAACCATTTTTCCACCCTTACAGTTTATTGAATACTAATGCAGCTCAATTCCTGAAAACTTAATTAGTTTAACACCAAATGCCCTTGCACCTTTTACTTTTGTTTTTGCACCAGCACTACTACACCTTTATAACTGGTTGTTTGCATCACTGTACAAAAAACAATCACTATTATATTTAGAAGGGATTTTTTCCAACACATGGATTGCTGACAAATTTTTCATAAGTAGCAGGAATTTCTCATTATGACGTCTCTTCCTCCTCTGATAAAACAGGAATCCCAACATGGCTGCCCAGACTCTCTCAACATGCAGCTGCTGCCAAAGTTTCTTGACATGATGCTTCTGGTGCAACAAAACTCAGCAAGTTTTCAGCTCACAAAAGTTGTAAATTCAGATTCTTCCTTGTAAGGAGAGCTTTCCAGTGCACACTTCAAGGTGGTGGTCGTAGTGTTTAATTTTTTTGTGTTTCGTTTTCAGGAGGGGGAGTTACAAGACAGCTAACAGTTGCTTCAAACCCCCAATGCTGCTCTTAGAAGGATGACAAGGTCAAACTGTGAGTAAACGGCTCATTGTAAAGGAGCAGGCAGTTCGGTTCATGACAGCTTTAAAGAAAACTGAGAAAGGTCGTGCCGCTTTAATTATACTTTGTAAATCAGGCAAATTTATGCAATGTTGATTCTTATCGCAAATAAAGCTGCATTACAGCCCAATTACAAAATGTAAATTTAAATAAATTACTGAGAATTTAACTACATTACATGACTTATTTTGACAATTAGAGTCAAAGCATTTTTTTTCTAACAAAAGATTGATTTCAGCTTCAAATATTTGGTGTGCTGGTGAGTTTAGTTCACAGTGATGTGCATGAACATGTTCATGAAAGGAGCTCACTTCCTTGGACACTTTGTACTGAAAGATGCTCTTTTTTACATGACGTACCTGAAGTAACCACAGCCCACCCTGGACCCTGGGTTAGTGGATATCCAGAGTAATTTCTGGGGTGAATTCCTGCATACCCTGGGTTGTCCATGTCAGAAAGCTCAGAAGCCTTGACTCCGAGTCAGATTATGACAACAAATTACTCTGTGAAACAACCCTGCTACCAAGCAGAGTTGTTTGGGCAAACTCTGAGATTTCCTCTTTTTAGGTGAGATCTGCATAAGAAAGTGTTGCGAAAGGTGTGTCCTTTTCTGGAGGAGTATGATTGCTGGAGAGCAAATATTCCACAGAAATCTCTGTCGGGAGAGGCTGATCAGACCACAAATAAATGTCTTATTTCCTGCTGATGCCATGGAGAATTTCCTTATCTGCGTTCCATTGATGAGGGCTTCTTTCGTGCTTGTGCTTAACTCAGGGTTGATAGTGCGCTGAGTTCAGTTACCTGATGAATATCACCTGTTCTGAAACCGAAAACACTGAATATGAGAGTGTGAGGTAGAACTACTACTACTACTAATAATAATAATAACAATAATAACTACTCAGAATAGCTGCGGCTGCTTTCTACTCAGGGTAGATCGGCCATTCTTTCTGAAACGGGGCCCTGGTGTCATTTAACACTGTTCTATTTGCGAGTAAAGAACAGATATAGATAATGTTTTTCAGGGAGCAAATTCGAACATTTAATGGAGAAAATAGCAACACTTTCTTCTAAGGTGAGGGTGACTGCTTGTTCATGTGCAAAGGCACAGCCTTGTGGGGGGCCTATTATGGATAATTTATGCCTATCCTCTGACCTTAAACCTGACCATAATACCTTTTTCTCTGGATTACAGTAATAAAAATGCCCTAGCCTTGAAAACTGCTAGATTAAACCAGCTTTTATTTGCACTGTGGGGAGAGTTTGCAGCTATGGAAGAGATGAGCTGATGTATGAGGCTGCAGATTAACAACAAGCCAAATGCTGTTAAATAATTCAGCTTTTATCAGCTGATGTGCTAAAACAGAATCAGGGTTTTGTTCATGAGGAAAACCAACCTGGGGACCGTGAACACGGTTCTGAAGGTTCGGGTGGTGAACTATAAACAAGAACTGGTTCATTCTAAACGAGCTGAATGAAATTTAAAACAAGTTATTTTTCTACTTATTTTACTATCATAACTGCTACATTTCTAGTGCGAGCCACAGTGCTCACTGACTCACTTACAGGAAAAAAAATGAAAGGAAAAAAAGAGATATAAATGGGAGCTTCATTTCAAGTCCTGTCTTCTGGGAATTATTTTCCAGTTTGCAGAGGCATGGAGGCTTTTGATAACAAAGATGCCTTCTTAACCCTGGCAGATAATAGGCTGCAAATTGGGTTTAAGTAGTGAAAGTGTTGCTCCGTTTTAACGAGGCGATTCTTCAGTGGAGCTGTGTTTGTGCTTCTGTGCTGCTCATGCAGAAGCTTGGCAAGAGACTCAGGACCATTCTGTAAAGGACTTGTGTCCTCACCAGCCAACAGAGTATCAAATAATAAGACTATTGTTAAAAAAAAAAAAACATTAAGAGTGAGTAATACAGACACCTTCTAACAGGAGGACATGAAAACAGGAAACATATAAACTTATTAAAATAGGGTCAGGAGAGAGGTTCCTAAAGAGGAGCTCAGCAAAGAATTAATGAGCAACAGTTAAAAGAAAGTAGACAAAGCGAAATCAGATTAATGAAATTACTTCTGCTTGCAGTGATAGTGTCTAATACACCAGGATCGGGTAAATAAATCAGCCGGCGCTATCTGATTGGTCATAAACATAGAAGACAACAAAATCAACCAAAATTTCTACACAAGCAGGCTAAATCCACATTAAAAATGCCAACTTATCAGAATTATGGAGCCACAGACTGTTTCTAAAAAGCTTCTGGAGGATTGTAAGATGGCTGCCACCTTTAAGGCACCTTTAAAACGAAACCACATCGCAGCATTTTTATTTCAGTTCCACCTGCCAGCTTTTACTAAACAGCTTTTGATTTTAAAATCAGGTTTATTAAATACAAAACCAAATTGCTTTCTGATATATATACGTATGTAAATATGCGTTAGATAGTCATGAGAGGGAAAAAGAGGCTGCTTTTCCTTCTTCTTCTCTTAGTCAAATTGTGGCGTGTTTCTACGGAGACATTTTTCTAAATCCTAATCAATTTTGAATAACCCGAGGGATGCCATACGCTCGCTGGTTCCGTGCTTCCCTCTCCTTTCCTTCTCACACAAACACTTTTTCACAAGGACAAAAGCAGACCTCTCAATCACTTCCTGTTATCATCAAAGTCAGCGCTTGAAACCACGGCGTGCCCAGATCTTTCTTCTCTGAAACTCAAAGCATTCTTTGTTCTTATTCTTTTTGCTCATGCAGCAGCTCCTTCTATGGTGTTCTGTAGTTTGACAATCGTTCCATCAGTATTTCCATAAAAGTACCACTCTGGTTCTCTAAAAATATCATAGTATAGAATGTAAGAACTTGATTGATTTTATGTCATAAATCACAGCAGTCTTATTATCCCTCATGTAATCCCTCCACCCACTGTACATACCCCTGCAGTACATTTGTACTGTAGATACCCTGAATGTACCCAATAAAAGTACATATCCAGGTACCCAGTGAGCATCCCAAGAGTATCAATACGTATCCAGTAGCTGGAGTTACATTCATAAAACCCCACAAATGCACTGTGATGTACCACTGTGTGTACCCAGAAGCAGCCATAGCTAATCCTATAAGTGTCCTACAGCTACCACCAGAAGAACCACACAAGCAGCACCCTGTATGTGCATTAAGTAACTTGGAAGCGACGTGGACTTTGTTTTTTGCTCAGGTCTGGGACTGGACAGACTACAGTTTGGCTATTGTTCAGTTCAGTGTAATTGTCAGAGAATAAACAGGACATTCTTCAAAATATTCACGTGGAAAGGATGAAAAGCAGGACTTAACCAGGCTGCCTAACAGCGTCAAGGTCTGGGGTTCTCTGCTGGTACTCTGGATCCTTCCTTCTGTAAAGGTCCATACATTTTACCTTTGTTACAGATTGCAACTTTCTCCTAAGGGAGAGTTTGTGAATGGTTCCGTGTCTCTACATTGTCTCCGTGATGGACTGGTGGAACCTGCCTCATGCTGAGGATAAGCAGCAGTGTAGACTGGAACAGGATTAACCTCATAGAAAAACAAATGATGGGTCACTGGAAGACTTTAGACGTTAAATCATGCCCCAAAACAGTCCCTAAAACATTCCAGATTGTTGTTTGGAAAGTTCAGAGCTATGGTTAACATCTGAGACTCTGATGCTCTTCATAAGCATCTTTGTGGGTCTCATTGTCTTCTTAAAGGAAGATGAGACAAGGAAGGAAATAATCTTCTGTCACCTGTTCGAAGTGAAAGGAAGCTCCTTAACTGCTCTCCTTTTACACTCTCCTGGATTTGCTTTTATCTTCTCCTTCTTTGCACTTTACTTTAAGCTTCTTTCACTTATTCTTTTGCACTCTGCCTGTCACTGTTTTTTTTTTTAGATTCAGCATAGCTCACACTCCGTTAAATAATTAAGTTGCAATAAATCCCACTGTCACATCAAGTTTTCAGACACCAAGCCTTGCGTGCAGAGACTTCAGCTGAAGGAAAGAGAGCTTCTGTATTTTTGTAGGTGCAAGAGAAAAGAACAAGATGCGACAAAGGGGAAACTTTATTGATCGCCACCGCTTCACAGAAGTATCGCACTCTTGTGGTATTCATATATCCATGACACACCTCGTTCTAAAACGTTGTCGCTGTGATCCTTCCAGAAGCCCACAACATGCAGCGGCGTGTGAAGAATGGCCACTGAAGAGGAAGCAGCACAATCCGCTCTGAAATTCCTTTCTTAGATGATTTTGCTAGGCCATTATATTCCTTACAGTCGAATGCTTTGGAAGGTCACGCCTGAGTGCACAGAATACACATAACCAAACTAAACTACCACTCATACATAAATATCTGGACTCACACGAGAGGGGAGAAAAGTTAACATTCTGAGAGAGAACTAAAAGAGAAACACTTGCAATAAAACAAATATAAGCGCTGCTATCAGTGGTATTTTCCACTTGTACTTTCCTGATGTACTAGATGCCAACATTTTACATTATTAATTTACTGCATTAACAGGAAGTGCGGCACAAAGCAAATTAGTCTTGAAAAATAAAAAAGCATGCAGATTAGCTATTTCAGAAAGCCTATTAAAGACAGAAAAGAATGAAGCTTTAATTAAAAAAGAAAACAATTGTGCTTTAATCTGCGCACAGCCAAGGTGAAAAAACACAAGATATAAAATAAATATCAGGCACAGCATTATGACCAGTGACTAAATTAATAACACCTGTTTTTCAATGTAACATTTGTTAGTGGATGGCATATATCAGTACTGTGTACTAAGGAGGGATAGTGAGCAGTGAAGGGATTTGACTGAGTTTGACATGTTATGATGGGTAGAGACCGTGTCAGAGCATCTCCAAAACTGCAGCTCCTGTGGTGTCTTCCTGTGGTGTCTTCCTGGTACCAAGAGTGGTCCGGGAAAGAATCAATGCTGTAATTGATGACAGGATCATGTACAGCCCAGACCTTCTGATTCATGTGGAGTGAAAGGCTGATCCTTCTTAACAGAAAGTTGTCAGTACGCATCTGAGTACATCTTTGTTTGGTGCTCATGGGTCTGGACAGGAAGGACATTTCCTGATGGTTTTGTCCTCCTCCAGTAGGATGGTGCACCCTGCAAGAAAGCCGAAATGGTTCAAGAAATATTTGAAGAGCAGAATAATCGGCGTTGCTTTGGCCCTCAAATTCTACAGATCTCAATCCATGCAGGCATTTGTGGGACGTGCTGGACGATCAAGTCCAATTTAGGCCCCCACCTCTCAACCTACATACTTAAAGGGACCGTGACATCACTGAATAAACCATTTTAGGTAGTAGATATTGCTGCATTTACTCCAAAGAATATAATTAAAAAAAATAATGTAATTTTGTAAATGAACGTTGTTGTGTCAGGCCAAATGTCTCTCCTCAGTAAAAAGGTTGGGTGCAGTAATGATATGCAGCACTATGGTTGACTTCACTCTGATTGGCTACAACCATATTTGGAAAACCAGTCCCCCCTGTCATGGTAGCAGGAAGCGCTGCTGCATTATGGGTAATTCTGCTGCTGAGAGTGACGCATCGTAAAGTCCCGCCTCCCACGCTGTGAATGGTGCGGTCTGTTTTGGGCGGAAGGTATGGAGCCTTACCAAACCGATCATGCTCCGTGTAAGAAGGCTGTTTGCCTGAAGGTGAGCGCGGATTGAAGACTATGAATCACGTAGAAAATAACCTACGTAGAAAGATAAACTGTTTTCTGATCTGTTTGCAAGCAAAGAAACAAAGTCCAGGAGCAGGTCCTTTGGAACCCACTCTTGACATTCACTCGGCCTCATCAGTGCACAACAGACCATATTATACCCCGAAAACCATTGAAAAATGAAATTCATTATTTCATGCTCACTGGGTACCTGGATATGTACTTTTATTGGCCCCTATAAAGGATCTGAGGCTAGCATCTTGATCCCATATACAACATCAAACCCTCAGGGCTGTAGTTTAGTCCATTCCTCCATCAGTCAGGGTCGTTCTGGCAGCCAAAGGATGACAGCACACTATTAGGCAGCTGGTCACAATGCTACACATGATGCATGCAATACATGCTATGATTGGCATGTATCATGGTTGGGTGGGTACTATCCTGACATGTGTGCAAACATCAGCATGAAGAAGGTGCAAACATGAGAAGTCTTGCAGTGTTTTCCAAGGCACTGAAACACCGTGCTTCATTTACTGTTTAGGTAAATTTACTGCAGCTAAACAAGAGCTGATCAATGCAATATGCTGAATATTCACCTTGATTTACTCTCTTCTGTTTTTGCAGTAATGTGTTTTTATGCTTTCACATTTGGTGTTTGTGGTAACAGGCACATTTTTCAGCTTCATTAAAGCACAAACACATGCTGTGTTGGGCCATTGCATCTGACAGCTGAAATTAAATGATGAATTAATAGCTCCCAAATGCTTTCACACTCTGGGGGCATGATTACATTCAGTTAGGAGTTCAGTTGTTAAAGATGAAATTCTGAATAACATGCTTGACTTAAACACAAATTTCACAGACACAAAAATCGAGATTTGTTCTTTATTAGAAAAATAATGTCAACACTATCCGTTCCTCTTTAAATTTCCTTTCTACTATTTGTGTTAGGTTATTGTGCTGGTATGGTAAAAAGAAAGTATGCCTTTTGCAGCGCTACAGTTTTAGAACCTGGAAATGATCTGCGTTCTTGTGTACAAAGACTGAGGTGGATTTGTTACGACAAATCAAGAAGACTGAGTACGCACAAAAAATCCAAAAATATGAGCCGTGCATTCTGGATTCTCCTGGCTGTGCGATTACATATCATGTGTTCTTGCTGTCATGATTTTGTCTTGGATGAACCCGGACACAGCACGCACACACAGAGCTGATTTTAAGAGAGTTTATTGCAAGCAGTGGATGATGATGACATGAAGAACCAGAGTCTGTTATCAGGCGGAGATGAAGGATGCAGGAGCAGAGCGGAGAGACTGACCAGGAACCGGGAGTGAAGCCAGAGTCCATGAAAACGGGAACGGAGGTACAGAGTCCATGAAACGGAGGAGCAATAGTCCATGACACAGAGGGGAGCTGGGCTGCTGCAGAACCAGGAGGGTAACCAGAGACCTTGAAGACGAAGACGGAGGAACAGAAACCAGCAGCGCAGCAAAACAGAAACTAAACTTGACGAGACGGGAACCAAGACCTTGCAGGAAGAATTGGCAGTGGAGTCACTCCTAAATGAAACATGAATGAAACACATTCCCCATGCCCACATTAAAAGCAAAAGAACAGATAAAGTGATTGTTGGTTATCAGCTTTTGGATGTTCTCCTGATCCATCCCATCTTTTGTCTTACATAGAAAACCATTTACCAACTATCTTTGTTCCCTGCATTTGACATCATTGTATTATAACTCTTCTCTAAGAAATCTATGTACTGCAGACAGAAAACACCATTTTATTTGCTCATAATTGTAACCAAATATAATATAAGGCTTTGCTCCTCATTGGTTCCAGAGCTTGGACTTTACTAGAATTCAAATTAGAAACTTTGGGAATCCATGTTCTATATTATCAGGTCTGCACTCTGTGGCTTGTGAAGGTCCTTTGTGGTTTTTGAGATTAAACAGTATCTTCCAGGTTCCTTTTGAAATGTTAGATATTTGTTGTGGCATCCCTAAAGCTTGCTCTAAATTCCCCTACCTTGACCAAAAGTGGAGAACATTGGTTTGAATGTTGTTTTTTCTTGTCTTCTTCCTCAAACATTTTGTGATGGTTTGTGTCTAATATTTATTTAAATATATAAATAAGCATGAAAATAAAGTTTCCTTTATCCAAATGGGATATCGCTGAAGTCACACTCGTGTCCTGTGATTCGTCCCTCTTCCCCCCAAAAGCTCCAATTCATTAGTTCCATTCACTAATACTTTGTAAGCTCTTTCGTGATTAATGGAAAAGCTTATACAGTATCCTGCTGTAATTCCTAGTATTCCCAATTTTCTCAAAAAGAACTTCCCAGATCCTCTAATTGCATAATCTGTCACTGCAGGACATGCTCGGACATGGTGCAAGTTTACATGGACCCAGGATCATTTACAATTTATGTTATTAACACAAGCAAACTTTTTTATTATTATTTGTGATTTTCTATATGCCACACAAAGGTGTAAAAGTCTTCGTTTTATGCTTTAAGACAGATAACCTTTTCACAAATAGATATTTACTGTGTGTGCTGCTGCTGGTGTATGAACAGTTTAAGTCTGCAAGTTTTACCACGTTTCATACGGTATGTGGGAAGCCAAACTGGGTACTTAACAGGTAGCTTTGATTTTCTCAGTTGGAATAATGACTTCAGGGGGAATCCGTGTTTCAATTCAAGAACTCCCACAGAATCTGGCTTCAGATTCAAAGAGAAGGCACCAAAAATCTCAAACACCAAGTCTAGCTGGAAGTGCATTGAATTGCTAAGCCAATATGTCAGGATATAAGGTCCATTATAAAATCTTTCTCAATGGACATCTGGGATATTGACTGGCATATATCCTCTGTTTGACCTTTAGCGAGTTGTCTTAATAACGTCTGGATGCTTAAAACAATATTTTGTGTCAATTATATTTCCAAGCATCTGTTACAGGTTTGATGCTGCCTCATAAAGCACCTTTTACTGTACAGCTTATTGATCAGAAGAAAAGAGAGATGTCTTTTTTAAAAGTTAATCTGTGATCTTCTGCTGTTTTTCTGAGGTTTGGTTGTACGTCACGTGATCCGTGTTTTAGGCATCAACTTGCACAAGGTCCCCTCATAAGGGCACTCAGCTCTTCAGATTCCTTTAAGCTCTTGAAAGCAAAGTTATTCTCTATTTCATCCATGCATCCATCCAATCATCCATCCATCTATCATCTTCCTGTTATCCGGGGTCAGGTCGCGGGGGTAGCAGCTTCAGTAGGGAGGCCCAGACGTCCCTCTCCCCGGCCACTTGGGCCAGCTCCTCCGGGGGAATCCTAAGGCGTTCCCAGCAGAGAGACATAGTCGGTCCAGCGTGTCCTGGGTCTTCCTCTGGGCCTCCTCCCGGTGGGATGTGCCTGGAACACCTCACCAGGGAGGCGTCCAGGAGGCATCCTAACCAGATGCCCGAGCCACCTCAACTGGCTCCTCTGGACGTGAAGGAGCAGCGGCTCTACTCTGAGTCCTCCCCGGATGACTGAGCTCCTCATCCTATCTCTAAGGGAGAGCCCAGACACACTGCCCATGGAGCCCGGCCGGGCTCAGCCTGAAGAGGAGACATGGGTCCCCCTTCCAATGGGCTCACCACCTGTCGGAGGGGCCAAAGGGGTCGGGTGTGTTGTGTAATGGGTGGCAGTCGAGGGCGCGGACCGTGGCGTTCCGATCCTCGGCTGCAGAAGCTGGTTCTTGGGATGTGGAATGTATCTATTTCAGTTTGTACAAATTCAGTTTTTAATTCCAACGAACATTACTCTGGAGAGAATGATTTTTGTCGGTTCAAATATACTCACTTGTTGCTGTATTTTAAAAACAGAGCAGAGAAGAAACAAGCAGTAAACACAATGAGTAAAGAGATGTTGTTTCTCCATAACCTTCTCTTGGGGTGCTTCTGTAGTCTGAATCATTGTTTTGCTTGAAGTTTAATTTCACCTGTGAATCTTATTGCTCTTTTATCGACCAATTACAAAAAGGCCAATAATGACAGAGCTGCTCCCACATCATACCCCAACTCATTGTCCTTTTTTAGATGCTTTCTCTTGTGTTAATGGTCAAATAATAAATGCTTTCATTTTCTCTCTCTTACTAAAAACATATAAGTGAGCATGAAATAAAAAAAAAATCCAGTGAAATGTGTTTTTTATGAAACCCTTCCGAGGAGGAAGACTGAGCCTCACATAACCACAAAAAGTGTGTTACACATGTACAAAGAAAGACATCCTTGTTACACAGATAATGGCCAAGACCAAAGCAAGAAGCAGTTTTCACATGAAGCTGATAAAGAGAGTCATTTCTAAAAGGATCATCCATTATCCTTTGTTCTTTGGAAAAACTGCAGACCTTTGTTTTTCCTCTCTCTCTTTTTGTCTCTCATCACCGCATTTATCCCTTTGGGCTGAAGAGGAAGCTTGGAGAAACTTCATCAGGCAGAGGCCAGTAATTATTTATCGATCTTTATCGGTGAGCTCGTCTGTGAACAGCAACTTATTCCAATAAAGCAAAACAAACAATGCACCAAAATGGGTTGTTGATTACTACATTAGCATTGAACACCCACACATCAACATGGGCTCAGGGGACAGAGCATTGTCTTATATTTCTACTAGGAGACTCGATGAATAAGTGAAAAAATACAATTTTTTTTACATCTGGCTTTGCTCCAGCAAAGCTAAGGCCTAGTCCACATGTAGCCGGATATCTGGAAAAATGGAAAAATGTTTATGCAGTTATGCCTTTCATCCACACGTAAACTCTGTTATCCATGTCTAAAAAACAAATGATTGGGAAAACTCCATCTTTGAGCCTGGTGTGTACGTAACAAGATGGAGTTTTAGGGTCCGGGGCGTCACACAGCGCTGAAGTCGCATGTGTGGCCATTGTTTAGACTGCAGCCATTCAGTGGAGTAAAAGATGAATACTGTCAGAGAGGAGCTGATTTCTGGTGCTGTGATTGACTGTTAACAATATGACTCTAATCTATGTTAAACTGGACAAATTCACTAACCTACAGCATTTCTGGTCATTTATTTCCTACTGACATCACCTTGGCACTGCCCAGCATTTCCTGTCTACACCTCGATATCAAGACTTCAAAGTAAAAGTGTACAGGGAACATTATAAACATCAGTGGTTCAGAGGTTTTTAAAAGTCCAGCTGATCCAATATGTTGAGGTGCAAAGGAGAAAAAGTGCATGAAGGTCGGCTGTTCTACACAGGCACAATGCTGTTCAACATGGCTGTTATTTTTAACGACTCTGACTGGCTGACGTAGGTTTCAGCTTTGCGCTACACTGCCCCCTGTGCCTCTGGCATGCTTAAAACAACGGTCAGTGGTGAATTTACACGGGTTTGCGTGGATCAAAACCATCCTAAAAACATTCCTGTTTGTATGTTATTTTTAAAAATTATGTGGGGGAGATATTCATTCTTATAAAGACTCGGCTACATGTGTACAAGGCCTAAACCAGGACAATTACACTTGTAGATTGTTCAGATTCTTGTACATATTACTGATACTGTTCCCACAGTGGTAGAAACACATAAAATGTGGTGTGAAAGCCGTGTTTCGTTAGTATTTGTATAAATTACACTTTCAGAATCCAAAAGTAGAGACATGCAGAATATAGACAGTGTACATTTTTTATTTTACTAGATTTATTTTAAATGACACCTGTAAATAATATGATTACTGTCATATGTGCCAGTGTATTAATAACAATAATAATCATGACAAAAGCATTTTTCCTTCCTCTAGTCTGTAATAAAAAATTTTGATACTTTTAGCTTCTTTTTAACCAGGAAAGTCAAACTATTGCATCGGATGACCTGCAAAGTACATTAAATAAAAAATAAGCTATTTAGCTCACAACAGAAAAGTTGCATGAAAAATATTTGAGATGAGAGGAGGCTTGGAGAGAGGTGCTTATGCCAAGAAATGTAACAAGTCCAAAATGTTTTTGAGCACAAATCATGCTCACTTAAATTTTAATGCCATTTGAGGTTCACTGCACCACAAGCTGTTCCTCTTACTGTGAAACTGTCATTCTTGCTGTTTTTTGTGAGTGTTGATGTTCCTCTGCACAGCTTGCAGCTTTTGAAAAGAGATCTGTTCTGTGGTCACAGAAACCCTATTTGTAAATCAGTTGCAACAACCTGTGTTATGCAAACATAACTTATATCTAAAGATGATAAAAGAGCCACCTTTCTCTTGCAGATTTGTCATAAAAATACAGTTTTTTATGCCAAGTACAAAGTACTTGATTCAAAGAATTTACTAACAAGAAGCTTGTCTTCATGCTTAAGATAACTTGCACTTGTCCGTGGATTAAACGAGGTGACAACTTTCATGCAAACTTTACAGTCTCAGTGTTACAGTTAAATGCAGCGTTGTGAAAAAAGTATTTGCTTCCTTACATATTTCTTCAGTTTTTATATATATATATTTTATATTCTTAAATGTTTCAGATCATCCAACAAATGTTAAAGTGAATTTGGAGTAAATTCAAAATGGAGTTTTAAAATGATTTCATTTATTAAATAGGGGAAGAGTGCGATCCAAACACACCCGGCCCCATCTAAAAAGTAATTACCCTGTTGATTAACTGCCGTTAATCACATTGTGATGAAAAATCCCCATCAGGCTCGACCGCCACCAGCCTGGAACAATCCAGAAATCACTGAAACAAAATCAGTTTGGCCATTCAGTGGGCTTAAAAACCTCAAAAAGAAAGACATCATGCCTGATCTAAAGAAATGTAAGAACAGATGAGAAACAAAATTATTGACATAGATTGGCCTGGAAAGGGTCACAGAGGCATTTCCAAGGTGTTGGGACTCCAGTGTGAACCGTTACTCTCAGACGGTAGAAAACATGGTGAAACTTCCCAGGAATTACCTACCGACAATAATTGCTTCAAGATTGTTGTTCATCCAAGAGGTCACAGAAGAAGCCAGAATAACATCTAAAGCTCTGCAGGCCTCAGTGTCTCTGTTAAGGCTATAGCTAGTAAGAGATTTGAAAGCAGCAGTCCCTCCAAGCTCCACCTCCCACTCCTGTCAATGTCCCCCCCCAAAACAAAATAAAATAAAAATCGACTCGTATCTCACAGCAGAACTCAGCAGGGCAGAGGAGAGCTGACTCAGCCAGTTCAGCACATTTTGGACCTCAACCAAACTACATCCTGTCTCATTCACCAGTAAGTAAACTTCCTCTCAGGGTGTGCTGAATATTTCCAGCAGCGGTGAAATGGGATGTGTGTTCACAGGGAAGAGGAGGGACAGAGGGGGGCGTGGCCAGGACGAGACATGAAGGCATCTGATTGGTTCTTTCCATTCAGGCCGAAAAGCAGGGATTGGTCAGAGTTTTTACAGACCTGCAGCTCCCACAGGTCTGATTTTTTTTGTTCCATTTTCTGAATATATAATATACTGACTACTCTCAGGATGGAAAGAGCACTTCACCTAGCATAACAAAAAGTGTTTCTGAACAGGATTACCAACTATAGTTTTAAGGTCAGAGTTGATGATTCAGCAATAAAAGGACACTCGGCAAAAATGGATGAAATTTGGAAAGAAATGCATCACAAACTCAAGAATTATATGATATTCATTTACAATTCCTATGCCACAGCACATAATATGACCACTGACCATAAAAGACCATGATGTAATTAAAGAAGGTCTAATTATATGATGACAATGAACTAGCTTCTATGAGTAGCTTCTATATTCATGCTATGCTTTATACCAACCTCTCTACTGTGCTGGTGTGTGACATCTTGTCGCTAAGCATTAAACGTCTGGGATGTGTTGGGACAAAAACATCTCTTTTATTTAAAGGACTTTTCTACAGCATGGGTGAAAATCTCTCGGCAGCAAAGGTAGGTTGGGGGCTGACGGATGTCATGGGTCACACAGGAAAACTGAGATCTTCTCAGACTTATATTACTCTCAGCGTTAAACTGAACACAATCTGATGAGTTCACATCTTTTTGCTGTGCAGCGGTATGTGAGAACGCTTGTGTGCATCAGCTGTTCATCTCTCAAGCCAACATCTGCTGCGCGGTAATTGCTGTCTGGAGGTGTAAAATGTTTGCTAAGTGTTTGCGTGTACGTGAAAGAGAGGAAGTGAGACAGAAGATTCTCTCAGGAACCCAAAGTGGAAACTGATTTTCCTGTTTTTCAGACGGCACCTGCTCAAAGTATTGGTTTTGACATGAAGTGATCAAATGAATTATCAACCCGTCATTTGTGCCTTTCTTTGTTCATTGAGGCTTGAAATAAAAAAAAGATCTTGCTAATTACCCTCCCTTCACTTATCACAACTAAAGAATGCAACCTAACACTCGTAGACAGTCAAGTCTGACTGTTGAAGGTGAGTTAGGCCCCGCTCTCACCACTCCCTGAAAAGTGCTCTCCATTGTTCAACAGCTTGCAGCTCTGGCTTCAGCAACAGAAACTCTAGTGGTTGTTTTCTGACTTTAACATCGCTCACATCATTGTGGAAGAAATTCGGCTCACTTCTTCCAGCATTGCTTCAGTTCTTTGAGCTTTGCCGACATTGGTTAATGTTGATTGTAGACTTGCTTCATGAGGATAAGGGTGGTCAATGTGGCATATCTGTTGTGTAGCTTTTACGTTTTCATGCAGAATAATGCTTCACTTGGAGACTGCAATAAACATAAGGTTGCCCTTCATATCGACATTCATATGTATTTAAAGATATGGGTGCACAGATAACAGAATGTATCAAATATAAGTAATAAATGAGCAGGCTTAAGTTCAGTTATTTGACTCAGTGAGCACTGTTGATGTGTTTTTAATTTTATTTTTAATTTAATGCACAGAACCTGCCCTGTCTGGGCTTGTATTTGCCAGCTTTGTATCTACTACCAATAGTCATCTCTCTGTTATTCCTCATTTAAGAAGGAATTTATGGTAAATAGAAACATTCATAGTGCCTTGACCCGACACACGGCTGAGCTGCGTGGACTCAGTGTACAGACAGATGTCACAGATTCAAGCAGAAAAAAAGAAAACTGGCGGGTGTGTAATGGCAAAAGGAAAGATGTGACAGTCGTAACACAATCTTTGCTCTTTATTTCTTCTTTCAGTGGCATTTCATGCCAGTCTTCATGCTATTCGTGCCTTTTTTTTCACGGTTTCTGCCAGCTTTGTCTCACTGCTGCATGTCTACATGCCTCGGCTTTTGTGCCATCTTTCCCCGCAGGCATCTGAAAGAAAAAATTCAGAGACCAGCCTGATTTCACAGGGGAGGTTGTGACCTGGTGCGTTTGGTTTTCCTGGCGATCAAATTAGAGGAGATGGAAGCTGCTGGCTAATGGGAGCGCATCCTGATGATGGTATCTCAGTTTTATTGCAGATTTCCTTGGTGTTCTGCTGATAAATTCACTGGTTTAGTTACTGATATCTGTGTGGGAGGGATTAAACTATGCTTTTTAACTTACTAAAGATATTTAACACAAATCTTTGTGTAAACTTTTTATTTAATGCTTAAGAAGTTATATTTCTGGTGTATGACTTGCATTGATTTAAATTAATTAAATTGTTTAAATATTTGCTGGATAGCACTCAGGTCATTTTGCAAACACTGTGACCGCAGCACCTTGCAGCAGGTTGCAATATTCATCCTTGCTTTGTGCAGCAGCTGGATTTTCACAGCAAACTAATCAGTTTTCCTAACCGGCAACTCCAGGTGTTCCTCCTTAAGATGCCGGTGTGACTGCTGCATAATTAGTTCACGGAGAGTACAGAGAATATGTTTGAGCATCTCTTCATATTCCCCTCCAGACTGACGTTAAAATGTTAAATTCATTTAAAGTTTTAAATCATCAATCATCATCTAAGGTTCTCTCATATGTTTGAATTTAAACATGGAATGTACCTGTCTCAGTTCAGTGGAGCAGTTTGTTTCTTCACATACAGCCATATCTTAAACATAAATAATAATATTGCATAAAAGTGCTGTCAGGGTCAGTTTTGATTTGGGTTTTTATTTACTATTTTTCAGTTCTTCCTCCTGTCTGGGTTTAGTTAGGTTCTGGCTTTTGTTTTGGTTAGTTCAGTTTCCTCCTACCACTCCCACTCAGCCTTCTACTGCAGTTAGTCACACCTGCCAGCCACTAATTAGCCAGACTCACGTCACCTGCCAGCCTCCCTACTTAAGCCTCCCTCTGCTGTCACTCCTTTGCCGGTCCGTCATCATTCTACACCCTCTCCATGCCAGTTCCTCTGTAAGTCTTTGTATTCTGCTGCTCGTTCTTGGAGAAGCTTTGCTTTTTGTCCAGGTGTATCCTGTGAATTGCTAACCTGACAAGCTGCTCTGGAGAAGCTCTGCTCTGTGCCCTGGGGTCTCCAGTGATCGGCTAACCAAGCAGCACTTCACCTTCCTAGCCACCCAGTTTTAATGGACTCTTTCTCCGGGCCGTCAGCTCCAGTACCACCTCCTCCAGTCCAATAACAGACTTTGGTTTTCCTCTTCCAGCACTCCTTACTTTCAATAAACTGTCAAAACGTGCTCTCTGTGTGTGTGCTCAACCCTGGTTCAAAAAGACAAATCCTGACAGTACGGACCGGCCAAAGATGAACCCGAAACACACACAGAGTCCGCATGCTGGAGCCGGTCTGGTACCTCCCTCCCTGGTGGATTCTGTGAAGCTCTGCTTTCAGGAACTGAAGCGCAGCCAGGCTGTGGTCGCTGGCTTGGACTCGCCGCACCTGCAAGCGGAGGCAGCGGCCATGGTTCGAGCTAGTTTGGGGGAACATATTCTGACCTTGGCATGACAGTGTTCTGCGTTTCCGGAACTGGCGGACCTTTCCCGGGAGATTGATTGGGACTTCTGGTCGGGAACACCTCCGCCAATCGGCTCTCCCCTTACCACCAGCCTGTCCGCTGCTCCCGCCACAGCTCCGACCTCGGCCCCTCCCTCGCTGCCCCGCTCCTCCCGGCGTAGACGCCGGGTTCGCCAAAGTAACAGTTCAGCTCCCGTTCCGCCTGAAGCCCAGCCGGATCCCACCGTGCCAGTTCCGACGACTGAGGCCAACATCACCTCCTCCTTCCTGGTGTGTCGGACTGGCGTTGTTGCTGCAGCTTTGGTGGGACGGGTAGGAGGCTTCCCGGTTCCCTGTCGTCTTGGTCGCCATCTCCTGGATACACAGCTGGTCCCTCGGGTGCGGGAAAAGGACCCGCCGGCTGTAGTCACTGAGGGCACTGAGGAAGTTACTCCGTGTCAGCCCGAGGCCGCCGAGGGAGTTGCTTCGCAGCAGTCCGGGTCCTCAGGTGACGTAACTCCCGCTCCCTGTTCTGCTGGTCGGGGTCGCCGTTTGCGACGCCCGTCCCTGTTTCTGTTCGGCCGGGGCCGCCGTTTGCGGTGCCCGCGCCATACTTCTGAACTCGGCTGGGTCCGTCGATTGTGGTCCCCGAGCCACTTAACTCAGCCTCGCCGTGGTCGACCTCCACGACGCCCGATCCAGACTTTCGTGTTCGGCCGGGTCCGCCGATTACGGTCCCCGAGTGGCTTGACTCTGCCTCGCCGGGGTCGTCCTCTGCAACGTTCCCCTCGGACTCTGCTGTTTTGCCGGAGCCGCAGATTGCGGTCTCCACGCCTCCAGACTCTGCCTCGCCGGGGTCGTCCTCCACGACGCTCCCCTTTGACTTTTCTGTTCGGCCGGAGCCGCAGATTGCGGACTCCGAGCTACTGGACCTTGCCTCGTCGGGGCCGTCCACAGCGGCGCCCATCTCTGACTTTCCTGTTCGGCCGGAGCCGCAGACTGCGGACTCCGAGCCGCTCGACTTTGCCTCGTCGGGGACGTCCACCACGGCGCCCACCTTTGACTTTCCTGTTTGGCCTGACCCGCCGACCGCGGCATCAGGGCCATCTGATTCTGCCTCGTCGGGGCCGCCCTCCTAGAGACTTTAGTCGGGTGTCGTTGCTCCGCCTCTTGCCTCGACCCGGAAGACCTCTTCGAGGACTCTTTGTGGCGTTGAAGCCGTCTTCTGCCTGAGCGCTTAAGGCCAGTGCCTTCTGTTATTTTTGGGGCTCAATTGCAGTTTAGGTTTACTTAGGGGTTTGGTTTTAGAGTTATTTAGGGGGTTCTTTATTTTCCATAGAATACTTGAGTTTCTATTTTTCTTCTGTTTTTCCAGCTCTGTTCTGGTGCTCTAGGTTTGCCTTTAGTCTTCCGGCTCTGCTTTAGTTATTTCAGTTCTGCTTTAGAATCCTAGTTTTTTACCTTAGTTTTCCAGGTGTTGCTTTGTGTTCTGATTCTAGATTTAGTTATCTAGTGTTACATTAGTTTACCTGTTCTTGCCCTAGTCTCTTTGTTTTGGTTTTGATTTTGCATTAGTTTTATAGCCTTGCTTTAATGTCTTGATCTTTTCCTAGTTTTGTTTTGTTTTGATTTCCTAGTTTTTTTGCTTCGGTTTTTCTTTTGTTATCCCTACCCTAGTTTTTCTGGTTTTGCTCTATAGGTTAGCTCATGCCTGGTTTTCTAGTTTTGGTTTAGAGGTTCCCAGCGCTCTTTAGGTTCCAAGCGCTCCTTAGTCCCCTGGCGTGTTCGACGCCCTCCGTTCTCTGGAATTTAGATTCCTTTGTTTTGGCGTGTAGACGCCTTTAGTTCCTGGCATTTTTGGTTTTCTTGGTTCCCTGGCGTGTTTAGACACCCTCTGTTCTCGGTTCCCCGGTGAGTTAAGACGCCCTCTGTTCTTGGTTCCCCGGCGTGTTTAGACACCCTCTGTTCTCGGTTCCCCGGCGTGTTAATACGCCCTCTGTTCTTGTTCCCTGGCGTTTTAGACGTTACTGGTCCGTCAGGCAGACACCCCGTCTACTTTTAAGACTAATCTTAAAACTTTCCTTTTTGACAAAGCTTCTAGTTAGAGTGGCTCATGTTACCCTGAGCTACCTCTATAGTTATGCTGCTACAGGCTTAGGCTACTGGAGGACATCAGGGCTTATTTTTCTCACTCTACTGATTTCTACTGTTCTCCAGTTTATCATTGCATTGAAATGACTGTTGTCATTTCAGCTTTTAACTTTTTGTTCTCTCTCTTTTTTTCTTCATAGTAGGTACACCTGGTCTGACGTTCTGTTAACTGTGACATCATCCAGGGAAGACAGATCACCACTACTACCATCTAATGTAGAACAGATTACTGGATCAATGTGTGCTTCTGTGCTTTTTTGTCTGTCTTGTTGTGTCTCTGCTCTGTCTTCTCTAACCCCCAGTGGGTCAAGGCAGATGACCGTTCATACTGAGCCCGGTTCTGCTGGAGGTTTTCCTTCCCGTTAATGGGTGGTTTTTCTTTCCACTGTCGCTTCATGCTTGCTCAGTAAGGGATTGCTGCAAAGCATGGACAATGCAGACGACTCTCCCTGTGGCTCTACGCTTATCCAGGAGTGAATGCTGGTTGTCGGGACTTTGATGCAATCAACTGGTTCCCTAATATAGGACATTTTTGACCAATCTGTATAATATGATTGATTTTGACTTTGTAAAGTGCCTTGAGATGACATGTTTCATGAATTGGCGCTATATAAATAAAATTGAATTGAATTGAAATTGAGTTGCCATTATCTGTACCCATAATCACTAAGATTACAAGAAACAAAGGCTTGGAATAAATAACTTTATGTGGAATAATTCTATATGATAAATGAGTATATGACTGGCAAACAATATTGCAATTTTATGCAATCGCCTATTCTAATTGTAAGAGATGTACCTGTTCATGCAAGAAAGAACTGCAATCATCCAGGTCACTGTTAATGTCTGCTTTTGGGAGTCAGTAGGGGAGCTGGCTCCCTGGGACTGCTGTTGGCTCCCCAGTCCTTTTCTCCCCATCCCCAGACTCCTCCCTCTGCCGGCTCCATCACTCTGCCACACATGTAGGACCTTGGGGAGGGGGGCGTTACTGGAGGTTGCCAATTTCTGATGACGTCCCTCACCCCAATTTTATCATGCATTTTAGACACTTTCACTCCAAACCTTTTCACAACGCACATTTGTGTAGGCCATGGTATGGGGGGGGTGGGGGTGAAGACATCTGGGGGGGGGGACTTATATTGTGTGAGCCTCCCCTCAGATGGCTCCCTTCACCCCCTCTCGCATTTAGACATTGAGGGTTCTGGGCAGTTGCTTTGAGGGGGTGCGCCGGCACCAGCTTCCTTCCGGAGGGGGGGTGGTCTGTGCCGGGCACCCCCTTCGGCGCTCCCAGTTTTAAACACACTTGAGAACAACATGCAACAACACAACATCTGAGCGGGCGTAGGGAGGATCGGGGTCTTTTCCACACCCCCGTTCTCCGATTGCGGCACGGAGTCTGGGGCCCGGAGGAGGAGCGGGCCACTGGGTCCGGGGTCTGGGCTGGGGGTGGCTGCGGGGCGCGAGCGGCTTGCCGGGACTGGGGCTGACGCCTCTGCTCTCCCCAGAAAGGGGTGGGGGGGAGGGGTGGCTACGGTAAAGTTGGGGAGGGAGTTGGTTTATTAGGTATTTTGAGGGTGAGGGGGACTCTGGTTGGGCGGCCCGTACGGGTCATGTTGGCCCCCTGGTCCGGGGGGCGTCTGGTCCGGGGGCGGGACTGGGCGTCGGGCACAGGCAGGCGGATAGTTGGATTGTGGTGCCCCCCCCCCCCCCCCCCCCCCCCCCACACACACACACACACTTGGGATTGCTGGTTGTGAGTGCTATGTGGCAGGTTGTTTTCTTTTTTTTTCTTTTTCTTTTTTTTTGTAAGTATGTGTGTGGTGAGTGGGGCATTAGGGTGGGATGGTATGAATGAGTTTTTTTTTTTTTTTTTTCCTTCCAGGTTCGGGTCCGGTCCGCTCCCTCTCCCAAGAACATTTCAAGTCCCCGCTAGGTGCGGAGCCCATTCCCCCACGTCCTGCCCCCCTCCGCTGGCTGGCGCCTGGGCCCGCTGGCGCATTGGCGGCCCTCGGGTTTGGGGCGGGTTCCCTGGTGGGTGATGGCCCATTCCTGGTGGCTGCTTCGCGGGGCCTGCCCCCCCGGGGCTCGGCCGGGACCCCCGCCACGGGGGCGGGGCACCCCTGGGGCTTCTGGGCCCATGGCCGGGACCACTTCAGTGTAGCTGGCTGCCGGCGGAGCCCACGGGAGGCTCCTGGGGGCTTCAGCATTGCGGTGAATGGGGGGGATTTCCTCAGGGTCATCTCTCCTCTTTCCTTGGGGGGGTTGCAGATTTCCTGTGTTGGCCCCTCTTGGGCGCCCTGCTTTGGGGGCCCCCTTGGGAGTCCGGGGTTATGGGTCCCCTGGTGCCTGCCTCGGTGCTCGGGGACGGCGGGCCTTCACAACCACTATTGAGCTATTTCCTTCTGGATAAATTTCACATACTCAAGTGCACTCTCACAAACACCCACAGGTGCTGGGTTCCAGGTTCTAAGTGTTCACTTATATACAGAAAGCCAGCAATTTATGTATTTATTTATCTATTTTTTTCACTTTCTTTTCTCAGGTATCACTTTACTCATGTCAGTTTAAATAATAATACATATAATTTAGTAATGGTATCAAGGTTTTACTTTATTGTATCTGTTACACTATGTCTGTTGGTTGTGCTGTTCTTTTTACATCTCTCTTTCCAGGTGATGAAGCAGACAGAAGACGTTTTATCATTCTTTCCCTTTTATCTCTTCTTTCTTTCACCTCCCCTTTCTTTTTTTCTCTCTTCTTGTTCTTCCTTTACTCTCCTACTTTCCCACTGAAGTGTCCACATAATTTGTAATTCTCCCCACAGGAATCACAATAAAACAATTTACATGCATAAATTAAGCGGAGCACTATGGCGAAAGATGATTGCTCCACTTGTGAAAGCAAAATCTGTCGAGCTCTATTTGGCGTTAAGAGATAAATTTTTATTGCCACATTGCTAGACAGGACACTGGGGAAAAAAAAAAAATGTCTGCTTTCAAATTTTGACTTGATAATAAAGTATCAACTTTACTGATCATATGTATTAAGATGCTTTCATTTTACCATTTCCTGTCCCCCATTTCACTCAGTATGGTTTTATTTTTGTTTTTTTATTTTAAAATAGATTTTATTTGTGGGTTTTTCATTACAATCTCAGTTTCAGTTGGAATTAGGTGTCCCTCCAAACATTGTCACCTAACAGATCAGAAATAAAACACTGAATTAATCCCTCAGTGCCAGCAGGCAGCCAGAATGCTAACTCAGTCAAATTTTACCAATCCCTTAATAATATGACACCAGGCAATACCGGTGGGACTAATGAATGACTAAAGACTGATAGAAACCTTTTTAAGGAAGGATTTGATGTTGGAAGAATTTAACTTTTTTGCGCTGTCCATTGAAGAAAACATCATTGGTTATATTTACCTGAAATCGTTTGTAAAAATAACTCTTCCTCTTCAGAAACAGTGTTTATGCAGTTAAAGCCTATTTTGTGATTAGATTCTTACTTTATTAATGTTATAAAATAGTATTTTTGCAGATTACGGCGGTTCTTTAAATTACAGTTTGTAACAGTTCAGACCTACAGAAAGAAAAGTCTCTGAAAATGAAGGCCTGAGATACACAGTGGAGCTGAGCCATGGAGATGATAGAGTCCTGGAAAAAAGAAACTCCACGTTCTAAGAGAAAGATTTGTCTTTCTCTTCAGGAAATGTACTGAAATATTTTTTATCACTGTTTATTTTGACTCATTTCCTTTTTGTTTGGCACCATTGACAATAGTTCTGCTGATACTGAAAGGTTCATTGTTAAAAACCAGGTTGTGTCTTAGGAATGAAGAAGAAGAGCTGCACGAGGGATGGATGAAAAAAGAGCAAATTTAGAAATCTATATTACGAAATAGTCAAATATCTGGCCAGTTGATAATTGTTATATAGTTTGTTTATGATCATTCTGACACAAAAGGGCCTTAAGCTGTTTTATATTCTCTTCTGGCTTCAGAAAATAGTGTCAAAGTAACCAGATTCATCTTTGTTCAGGTTTAGTCTTTGTTTGTGTTTCTTATTCTTTTGCCATTTTCAGGAAGTGGAGTTTTTATTGTGGGAGTAGTTCGATTAATCCTTTATACCCAGAAAGCATATGTACGCTGTCTAAACATATCATTTCTTTGATAGATGGCACCCATTGGCCTATAGTACACCGTGAGTGTTTCCTGATGATAGCGGTGATAAATGGGCCAACCACTTCACCTTGTTTTAGCGGCCTTCTGATGGAGGCGTACAATAAGCACAAATAAAAGTGCAACACATTTATCAGCCACCTAATTATCAAACACATTAATATTATAATTAAAAACAACAATAGAAAATGTTACAGCGAGTTTGAAAGCGTGACAGCAGGCAGTTTGTGATTAAAGACAGAGGCTACAGGTTTGAGATATAAACATTTTACATTCAGATATTTTCAAATAGTTTTCTAAACAAGAGTGGAATATGATCCAGCATCCCCCTCAATTACATATTAAATAGGACATCAACATTAGATTTGCTAATAGGCTGATATTTTTTCATACTGGGATTACATATGAATTATTTAAAGATTGAAAATATAATAGCAACAACTAAGAACCCGTATTCAGGGAGAAAAGCCCTCTGGCCAGCTGTTTAGTCAGGGGCTGTAATTATTGCTCAATGACTCTGGCTCCTCTGGTATGCTCCTCCACAAGTCAGTTACCTTATTAACATTCCAATAAATTATTAAAAGCACAATAAACATCACTGAAGAGAGGAGTTAATTTCAGGAAGATTACAACATGGAATTAGAGCACATCATGTTGAAGAAAACAATTCCCTCCTCCTTTTGCTGAAGTATTGTTTTATTTCAAAATCTAAAACCAGAAATAGGATGGTAGGTCTTTCAAAGGTAAAAAAAAGTTCTATAGTAAATTTTTATCACAAATTATAGGTTGACTTTTTTCCAGATAGTTGCTGAGACCAACACTGAGTGAGGAGACAACAGAAATGTTCATCTTAGTGAGGAGGTGTGGTTGACCCCATTGCCAGGCCTGACGCTGCCTTCTGCAGCTGTGATTGGTTGATACAAGTAACAAAAAAAGCTATAAACACAAATGTGCTACTAGTAATCAATGGAGAGAAATTAACCAATTAGGCTGGATTAAGAAGTGCATGACTAAATAATTAAATAATACAGCATCACAATGTCTGAATGCACCTTATTTTCATCCTCTTCGTTATTCTGATTTCCCTGTTATGTTTACTCTCTAATTTTACTACTTCATCTCTTTGATATTAATCTGCTTTCACCTGTCAACATTTTACTGGGATTGTCTGTTGTATAAAGCGGTTGGATTTAGCAAATTGACCAACATTAAATGGAGAAAAAAAGGTGGAGAGAACCGAACTGGACCGAAGAGCAGCGCCTGGGAGGAGAATAGAGGAGGGTTGAAAAGTAAACTGGTCCCCAGATCATGCACCTTTAACCTGTCTAGCTGCTGAAACAAATTAATTTCTCTCTATAGGGATGATAACGTTCATATTATCTACATAATTGTGTGATCGTTAAAGAGGTTTAGATGCTCATTTCCTGCAATGTTAGTGGTGGATCAGCCAAAAAACTCTCTCTGTTTCCACCATCATTACAGGAAATGATCACAGACTACATGTAGCTCAGCCTTGCTCTGGAGACAGCAGCTTCTGTAGCTCCAACCTACAAAACAGTAGAATACGTGACACTTAAATTATAACAAAACTAATAAATTAAAGATTGTCTACATTCCCTGAATGCTAGCTAGAAATGTCATTAAAATGCATATAAATGCAGATGCTTTCTTTAAATGTTGAGTTTTGCACATAAAGTGCAGGGATTGGCGGCCATGTTCTTTTTTTTTTGTTTTGCCGGGATAAACTTGATAGTCACATGACCTGGTTGCAAGCCAATGTTAATTAACAGGCCAAATAATTGTAGGACACAACATTTTCAGTGAGACTGGGTTGGTGAGGTTTGAATCAAAAACCTGAAGACAGTCGAAGTCAAAGTGCTAGATCTAGACGTGTGGTTCAATAGAACAAAAGGTCAATAAAAAGGTCAATAGAAGAAAAGTTTTCCTTCCTTTTACATTCTAGCCTATCATGTAGGTTAATACTAGTCATTACAACCTACCAACCAATCACAATCGCAGACTCAGGGAAGCTCTGCCCTATTCAAAGAGTTCAGAGAGCAGTTTGGGTAAAAATTTGGTTGAATAGAGGGTTGTGTTTGAATTCAGTGTTCTTTATATAAAAATAGGTCATTAAGCAACAGCATAAAATGACCAGCGCTGCTCTTAAAATATATTTTTTATGTTTTGATAATTATCGATATCGATCAATATGTGCATGCGTGGGTTCTCTCCGGGTACTCCGGCTTCCTCCCACAGTCCAAAAAAAAAACAAAAAGACTGTTAGGTTAATTGGCCTCTCTAAATTGTCCTTAGGTGTGAGTGTGTGACAGACTGGTTGTTTGTCCTGTCTGTCTCTGTGTTGCCCTGCGACAGAATGGCGACCTGTCCAGGGTGTACCCTGCCTCTCGCCCAGTGAACGCTGGAGATAGGCACCAGCAACCCTGTGAGGGATTAAGCGGGTCAGAAAATGGATGGATGGATGGATGATTTCTGTATTATCAATATGCTTTTTTTCTACATCCTCCAACCCTGCTAGATCTTGAGTGTTAGATGTTTACAGAGGTTTTCTTCAGTCAAGATGTGGTTCAGAAATCCAGGTGCAGCACGGTACACAACATATTGCAAAAATTAAGTCTGGCTTTGGTCTATTGAAAGCAGCTTTAATGGAACAGATTTTGTCTGTAATTTTTCAAGTAGCAGGAAACATTGTTAGTGAATAAATCTGTGATCAATCACGCTGTTGACAAGATTACAGGAAATATACTTTTTTATCAAATGAATAAAGTCCTGCGCCTGAACTTAGTGATAAATTCCAAATACTAAACCCCTTATTGTGTATTAATGTCCTTGTAAATGAATCTTGACTATTTTTGCTTGCAGGTATTCCTCTTAAACTTTGCTCTCTAAAGAGCTTTCTGAGGAAAACCTCACAGCATCCTTTGTCCCTTTGTCTCTCACTTTTCACCCATCTGTCTTTCTTTCATGACAACCTTCATCTCTCATTTTATTCCCCCTTTTGTCTGCCCTCCTGCTTCTCTCGCTGCAGGCAGCAGTGCTGATATGGTGGGTTTAGGTGGCATGCTGCTTACTGCTGACAGCAGAAAGGGAGGTGGGGGGATGAAAAGGAAAAGATGTATGCAATGGAGGAAACTAGAAAAGCAACAGGAGTGGGGGGTTAAAATTGACATTTAGGTTTCCAGATAGAAAAAATACTCAGGTTGGTTATCGGTTTCTTTTTTTCTGTCTTTCTTGTGCGCTCAGATATTTGTCTCATTCTTTGAGTCCACCAGCAGCAACAATGGCATGTGTAAACAGATATTCCTTCAGACAGAAAGCAAAATGAAAAGCACCAGAATATTGCACTCAATCATCAAATATGGATAAACAGAGCATGATGAGGACTTGGGTTCTTCTTACAGTGGTTCAGCTTAAAAACAACAGCTGATTGTGCCATGAAAAGTTGGCAAAATTTAAAATGACACTAAATTTTCACTTTTTAAAGGTGCTTTTAGCCTTTTTTAATTTTCAGACCAACTGTTTTACTTAAAATCACTGCCAGTATTTTGATTTACACACTATTTACTGTGTGCATGAGTGTATCAAAGATGGTGCGATCGGCCATGTTTCAGAAAGAATAGTCGATCTACTCTGTGTAGAAAGCTCTGAGTAAATCTACCTCACACTGTCATGCTCAGTGTTTTCTGTTTCACAACAGGTGATATCCATCAGGTGACTAAACTCAGCGTCCAATCAACCCTGAGTTAAGCCCAAGCACGAAAGAAGCCCTCATCAATGGATCACAGATAACGCGATTCACCATGGCAATGGCAGGAAATAAACTGGAAGTGCGTATTTTCACGCAAGTGGAAATACAAATCACTAACGATGGCACAATGAGAATATTAAACCTTAACTAAAAGAATCAATGCATGAGTGATATGAGAGTTATTTGACAGAATTAAAGCTGTATTCTCACACTTCGCTCAAAGCACCCAGGAGAGGGGAGGCATTGATTACATGTATAAGTGCAACCCGAGCGGTATAAAAACGATGTGGCAGCAAATTAAGATGAAGTATGTAAATACAGTTTGATAAGGTCCAGTTATTAGTTATTCTTATGTATACCTTAATGAACTAAAACATTAATTGGCTATAATCAACATTTGCAATTAATGATAGTATGGTGTGGGTTATTGAAATAACTGATATGTTCATTCATCTTTTTGCCAGAACGTGGCTTCACCCATCCTTTTAAAAAATGGGTTGGCACCGATTTTCTTGTAGGACTATAATTTGTGCCAACCTCACTGTATATTAATCATATAGGCTATATTTATATTTTAAGTTGAAGTAAAGGTGGCGTCATTTAAGTGAAGAAATGTGCCGTAGCCCTGATGGTGTTGAGGGAAAGAAATATATGAATGAAAACTAAAATATATTAATGGAAAATTTGAGCTGGAAGTACCAAAATTTGATACATAAATCATTGCTTTCATTCTATGTTGCTGGGACCTGCTGCGGCTCACAGAAACCTGCTATCAACCAAACATCCTCTTTGCACTCAATGAGGCTTATCTTCCTGTATACTGTCATCTTCAGAAAGCCCACAGTATTGGTTTTGCCATTCAACGTAAAGACATGGACTTTTCCACACTTTCTTTCTTGAGCTGACTTATTTTGAATGTCTCGTTTTTCAAAGCAAACCCCCTTTCTCATGGCAATTACCTTAATTTACCTGCCCCAGCCCACACTCCACTTATCCTTCCTCTCTGAAATGACAAATCTTATTTTAACTTTTTGTGCAACTTTCAGTAATCCCATACCACATGGTGATTTTAACACCCAAGCTGATGACCCTTCCAGCAACTTTTCAGTTTATTTCCTTCACCTTTTGGACAGCTGAAGATCTCAGCCAGTATTTCAGTGCAAGAAGAGGGATCATATTTCTCCAGTTTTAACTTCCCTTCATTGGCTTCCTGTTAAATCAAGAATAGAATTTAAAATTCTTCTTCTAACGTATAAAGCCCTTAATAATCAAGCTCCATCATATATCAGAGCTCTGATTACCCCGTATGTTCCTAACAGAGCACTTCGCTCTCAGACTGCAGGTCTGCTGGTGGTTCCTAGAGTCTCTAAAAGTAGAATGGGAGGCAGATCCTTTAGCTATCAGGCTCCTCTCCTGTGGAACCAACTCCCAGTTTTGGTCCGTGAGGCAGACACCCCGTCTACCTTTAAGACTAATCTTAAAACTTTCCTTTGTAACAAAGCTTCTAGTCAGAGTGACTCATGTTACCCTGAGCTACCTCTATAGTTATGCTGCTATAGGCTTAGGCTACTGGAGGACATCAGGGTCTAATTTTCTCACTCTACTGAGTTCGCCTACTGCTCTCCAATCTGCATTGTTTGTTGTTATTACAGCTTTTAACTTTTTGTTCTCTGTCATTTTTCTCTCCATAGAAGGTACACCTGGTCTGGCGTTCTGTTAGCTGTGACATCATCAGGGGAGGCAGATCAGGCTTTAGATCTCATCATAGCACTGAAACAGCTCTGGTGAAGCCAGTGTTTTTATATATATATATATATATATATATATATATATATATATATATAAATATGTATGCTTGGTGAGCATGGAACGATCAGAACCTTACACCATTGAGGCGAACATGTCCCCATTAGGACAAAAGGGAAGAACAGGGAACAGAAACATGTCAAAGATGCTCTCCCAACCTGTGGATACACTAACGGGGTTTTGTCAAATCAGCAAGGAAATCCAAAAGACACGTCGCAGAACAGAACAGGGAGAAGAACAAGCTCAACAACATTGTCATCCCATATGTTGCTCGAGTCTCTGAAAAACTCAGGAGGATTTTCTCTAAAGACAAGATCCCAACAGGACCTTCAGAAGGAGGCTAGTCCATCCTAAGAACAAAACCTCTAGAGCGGATCCAGCCATGGGCTCAAAGACTTGAGGCCCAGGGGCAACCCCCAGCGGTGCCCCGACAGAACCACAGCAGCCAGGAGTGAGCCAGACCCAAACATCCAGCCCCGGACACCGAGGACCACCAACACACCGGCGGGTCAAGGCACCAGCCAATGGAAGAGAGCAGGGGGGATGGGCTCCACACTTAGCGGAGACCTGACATGTCCCAGGAGAGGGGGCAGTCCATGAAACCCCACAGTCCCCACAACCCAACCTACCCGGCCCAACTCCGGTCCCAACCCCCTACCGCGATCCCAGCCCAGACAACCCACAAGCCCATCCAGCCAACATGAACCGAATGGGCCAGCCAACCAGAGCCCGCCCCACGACCCCAGAGGTGTTGCCTCCCCCACACCCTACCCACATACTCCGGTGTGGAGCAGAAGTCCCAGCCGAGCCCGGGACCCAACAGACCAGTTCACGCGTGACGTCAGCGCTACATCCGGGTCCCGCGGGTAGGCAAAAACAGTACTGTTCTTGTCTACTACATGACAAAACGGGTGATTTAGAGCGTACTTTTAGTTAGTTTATTTTTGGAATCTAAACAATGCCTACGACTTGTTGTGCTCCCGGTTGCACACAGAGGCATTCCAAATCGTCGGATGTACGTTTCTGTCGTTTACCGAATGACGAAGAAAGAAGAAAGAAATGGATAATTTCAATGAAAAGGACGCAGGCAGACTATCTCAATGGACTGTGGGAGCCATCATACCACGACAGAATTTGCAGTCTACACTTCATCTCCGGTAAATACAACTTAATTCTGCACTAGTCATTGTTCTACTTAAATAGTGGCGGAGGGGAGGTGGCGATCGCTAGACGGGGCCGGGAGAAGCCGAGTCGATGCGCAGCAGCAGCAGCACGCCGCATTATTTTTGTTTTCTTCGTGCAATCAGTGTGCAATAATGTGCTCCAGACAGCGGCTGCATTACGCCCCTGTTTACGTGCGCTAGTACGTCTGTGTTTACGCTGCAACGTCGCCGACACCCCCAGCCATTTTAATAAGAAAAAAACACCAAAATAATCCGTAGTGAACAATGTTTTTTTTAACCTACCGGTGGCGGGTCTTCCTCTCTGCTGAGGCGCTGTCTGTGTCCGACTCCGCTTTCGTATGTTACACAAACTTGTCTGAACATCCATCCATCCATTTTCTGACCCGCTTAATCCCTCATGGGGTCGCGGGAATTGCTGGTGCCTATGTCCTGATATAAAACAATTGTAGCCGTCCAGTGGTTTCAGGGGCTTTCGTGCTCTCTCGTCTGTACTGGCCTGGCGTGTTTATAAGGCAGCTGTATGTGTCGCGGTACAGAACACTTGGCCAGCATTTCAGACTCGCTCCGTCCCTTCAGGCTTTTGCTGTGTGGATCTGGCAATCTGATACCATCAACCATCAACTTACTCTTAAAACAATCTTGTGATACGTTATCTAAAGAAGAAAAATACGTGGAGAACTGGTCAGTTTCTCTGTTTGCATCCGCCATTGTGTTCGCTTTTTGCCTACCAGTCCGGCGCGCATGCGCGAAAAACCCGTATCAAAACAATAACAATGAACTGGTCTACACCCATCCCCAGCCCAGACCCTAAATGGGTGGCCCGCTTCTTCTTCAAGCCCAAACTCTGGATGGCAATCGGGGAACAGGTGTGTGAGAAAGACCCTGAGCCTGCCTTCGCCTGCTCAAATGTTGCATGTTGTTCTCAAGTGCCCCCTCCGGAAGGCAGCCTGCGCCTGTTGGGTTTCCTTAGCTGGTAAGCTGTAGTGAAGGTTGACTACATTAGCAGGGTTACAGTCTGGTACATGCGGTTGTCAAAACCTGGTATGGATGGATGAGTCAAATAATGAGCTGCAGCAACATTCCTGCTTGTGAAGACCAGGAGTGGCTGTTATATTAAACAGAATTATAAGAGAAAAAACAAAGTCAATATGAAGGTGAGCTGATGCCATAAAAACGAAATAAAAACTGGAGTTTTCCAATCACTAGCAAACTTTTAATTCCAACTTTAGGCGTTGAGCTAAGCTGCTCTGCAACTGCAGATGTGTTGAGAAACAGTTAGTTATAGACAGATAGTATGAGGCAAAAGCATTATTCTTGTTATATTTTTCACCATCTGTTGGCTAACACAAAACCTGTTTTTAATCAATTCTTAGATTTTGCTTTACCCTGACTGAACCGTCCTTAACAAGGAGGGCCAAGGCTTAGTGAGTGTGTGTTTGTGTGCAGCTGGACGTGTGTGTGTGACAAAAAAATATCTGGTTGAGAGGAGAGGCTCACTGTGCACTTATTTTGTTTCAGTGTGTGCAGCAGCCATGGAGAATAAGATTGGCACACACTGAAAGAAACTCATTTAGTGCCACCTTTGTTTTTGTGTATCTTTGTGTGTGCGTATGTGAATGTGTGCAAGCTTTGATTCTGGACTTCTCCAAATGTTAAAATGGCCCCTGTGACTTTAGACTTTCAGAGGGGAGCTGTTTATGATGCAGCTGTCACACACTCTCATTCTAAATAAGAGTAATTCGGCTCAGTACTGTTTCTTAAACGCCCACGCACTCAGACTTCTTAGTTTCTCTGAGGTTTTCACCATACACAGAAACACGTAATCAAACCAGCACTAAACCGTGAACTGTGTGTTGCTCTGCTAAAAACATATATGCATCTGGAACCAGATTAATGTATGTCTAGAATGTAAAAGGTTCTGATTATATGAGGAAGACTGAAATGGAAAGTTGTGGGTGGATGGACAAAATTAAGGGCAAACTACAAGTTTCATATTCATTATTAGGTTTTAAGCTTTTGTTTCTGTCTATATCCATATTTCTCTGATGCACAGCTTAATTTACCACTGCAGTCATTGTTATTGTTGTAATATGTTTATCAAAGACTATAAATGTCCACTAACATGGTGCTTTGCTGATGGGAGAAGCACATGACCCTGTTAAAGAAGCCGGTGATTTTCCCTTTCCCCTTTTGTTCTCATCTATACTATTTTTTGAAAGGTAAAATGGCGATTTCATTCCATCATGGTTAGAAAACCTAAACTGCTCCCAGAAACTGACAATATTTACATGTCTGGGGTGATGAAGAGGAGTTTCTGACTACTTGTTGATTCTTAGATTAAGGAGACGTAATGTGTTTTTCGTCCTGGCCATGAAAGAGTGGAGCAGATCTTTATCCTGGCATAATTGATGAGGGCATCATCAGCGTATGCTTCTCCAGTCGGCATGTGTTTTGTGGATCTGGAGAAGACTTCTAACGTTGTCTTCTGAGTGTATTTTGTGGGGGCTGCAGTGAGAATGTGGGTATCTGGTTGGTTTTTAAGGGCTATTCAATCCTTGTATTCCCAAAGCAAGGCTGTGTCTTCATTCTTGGGACAAAGTCAAGCATGTTCACAGTGCTCGTTGGACTCCCCAGGGCTGCCCCACGCCACCAATCCTTTTTCTGGTGTTCTAGGACAGGATCCCAATGCAGAGTGGAGGAGAGGAGGGGGTCTGCTATGGGAACCTCAGAATTGCGTCTCTGCTTTTTTTGGACGATGTGGTTCTGTTGTCTTGTTCCAGTCTGCACTGGAGCTGTTCGCTGCTGAATATGTTGTGGTCGGGTTGAGAGTCAGCTCCTCTAAATCTGAGGCCATGGTTCTCAACCAGAAAATGTTTTATTCCCCCTCTGCCTCAAGCAGAGGAGTATAAGTACAGTATCTTGGTGTCTTGTTCATGAGTGATAGTAGGATGGAACAGGAGATGGACGACGGATTGGAGCTTTGTCTATAGTAATGGGGTGCTGTTCAGGTTTGTTGTGGTAAAGAAAGAGCTGAGTCAAAAAGCTAATTTCTCAACTTACTGGTCCATCTATGTCCTGACCATCAACTATAGTCAGACATCCCACTCAGACGCTTAAAGGCCCTGTTGACATCTTAAGGTGGAAATCTCTCAGTGAATAAAGGGGTTTAATAAAAAGTGACTCTAGGTGAGGACTGCATGATTTCTGTAGCAGGGTTTCATCTGAGCACCAGTTTCCGTTAATATAAAAGATGGAACCCTGGTATCGGTGGAGTGCTTTCTGGGACATGCTTGCCCAGCCACTTCTCAGTGAAGCAGAGTGCAGCAGACTGCCCAAAATCTGAAACCTGTTTGAGGTTATCTGGACTTTGACAGAAGAAGTTGTCAGAAGCTGGATCCACTTTGGTCATATTAAGAATCAACATTATTTTGCCAAGATTCCAAGACTTGAATCATGTAGAGAAACAGGTAAACAAGTAACAATAAGCAGAGAGCAACTATAATCTATAGCAGAAAAGACATTTTCAGGGAACAAAGGTAAGAACAGCAGCAGTGTGTATTGGGATTTTTTTTAAGGTGTAGACATGGTCAGCAAGAATATTTAGGTTGCCTGCGGGGTAGAAATGATGCTAAAGTGGTACGAAGAGACTCAAGAAATAATGCCCCACTCTGTCACACCACCATCAGCTTTTACTGGTTTTATGTAGTTCAGGCCAAATTCAGACATGACAATCTGAATGTTGGAGGTAAAAAAGATTAATTAGACCAGGCAACTTTTTTCCGTTTGTGAATGTCCAGTTTTGGGTGAGTCTGTGTGAATTGTTGGATGCAAAGAGCCTTTTTGGATTTTCACAAATCTCTGGATGACAACCACTGACTGATTAGCAATTCATCTATCCATCCATCCATTGTCTTCCTCTTATCCGGGGTCGGGTTGCGGGGGCAGCAGCTTCAGTAGGGAGGCCCAGACGTCCTTCTCCCCAGCCACCTGGGCCAGCTCCTCCGGGGGAATCCCAAGGCGTTCCCAGGCCAGCAGAGAGACATAGTCCCTCCAGCGTGTCCTGGGTCTCCCTCTGGGTCTCCTCCCGGTGGGACGTGCCCAGAACACCTCACCAGGGAGGCGTCCAGGAGGCATCCTAACCAGATGCCCGAGCCACCTCAACTGGCTCCTCTGGACGTGGAGGAGCAGCGGCTCTACTCTGAGTCCTCCCCGGATGACTGAGCTCCTCACCCTATCTCTAAGGGAGAGCCCAGACACACTACACATTGTTGTTTATTTGAATGTAAAAAATATAAAAATAGAGTATAACCTCCCATGAATCATACTAAGTCAAGTTCTGCTGGATGTTTATTTCTGTTAAAAGGTTTTGGTTATTTCCCACTGTGCCTATATATTTGGATAGAAGGAGTATTAGTATCTCAATTAGTATTCTGAGATCAGCTGACTTTGCACTGTTATAGGATGTGTTTTAGGATCTGAATGTGACTAACATTGGATTGTTTGATGTATGTGTATTATTTATTTTGTTTTAGACCTAGTGATCCCTGTGCACAGTGGTGTGACTGATGGTCAGAACGTTTATCACATATTTCTGATACTTCTCCTGTCAGAACAGTCACTTTATACTGTACTACAAGTAACACCCCGCAAACCACTGACACCTTGCTGCATGTAATATATTATGTCTAACTATATTTATTTCTTGTCATTTCTCATTATTGTCTCCTCTTCCCATCAGGATATTGCCTTCTATTGTTATTTATCATCCTACCATTTTACCTCCACCAACCCTATTTTCTACTTTTTGGTCATTTCTTTTCCATTTATCCTTAACTCTCCCCTAACTACTACCTATGCTTCGCCTATTTCTTTCTTTTTATTCCATTCATCTCTGCATCATCTGGTCACCCCAATCCTTTTCTTCTCTTTCTGCCCTCCCTCATTCCCTGCTTCATTTCCTATCTCAATCTATTATCATCTGTCGCCTATTGGTATTTATCTGCTTTCGATAGCACCATTTGGCACCCTATTTCAATCGTTCTTGTGTTCTCCTCTCCTCACTTCTCGTGCCGCTCGCCCACGCTCTCATCTGTTATCTCACCATCTACCTCTCCAACACTCATCTACCATCACTTTTACCATTGGATACCTTTTCACCTTGTCTGCTGATTTAATCCTCCCTCCTATGTCCACCCAACCTGCATCGCTTCTCTCTCTGCTTTTCTTTTCTTTCCTTTTTTTGATTTATTTTCTGCATTTCAAATGTGTTAGTAAAGGTTGTTTAATGACCCAATCTGTATAATATGATTGAATTTGACTTTGTAAAGTGCCTTGAGATGACATGTTTCATGAATTGGCGCTATATAAATAAAATTTAATTGAATTGAATATTGTTGCATATGAATAAATGAAAATAGTGACTCTTATGCTTAAAATTGTGGAGCTAACAATCCATTTTATTTTATTCTTACACTGACCCCTGTAGCAGGGTAAATGATACAACTACATTTCTTTAAAGTTTACAAAATTAAGTTAATATGTGTGGTCGAGGAGCAGGGCCATGCCTTAACCGCAACTAAAATTACGCAGCAGTTTACTTCTACCCAGTTCACTCACATTCTGTCACGTCCTTTAAACCTCATCCTCCCTTCTCCTTAACTGGACCTCATCTCGTCCCTCTTCAACCCATCGCGCTGATCTCTTCCCCTACTTCCTGGTCTCATTCTTCATCTCTATCCAGTCCTCTTTGTCTAATGTTCCATCTGGGAGTCCTAACTCATCCTCACACCCAATCCATCCATCTCCTTGACCTCTTCCTTCAATAAACCTTTAAACTCATATCTTTGTGGTGTTGTCCTTGCTTGTGGTGCTGAAGGTTGCATTTCCTCTAGATCAGCTTTATAATATCCAGGTGGAGAATTTTATAAGTTGCCCTTCGACAAGACAATTGCTCATTAACTTCTGGTTAGTGACCATGACTTACTGTAACTGGTCATTTTTCTTTTTAAAGGATTTCTTTAATGAATGTTCTGGAGAAGTGCAGATCACCATGGACTAAGAAGGTGCTGCTAACTGAAATCTGCAGCTACCTGCATTGAGTAACCAAATGTCTTCTGGACAAAAGTGTGATGGTGAAACAAGGCAGAGTTAGTAAAAAGCATGTTTGGAGGTGTCTTTGTGAGGCTTTTAAACCCAGTGGCATTGTATGAACTAACAAGCATGTTGGTAGTATCGTTATGGTGTGGTGCTGTTTTGCTGCTTTTGTGCATTGCACAAAGTCAATGAATAAATGAAAGAGGAGTATCTCCAAATTCATTACCATCACAAATGGTGGAAACGTTGCAGCATTTGGGTGTTTTGACAGGGCACTGGTTTCAAACACCCACCCAAGCTGGTTTTAGATTGCATAAAACATGCTAACATGAAGCATCCTAGAGCTCTAGCTTTTGCCAAGTTGACAATCTGTGAACAAGGCTTCCAGTTCTGTGAAGAGGATTAGTCAACTATTCAAACAGAATGCCCCCAAAAGCTTGTTGATGTTTACCAAAAATGTTTGGTTGGTCAATAATCTACTTGCTAAGGAGTTTTACCAGCAGTCTATGTAAGTATTTTATTATTTATATCCAAAAAAAAACAGTAAATTCAAACTTGCTTTTATAATAGTTTATCTGTAACTGCCCTTATTTTTTTATTTTTTAGATTTAACATATACGATGCTTCCGGCAAATCTGCAGGAAATGTTTAATGACTTCTGATGTTCTATTCGGGGAGTTTCAAACTTTCCAATTAGAAGTAACTGAAAGAAGCTTGAAGCTTCTAATTAGTCATTTATGAAGCCAAAAGCAAACCTGAACATGTGAAGTCATTAGATGCTGATTATTCTATAGGAATAATTTGTCAAAACTCTGCCTTGGTTCTTGGCAGGTAATTTATATCAAATAAGCTTATAGAAATATCTCATGTCAAAGAAAAGAAGTTTAAAACCAGTTGAGGATATATTTTTCTCCTTGGATCCCAGCATCTTTTATGAAACTGGAACGGATGCTATTTCAGACAAAATCTGACATGGTGACATTTCCCAAGTCCGGGCAAGGCGTCTTCACTTAGTCCCATGTAGAAAACATAGTTCATATCCATATATAGCTGCAGTACATACAAAACAGTGCTGCTCGGATCCTGATGAGGGTGCCCAAACATGACCACATCACCCCCATCCTCAAATCTCTTCACTGGCTTCCTGTGTCACTCAGGATTGAGTACAAGGTCTCCCTCCTTACCCACCAGTGCATCCATGGTGATGCCCCCCATACCTCAAGGAACTTCTCACCCCACAGACCTCAACAGACACCCTCCAATCTACCTCCACATATCTGCTGAAACCACCAAGGAAGAAGCACCGTACAATGGGAGCTCGGTTTTTCTGCTCAGCTGCTCCCAGGCTGTGGAATGTACTTTGCATTGTCTCTGTACTGAAATGTGCTATACAAATAAACTTGCCTTGCCTTGCCTTTGCCTTGAAATACATTACAGGTGCCATCAAAGTTGGCCTGGACTGCCTGCAGTTTGCCTACAGGGAGAATCGCTTCACAGAGGATGCTGTCCTGTTAGCACTTCACACAGCTCGGACTCATCTCCAGCATCCCAACACCTCGGTTACAATGCTAATTGTGTACTCCAGCTCAGCCTTCAACACCGTGCTACCAGAAACACTGCTCTGCTCCTGGATCAGTGACTTCTTCACCAACAGGCCCCAGGTGGTGAGGATTGGGAAACTCACATCCACCCCATTGATCCTCAACACTATTCAATTCAATTCAATTCAATTCAATTCAATTTTATTTATATAGCGCCAATTCATGAAACATGTCATCTCGAGGCACTTTACAAAGTCAAAAATTTCCTATATAAGGGAACCAGTTGATTGCATCAAAGTCCCAACAAGCAGCATTCACTCCTGGAGAAGCGTAGAGCTACAGGGAGAGTCGTCTGCATTGTACATGGCTTTGCAGCAATCCCTCATACTGAGCAAGCATGAAGCGACAGTGGAAAGAAAAAACACCCGTTAGCGGGAAGGAAAAACCTCCAGCAGAACCAGAACCAGGCTCAGTATGAACGGTCATCTGCCTCGACCGACTGGGGGTTACAGAAGACAGATCAGAGACACAACAAGAGAGACAAAAAGCACAGAAGCACACATTGATCCAGTAATCTGTTCTACATTAGATGGTAATAGTGGTGATCTGTCTTCCGTGGATGATGTCACAGTTAACAGAACGTCAGACCAGGTGTACCTACTATGAAGAAAAAAGAGAGAGAACAAAAAGTTAAAAGCTGAAATGACAACAGTCATATCAATGTAATGCAATGCAAAACTGGAGAACAGTAGAAATCAGTAGAGTGAGAGAAATAGGCCCTGATGTCCTCCAGCAGCCTAAGCCTATAGCAGCATAACTATAGAGGTAGCTCAGGGTAACATGAGCCACTCTAACTAGAAGCTTTGTCAAAAAGGAAAGTTTTAAGATAGACACTGTTCAGCAGGACCACATTTCTTTATCAATGCTTCTTTTGTATTGACCTGCTATGACATAATTTTCTGAGAAACTTGATTTTGAGTTCCTATTAGCCTGAAGCCAGAGTTTTCAAAATTATCAGAAGTAAATGTTTGGTATATATCAATCTGAGCGGAATCACGCTATATATGAATTTCTCTTTTTCAGTTAAGTTTACTGAAATAAATTAGCTCTCATGAGAGTTTAATTCATTGTGATGTGCCTTTACTCTATTTTTGCTTATGCTGTTGTTTTGTGAAGTATGGTAGTATTTTATCCCTGAATTCTGTCATGGTGTATTTGATTGTTGTTGTGTTTCATCCCGCAGGGTAGTTGTACATTAAGGATGCCATCTTTAATGTTCAAACTGAGTCAGTCATTCTGAAAAAAACATATGTAACATTTATGGGTGCATAATTCAGGAGGTCAATGAGCTAAATTTAGTTCTAGACAAGATACCTGGAGTGAAGAGGATTTTTCTTCAGAAAAAATCGTTTTTTGTTTTTTTGTTATATTAACTTTTTTCACAAAAGTTACTGCAAGTTGCCTTTGTCAAATCCTTTTATTTTTGCTTGTGGTGAATGGATACCGATACTGGCTCCCTTAAGCTTACACACGGTGAGTGGGTAAAAAACTCTGTGTGTGTTTTTATGAGAGCAGATCCCAAAAGCAATTCTCTCTATGAAGAATTTATTGAAGATTCAAATGTGCTTGTACAAGGACTCAACTCACTGCACGCACCAAGGCAAACACAATACAAAAAAAGAGCAGCAATCATTCAGTGACTATATGTTCTATGCAATGGATCATGTGAAAAATCATTACAATGATTAAAAACGTGAGGGAATCAGTGGTTTTGCCTTTAGATGGCCCCTTCATGGCGATTAAACCCCTCTTTTCTCTGCCTCTCGTTAACCTTGATCCCCTCTGCTGGTGTGTATATGTGTGTTATCAGACAGATCGTCTTGAGCTCTTGAGGGTGACTGTTGAAGACAACGCCTCTCCCTATCAGTCTGTGTCAAGTACTGTCTCGCATAATGCAGCTAGATGCTGTTTGCCTCTTAAAAAACATTGTCTTTGCACTGACAGCCTTACAAATTCACAGAAGTTGGGTTTTTTGGACCACATTATAATCCAAATGACAAAAATAAATAAAAACATTTACCTGCTTGTTGACCTTCTCATTGGCATTAGAAACAAAGGTCATGTTATTTTTTTCTAGTTGCAGCACTGCTGAACTCAAGGTCTACTAGTGCACCAGTAAGACATAAAGCTTGAAAGATCCACCATTGCATTGCATGCATGCATTTAAAATTTAAAGAATGTTTTAAACAACTTTGTATATTAAAAAGCGACAAAGAATAATAGTGACATGATAAAATAGAGACAACATAAAACAGTGACAAATAAATTGCACCTGAAGAATAGTGAAGTGCTTAAATCAAAGAATGTATAACCATGTTTAAGGTCAGTTTGTGTGTGTTTCATAAAAAAAATACGTGCTTTAATAGATGGATGGACAGACGGATGGACAGATATATAGGTCCCTTGGGAAAAATGCTTCAGGGAGGTTAAAATTCAGCAGCAAGCCAATAGCAAGTAAAAATAAAGTATAGGTATATAAAAAGTTAAAAAGATATACACAGAACTCTATTTATCTAATTGTAAATTATACTTTAAAACAAGTTATTGACTGTTTTAAGATAAAGGTAGACGTGGCTGGGCAATACTCCTGCTAGCTACTGCTCCTCCCCATCCCATTCTCACTCCTCCTGTTTCCTCTCCTCTCCCCAGTAGAGAGTCATAAAGTCTGAAGGCATGAGGGACAAAGAGATTTTCAGTATGTTGGTCCTGCACTTCATAAGGAGCAGTCTGTCACTGAACAGGCTCCTCTGGTTACTGATGATGGCGACCAGGGAGTGACTGGAATCCTCCATAATGTCACGCAGCTTGTCCAGAGTTGTCCTCACTGTCACCACAGCATCCAGCTTCTGGATGCATTCCTCTTGGATATTCTGTTGATGATCAGTGGACTTTTACATTTGCATAAAGAATAAAATATCAGTATATTAAATGTAATTTATGCTGTAAGGTAAGGTAAGTTTATTATTTTATGGATAATGAGCTAATAAAGACACTGCTTGTTAATATTGCCCTTCGTCACACTTGCAGTCTTATTTTTATGCTAATACGCAAACCGACAGTGTTGAGTTGAATAAAATCAGCTGTTTGTGACATCTGTGTTGTTCTGTATTAGATCCGCCTAACCATGTCATACGTTCTCAGGGTGTGCGTGTAAGTGGAAAGAATGGCGAAGAGATAGGAGTTGGATGACACAGATGAGAGATGTGAAGAGATGGAAATAAATGCTAAGAGCAGGTGCCTCTGCAGATGGTCACAGCAAAAAGCAGGTGACACACACAGATGCACATATGCCTGTTTGCCCCTTTATTTCAAGCTGTCACAGGCTGCACATGTTTGGAAACATTAGGGATGTCAGGAAGTGTGACGATGTTATACATGTGACGGCTCATTGGGGTTTACATATTCATTTTTATTTGTGTGTATATCTGCATGCGTGTGCTGGATACACATTCCTAGAATTTCAATTCAATTCAATTCAATTTATTTATATAGCGCCAAATCATGAAACATGTCATCTCAAGGCACTTTACAAAATCAAGTTCAATCATATTATACAGATTGGGTCAGATTATACAGATTAGTCAAAATGTCCTATATAAGGAAACCAGTTGATTGCATCAAAGTCCCGACAAGCAGCATTCACTCCTGGGGAACCGTAGAGCCACAGGGAGAGTCGTCTGCATTGTACATGGCTTTGCTGCAATCCCTCATACTGAGCAAGCATGAAGCGACAGTGGGAAGAAAAACCACCCATTAACGGGAAAAAAAAACCTCCGGCAGAACCGGGCTCAGTATGAACGGTCATCTGCCTCGACCGACTGGGGTTACAGAAGACAGAGCAGAGACACAACAAGAGAGACAAAAAGCACAGAAGCACACATTGATCTAGTAATCTGTTCTACATTAGATGGTAGTAACGGGTGAGCCGTCTTCTCTGGATGATGTCAAAGTTAACAGAACGCCAGACCAGGTGTACCTACTATGAAGAAAAAGAGAGAGAGCAAAAAGTTAAAAGCTGAAATGACGATAGTCATTTCAATGTAATACAATGCAAAACTGGAGAACCGTAGAATGAAGAACAGTAGAAATCAGTAGAGTGAGAAAATTAGACCCTGATGTCCTCCAGCAGCCTAGGCCTATCACAGCACAACTATAGAGATAGCTCAGGGTAACATGAGCCACTCTAACTATAACCTCTAACTATAGAACTCACCAACGCTCTGCTACTTCAGTAACAATAGAAGAAACTCTTGAAATGTTTGAACAAACAGATTTTCATATGAGATTGAATGACTGCAAGACAATTATTTTTTTTATTGGTTTGTGTGAAACCCAGGATCAGTTCACTTGTGTTGAATGTGTGTCATTAAAAGTTCAGATTAATTTTTTCATCATTTTCAATCATCCAATTATGTTAATTATAATTATGTTGGTCTCCAATGTCTATAAGCTTCAGCTTCACCTTGAGAGGTTGACTGTGAAGCAACCAGGAAGAGATTCAGCTCCACTTAGTCCAAGGCCAAAAAGATGGAAAACTTCCTTCAGGTTTGGGGTCAATGTCTGCATCAAGTGAGTTAAAGCACTTTGCTGCATTGTTCATGAATGATGGCAGAATACACTGCAAGAGGATATATATGATGAGCCTTGATCTGCAGAGATGGGCTCCTCTGCTCTGTCATAGGGAAGAGAAAGCTAAGTCATAAAGCAATGCTCCACATTAACACTGCTTATGAGATTGGGGTCATTACAAAAAAAATGACATGTCAGATACAAGAGGCTGAGTCCACCCTTAGAGATAGGATGAGGAGCTCCTTCCACCACTGGGAGCTCAGAGTAGAATCAGTTCAATTCAATTTTATTTATATAGCACCAATTCATGAAATATGTCATCTCAAGGCACTTTCCAAAGTCAAATTCAATCAGATTATACAGATCAAAAGTTTCCTCTCTAAGGAAACCCAGCAGGTTGCAACAAGTCTTGACAAGCAGCATTCAATCGTCTGCATGTTGATGGATTTGCAGCAATCCCTCATACTGAGCATGCATGAAGCGACAGTGGAGAGGAAAACTCCCCTTTAACAGGGAGGAGAACCTCCAGCACAACCAGAACCAGGCTCAGTGTGAACGCTCATCTGCCTCGACCGACTGGGGGTTACAGAAGACAGAGCAGAGACACAATGAGAGAGACAAACAAGCACAGAAGCACACATTGATCCAGGAGTACTTTCTATGTTAGATAGTAATAGCAGATGATTCTCTCCCCTGATGATGTCACAGCTAACAGAACACCAAACCAGGTGTACCTTCTATCAAGAGAAAAATGACAGAGAACAAAAAGTTAAAAGCTGAAATAACAACAAAGAATGCAAATTGGAGAGCAGTAGGAGAACTCAGCAGCGTGAGAGAAATAGACCCTGATGTCCTCCAGCAGCCTAAGCCTATAGCAGCATAACTATAGAGGTAGCTCAGGGTAACATGAGCCACTCTAACTAGAAGCTTTGTCAAAAAGGAAAGTTTTAAGATTAGTCTTAAAAGTAGACAGGGTGTCTTCCAATCAATGTTTCTTCCAGTTTAAAAGATGCGACTGTGGTAGTGAGTTCTCACCTTTGGACAACTATCCAGGAGTGAGACAGAACTTGCTGCATGGACCTGCATCCGTCCGTCCGTCCGTCCGTTGTCTTCCGCTTATCCGGGGTCGGGTCGCGGGGGTAGCAGCTTCAGTAGGGAGGCCCAGACGTCCCTCTCCCCAGCCACTTGGGCCAGCTCCTCAGGAGGAACCCCAAGGCGTTCCCAGGCCAGCCGGGAGACATAGTCCCTCCAGCGTGTCCTGGGTCTTCCCCTGGGCCTCCTCCCGGTGGGACGTGCCTGGAACACCTCTCCAGGGAGGCGTCCAGGAGGCATCCTGACCAGATGCCCGAGCCACCTCAACTGGCTCCTCTCGACGTGGAGGAGCAGCGGCTCTACTCTGAGTCCTCCCCGGATGACTGAGCTCCTCACCCTATCTCTAAGGGAGAGCCCAGACACACTACGGAGAAAACTCATTTCAGCCGCTTGTATCCGGGATCTCGTTCTTTCGGTCACGACCCAAAGCTCGTGACCATAGATGAGGGTAGGAACGTAGATCGACCGGTAAATCGAGAGCTTCGCCTTTTGGCTCAGCTCTCTCTTCACCACAACGGATCGGTACAGCGCCCGCTTCACAGCAGACGCTGCACCAATCCGCCTGTCGATCTCCCGCTCCATCTTCCCCTCATTCGTGAACAAGACCCCAAGATACTTGAACTCCTCCACTAGGGGCAGGACATCCTCCCCAACCCGGAGAAGGCACTCTACCCTTTTCCGGTTCAAGACCATGGTCTCGGATTTGGAGGCACTGATTTTCATCCTGGCCGCTTCGCACTCGGCTGCGAACCGCTCCAGTGAGAGCTGTAGATCACGCCCTGATGAAGCCAATAGGACCACGTCATCCGCGAATAGCAGAGACGCAATCCTAAGGTCACCAAAGCGGATCCCCTCAACACCTTGGCTGCGCCTAGAAATTCCGTCCATAAAAGTTATGAACAGAATCGGTGACAAAGGGCAGCCTTGGCGGAGTCCAACTCTCACCGGAAACGAGTCCGACTTACTGCCGGCAATGCGGACCAGACTCTGACACCGGTCGTACAGAGACCTGACAGCCCTTATTAAAGGGTCCGGTACTCCATACTCCCGGAGTACCCCCCACAGGATCCCCCGGGGGACACGGTCGAATGCCTTCTCCAGATCCACAAAACACATGTAGACTGGTTGGGCAAACTCCCATGCCCCCTCAAGAATCCTGCTGAGGGTATAGAGCTGGTCCAGTGTTCCACGGCCAGGACGAAAACCACACTGCTCTTCCTGAATCCGAGATTCGACTATCCGACGGACCCTCCTTTCCAGAACCCCTGAATAGACCTTACCAGGGAGGCTTAAGAGACCTGCATGTCTCTTGAAATATTATCAGAAGCTAAGGACTATTTGTAAGCTTTTAGCTTCTCAGGAAATGTTGTTGGTGCATTCAACTATGTGCATTATGTCTTGTTTGTGTCTGTGTGAATTCTGAGCCAGTGTCTCACCAACATTTTATTATGGTGACATAATGTCAATAAAGATTCCTCTGGCCTGAGCACACCTTGAGGTTCCCCAAGGATGTGTTGAAGAGTGCAAGGGAGAGGGATGTCTGAATCTTTTCTGCTCAAGACATTACCTATGTGACAAGATGTCAAAGGTCCACATGCTGTTTTTAGCTTTTGTTAAATCAAAGACAGGATAATAAGGAAAATGAGACAGATCCTCGCCATTGTCAGCGTTATGCCGTTTGTGGAACCGGTTTCTTATGATGATTAAGAAGCTTCCATCAAGTAAAGTATAATAAGAAATTAATGTGAAACTGGGAACCGTGGAGAGTCGGGAGTCCTAAAATAAAAATAACGTCTATTGTCCCTCAGCCAGGAAATTCCTTTGTCTTGGTAGGTGTTAATGTTGAGCTGAGTGAAAACCAGTGGATGAGTCAACAAAAATTAACTAGTCCGGATGGGAAGAAGAGTTATGAGCTACCAAACACCACCAGTCAGCTGCAGACAGGAAACACATGTAAGTTCTTCTCTCTTGGAGTCAGCGAGAATTGGACCTCCTAGAGGAGCAGAAGTACTCGTGTTTAAACCCACAGGACCTAGGGATTGTGGGAGTTGGACCACCTGTTGTAATGTTAATGCAACAACCGCTACTGATGGTGACAGCGAGTGTAGTGGTCAGAATTTAATGTAATTACGTACTGTCACGTTTTCTTCTGAGGAACCCGAACACAACCACACACTCAGTTTTGTTAAATGAGTTTTATTGAATGAAGGATGAGTTGTGGAGGAAGGAAACCAGAGAGGTTGTACCGGACTGGAACTGCAGGTGTAGATGGGAGCAGGAGCTGGAGGACTGGAGAGAGTTCTTGGAGATGCAGGGCTGCTGTAGAACCAGAGGTGCCAGTGAGAGAGTTCTTTGGATGTGGGGCTGCAGTTCGACCAGGAGAGCAGCAGACTGAGAGAGTCCATAGAATGCAGGGGCTGCTGTAGATCCAGCAGCGCAGAGAGCTTACTTGGAGCACTGGGGTAGCAGGAGATCCAGCAGCTAAGCAGAGAGCTTACTAGGCTGTAGTGATGGTGAGATGAAGCCTCATGAGGCATTGAACCACTTGAGCCAACTGGTTCAAGAAAGGGTTCATTTCTTGGAGATTCATGTGCACACGACACCACCTACTGGCCAGGTGTATAATCACAGCCAGCTGTATCTTAACACGTGTGATTAATTTTAATTAATTTTTTGTCTATTATGGCTCTTGGGAATGACTTCACAAAAGGTGTAGGACGAAACCATTTGTCTACATAAATTATGTATACACATATGTGTATAACAAAATATTGTTTGAATGTATTCTCTGTGTGTAATTATTCCCAAAATAGTAGTGTCATGTGATATAGCATGGTGTGTAATAATCAGACCTCTCAACTTTGATCAAAAATTAAGAGTGAGATTATGCTAATTTTGGGGGTGGGGGGGGGGATTATGGTCAACATTTTCCCCTCAGCAGCAACACTGAAGCACACAGAGGTTCACGCAGGGGACTTCACGTTTTGAATGGTGAACGGTGATAAAAGCACCTGCTCTGAGGGAAAGGAGGGGGGAGAGGAGCAAGCGCTGAGGCACAGAAATACGGTGCATGTAGTTAAAAACTGCAGAATTAATAAAAACGAAACTTATAAACAGACCAAGTGGCGTTTTAAACTGCATCTGGTTAGCAGAACTGTTTTATGATCCAGAGTGCAGCCATGACCGGTTGGCAAAATCTGAACCACTTCCTGAAGCAGTCACGTGGTACAGCCGGGCAGCGAGGCTTCGGACGTCATCATTTTCGGCTCCTCCCCTAAATGAAGCAAGCCTCGATACGCGCTTTACGGAAACGCCCCCTCCATTACTCGACACACGCCTCGAAGCCTCGGCACATCACGTAACATCACTACTAGGCTGACAGACGTGGAGTGAGTGGAGACTGATGACAAACCGGCGGGGAAGAGAAGACTGAGGGAGGCTTTTGTAGAGAGGCTGGCAGGTGGAGTGAGTACTGACTGATTGGTGCCTAACAGGTGTGACTGATTGCTGAGGGAGGCTGAGCTGTGTGAGAGGAGGAGGTGCTGGAAGATAACAGGGGAAGACAACCAGGCCAAAACTGAACCATGACACTTACTGCACAGGATAGGATCAAGGCTTCTCTTCTTTTACATAAAGTGCCCTGAAACAACTATTGGTGTAAAATAGTGCAATCTACAGGTGCTGCTCATATAATTAGAATATCATGAAAAGTTTTTTTTCCAGTAATTTCATTCAAAAAGTGAAACTTTGCAGGTGTTTTGAGTTAATTAGCTAATTAGAGTGTGGCACCAGGTGTCTACAATATTGGACCTTATCATGATATTCTAACTTTCTGAGATACTGAATTGGGGGTTTTCATTAGTTGTCTGTTATAATCATGAAAATTAAAATAAACACTTGAGCTATATCACTCTGTGTGTAATGAATGAATAAATATACAAGTTACACTTTTTGAATGGAATTACTGAATTTTTTTTTTCATGATATTCTAATTATATGACCAGCATCTGTATAGACAGGTTTGAATGAAGAAAATTGTTTCCATACTGGGGTGTCAAACTCCAGTCCTTGATGCCTGGTTTCAAACAACACACACACACACACACACACACACACACACACACACACACACACACACACACACACACACACACCTACATTTACACACCTGAATCAGATAGTTAGGTCATTAGCAGGACTCCTTTGACTGCATGGTATGGTGGTAATTCAGCCATTTCAGAGGTGTTGACATCTGAAAGTTGCAGGACACCAGCACTCAATGACTGAAGTCTGACAGATGTGCATTGATCCCGGTGAAAAAAAAAGGTTGTCATTTAGGCTTCGTAAACTGACGTTTCAACTTGTTCAAGCTCAACCCCACAACACCATATAAATTCTTCACCTATCCTCAGAATACTGTTTGAAGGAACCCAACACCTCGTATGATCCTCCATGCTTATATATGGTCTGAATGTAAAAGTAATCCTGGGTGTAAAACTATTTTTTTTCATTATTCAACAAAAGTGCAACATGTTTTGAAAAAATTCCTGAATGCTGCTGTGCATTAAATGATATTGAATTCAATAATTGTATTAATCCTTAAGGGAAATGAAACGTTCTTGTAATTCAAACCTTAAAAGTTTTTGCTTCAAAGTCATTGCAGATGCTGAGCTGCAGGATCCTCGGACTGCATACTCTATTGTCATTTTAGAGCTTTGTGAAGACTATTTTCAGGGTTATCCATTATGTTGTTCATGTTATGAAGTGTCGTTTTCATACCACTTCCCCAGAGACTGCAGAGCTGTCCTGAGAAAAGTGCTTGCCTCCTTTGTCAGCTTACTGAGATTTCTTTAGTCCCAGATTCTGATGCTGCTACCCCACTAGATGATGGCAGAAGACATTCAACTCCCCACACAAAACTTTTTAAGATCTGCTGCATTTTTCTGCATCTCCTGAGTCATCACATAAGTAGTCTAGTTCAACACAGAAACATTTATACTCCTTCACAACTTCCATTTGATGCAGAAGTGTATGATAAGGTTGGGTTTTTAACTTTCATATCACAGTAAATGCAGCAGAAGTTGAAGCTAAAGTTGGCAGGGCATAAACACAAGTATGGAGCAATTATTTTGCTATAAATAACAGTTTCTGGGTTTCTGACTTGTTAGAGATGTAAGACACCAACATACATGATATCAGGCCCGAGGACCATTGTAAACCATTGATTTGCTGGCCTGGTAGAGCAGTTGCTCCCCTGGGAAACTTTAAACGCTGTAAAAAGTCGAGATGAAAGCTTTTTGGCTGTGTGATGCAGCTCCCTTTTAACAGTTGTCTATATTCAGCTGGGCACGTCAAGGACAGCGGCACAGAGACATGCTCTCAGACTCCTGGAAGTAGTGGGGGTGCACAAACTAGCACACAGCCACTCACCACATCTCACAAGCACAGTCAGGAATGCATGAATCCTCAACGGTATATCCACTGTCATACAACCCAGTAGCATCATTTCCAAAAGTTAATGATAACACAGACATGCAAACAGTCATCCAAACAGCAGTATTTCAAACTGAAATGGTATAAGATAAGCAGCGCTTTGTGCTCCCAAGCTGCTTCTATAATGTACTCCTCTTCCCCTTCATTTCTTTATTTCGTCTCTCTCTTCCATCCTGTGCTAAGCCTTGCTACCTATCTTTATTACGCCCTTACCGTTGCTGCTGTAAACCCCTCATTCCAGCCTCCACCCATCAGTGCCTCCTTGCTGTCTTATTTATTTTCTCAGCATTTTGCTCTGGGTTTTCTCTGTAAAGCTCTTACAGCATGATACTGCCCCCTGTTTAGAAACAGAAGCATGCTTCCTCCTCTTTGCCTCTCTTTTATATCCACTTCAGTAACCAGTTTCATCCTGTTCCTGTCTTTAACTCCCATAACAGCTTTTATTCAGCTCTTTAAAGGAGATGCTTAAAGAGGCTCGAACATATAATTTTGCAAACATTATTAAATTAAGAGGGAAAAATCCTAAATTCTTGGTCGGCCCAATCAAGAACATTGAACGACTCTCTCATCTCTTTTTAAATGACTGTTGATATATCACCGTCTCTGGACGCTCCTCTTCTGATGCATCATGGTCCTCTTTTACCCCGGTTTCACTGCAGGGCATCCCAGTTATGCTGGGGCAATTGAAACTGTCTTCCAGCCCACTTGACGTCCTCCCAGAATATTTTTATGACGTTATTTGACTTCATTGGCCCTATGGTTGTGAAACTGATGAACTCTTCTGTTTCTTCTGGGTCGGTGCCTCGTCATTTAAAACAAGCTGTCGTCTGCCCACTGCTCAAAAAGCCACACTTGGATCCCTCTCTCCCTGAAGGTTACAGGCCATACATATATATATATATATATATATATATATTATGGCTGGGCAAGTTAACGCGTTAATTTCGCGTTAATTCATTAGACTATTAACGGCGATATTTACTTTAACGCGGGTTAACGCATGTTGCTCACATGCTTTTATTTTGTGAAGGTCTGTTGCTGCGGTGTAGGGGTTTGAATCAGAACAGTAGGTGGCGATAATGCGCCAATAACCTCGCTGTCAGCCCAGCCTCGGATTCAAAGAGGAAGAAAGGTGCTGGCCGGAAAAAAACAAAGCTGACATGCGGAAGGCGGTGTTTGCGCAGGAATTTGCTTAGGCGAGGCGGTGAGTTGGCGAACGGAACAAGTTTTGTGCGGAGCGGGGTCTGCATCGACGCCGTCGGTGAAGTCGCTTCTCGCTTCAAAGTATCCATGTGTTTTTGCCTGTTTTTCCCTGCCATTCACTATATGCACGCGAGAAAGCAACAACAAAAAAACGCGTGTTAACGTCAAATAACCATGCAAGCATATGGAGTTAGCAAGCATTTCAGTTTAAAGTTCTTCCAGCAACGAATATGACAGAAACAAGTTAGTTGTAACCACTGCCAAGTTAATCTTTTGTATTGAACATAAAATGGTAATGCTGCTCCCTGTTTTGCCTGTTTTTGGTAGATTTGTTCCCCATAAAGAGAATTCCCTGTCAGTGGCAATAAGCTTTAATTTATTATTATTGCTATTTTTTGTTTTACATGTTTAAGTTGAGCTTTACACTAAATATGTGTTACTGATAAGTGCTACAAATGTTACAACACTTTTGTTCATATGGCAGCAGAACATTAAAATAAAAGTGCTCTTTACACTACTTTTGAATTAATTCTTGGAGTTTGTAAATACAATGTGATTAATCATGATTAATCAGGCAAATTATGTGATTAATCGCGATTAAATATTTTAATCGTTGCCCAGCCCTAATATATATATATATATATATATATATATATATATATATATATATATATATATATATATATATATATATATCACTGTCACTGCGGGCAGAATCATTACAGTCTCAATGACGGTAGAACTGTTGCCCTCAATCCCAAATAACCATTGGAGAGACTCCAGGGCCCTGCTTCAGAAAGCTGGGTTAGTGGATATCCAGAGTAATAGCGTACCGCGCACGTGACGTCACCGTCTCAAGAGCAACGCCCCTTTTGCCGCTTAGGTAGGACAAACCGATAGAGAACGCACGTAGCAACCAGCAACAGAACCAGCGATATGACCGACTTTGCAGCCATTAAACTTTCCCAAGACGATGTCCCAGGCGCACGATTTACTGGTCGCACAGTCGAAGAACACACCAACCTTCAGCTCAAACGATGGCTTGAGTGTCGAGGGCTTAAAAAGACCGGAAAACGGGCCGAGTTGATCGAACGGTAAGCTTTGTTTTTGTTTTTTTCTGCGCGGCGTTCATTGTGTCGTCGGCCGTTTTTTTTTTGTAATCACCGTCCAGGAATCGGTATATGTTGCCAATTGGTAGCTACAAAACAACTGTTTACATCTCAGAATCTTTCCCTTAAGAGATTTCTCTGTTTGTGCGCCATCAGTATGTGAGGCTGCACAGAAGAGCAGATGAAGAGAGAGGAGCCAAAGGCTTGCAGAGCTTTAGGACCCCACACTGCCAAAAAAGTCGGTGGAGAGGCCAGAGGATTTAAAGGGGATAACTCTGTGGTTTATTTAGCCCTATTAGGTACACTGAGACAAGAAATTATCTGTAAATATGCACTTCTCGTGGAACGTGGAAGTATCGCGGAAGTGTTGCGGGAGCGCCGCGGTGCAGCGGCAGCGTGTCTTCACGGCTGGTCGCTACAACTCTTCGTCAGTCAGAGCGGTTCCACCCAGCGCCCTGTAGCGCATTTTTAAAGCGTCCCAGAGGACTTTTCTCCTTGGCACTCTTGAATTTCGGGAAAGTAATGAAGAAAACATCCTTCATATGCAGCCGATCAGCGTACCTCGAGTCGCTGTTGCACGTTCCATAGCAACAATGTTTAATAACCATGGTCTTAGATTTTGGAAAAAACAGTCGTTTAAACGAGTAAAACCAAGGCTAACGCACGTCTCTTTTACAGCGAAACAGCGGCCGACTATGCAAGTTTGTCCTACCGCGTACCACTTGATGTGACGTCATCGTGACGTTACGTTTCTAAAAATAGCTCGCTCGCGGTACGCTATTGCTGGGGTAAATTCCTGCATACCCTTGCTTTTCCGTTTCAGAAAGCTCAGAAGCCTTGGCCCTGAGTCAGATTATGACAACAAATTACTCCGTGAAACAACCCTGCTACCGAGCAGAGTTGTTTGGGCAAACTCTGAGTTTTTCCTCCTTTTTAGCTGAGATCTGCATAAGGAAGGGTTGGAAAAGGTGTGTCCTTTCTGGAGGAGCCTGTACACTGGAGAGCAAATACTCCAGAGAAATCTCTGTGGGGAGAGGCTGATCATACCATGTTAATTGGACGGCACCCTCGTCCAATCAGCGATGTCTCACGTTTCCCACTGGTACCTACCTTTTCCGGTAGGTTAATGCTGTTGCGTTTTGCTTAATGTTTTTGCGTTTTGCTTAACGTCGTTGTGCTTTGCTTAATGTTGTTGCACTTTATTTAATGCTGTTGTGCTTTGCTTAATGTTGTTGCGTTTTGCTTAACTTCGTTGTGCTTTGCTTAATGTTGTTGCACTTTATTTAATGCTGTTGCGTTTTGCTTAATGTTTTTGCGTTTTGCTTAATGTTGTGGCGTTTTGCTTAACGTCGTTGTGCTTTGCTTAATGTTGTTGCGTTTTGCTTAACGTCGTTGTGCTTTGCTTAATGTTGTTGCGTTTTGCTTAACGTCGTGTTTTGCTTAATGTCGTTGTGCTTTGCTTAATGTTGTTGCACTTTATTTAATGTTGTTGTGCTTTGCTTAATGTTGTTGCGTTTTGCTTAATGTTGTTGCGTTTTGCTTAATGTTGCGTTTTGCTTAACGTTGTTGCGTTTTGCTTAATGTTGTTGCATTTTGCTTAACGTTGTTGCGTTTTGCTTAATGTTGTTGCATTTTGCTTAATGTTGTTGCGTTTTGCTTAATGTTGTGCTTTGTTTAATGTTGTTGCGCTTTGCTTAATGTTGTTGCGTTTTGCTTAATGTTGTTGTGCTTTGTTTAATGTTGTTGCACTTTGTTTAATGTTGTTGCGTTTTGCTTAATGTTGCGTTTTGCTTAATGTTGTTGCGCTTTGTTTAATGTTGTTGCGTTTTGCTTAATGTTGTTGCATTTTGCTTAATGGTGTTGTGTTTTGCTTAATGTTGTTGTGCTTTGCTTAATGTTGTTGCACTTTATTTAATGTTGTTGTGCTTTGCTTAATGTTGTTGCGTTTTGCTTAATGTTGTTGTGCTTTGTTTAATGCTGTTGTGTTTTGCTTAATGTTGTTGCGTTTTGCTTAATGTTGTTGCATTTTGCTTAATGTTGTTGTGTTTTGCTTAATGTTGTTGTGCTTTGCTTAATGTTGTTGCACTTTATTTAATGTTGTTGTGCTTTGCTTAATGTTGTTGTGCTTTGCTTAATGTTGTTGCACTTTATTTAATGTTGTTGCATTTTGCTTAATGTTGTTGCACTTTATTTAATGTTGTTGCGTTTTGCTTAATGTTGTGCTTTGCTTAATGTTGTTGCGTTTTGCTTAATGTTGTTGTGCTTTGCTTAATGTTGTTGTGCTTTGCTTAATGTTGTTGCATTTTATTTAATGCTGTTGCGTTTTGCTTAATGTTGTTGTGCTTTGCTTAATGTTGTTGCACTTTATTTAATGTTGTTGCATTTTGCTTAATGTTGTTGTGCTTTGCTTAATGTTGTTGCATTTTATTTAATGCTGTTGCGTTTTGCTTAATGTTGTTGTGCTTTGCTTAATGTTGTTGCACTTTATTTAATGTTGTTGCATTTTGCTTAATGTTGTTGTGCTTTGCTTAATGTTGTTGCATTTTGCTTAATGTTGTTGTGCTTTGCTTAATGTTGTTGCACTTTATTTAATGCTGTTGCGTTTTGCTTAATGTTGTTGCACTTTATTTAATGTTGTTGCATTTTGCTTAATGTTGTTGTGCTTTGCTTAATGTTGTTGTGCTTTGCTTAATGTTGTTGCACTTTATTTAATGCTGTTGCGTTTTGCTTAATGTTGTTGTGTTTTGCTTAATGTTTTTGTGTTTTGCTTAATGTTGTTGCGTTTTGCTTAACGTCGTTGTGCTTTGCTTAATGTTGTTGCGTTTTGCTTAACTTCGTTGTGCTTTGCTTAATGTTGTTGTGCTTTGCTTAATGTTGTTATGCTTTGCTTAATGTTGTTGCACTTTATTTAATGCTGTTGCGTTTTGCTTAATGTTTTTGCGTTTTGTTTAATGTTGTTGCGTTTTGCTTAACGTCGTTGTGTTTTGCTTAATGTTGTGCTTTGCTTAATGTTGTTGCACTTTATTTAATGTTGTTGTGCTTTGCTTAATGTTGTTGCATTTTGCTTAATGTTGTTGCGTTTTGCTTAATGTTGTTGTGTTTTGCTTAACGTCGTTGTGCTTTGCTTAATGTTGCGTTTTGCTTAACTTCGTTGTGCTTTGCTTATGTAGTAGTGCTTTTAAATTTGTAGTTGCGGTTTGCACTTCAGGGCCACCGTACATATAATTTATTTCAATAACTCACACCATTAATTGCAAAAGTTGATTATAGCTAACTAATGCCTTAGTTGATTAAGGTTAAACATAAGAATAACTTATAACTTAACCTTACTTGATTAAACTGTATTTCATACTGCATCATGATTTGCTGCCACGTCCTTTCAATGCCTTTCGTAATCAATGCCCCCCCCCCCGTGCTGAACAAGTGAAGTGTGAGAAAACAGCTTTAATTATCCGTCAAATAATTTTCATATCGCTCATGCTTTTACTTTTTCAGCAATTCTATGCCGCCAATTCCTTTGACATAATTCACCTTGATTCACTGTGTCACAAACTCCTGAAGAAACAAGTGGATTCCTCCAGTTTCCTGGTTGAACGACTATCTGACAATAAGAAAGCAGTTTGTGAGATTCACTGGGTCGCCAGCAGCACCGGACTGTCACCATTCCTTTTCATTATACACCACCGCGGCTGTTGATTAAACTTTGGGGGGTGCACTAGAGGTTGGGAATTACAACACAATAACCTCTACTTGAACATTAATCTGTCACCTGCTTGCTTCTGGATTTTTATGTGTGGTCAGTCTGGTCCAAATTCCTTTATTCACTTTTTTTCCTCATGAAATGATCCGATTATAAATACATGACATAATTCTTGTACCAATCTCTCCTGTCTTCTTGTTGTTGTCATGGTCTGACTCTTCCATTTGCATTCATGTGTTTAAATGACATTCGCACCGTCTCGTCTGAGCTGCCAGGGGTGTGACTTTGATAGACAGGCATCATGAATTAATCAGATTGGATGAAGAATGACACAAAAAGCGCTGAGTTTAACGAGGGCAGAGAGCTGTGCCCAGAGGAGATTTTAAATAACTAATTAGAGACCAGCATGAATTAAGTCAAATTAAAGCCAAAAGTTTAAATACATACACACTCGTTTAGGCCAACCTTTATGTCTTTGAAATGAATGTAATACGGTCAGACACATATTATGAGTAAACAGATGTGATAATTACTTTTTTATTTCATAATTCATGTTTACTGTGTCTATACTTTGTAAATCAAATGGGGCCTAGCACCCAGTTTTCTACATTGTGCTCCTCAAACTTCTTCTATGAGTCTGGATTCTGGGAATATGTCAGATACTATGGCGAAGCGATTCTGGTCCACTATCCGACGTCTCAGGAGGGGGAAGCAGTGCAGTACCAACACTGTTTACAGTGGGGGTGGTGTGCTGCTGACCTCGACTCGGGACGTCGTGTTTCGGTGGGTGGAATACTTCGAAGACCTCCTTAATCCCTCCAACACATCTTCCATTGCGGAAGCAGAGCCTGGGGACTCTGGGTCGGGTTCTCCCATCTCTGGTGCTGAGGTAGCCGAGGTTGTTAAAAAGCTCCTCGGTGGCAAAGCCCCGGGGGTGGATGAGATTCGCCTTGAGTACCTTAAGGCTCTGGATGTTGTGGGGCTGTGTTGGTTAACGCGGCTCTGCAGCATTGCGTGGGCATCAGGGGCAGTTCCCCTGGATTGGCAGACTGGGGTGGTGGTCCCCCCGTTTAAAAAGGGGGACCGGAGGGTGTGTTTCCAACTACAGAGGAATCACACTCTTAAGCCTCCCTGGTAAGGTCTATTCAGGGGTTCTGGAAAGGAGGGTCCGTTGGATAGTTGAATCTCGGATTAAGGAAGAGCAGTGTGGTTTTCGTCCTGGCCGTGGAACACTGGACCAGCTCTACACCCTCAGCAGGATTCTGGAGGGGGCATGGGAGTTTGCCCAACCAGTCTACATGTGCTTTGTGGATCAGGAGAAGGCATTCGACCGTGTCCCCTGAGGGATCCTGTGGGGCGTACTCCGGGAGTATGGAGTACCGGACCCTTTAATAAGGGCTGTCAGGTCTCTGTACGACCGGTGTCAGAGTCTGGTCCGCATTGCCGGCAGTAAGTCGGACTCGTTTCCGGTGAGAGTTGGACTCCGCCAAGGTTGCCCTTTGTCACCGATTCTGTTCATAACTTCTATGGACAGAATTTCTAGGCACAGCCAAGGTGTTGAGGGGATCTGTTTTGGAGGCCTTAGGATTGCGTCTCTGCTATTCGCGGATGACGTGGTCCTATTGACTTCATCAGGGCGTGATCTACAGCTCTCACTGGAGCGGTTCGCAGCCGAGTGCGAAGCGGCCGGGATGAAAATCAGTGCCTCCAAATCCGAGACCATGGTCTTGAACCGGAAAAGGGTAGAGTGCCTTCTCCGGGTTGGGGAGGATGTGCAGCCCCTAGTGGAGGAGTTCAAGTATCTTCGGGTCTTGTTCACGAATGAGGGGAAGATGGAGCGGGAGATCGACAGGCGGATTGGTGCGGCGTCTGCTGTGAAGCGGGCGCTGTACCGATCCGTTGTGGTGAAGAGAGAGCTGAGCTAAAAAGGCGAAGCTCTCCATTTACCGGTCGATCTACGTTCCTACCCTCATCTATGGTCACGAGCTTTGGGTCGTGACCGAAAGAACGAGATCCCGGATACAAGCGGCCGAAATGAGTTTTCTCCGTAGTGTGTCTGGGCTCTCCCTTAGAGATAGGGTGAGGAGCTCAGTCATCCGGGGAGGACTACAGGAAGTCATCGGTGCCCACAGACATCAACATTTCAAGTGAGTGAAGAATATTGTCCCCTTTGGGATTAACCAATTATATTTGGCTGAATCTTCACAACAGAAGAAACTGAAATGTATCACCTATTTTTTATTGACCAGTATTTACTATGCATTAGAGGGAAATATTGACTTTAATGGCCAAACCGCAGACCTGATGCAAAAGTAGTACCAGTCCACCACAGCTTTTCATTTGAAGTAGTGTAAAAACTTAAATTTGCACATTGTTCCAAGAAGCAAAGGATTTTGCAGTTTTTATTAGTTCTTCCACCACAGGTCCTCCCTTTCATCCATCAAACCAACGTCTTCTTGGTGATTTTAACTTGGACATTATTGACCCCCATCTGCAGCTGCATATTTTGAGCTTTTATTGGGAATGTTTCGGGGGCCACTCCTGAAACGGGTCGTAGACTGAATCTTGCTTTTGCTTTGGTTCCATACATTGATTCCTTACATATTGAACAAAGAACCTTAGTATTTAAAATACTGACAAGTGACTCCAGAGCTCCACCATAAGATGCATAAGAGCTAAGGGTAAAAACATTTGTTGTTTTCTGCTTTCTGGGACTTTCTTCTTTGGTTCTTCCAGCTTGTTGGAGCGGAAGCTAGAAGGCCAAATGATGTGATTGTACTATTTTCTCTCTAAACCTTAATAAAAAGTGGATTCTTATGTAGTTGTACAGAGATTTTTAAAGCATTCAATAAGGGTGGGAACATTCGAGTAACTCTTTTATTGTATTCTTTAATCAGCCGTGCTGATCTTTTAAAATGTAATGCAGCCAAAAACTTTTGAATCAATAAGTGAGGCCATTTCTCCTTAAAAAAATAACCTAATAGCGGTATTTACAAAGCGAAATAAACAAAAGGACTATTTCTAAATTACCTTTCATTTATTTTATTTTTTATAAAAGAGGTTATGACTGACAAACTTATTTATTTCTGGAACAGCACAAAAAGTTTTTTTTTTTTTTGTAAAATGCATTCTAGACAACAAAAGGATCAGAACTTGTATCCACCAGCACCAAATTCTGAGACTTGAAATCTGCTCAGTCTTAAGATTTTGATCAGGAGTATACTGTCTTCAGGCGTGCTGGGATGGCGCAGGGGTACGACCCATATAAGGAGGCCTCAGTGCCCGTCGCGGCCGACCCGGGTTCGATTCCGGCCTGAGGTCCTTTGCTGCAAGTTTCCCCCCTCTCTCAAACCCTGTTTCCTGTCAGCCTACTTTCTGAAAACTAGTGCCATTAAAAAAAACAGAAAAGAAGTTAAAAAAGGAGTATACTGTCTTCTACTGCACTAGGAATGAAGCTCTGACATTTCCAGGATGTTTCCCTCTGAGTCCTCCAGTGGAGTTCTGGTAGGATTGTCAGAAACCTTCGTTAAGGTGGACTTTCCTTCCCCCACATGGCAGGAAGATGATCAGGGTGAAGAGATTTACAGGGAAGCTCTGAGTTCCTGGAACAAATTAGTTTTTTTTTCACACAGGCAGGCACATGGTGCATGGGGTGGGAATGTCATTTCAACACCAGAGCCTGAAGGAAACCGTCTCAAAACAGGTGAGAACTATCTCTTCCTGGAGTCATACAGAGATGCTCCTCAATTAGCAAACTGAGAGCAGAACCAAAGTTGCTGAATTCGTTGTGTGCTCCCTCTTGGGGAGTAGGCAAGTGATGGAGGTGACGTGGGTGAATACAGATGCTTTGAAAACAGTAGCATGTGTTATTAGCTAAGTATAGAAGGAGTGACTGGAGCAGGCAGGAGAGGGGGCAGCATTTAAAAGAGGAGACATGCAGATGTAGAGCTCTGACTTCAGCTGTGCAGCAGGTAGTGCATAGCGATGGGCTTTTGAAAACTGCAGCAGAGATGCTCCTCGCTAGTCGGAGCAGGTGTATCTGTGATGCTGTCAGACCTGACAGAGAGGTTGAACAGAGGGCAACTTTTTCCAGAAAGGAGCAATGTCTCACCTCTGTAAAGGCCAAGCTGGAAAGCAAAGATAGAGAAGCACTAAAGAAGTTGGCACACAGTGGTAAAAGTGCAGAAAGTGTTGTAAACAGGGTAGACTCAGCATCCTTTCTACAGTTTTTCTCTCTTCCACTTATTTAGAGGCCCTAACAAGCTTCACACACAGAGAATGATTTAAATTAATTGTGTCTGCAGAAGTCCTAGTGACAATCTGATCCCGGCTGTAGAGACTATTGTGGGTAAAAGAGGCCTGAACACAAATATTTTTGCTATGACTAGTTTGATAGTTTGATACCATTGTTATTATTTTAGATTTTATTCTGTATTATTTGTGTTTTATGTGCTTCTTATTGAAGGTTTTTAGGTTGTTGTAGCGCCAATGTTTTTCTGGATGTAATGAAGTTGAAATATTTCTCTTTATAAATCCCTGATCAACATGATTACATGTCTACAGCTCCCATTACACATAAATTATTACTTTGTCATTCTTAATTTTCTTATTTACAATATTACAATATACAATATTATTTTTTATCTGTCTGCTTAGTTTGATCATCTTTATTGGATGTTTCCCTAGTGTTCAGGTTCTAATTATTCTCTCTCACATTCGGCTGCATGAAGAGTGCTGTATATTGATTGATTAATTGGTTGATTGTTTGATTGACCAGGATTTTAAGCTTTTATAATTTATTTTTGCGCTCCACTGTCTTTTGATCTAAAAGCCAATCAAAATATATTGTTTGTGATTGCATTGTGACATAATGTGCAAAGTTAAATAGGTATTTGGAGTCAGAGTAAAGATTCCTAATTAGAGGTTTTAAAATGAAAGAAACAGCAGCACGAGGTTGGTTTTAAAATAAAACTAATACCATCAGAAATACTTAAATATTAGATCATATTATCTTATTTTACCATATTAAGCTCAATATGAAGTTACAGCAGTGAGACCCATGAGTCTTTCTTAATCACTGGCATCCCTCCATCCATCACACATCCATCAGCTTCACCACACCTCTGCAGCAAAGCCAATTTAATTTTCTCCTTTCATTTCTTCCAGCCGCTCTCTCGCCCGCTTTACCTCCTTCTCGCTCTGGTTTTCGTAGGATGAGCCAAGCAGTCCTGACTGCATGTGTTACGTTTTAACTCAGAAATCTGGAGAAGAAAATCTACCTCCACTGAATGACACGTCTGGTGTTTCCCATGAGGAGGGAGGTTAATCATATTAGATGTGCCTAAATAGTTAATGATCTGTGCAGAAAGTACAACATTGTTTTAGCTACTCTAACCGAATAGTTTAAAAGTAAAGTATATTTGTCATGGTAATGGAGGAGTAAATAAAAGTGTAGTTCATGAGTTTACTTTTTAGTACTTACAGTATTTATGCCATTACTAGTCAAAAGCAAGCATTAACCACATGCTATAGTAAACTATGGCCTAAGACCAAACGAAAAGATATTAGACTACAAGAAATTAAGAGATTAGGAAGAAAACAAAAAAATAGTGAGTTAGGGGATATAAGCTGAGTCACAAGAAAGTCAGGAACAATTACTGGTGCAGAACGCAGAAGCTTAACCAAACTGTGCTTTAATTATTATCACCTCCTGTGAAGTTGTAGATTTACACTTTTTATCAACACACAAACACAATTGGATTTTTCACTGTGCCGCAAGGATAAGAGGTGTTAATGTATTCTAAGAAAGCTAATTTACTGCTCTACTCACACGTTATCTTAGGAGAGGGAAACAGGAGCAGAAACATCAGAGGGAGAACCAAGCATCAGAGAGAAAAGGTAAAGATGTGTTGAGGCTGTAAAGTGTAAATGGATTGTTTTTAGAGCACTTTTCTATTCTTGATTACCACAGAGTGCTTTTACTCTTACAAACCCCATTAACCCATTCACACGTTCATAAAAGACTAGTCAGTGAAGTCTTCGCAACATCTAGAAGCCCGTTCTCGCTCACACACTACAGCTATATCTAAAATAAATTTAATATTGTGTAAAAGTGCTATATTTCTTTGGCAGTCATCTCAGAAAGTGAAACTCATAGTTATATATATATATATATATATATTTATATAGAATTATTACCCATAGAGTGATATATTCCAAGCCTTTGTTTCTTGTAATTTTGATTATTGCTTATAGATAATAAAATTCCAAAAATAAATGTCTCACAACATTAGAATCGTGTGAAAAAGCTCATTATTAGAAATTCATTATGTCACAATGTAATCAGCTAATTAGCTCAAAACACGTGCAAAGCTTCCCTGAATCTGTAAAGGGATTCACGAGTATCTTGTTAGGAACGAGAGATTGAGGACCCAGTATTCAGCCAGACACGAGAGTGCAAATAAAAAGGCTTTAATAAAGCTCAAAAAGATCAGACAGGGATAAACAGGCTCGGTGGTCAAATAACAGTCCAGGATCGATACACAAACAGGCAAACAGGTTCAATAAGGGCAGGCAGATCCGATGGTCAAAAACAGTCCAGAACGGTACACTGATAAGCAGACTAACTAGGCAGGGATCAGGCAAACTCAGAAACTCCACGGCAGAACCAGGGACAGGCAAAACAGGCAGTCAAAAACAGGCAGGAAAAACAGGTTCAAGGATCAGGCTGGCTCAGAAGTCAAAAAGGCAAATTGGGTCAATATACACAGGACTATCAGAAAAGAATACGCTGGACAAGACTCACCAAACTGGCACGAATTGATCTGGCAGATTGCAGGGGGCAGAGGCAGGTATAAGTAAGGGAGTGAGCAGGTGAATGGAGTGAAACTAATTACCAGAATGGGTGGAACTGATCAGGGGAAGGGAAGTGACTGAAGGCAGAACTGAGCTGACTAAAAAAAGTGACAGGTGAAACTAAAACAGTACACAAGCTATAAGAGAAACCAAAAAAGAAAGAACCCAAAACAAAAACTGAACCTAAGGCAGGAGAGTGAGCTAACTAATTAATCAAATAACAAACATAAACTATAACCAAACCCAAATCATAACAGTATTTGAGCATGTTGGCCGAAATATGATGGAATTTTCCTGTTAACTTAAAAATTGCTGTTTGCGACAAGTAAAAACTAATATTCACTGCAAAAATGATATATCCTTTGTTATAGTTTTCACCCATGGAGGTCGCCATTTTTTTCACCTGTGCAATGCATGCTGGCTTAATGACGCGGTTAGGTCCTATTGGACTGGAACCTACAGGTGGATCCGAGTTGTTTATCGTATTACGTTTGACTGGTGTAAATTCACACCATGAAGTGGAATTGGACCTGACACCAGATACAGAGCACTACTTGCTGGATCACACAGTTCTACGAGTGGTACATATTATTATTATTATTATTATTATTATTATTATTATTATTATTACTACATTGTCATCAATTTCAACACACTCCAGTTCAAACTGAAAAGGTTTAACGTCGAATTACATCAGATCCTCCAGGTTGGTCAGAAAGTTTCCTCTCTAAGGAAACCCAGCAGGTTGCATCAAGTCTCTCCAAGCAGCATTCACTCCTCCTGAAAGAGCGTAGAGCCACAGTGGACAGTCGTCTGCATTGTTGATGGCTTTGCAGCAATCCCTCATACTGAGCATGCATGAAGCGACAGTGGAGAGGAAAACTCCCCTTTAACAGGGAGGAGAACCTCCAGCAGAACCAGGCTCAGTGTGAACGCTCATCTGCCTCGACCCACTGGGGCTTAGAGAAGACAGAGCAGAGACACAGAAAGCACAGAAGCTCACATTGATCCAGGAGTACTTTCTATGTTAGATGGTAATAGTGGATGATCTGCCTCCCCTGATGATGTCACAGCTAACAGAATGCCAGACCAGGTGTACCTTCTATGAAGAGAACAAAAAATTTAAAGTTGAAATAACAACAAACAATGCAGATTGGAGAGCAGTAGGAGAACTCAGTAGAGTGAGAGAAATAGACCCTGATGTCCTCCAGCAGCCTAAGCCTATAGCAGCATAACTATAGAGATAGCTCAGGGTAACATGAGCCACTCTAACTAGAAGCTTTGTCAAAAAGGAAAGTTTTAAGATTAGTCTTAAAAGTAGACGGGGTGTCTGCCTCACGGACCAAAACTGGGAGTTGGTTCCACAGGAGAGGAGCCTGATAGCTAAAGGATCTGCCTCCCATTCTACTTTTAGAGACTCTAGGAACCACCAGCAGACCTGCAGTCTGAGAGCGAAGTGCTCTGTTAGGAACATACGGGGTAATCAGAGCTCTTATGTATGATTTTGTAAAGTGCCTTGAGATCACGTGTTGTGAATTGGCGCTATATAAATAAAAATAATTGAATTGAGGGAGCTTGAATTAAGGGCATTATACGTGAGAAGGAGAATTTTAAATTCAATTCTTAACTTCAAGCGACTGGGACTATGTGCCTCTTCACTCTTCCTCCAGACTCTGGGACCTTCATTTCTACAAGAAATGCTACATTTACAGCAGAAAACAGGACTTTGGACCGTTGATCAACAGTCCAGTTCCTTTTCTCCCTAGGCCAGAGTTGGTGGGGAAGACTGCTGACTTGACAGATGTCCAGAAGACAGCCTTCAACAACTTTCACAAGGACCGGACTGAGGCTGGAGTCTGTGCCTCTGATAGACATTGAATTTAATGGTCTTACCAGACTCAGAGACTGTTTAAAGGTATCCACAATTAGGCCGTAATGTGTGTGTTCCAGCCTACATGTGGTAGAAGAACACGTGACACTTAAACCTTTGGCAAAACTAATAAAGGAAAGTGTCAGGGTTCTCTGTGTTGGCTGCTCTAACTCTACTCCTCAGGTGTGTCTAGTTGGCTGAGGAGGCGTGGTCCACACCTGCAGCTCGTTGCAGGCGGCTTCCTCTGGCTTCTTAAGCTGAGCACTGGCAGATGGAAGACGCCGGAGCCTTAACCAGTCGTGGTACGACGTGGCCTCTGTCCCAACTCTCGGAAACCAGCTTGTGAGTTTTTTGTTACTCTTCTTTTTTGAGTAATTTTTTGTACCTCTCTGTTGCTCCAGATTTTGGTGCTTGGATGCACTCACCTGTCTTGACGTCCCGTCCGAAGAAACAGACCAGCAGACCCGTCTGCTCAGATTTTGCTCTGGCGCTCCCCTCATACTTCCTGGAAGTTACCCAGCGAGGCCTGAGATCCCCTTTCCCGGGTCCTGTTGGTTCTGTGCTCACTCTGGTCAATCCATCTGTCAACTGCTGCCGATGAGGTCGCCTCGGATTCCTCGCCAGCTACATCTGCCGCCCTCAGCCACTAGCCACCTATCTCCATCTGAGTAGTCACATAGAGTTCTCCTGACGCTACCTCTTCCCGGTTAGGTCCGCTCAGCCTATGGTAAGCAGCGCAACTCCTAGCAAGTTTCCTGGCTCTTATTTCAGAAGAACTCACTTGCTCTTTCTTACAGACTCTCCAGCCGTGACGTTCTGACCCAGCCGAGTCACCTGTAGTTCCGTCCATAAACCTGCCTGTTTTCCTTTAATAAAAATCTTAAAACTGTGCATTGCCTCCCGTTCGTATCTGCATGTGGGCTCGTCATCTGAAAACCATGACAGAAAGATTGTCTACCTTCCCTGAACGAAGATTATAAATATATTATGCATATTTTTCACAAGAAATGTCACAGTTGTTTTGCTTAAATGTTTACTTTTCCACATCAAGTACAGGGAACGGCACCCATGTTCTTTTTTCGCTGGGGGAAAATTGATAATCACATGACCTTGTTGCAAGCCGTTGTAGATGAATCGGCCAAATAAAACGTAGGACTGAAACATTGAGGAGCCAAGTTGGGACAATACTGCGTTTCCCCCTGTGGACCAATGTGGATATTAGACGTTTTTCAGTGAGACTGGGTTGCTTTTATCACCAGAGGAGTTCTTGATCAGCTCAGTGACTGCAGAGTGATCAGTTTTGCTCTAATTTAATCCTACACATTATGTTATTGTAAAGTCTATTGAGATATTATATTTTTAATGAATTCTTGTTCTTAGTGACTAGTCTGGATACACAGATACATTTAATCATACTTAAGTTCACTAGAACACAGTTTGTCATGCACCAATAACAACTCCAGGTAAGGATCTGTAAAAAACATTTAAAAAGAATACCAGAAGTCTCAGTAATAATATAATGTTTTATAATACACAGAGGTTACTGAGTGTTGGAGAAAAAGGAAAGTATCAAGTTTCATTCAAAAAATCCTATAAAGCTGAATTACATAAATACACAGAATGAAGCAGGAAGCAGAGCAGAGAAGGGATCTAAAGTGAAACTTGCAGAGTGTAAGACAGGAAAACAAGGAAATCTTCCTGTAAATCTGGGCTTCAGCTGAAGAACTTGGACCTTGTTTTGTGATTGTTGCGAGGGAGCTTTGTTATCCGTTCCCTCAGGTAAGTAAATCCTGCACACTCATTTTAATCCTCAGGTTTTTTTTTATCAGAAAGGAGCATTTCTTTTATATGTGGGCTCAGAAAGAATCAAGGATTACAAAGCATTGCAGATGTATTGAGAAACGGGAAGCTCAGGTTATAAACTGATTCGGGTGGTTCTGTGTTTTGCACAGCTGGCTGTAGATGGGCTCTGCAGTGTAAGAAAAGCAGGACTAGCTGGAACTATAGCTGTGCTTTCTATGACATCTTACAAATACATGGCTAAACATGATTATACAGCGCCATGCAAAAATATTCACATTCCAACGTTTTCACATTTTCTCTCATTACAACAGAAAGATTCAATTATCATTTATTTGCTTATTAGGATTCATATTATAGAACAGCGCAAAGTCGTGCATAATTGTGAATACAAGGAAACATATGTGGTTTTGGAACCTTCTCTGTTCTTTTACCCCAAATAAAATCAAGCAACAACCCTTGCATTCAGATGTCCTTGCAGTTGAATCTGAGTATGAATAAAGCTGTTCCGTGATGGTTTCAAATATCAATTAGAGAATACAGCTGCTTTTAAAAGTTAATAAATAGTAATCACAATATAAATCCAGCTGTTCTGTTTTAGGCCTCTGAGGTTCTTCAGTGAAAGAGAACAATCAGCACCACAAAGACCCAGGGAAAAGAAAAATACCAAGCTGCAGAACTACCAAGACAGAGCTTTAATCAGAGAAGCAACCTAGAGGCTCATGGTGACTCTGGAGGAGCTGCAAAGGTGCACAGCACAGCATGGACCGCGGAACGCATTTCAAATTGGTCGGGCGCATGGAGACAAACGCGGCCGAGCCGGGTGGGGGTTGGTTGCGGCGGGGAGAGACACGCTTTTCGTGGAGGGGGGGGGGGGGGGGGGGGGGGTGAAGAGACAAGCGCGGGGGAGGACTTGATCATCAAAAGTACCCTACCGGCCCTACCGGTTCCGCGGTCCTTGCAGCACAGGACAACTATTAGCCATGAACTCAAAAAAAAGTTCTGCATTTTGTCACAAATCATATATGGGACACAGCAAACACATGGAACACAAGGAGTTATGGTCAGATAAAACAAAAATATAACGTTTTGAGTTACAAGCCAAATGTTAAGTGTTGAGAAAAGCTAACATTGAACATCACCAATCACCAGCTCACTAAATCCAATTGAGATTCAGTGATAAGACCTAAAAACTGTTTTAGCTGTATTATAGTAGAACAGTTGAAAAAAAAAAACAGTATTTCAATGTACAAAGCTGACAGAGACCTATACCTAAAAGGAACTACAGCTAACTGCAGTGAAAGGTTGTGCTGTAAAGGACTGAGTCAGGGGGGCTGGATACAAATGCACCTCACAATTTTAATATTAGAAAGAAATGGAGAAAAAACCATAGCATTTCCTGGCAATCTACAAATCATCACACTAAATCAATCTACATTTCAGATTATACCCCAGTTTAATGTGTTGATGTAAACAGACAGTAAATGGAAATTATGTCAAAACCAGATCAAAAACAACATAAAGTTCAATATTAGGAAAAAAATCCCATTCTGAAGAATTTTCCCATTTTACAACAGTTTCCTATTTCTGTATCCCAGATATTTATATCCACTCTCAAATCCAAAATTAATTACATAAACCATCACCATGTTTGTCAATTTTGTCAGACCTAAAGTTTAACTAACGTCACATTTAGATTTCAGGCTTGAGGTTCAAATCTCAACCAGACAAAACAAACTTGTCAGTTTTATGGGATCCCAATTTGCAGTCCCTGCTCATGATTAACCGCATAATAAAGCAGAGTTTGTACAGACATTAGGTCTGAGTCTGCCCTAAGTTAGATTAATGATGGGCATTACTTCCTCCTTTAAACTCCTGTATGTTTGCTCCATTATTTTATCCAATTTGCAGAGTCTCCAGTGTAAAGAAATGTAATTATTTTCTATTGAATTCCAGCTGCAGTTCTGTGCCTTTGATATAATATTTTTGTATTGTAAACAAGCTTTATTATTGGTGGGTAGAAAAGCTTGTTTTTGGGTACAGTACCACTGATGCATCAAAACAATTAAAATGCTTTTGTGTCACACCTTATAATTGTGGTATGCACAGCTCTCGCTACAAGCAGAACCAACAGTGCTTGTCTCAAATAATGCATCATTTGAGGTGTTGTTCAGACCCTTGTGCAGACATCTATTTCTGCTGTACTTTAAGTTTATCAGTCATGCAGGCTACAGGAATGCCTCGTTGCGTGTCTCTGGCCCAGCTTCTGCAGTTAATAAGCTTCTTTCTTTTACACTCACCCTGCTCGCCACCCTACTCATACAGCCTATTGCTCTGCTACTTGCTCATCTCTTGTTAATTTTCTCAGTCACTCTCTCTACACCAGCCTGGCCTTAAAGGTTTGCCTGCCTTTCATCCACCTTCTGCTGCCTTTGCCACCCCAAACTATTTTTTCCTCCCTTCTCGTTCTCTACCTCCCTGCACCCTTTCTACCAACTCTCTGTCTGCTGTCCTGCTTTTTATGAGGAATACATTTAGGTACAGTTTTATCTTCCTTGTTCTTTACAACTTCATTGTTTTAGTTTATGGTTAAAATAGAAAAAAAAACAGACACTGCATTCATTTCAACCTGGAGAGACTCACACAGTCTAAAAGAGGCGATTAGAGAGATTTATTGATATAAATCAGAAAGGTTCCTTGGACCCTGGCAGAAGACGTGAAAGCTGTGAATGTCTATGAGCTTGGATGTTCATTTTAGGATTAGGATTAGTGAAGTCTTCCCCCGGGTTCCAGACACTGGTGTTGGAGGCCAGAGGAGAGAAGGAGCCAGGTGAAGCATGTGAGCGCGTAGGAGGAGATGGGGTGGAGGAGGGTCGAAGCTCAGCTGAAGGGCAGGAGAATCCATGGATGGAGAGCCTTACAAGCATACCCGATGGGGCATTTTGCATGCTGTCCATATTTCTGGAAGTTTATTGGAGAGGTTTGCCCTGTTAACATCCTCAAGAATAATTGTGAAAGTCTGTGTATTTTTTCTCTACACCTCTTATCAGCTCAGAGAGAGGCATTTCAACTTCTGATGTGCAGGATTGTGGTGGGACGTAAACACCAGCCAGAACAAAGAAGGATTACTCTGTAGGTGAATAAAGGGGTCTACTGTTTACAAAAAAAATACTCCAGGGGTAGGAGTACATGTGTTATGAAACACTTTGGCATCAGTACAGCAACCTTCATATCAGACGTAACGTTTTTAGCCATAACTGTGCTGCCTAAAGGAAAGGGGCTTTTTCCTTATGCCCAGACAGAAACTCCTTGAGGTATCAGATACATTTTTGCTTTAGATATCTGGAACATAAACTTTTTCTCTAAACATTTTCTGACTTTAATTGAGTTAAGCAACATTAGATCAGTATTTCTGACATATTTATGTCCATTATACTGAGTTTCTCTTTGAGTCAGCTGGTTGTTGTTAAATTCTTTCTTCTATATCAAACAGGTGCATTGAAGAAGCTGTCGGCTCCTGCAAAAAAGTTTTCTTCTTGTACCAAACCCCTGCTCTATCTCTTCCAGGTTTTTTTTTATTACATTAACGTTGAGATTAAAATATTTTTCAAACCTTCTCTGTCTGAATTAATACATTTAATTGTCTGAACACCAGAAAGGTTTGTGACTGATTGAGAAAACTCTGAGGAGTCACCACCCTATCTGCACGAAAGTCATTTTGTTTTATGTATTGTTGAAATCCCTCCCAATGGCAGCGATTCCAGATGGATGTGGATGCGTGTGGAGCGCGGTGGAACTACATCCATCTGGCGAGTTGGGTTAGTGATATAACTGCTTGGAAGCTGTTCTACGGGTTCTAGAATAGGTCTAAGGACCAAACAGATGGATCTAGTTATGTGACATCATGGCGATGTTGACTAACGCTTTAACAGATTAGAGATGTAATTAGGATCATAAAAACACAATCCTAAAACTATAGCTGGTGACCAATAATACGGGTTAAATGCATGTTCTGTTCATTTTAATCAGTTATTGATTAGTTATTGTATTGTATTATTTGATTTTCATAGGATAAAACATCTTGAGAGCTTTGTTTCTAAATACAAATAAATGAACTATGGTTGACAGTGGCACAGTTTGGGTCAATCAGGAATCCTTGAGTGGGTAATAAACTCCCCATTATTACTTTATTATTTAAATATCATTGCATTTATCTGTTAATGGGACATTATTTCAAAGAAAACATGCTAGATAAGACCTATGTTTATAACATTTATTGCTCTATTTTATGAAAAATAAAAGTACTTTGGAGCCCTTCATATGATGAAAAAATATGTTTTAATTACCGGTGTCGCACTGAGAATAGTGCCCGGGTCTATGGGTCATAAGTTACCTGATCTGACATAAAGCGCCAGTATGCCTGCCTAATTCTTCTTGACTTTATGGCCTATTTTTAATAGACCATAAAAAGAGGTCAGGGATTTCAAAAATCTCTCTGTAGGATGTTTAATAAGAAAGCATTAATTATTACCGGAGAAAAGTGATAGATATTATCTTCTTATCCTCGTAGAGGAGGCAGAAGCACTGTTATTGGTGGAAACCTAATCTCTAATTCTGTCAGTCAGACAACATGGTAGGTTGTGTGTGAGGATAAAACATGCAGGATTTAAAGGTAAGATTTAAAGGAAATTATGGGATATCAGGAGGAAAAGAGGTGAAACCTTTTCTTCAGAGCAGTAGGCCAGCGGTTTGTTAAGCTAACCAGAGTACCGAGGTTAAAGGAGTTAATGAATACTTGACTACAGTTATTTATGATTTCTTAGGCTCAGTTTTTAAATTAGAGTCCATTTTTTTTTCAAATCACTTCATGCGACCAGCAGGACACTGTTTAAAAAATTCAACACATCAATGAAAACATACTCATTTACGAAAATTTTGTCTGTCATATTAAAGACACGTTCTTCACTTGTAAATCACTGATATGCAAATTCTCAGAAACTCAGACTTTCTTCATGGTTTCTGTGGGGAGGTAAGAAGAGGAAACCCGGCGAGGTTAGGAAGTAAGAGGCAGGCAGACATAGTGCAAATAAGCTTTAAAGGGGACATATTATGCTTTTTAATGCCTTCCTCCTCACATAGAAACTATTCAGTTGTGGTCTATATGAAGTGGAACAGCAACGTTTTCGTCTGAATTCCTGCTAATTGTTGCCCCACAGCTGTTCTATTGCCCCTGTTCTGAGGTTCATCTGAGAGCAACTTGTTTTGGTGCCGTCTCTTTAAATCTTAACGAGGCACTTCACACCCCGCCCCCCCTCCAGGCTGAAGAGCGTTCAACTTCACCCTGTCCGGCCATTTTTGTAATAAGTGACCCGCCACAGTAAACACTATGAACAAGTCAGCGGAGCACAAACTGAGAAAAATTTAGTGATGTAGTGAAAATAATGATTTTCATTGTATAGCAAAATATGCTATTTGAAGTTATGAAGTAAGCCCTCAATGCTTTAAATTACAGTTTCAAGGGTTTTAAAATGGTAAACTTTGTGTTTAAAAACGAGATGTTTTCAGCTTAAAATCCCCCTGAGCTGTATTTCAATGTCAGGGTGTGGAAAGCCTCGGCTCAGTATAACGCCTCGGCATGGCCGCGTGCACGCTTTCATTAACATGTGTTGGCCAATAGGCTCCGTGCTTAAAGGGAGGCAGATGGCTACTTATGCAGCTACTTAACTGAGTAGCTGCATAAGTAGTCTGAGTTTCTGTGACTTGAGAATGTCATGATTTTTCTTTGATGAACCCAGAATGCACACCACACACACGGAGCTATTTACTGAGAGTTCTGCTCTGCAGAATTGAAAGGAAAATGAGTAGTGAATGGTGAAACCAGAGAGGCAGGACTGGACTGGAACAGGGGTGTAGATGTGAGCAGGAGCTGACGGACCGGAGAGAGTTCTTGAGAGCTGGGCTGCTGAAGCACAGAGGAGGCCGGAAACCCAGCAGCTAACAGTGGCTTGACTTGAGGCCCAGAGGACACAGAAAATCCAGCGGCTGGCAGAGGCTTCACTTGAGGCACAGATGAAGGCAGGATAATCCAGCAGCTAGCAGAGGCCGGACGCTCAGAGGTGACAGGAAAATCCAACAGTTAGCAGAGGCCTTACTTGAAGCTCAGAGGAAGCAGGATAATCCAGCAGCCAGCAGAGGCCTACACAAGGCACAGAGGAGGCAGGAGAATCCAGCAGCAAACAGAGGCCTCACTAGAAGCAGAGAAGTGGCAGGTAAATCTAGCAGTTAAACAGGCCTTACTTGGAGCAGAGAGGTGGGACAGGAAAATCCAGCAGCAGGCAGAGACTTAGGTGAGACACAGAGGTGGCAGGATTCCAGCAGCGAGCAGGGACAAAGCAGGTTGACAGACGTGAAGTGACTCAAGACTGATGACGAACCGGCAGGGAAGAGAAGACTGAGGAAGGCTTTTGTAGGGAGGCTGGCAGGTGGAGTGAGTCCTGACTAATTAGTGACCAACAGGTGTGACTGATAGCTGGGGGAGTGGATGGTGAGCTGAGTGAGAGGAAGAGGAGGAGGAAGAACTGAAAAGTAACAGGAAAAAAGCCAGATTAAAAACTAAACCATGGCAGTAAAGAAGATGGATCGATCTGAGCGGATCTCTAAGAGCAAAACCGGGGCTTACTCAGCACTCCACGTGTGACCATGACGTAGACGCAGGACTCGTTTCATATTCTGTATCAGGAGAGCTGAAGCGGGACAAAACTGACGAAGCGACTGCATAACTTTGCCGAACATTCACAGTTTCCAGCTGCTGTTAACTGAAGATGATGAAGAAAGCTTTGGACTCACAGCCGAGGAGCATTAACATGAACACATTGCGCGATAATTTAACCGCCGCTAAGAGCTCTGCTGTGAGAGTTCATGTTCACAAGGACCTTGGAGTAAAGTATAGATTCTGTATCAGGATAGATCAGTATAAATAATAGCATCTGCGCATTGAGAGCATTCCTAGTTTCTAGCTGACGTTAACTGAAGATGAGGAAGAGGAAGAAAGATTTGGACTACAGCTCATTTATGCAGTTAGGGCACAGTCTTGAACCTCAAACTTTCTCCTGAGGATGGATGGATTATTTAGGCACAGAAAGAGAGCGACAGAACATGGGAATCATCGGACATGAGGTGAGTTTGAAAAGATTAAAAATTATGATGCATCATATTATATCATCTGTGCAGAGGACCAATATTAAAATGATTGTCTTTTTCAATTCTTTGTTGATTTGACATCATTGGAAAGCTTAGAGTCCACTCTATCAGAATCTGTAAATAACTCAAAACGTCCCCGGGGAGACTTGTTCCTGGTTTCGCTGTGGGGCCGGTCACATAGGCTTGTAATGAATTGTACAGGTTAATACACCCAAAAACTAAACATTTTCACATATATACAGTACGTGTAGCTTTGGCATTAGAGGCTGACATTTTTTTGAGAATCCTGCGGGTCATGTGATTCCCACGGGAATCACGCAGGATGGGAGTCAACATTAGTAAATATCACATGATTGGGACAGTACAGGATTAAATATCAACGGGAGCAGACGGGAGCGGGAGTAAACCAATAGCAGGTACAATAAACTTAACCTGACAACAGCCAGCTGTATGTCGCTCCGCCTAGCTCCACTCACATATATCTGGGACACCTCCATAGAAATTGCCTTTATTGAAGGCTGGGCCTTATCAAAAATCCTTGCATATGATTGGATAAGCCACTTGTCTGTCATCTTTATCGACGTGCTATTTCAACCTCTCACACCGAAGCCAACCCGTGACGCTGATGAGAGCGACGCAGGAAAAAAAAACCTTTTTTTTTATGTGTTTGCGGCTCTAATGGCACGCATTTTATTGACAGTGAGCTGACAGGAAGAGGGGGGAAGACAGGCGGCAAAGCGCCGCGGGTCGGAGTCGATCCCGGGCCGACCGCGTTGAGGACTAAAGGCCTCCTAATATGGTTTGCGCTAACCGCTAACCGCTCCGGGACGCTTCCGCGTCCGCCGCGGACGCGCCCCGGAAAACAAAACTTGTCAAATCCGGTCGGGAGAAGGGCGAAAACATGGTTTCCACCAACAAAAGCCTTCAGAGCCGTTCTCTGATGTTCTTTTAATGAAACAATATTAGGTAGATTGGACAACACGGAAGAAATAGCAGCATCAATGCTAACGCTTGCTTCCTCGATGAGCCGCCATTGCTATCAAAACAGTCTCACGTCATGGTCGCGTCTCCACTACGTCACATCTATGAAACTCCAGCCCTGCGTCCTGATTGGCCAGACCATAAAATCAGTTGGAGAAATCACTCTCTATGGGCGATGTCCCAGATGTATGTGAGTGGAGCTAGGCGGAGCGAGACATGCATCTGGCTGTTGTCAGGTTACAATAAACTAGGATCGATGCCAAAAAATTAAATAAAATAGAAAATCAAAAATGTAGGTTCGCCGCCGCCATTTTGTCGTTTTTTTTCCAAGAAACCTCAACTATAATGGAAGTCAAAAGAACTACACGACCCAGAAGCCAACAGTGCTTCCGGCGTATTTTTTCCGCCAGCGCTCAAAAACAGAATGGGGGGGATCAACTATGGAGCTCTCCATCATCAACCGCTAGTGACGAACCCAACCTGGAAAAGTTGGATTTGCAACGCAAAGTCAGAAGTAAGGACTTATCTATTAAACTCACAGAGCGACTGTAAAGTTGCAAATATTAACAAACTTGACGAGAGTTGAATGTCACGGTGTTAACACTCAGTACCCTGCTTGTAAAACGTGTTTCCTGGACTCATTTTCCAATGTGCAACAGTGTAATAATACCGCCAATAACTTAAAACTACTTTATTATTTTACTAAGTATTATTTGAACAGTTGTGTTTTTTTCTGTTTTAACCCACTAACTGGAGAACGTGTTAACACTTCTCTTTCACTTTTTAACAAAAGTAAAACATGTCTACTTCCATGTCTGGTCGGATAAAAATGAGGCGGAGCTAACTGGACCGGCTTTTCCTGGGTCCAGTTAGCTCCGCCTCCAGCTCCGCATCACCCCCGAAAATTAACATAATCTCACTCTCAACGTTTGATAAAAGTTGAGAGGTCTGTCTAAGAATGTGTTTAATGTTCGATGCATGTATTGGTTCTGATAGTAAACCCTAATAAGTTTGTGGATATTTTATTGCAAATGGAAAAATACTAATATGCTTGAATGATATTCAACTTTTTCTTTTACAAAACTGAGTTTTTGAACCATTGAGGTACATTATCTAAATTGTGACAGTAATGCCTTTATGCACTTTCTTCTTAATTGAGTATAGATCTCTTGCTCGGTGCATTATTCTTTAGTTTCAGCAATTTGAAACGTAAAAGTAACTTCATTGTTCATGTGAAACAATTACTTAATGAATTAGTAAAAGGCAACATTGTACATTTTGTTTATTCAACTGAGACAGGCATGGTCTGTTTCCTGGTTTTATTATTTATTTATTATTATTCCTTTTACTTTAACTGGCCTTTACTAAAGCTAAAACAGGAACTTAACAACTTAACTTAACAACTACTGTGATGTAATTGTTCAAAAAACGTTATAGAAAACATAGAAAAAATATGACCCAAACAGAATATAAAGATATCTACGCAGCACCTGGACGGACTACATTGCACTCTGTCTAGTGACACTGAGTATATAAAAAATGGATTTAAGGGCTAACAACAAGGGATTTTGCGCCCCCTTTTGTGGAAAAAATACATTAGCAGGCAGTAATTAGGCCAGCAGAATGTAGTTGTAACTTTAATTGTCATGAGCAGAGAGCAGGAGCAAAGCTGGAAGTATAATGGGAAAAACTAAGGAGTAATTCAACTAGAAGAGAGACATACTGGGAAGAGATTAACTGAATGCAAAACAGGTGAGTGATTATGGACAGACTGCAGCTGTAAAATAGAGGATTTAGTAACAATTGGCGAAGCTGAGTGGGGAAATGACAGAGAAGAAGGAGAGCTCTGGGATCCAGCCCAAAGAAGGAATCCAAGACCAAAAGAGCCAAAGCAACAGAAGTTCAAGGTAAACAGGAAGTAGCACTAGCAGGAACTGCAAAAGTAATGTCTCATCCAGGCATCATGTTATGTGTGTTTAGTGAAAAAGAAAATAACACATGTAAGGAAACAGATGAGAACCCGGTTTTCTACTGTCGTTGTCAGCTATATGTTTCTCTTGTTTTCTTGCATTAACCAGAATGACTGCATAAGCTAGAAAACCTCATTTGAACATGTTTTAAATCTATGTTTAGGTTTTAATACTTTCATTTCTTGTCTCTTGACCTGACTTTCTCAAACCCTCCCTTTCTAATGAGAAAAAAGCTTTACAGAAATGATGTGCATCTGGACAATAAATGAAATCTGGAAACAGCAGAGGCGACTTGTCTCCCAAACTGCTCAAACAAGATCTCTGGAGGACGCTCAGATCCTTTGCTACCAGCCAGAATCTCCTTGATGTTCATTTTTTGGGGACTCTTGGCTCGTGTCCTCATTATGCTGTGCTCTGCTAGGGCCTGAATCATTGTGCGTGATACAAACAAGATCAATACGCTGAACAAAAAGGCCTGGCACTGCGATTGGCCTCTCTTTAGAATAACTTGAGGTCACTGAGGAAACGGAGAACAAAAGCTGAATTAAAAAGGAGTTGTCAGTGTTTGTAATAACTGGATGATTTAGTTTCTTCACTCTGCAGAAGGTCATCGGTGTTTCTACATCAATTGTTTTTTAAAGGTCAAATATCATGATTGTTTAGAACACCATAAACCTAAAAGTCTTCACAGAATAAAACTTAGTAAAATAATCTTGTGGCAAACTTTTGTGACAAAAAAAAGAGTATTTGAGGGTGACAAAGGGTACAGTGGATACAACAATTATACACAAACCTGTTAAAATGATGTAAAAAGGTGAGACCAAACAAAGCTAGAGTGTTCTTCTGCTGAAGGTGTTATTTTGTTGGTTTTTATGTGAACTTGGACTCACTCTAATACAAAAAAATACAATTTATCTTCATCCTCACCATAACTCATCAGTTTGCATTGCACCACAGATCACACCAAACGCTACGTTTTCTCTAATGTCCATCCATCCATTTATCCATTTTCTATACCTGCCTATCCATGCAGGCTGAGGGGGGCTGGAGTCTAACTCTAGCGGCCAATGGGCGAGAGGCAGGGTACGCCCTGGCAGGACGAGTTGTCAGTCCATCACAGTCTCTGACCCCAGTCACCTTCGATGGCGTATACTGTTGGTTGTCCTCAAACTCCCACATAATAAACTACAAGAAAACAGAGGTTCTTCTAGTTGGTACAAAGAACTTCTCTTCTCAAAGCCAGTTGATCATGTTTTACTGACAGGTACACAGTGCCAACCCCCACCTTGGTTTGGGTGTGAATAACGCTCTGTCTTACAACACAAACATAAAGAAGATCACCTTCTGCTTACAACCACCTACACCATGTAATCAGTCTTTACTCTGCGCCGACATCCAGCTCTATCACTCACTCCTGGTCACCCTCCATCCCCTGGTGTTAATTACAGCACCTGCTTTTGGTCTCCCTGTAAAGTCTCTACAAAACCTCAAGTTGGTAAACAACTCTGCAGCCGGTATCATTAGCAGGTCTGCCTATACAGTGGATCAGACAGCTGCAGCTGATCCAGAACGCTGCTGCCCGCGTCCTCACTAAGACTAAGAACGTAGAGAACATGGACCCGGTTCTGAAGTCCTCACTGAGACTAAGAACGTAGAGAACATGGACCCGGTTCTGAAGTCCTCACTGAGACTAAGAACGTAGAGAACATGGACCCGGTTCTGAAGTCCTCACTAAGACTAAGAACGTAGAGAACATGGACCCGGTTCTGAAGTCCTCACTAAGACTAAGAACGTAGAGAACATGGACCCGGTTCTGAAGTCCTCACTGAGACTAAGAACGTAGAGAACATGGACCCGGTTCTGAAGTCCTCACTAAGACTAAGAACGTAGAGAACATGGACCCGGTTCTGAAGTCCTTCCACTAAGACTAAGAACGTAGAGAACATGGACCCGGTTCTGAAGTCCTCACTGAGACTAAGAACGTAGAGAACATGGACCCGGTTCTGAAGTCCTCACTAAGACTAAGAACGTAGAGAACATGGACCCGGTTCTGAAGTCCTTCCACTAAGACTAAGAAGGTAGAGAACATGGACCCGGTTCTGAAGTCCTCACTAAGACTAAGAACATAGAGAACATGGACCCGGTTCTGAAGTCCTCACTAAGACTAAGAACGTAGGGAACATGGACCCGGTTCTGAAGTCCTTCCACTAAGACTAAGAACGTAGAGAACATGGACCCGGTTCTGAAGTCCTCACTAAGACTAAGAACGTAGAGAACATGGACCCGGTTCTGAAGTCCTCACTAAGACTAAGAACGTAGAGAACATGGACCCGGTTCTGAAGTCCTTCCACTGGCTCCCTGTATCTCAGAGAATAGACTTTGAAATCCTTCTGTTAGTCTATAAATCCCTGAATTAGCACCTAAATACATCACAGACTTGTTATCAGAGCATCAACCCTCCAGACCACTCAGGTCTTCTGGCTCCAGCCTGCTCTGCAGAACCAGAACCAGAACCAGAACCAGACATGGAGAAGTAGCATTTAGTTCCTATGCTCCACTGATCTGGAGGAAACTTCCGGAAAACTGTAATAGTGCTGAAAGCCTGAGTTCCTTTAAATCAAGATTAAAAACACATTTGTTTAGGGTTACCTTCGACTGTTCTAGTTAAACTGTTTTACTGAAACATCGTTAGTTTAAGTTTGTAGTCCAACTGTTTTTAATGTTTGCTTTTAGTTTCTATTCTTCCATGTTTTATTTTGTTTCTACATTTTATTCCAACTTGCTTTTATTCTTTTTTCTTTTCCTATATTTTAATCATGTAAAGCACATTGCGTTGCTGAAATGTACTACACAAATAAATTTGCCTTGCCTCTATCAACGAAAACCTGGATCTTTATGTCAAAATACTTATTTACCAGGAACAGAGTTGCAATAGCATTGCAATCAGAACCAGAGCCCCATTCAAGCCCTGACAGCATATTTAAGTTGTTTCCCTCTGTTCCTTTTATCAAATACATTTTAGCTGCACCAATGATTTTGTATCATGCGTACATCAGAGTTAAAAACTCCTTTTCTGTGATCTGACTGCTATCCAGGCTTACAATACAGCAAGTACATCTGAAGCCAAAGGTAGAGGCGGCCACTGCAGGCTAACGGTATTGATCTCAGCGGCTCTTTAGCTCCAGGCAACATGTACTCAGTAAAGTTTCTCGGCTGCTCATCAGAGCCCCTTCTTTCCAAGATTGTCCTGGTGTAGATGAGACATATTGTTCTTGTAACTCATACAAGGGGTGAGAATCATGTTATCCTTTCTTCCAGTGGAGAATGCAACCTTGTCGGCGACTTCCCTGACTTTGATAAAATGCTGCTGCTAGATTTAATGTGTCAGTCTAAGGTTAGGCTCCAAGATATTAGGCTTTGGTTATTATAGTTATTATAGATTATAGACTTTCCAAAGATGGTGGTATTTATTAAACCAAACAGAGTCATTTTGGTTGATATTGACAAATACGAATTGCTATGTTCATAACTGAACATAACAATTTGTATTCTGCCAGTATGTGAAATGTGTTTAAGTGAGAAGAATTCACTTGATGCGATCAGATCTAAAGCCGACACATTTCATCTTCTGCAGAGAGGACGAAGCATAGTTAGGCTGCATCTGTGCCATTTGGAGCACCAAGCAGGGCTCTGAACTTGAGCTGTAATTGTTCCTATTTAAGCAGGACACAGATAACCCATCGGCACACCAGCAGAGGCTGACAGACGGCTGGAGAGGGAGAGCAGGTGCGGCATTCACTACGGTGACTGTTTGTCTCCAATCCACTCAGGAGCTGATCGCTCTGCTGTGAAGTTATGGCAGCTCTTCAAGGTTCCCACTCCGTAGACCGCCAGCTGCATCATAAAGCCCGTCTGCTCAGCTTTGTGTATTCAACAAAACACCCTCGCACAAACTGTCCGGATTTACATTTACACAGCAACAAGTAGCTAAAACTCACATTATCAGCATGTTGCACCATCACCAGCTGTCCATACATAACATTTTCATACCGTCGTAAAGTTCTGCCAGAGATTAACCAACACCAGAACCGCATTATTAGTCTGACCTGGACTGAAACCTGCACAATAAAACCCACAACCCCTCCACCCACTCCGTCAAAGCCACGCTGCCACACACACACACACACACACACACACACACACACACACACACACACACACACACACACACACACACACACACACACACACACACACACACACACACACACACAGGTTACATGGCAGACTCTTACCAACCCTGTTTATTAGGTATACCACCTCGTTCCAGTGCATCTGTGTCCAACTGACAGGACAACCACACACTGGTCACGTTTCTACACTAATGGTTTGTCACATAATTAGACCCAAATACTACAAAACACTCTGTTCATCTATAAAACACACTTTTACCAGCTGCCAGCCCAAACCAAATCACACATAAAACTTCTGAATTTAGCAATCTGCTGGGATATAAAAATGCCATTTTATGACGTCCACCTCTTCTTTAATTACTTGTTTGCACAAATATCAAGCAAGCCACATTGGAGCAATTCAGAGCGTTTGATGGAGCATCTAGACATGGGGAAGACAACATTGAAAAAGAGACTCAGAATGGGGAGGGAATGGGTTTTGGTTGGCTTTGAATCTATAATGGTTGTTGGTTTCTGGTTTCTGGCCTGGTCTGATTTTTACAGAACTACTAGGATTTTCATCCCTTAGGTTTACGGTGAATAGGCAGAAAAAGATAAACTATCCTGTGAACAGCAGTGGTGGACGGGAAAATGCCTCGGCAGAAGACCATTTCTGAATCCACAGCGTAGGGAACCTTGAAGCAGAATGGCTACAGTAGCAGAAGATCATCCCGGGTCGACTGCCACTGAGGCTACAATCCACACCAAAACGGGTCAGGAACAGATTGGAAGAACATTGCCTGAGTCTGGATTTCCGCTGCAAAATTCAGATGGTCGGGTCAGAATTTGACATAAACAACATGTTGTTGAGGGATCCACCCAGGCTTGTTTCATGAGTTCAGGCTGGTGGTGGTGAACTAATGATGTTTTTCTGCCACACTTTGACCCCCTCAGTACCAGCAGAGCATTGCTTTTAACACTTCAGCCATTCGGAGTATTGTTGCTTATAGTGGCCTCCACAGTTACCAGATCTCAATCCTAAAAAAGCCCCTTTGTGATGTGCAGCTGTCAAATCTAACAAACAAACAATGCAGTTAGGTTCAGTGTATATTTAGATTGGTTAAAAGGTTTAAGGTTAAAGTCCAGGGAAACACAGCAGATTTCATCTTGGCATTGTCTTGCAGCGTTCACTCCTCCTGGGTGAGCATGGAGCCACAGTGGACAATTGCTGCCATTGTTTTGTTGACTTTGCAGCAATCCCTCATGATGTAGTGACATTGGAGACTGGGGGTTTGAAAAAACAGAGCAGACACACAAAATGAGCACAGAAGGACTGATCCAAGAACACTCAGTAGCTATTCAAGTGGCTTTATCTTAGAGGGAAACACAGCTCAGGAGATACAGTAAGCTTTGAACCAGTTCTCAAGTTTGGAGGACGAAAGGCAGCACATGTAGTTAGTCATGTGATAGCAGCTACGGGTACGTCCTCCTGCACTGCCATGTTTATTTTGGTTTGGCTGTGGGCTCGGCAACTGTTGCTTTCGTCACAGCTCTATGTCCCGCCTCAAACTGGACCATGTTTGGCCTGAACCATTTTTGGTTTGTCACAAACGATTGAAGCCGGAACGGTACAAGATGGATTCTTGTGTGTTTGTGTACGCACAAATACTGTGAGAATTCATCTTGCAGGTAAGGTTAGGAAAGTTTTAAGCCTAGTCTTAAAAGTAGACGGGGTGTCTGCCTCACGGACCAAAACTGGGAGTTGGTTCCACAGGAGAGGAGCCTGATAGCTAAAGGATCTGCCTCCCATTCTACTTTTAGAGACTCTAGGAACCACAAGCAGAGAAAAGTGTATTTAATTAATTACATGTGTGTAATTCATTTCCATTTATCTTTTTTTCAAATGACAAAATTATCAAAAGTTTTTCCAATTCAAATTAGTTTTGGTTGACAGCTTTATCAGTGAATAGGGTCATATATGAATTTAGACAGTGACGTCAGACGTAGGCTGACCTGTTATGGCTCTGAACCCGGTTACCTGGTCTGTAGTAGCCAGACTGTCATAGGTACCCTTAACTCTGGTTTCCAGGTTCACTCCAATAGTTTTGCATAGGTTTAGTGCTGTGCTGTATGGGCAACTACTTGGTGCACAAACAGAAACACTCTTTTTAAAGCTGCTGTCAGTAAAACTCATAAAAAGAAAATTTCAGTAGAACCAAGCAATGTGCTTTCATCCTCCACCACTGAGCTCCAGACATTCTTGTCATTCATTGCAAACTGTGCATCTGGGATTACCAGCTCTCCACTGGGTTCATGTTACTGCACCTAACTGCGCTAGAGCATGGATTGTTTCACAAATAGTAATTACGGTACCCAGATAGCTAAATGTAGGATTCACAAATGCATTTGTTGTTTTAGAAAACCCTAATAGAAAAAAGGGATTATCTTGACAGACTAAATCATTTGATTGTGGAGCTCTGCAGATATATTACAGGCTTTTGAACTGAGCATTCCTCCTTTGAGCTCAATAAGGGATGATTTAAAGGTCAAGGTGCAGCAGTTAATCTGAAGCACGACTAGCAAAAAGGCCAAGCAGTGCTTATACTCCTCCAGCTAACTCTCCATCTTTAAACATGGAGTGTTGTACCCTCCTTTTCTTCAGATTCCCAGTAGGGCTGATTCAATCTCTGCCTCTGAGGACCGTTGTGCTTAAAGAATAAAACAAATTTACACAAGCAGACAGAATTTGCATCATTCAAGAATCTAAAAATTAAAGAAATTAGAAGCATCTTATAAAATCCTTTACAAAACATTGTTCTGCAGTAGAAAGCAAAAAGCATGCAATCATGCTGTAGTTTTCTTTAAAATATAGTTTTCATTGCACAGAACCAACTAGACTGGACAAGTTGATAAGTTAAACATCAGTGGATAGGAGTTTTTGAACTGAACTGAAATTAAATGACTTTTCAAGTATTAAAGCAGAGATTTTAAAGAGAAGAATTGTTATTAAAATAGTTTTATAGTGAACTTGTAGTAGCCATCAACTTTACTATTATGCTTTATGTGTGAGGATACATTTACATAACTCTAATAATAATGTTTCTGAGTTTACCATCAGTAATCTAAATTATAAATGTGTGGCTAGATACATTTTACTATAGAAATGTGAAGTGCATTGAAAATGCTACTGGTTTACTAGTTTTCAATTTGGATTTAAAAAATATCCGTCTATTATTTTCCAATGATGTTGGAAAGATCAAATTGCAGAAGGCCCAGGAGTATGGTGGCCCTGAAGTGCAAAACACATCAATAAATCTCTTAACAACAATAAAAAAAAATCATTCATTTTCAAACCCACAGCAACATTGTAAGAAACACAATGAGATTAAGGTAGGTATCAGTGGGAAATATGAGACATTGATGATTGGACGACGGCGCCATTTGGCTTCTGAACCAATTCAATTCAATTTTTTATGTCATAACCAGAAGTTATTCTACCTGTTGCGGGTTTTTTCAAAATATGAATGTAATGCCGGGCGTACACGGCACGATGTCTTCAGTCGTGGTACTCATATACAGCTCAAACTGTATGACAACAACAGCAGGACGCGCTCACGATCGCTCACGATCGCTCACGATCGCTCACGATCACTCACGAGGGCCGACTGAATTTCAAACATGTTTGATTTTCACCCGACCGCCCGATTCCTGATCGGGAGGTGGTCGTGAGAGGCTAATCGCCCCTCGTTACCCCCTGTATACTACACGACGCAGGATGCACGATCAAGCTTAAATTCGTCCCGATCAAAAACATGTTGCCAGCACACAGCGGGCGCCATGCCAGAAATACAGCAGTACAATGGCTCCATCTAGTGACGCTTTCACTTAACTGCCACTCCAGTCTCCTCACTCACTCTTTTGCAGGCCTCCTTTCTGGACTTGTCTCGCTAGTAATACAGTTTTTATTGATTGCTTTGACCTGTTTGAAGAAACTGGCAACCTCTCAGTTTTCTTCATCACCATCGCAGCAGAGCAAAAGACACCTCTTGCAAATGAGTTAACCCATTCTCGTTGGTTTGACAAATTTTCCCCACCCTTTCCCCACAGTTAACGCAGATGTCATTCAAGCAGTCCAAACTCTATTGCTTTAGCTGTGGTAGCCAAACAGAAACCATATGTTCCAAGCTTTTAGAAACTTTTTGAGCGGAATGAAATCACTGAAGCACCTGGTTGACACTTCTTTACACAACTTTTGAATTTGCAATCAGTCTGCAGACCTTAAAAGGTGCAATGTTGTGTGTTGTTCTTTGCAAGCATGGATGGTCTAAGGCAGATGAGAGTCAGAGTAAGAGGTAGATGGCTCAGGGGAAGAGGAGTCTGAGGAAGAGGTGTAACTGGAAGGGCTTGAGTTACAGATGAAATTCAGGAAACTGTGATTGATCATATGGTAAATCATGGCCTTTCACTTAGAGGGGCGGGACAAAGAGTCCAACCTGTTCTCAATAGAGACAAGGTTGCATCCATTGAGTTTTTCGACTGGAGAACAGGTAATGTTATACAGTATATACGGATCTATCTGTATCAATTCCTATAGAGGAATTCTTCAGTGCATGGAAATTGAAGGTATATGATTACCGCCCCTATGAGCAGATGTCCTTGCTCAATGCAACGACTGCTGCTGCCCATGATATAGATGCAGAGGCATGTCAAGAATGGATCAGGAATGCAAGAAGAATTTTCCCTAGGTGCATCGCAAGGGAAAATATTGAGTGTGATGAAGATGAGGCCATGTGGCCTATTCGTCAAGAGAGAAGAGACTAGAAGAGACAGACAGCTCTAATATTTTCTGTTGGAATATTTCATTTGTAGCCACAATCTGAAAAAAAAATGAATAATCAATAATATTTGCATCACAGCATATCTGATTCTGGATCCATTCTTTGCAAGAAGGCAAATTTGACTACAAATGACACTGACATGTAAGCTGCGTACAGTCTTTGTAATGATTTGTGACGAGAGAACCCAAAAGTAAGCCGGACACTGAGCTGGAACTTAAAGAAAGGGTTTTAATAACAAAAAACAGGACAGGCACGGACCGACAGACAGGCAGGAGGGATACAAAAATAATCAGAGGCTGGAGAGGGCTTACCGCAGACTGGCGCGAGGGGTACACACAAAACGTTCCAGCAACAAACAAACAACTAAGGCAGGCTTAAATAGGAGAAAGGAACAGGTGAGAAGGGCGGGACCAATAAGCAAAACAGGTGAAAGCAATAGAGGGAACATACTGACTAATAAAGAAAACCCCTAAGCAAATAAAACCAAGACTAGAAGACTACAAACAGACTAAGCACAAATCAAAACACCACAACACAGAAATGAATCCTAAAACAGAAAGGTTGACTAACTGAAAATAACCAAAACCACAACAGAACATTACAGAGCCCCCCCCTCAAGGGTGGATTCTAGACGCCCTACGTCTCTACAAAGAAAACTAAATAAAAGTCTGACCGGGCGGGCGGCGGGGGCTACAGGCAGGAGGGTCAGAAAAAAAAAAAAAAAACAACCAAAACAAGAGTTCAAAACGTATACGTGACCGTCCCGGAGGACGGTCCCGGCGAAACAAGATCTCCGATGGTCGTCCCGGAAGACCAGCTAGACGTGACAGGGTCTCCGGCGGTCGTCCCGGCGGACGGCCCAGACGTGACAGGTTCTCCGGCGGTCGTCCCGGCGGACGGCCCAGACGTGACAGATTCTCCGGCGGTCGTCCCAGCGGACGGCCCCGGCGAGACAGGTTCTCCGGCGGACGGCCCCGGTGAGACAGGTTCTCCGGCGGACGGCCCCGGCGAGACAGGTTCTCCGGCGGACGGCCCCGGCGAGACAGGTTCTCCGGCGGACGGCCCCGGCGAGACAGGTTCTCCGGCGGACGACCCAAGCGTGACAGGTTCTCCGGCGGACGGCCCAAGCGTGACAGGTTCTCCGGCGGACGGCCCAGGCGAGTCAGGACCTCAGGAGACCACCGGCGGAGCAGGGCAACAGAAGACCGTCGGCGGAGCAGGAACATCATAGACCGTCGGCGGCGCAGGAACCTCGGACCCCGACTCCTGAAGGGAGAGAAGACAGAACCGGGTTCCGGACTACAGGCTAGGGGAGGCGTCGGACTACAGACTACGGAGGACGTCGAACTACGGGCTAAGGCAGGCGCCGGACTACGGGCTAAGGCAGGCGCCGGACTACAGGCTAAGGCGGGCGCCAGACTACAGGCTGAGGAGGGCGCCGGACTACAGGCTGAGGAGGGCGCCGGACTACAGGCTGAGGAGGGCGCCGGACTACAAGCTGAGGAGGGCGCCGGACTACAGGCTGAGGAGGGCGCCGGACTACAGGCTACAGGCGGCGGCGCCTGGTTAACAGCTACAGGCGGCGGCGCCTGGTTAACAGCTACAGGCGGCGGCGCCTGGTTAACAGCTACAGGCGGCGGCGCCTGGTTAACAGCTACAGAGGGCAGCGCCTGGTTAACAGCTACAGGCGGCGGCGCCTGGTTAACAGCTACAGGCGGCGGCGCCTGGTTAACGGCCTGGCTACAGGCGACTGAAGAAGGAGCCTGGCTACGGGCGACTGAAGAAGGAGCCTGGCTACAGGCGACTACCGAAGGAGCCTGACTACAGGCGACCGAAGGGGGAGCCTGGCTAGAGGCGACAGAAGGGGATGCCTGACTGCAGGCGACTGAAGGGGGAGCCTGGCTGCAGGCGACTGAAGGGGGAGCCTGACTATAGGCGACTACCGAAGGAGCCTGACTACAGGCGACCGAAGGGGAAGCCTGGCTACAGGCGACAGAAGGGGATGCCTGGCTACAGGCGGCTGAAGGGGATGCCTGGCTGCAGGCGACTGAAGGGGGAGCCTGGCTACAGGCTGCTACCGAAGGAGCCTGACTACAGGCGACTACCGAAGGAGCCTGACTACAGGCGACCGAAGGGGGAGCCTGGCTACAAGCGACAGAAGGGGATGCCTGGCTACAGGCGGCTAAAGGGGATGCCTGGCTGCAGGCGACTGAAGGGGGAGCCTGGCTGCAGGCGACTGAAGGGGGAGCCTGGCTACAGGCTGCTAAAGGGGGAGCCTGGCTACAGGCGTCTGAAGAAGGAGCCTGGCTACAGGCGACTGAAGGGGGAGCCTGGCTACAGGCTGCTAAAGGGGGAGCCTGGCTACAGGCGTCTGAAGGGGGAGCCTGGCTACAGGCTGCTAAAGGGGGAGCCTGGCTACAGGCTGCTAAAGGGGAAGCCTGGCTACAGGCGACTGAAGGGGGAGCCTGGCTACAGGCTGCTAAAGGGGGAGCCTGGCTACAGGCGTCTGAAGGGGGAGCCTGGCTACAGGCTGCTAAAGGGGGAGCCTGGCTACAGGCTGCTAAAGGGGAAGCCTGGCTACAGGCTGCTAAAGGGGGAGCCTGGCTACAGGCTGCTAAAGGGGAAGCCTGGCTACAGGCGTCTGAAGGGGAAGCCTGGCTACAAGCTGCTAAAGGGGAAGCCTGGCTACAGGCGTCTGAAGGGGAAGCCTGGCTACAAGCTGCTAAAGGGGGAGCCTGGCTACAGGCGTCTGAAGAAGGAGCCTGGCTACAGGCGACTGAAGGGGGAGCCTGGCTACAGGCTGCTAAAGGGGGAGCCTGGCTACAGGCGTCTGAAGGGGGAGCCTGGCTACAGGCTGCTAAAGGGGGAGCCTGGCTACAGGCTGCTAAAGGGGAAGCCTGGCTACAGGCTGCTAAAGGGGAAGCCTGGCTACAGGCTGCTAAAGGGGAAGCCTGGCTACAGGCGTCTGAAGGGGAAGCCTGGCTACAAGCTGCTAAAGGGGGAGCCTGGCTACAGGCTTCAGGAGGCCCCGGGCTACAGGCTTCAGGAGGCCCCGGGCTACAGGCTTCAGGAGGCCCCGGGCTACAGGCTTCAGGGGGCCTCGGGCTACAGGCGTCAGCCAGTCCTTTGAAAAAGAATAATCGCCCAATCAGTCTCTGGAGGGGCTCCGGGAGTGACAGCCAGTATAAAAACTCAGACAGCTGACTGTCACATAGGGTGAGTGGAGAGGCTGGTGGTGGATGCTTATGTGGAGATCCAGAGACTCTAAGGTCTTGAGGGCATCTTGACTTCTTAGCCCTCTTCCGAGACCCTAGGGGTCGAAAAACCCTTCGAGGAGTTAGGCGATGTACGCGTCCTCTTCTGCTTCGGCGGGGAACGCGATTGCCCCGACCCCCCTGGACCCAACCAATGAGGGGAAGTGACTGACCTTCCTGGGTCGGCACAAAATGGGCCAGCAGCGGACCCTCCTGGGCCTCCACGTCGCCGGACGGTGACTGATCCACCTGGATCGCTGCGTCGCAGGGCGGCGACTGACCCTCCTGGGTCGTGAGCGGAGGCGGGTCCTGCCGGACGCCCTCTAGGGACCTGGGCGGAGGCAGACCCTTCAGAACCCCCTCAGAGGGGCTGGACAGAGGTGGGATCTCCTGGACCCCCTTGAAATGCTTGGACGGGGACGGACCTTCCAGGGCTCCGTCTTGACTCTGAGGAGCGGGTTCAGGTGCCGAGGCGTCGGCCGGGCCTACGGGGACAGGTTCAGGGGCCGAGGCGTCCTCCGGACCCTCGGGGGCTGAGTCAGGGGCCGAGGCGTCTCCCGGACCCTCGGGGGCTGACTCAGGGGCCGAGGCGTCTTCCGGACCCTCGGGGGCTGACTCAGGGGCCGAGGCGTCTTCCGGACCCTCGGGGGCTGACTCAGAGGCCGAGGCGTCTTCCGGACCCTCGGGGACAGACTCAGGGGCCGAGGCGTCTTCCGGACCCTCGGGGACAGACTCAGGAGCCGAGGCGTCTTCCGGACCCTCGGGGACAGACTCAGGGACCGAGGCGTCTTCCAGACCCTCGGGGACAGACTCAGGGACCGAGGCGTCTTCAAGACCCTCGGGGACAGACTCAGGGACCGAGGCGTCTTCCAGACCCTCGGGGACAGACTTTGGTCGGCTGTAAAATGACCGGAGGGCTGACCTGTAATGTTCCTCCACTTTCTTCAATTTGTTCTCCAGCTCTTCAGAATATTGGGCAAATAAAGCCTCCCTAAGACGCTTAATCACCGGGGCAAAGGATCTTATTTTGTCTTCCAATAAACTGTGATCATCAACCGTGGCACCACTAGGAGGAGCTGTGGGAGCAACAGCTCCGGAAGGTGGAGGACGCCGGCCCGCCGAGCAGGAAGAAGCCGCAGCCCCTCGTCTCCTCCTCCGACGACATGGCTGAGAGACTTGCTGCGGAACTGGCGCTTCCAGCAGAGCCGGCTCCGGGAAAAGATCCGGGCGCAAATCCCGCACCACCTCCGTGTCGACCTCCATAAAAAACTCTGGGTCTGGAACGAACGGAGCAGGGGAGGACTGACAGCGGACGTCCGGTGAGGGGACATCTGGACGCTGAAGGGTGAGTGGAGTGCTAGCCTGAATAAGCATAGCTCTTCCTGAACGGAAATAACATGTCGGCTTTGGGTTCATTCTTGGCTGGAACGTAATGTAATGATTTGTGACGAGAGAACCCAAAAGTAAGCCGGACACTGAGCTGGAACTTAAAGAAAGGGTTTTAATAACAAAATCCAGGTGGCAAAAGGCAGACTCAAAAAACAGGACAGGCACGGACCGACAGACAGGCAGGAGGGATACAAAAATAATCAGAGGCTGGAGAGGGCTTACCGCAGACTGGCGCGAGGGGTACACACAAAACGTTCCAGCAACAAACAAACAACTAAGGCAGGCTTAAATAGGAGAAAGGAACAGGTGAGAAGGGCGGGACCAATAAGCAAAACAGGTGAAAGCAATAGAGGGAACATACTGACTAATAAAGAAAACCCCTAAGCAAATAAAACCAAGACTAGAAGACTACAAACAGACTAAGCACAAATCAAAACACCACAACACAGAAATGAATCCTAAAACAGAAAGGTTGACTAACTGAAAATAACCAAAACCACAACAGAACATTACAGTCTTTGGCTACAATGACCAGCAATGCCGAACTGATTCACATTGACTGCGGTATTTTGTATTTTGTTGCCCCTTGTGTAATGAGTGATTGGAAGGGCTCAAACATTTGTGTGCAGGTTGTGTTGTTTGAGGGCAAAATTAGCTTTGGGTCCATATTTTAAATGTTTAGGCGGAGTTGGAGCCTTTTGCAAACAAAATGTGTCATTTTGACTGTTGGTGCCACTGTTTAGGCCTCTGTGTCAACTATTTTGAAAAATGGGGATTTTGAGTCGACTGCTGCGTCAAAGCAATCAATAAAAACTGTAACTGGTTGAGTCATACAACCCAGGCTGACCCCAGATCGCCACTATCAGCTTGTCTTCCATGTTAAATGAACTCAGCTTCATCTCCACTGCAGTCCTTCCCTCAACGTCACACCCAGTTCCTGATTGGTTGTTGCGACGCCACAAGACACAAAAGTTCAGATTTTTTAACTCCAACCACTGTCACTTCACATCCATCCCAGGTGTCATGTCGCTTTAGCTTCGCTTTAATCACTGAAATCACGCCTTTTGCTTTGCTAGAAACTTGTCTGTTGCCTCACTTTGCGTCAAATTGCTCCTCGTTGCCCCTTATTGCCCCGGGCTGCCACATTCACGTTCAGTGTGAACGCACCTTTATCACTAACTTCCCCAAGCTCCCCCCAGATGAGGGATTTCCTCTATGGCACAGACCCATCACATTAAATCAGATTTCAGCCACTTGTCTTCATGATCTGCTTCTTTCAGTCGTGACACATGTCTCATGAATCTTGGCCGGGTTGGAAACTAAAGAGACCAGTGCTGGGAAAGGGTTTATGTTTTCATCTCCCTTCCTTACCGAGACAGACTGGACTGGCAATAGCTTTCTGGCTTTTTTATGTCACAAACCACCAAAACCAGGACTAATAATAAAAAAATACTTTTGAGTGATATAAACGGCTAATTTGTGGGAAGACTCCATGACAGCAAAATTAAGCGCCTGTCAGCTAACATCTCATTAGTGATGCTCAGTAAAGGGTTTTACAGCAGCTCGTTTAGGCCTTCCATTTGTTTTGAAGGCCTAAAAGGAATCTTTTGAGATGAGACATTAAATGTTAAGATCAGTCATGCTTTCATTTCAGCAAACATCTGATGTCAGCGATTTTACTCTCCTTACCTGGTAAATAACTGTCACACATGTAAGAAAGGAACTGAACACTGCTTGACTGTAATGGGACATCCAGGGTTCCCATGCAATGTGGATAAGTGTAGAATTGGATTTAAGCTTTTTCCAGGTGTGGGTAGTAAAAAAAATATTTTTTTAGATGACCCATCCATCGGTTCTCAAACTGTGGGGCAAGAACAGCCTTGACTTTTTAAGTCCAGAAAATACAGCCCAGGTCTAACAGTTGAAAATGTCCATTATAGATCAATCCTGCTAAATGGAACAACAGCACCATCTGTTGTTTGGTCTGTACCTGCAGTCAATAATATCAATAGCAAGGGATTCTGGGTAATTATCAGAGCAAAGGCTTCACTGCATTGAACAAACATAGCTATGACTGTTTGTGATTGAATAATACTAACAAACTCCTGAAAGAGTTCAAACCCTATAGCAGAGGTCACGGATTAGCGGACCACGGTCCGGATCCGGACCCAGCTGCTACCTAATCCGGACCCAACCTCATTTAAAACATTTATATATTACTGCGTGTTGTCCAACGACAGTGTCTAACTCAGGGGTTAAAGTTCTCCGTCGCTGCGACGGATTTCCGTCATTTGGAAATTGAGCGCAAAAAGTCCCGTTTAGACTTTTTATTCAAGGTTTTAAACACAAGCTGCTCTCAACCAATCAAACCTGGCAGAGCCGGGACATTAGCCAATCAGAATGAGAGCAGGGTGGGTCTTTCCAAAGCGGACATGGCCAGTCTGTGGTTTATCGGTGTTCATCATTTTAACCTTTGGGAGAGCATTTTAAACTGGCCACAGATGGTATGAATAAAAGTAGCGGTGGTCAAAGGTTTCTTTGGATTAATGCGAACCAGCAGGTCAGAAAGTTCAGCAGCTGACAACAACTTCCCTCGGTAAGCGTCAATCTGCTCAGTTAATTAATGAATTATTTCCACCTGTGGCCATGTCACCTGTCAGCGTTTATTCCCTCGCTGATAAACGCGGCGACCAACCAGGAATCTCCTCGTGATTCGCTGTTATGTTTTATTTAAACACAAAGAAGAGTAACGCGCTAGCTCAGGCTAATTTAGCATGACCCTTGAAGAACAGTCGGACTGTGAAACAATGTGCCGCATTTGACTGGGTTCGATTTGAAAAATGTAAAAAAACCAAAAAAAACCTGCGCTGTTCTGAAGCAAAGAAGGCAGAGCTGTATCTGCTGTCGGTATGCAGCAGTGTTCACCTGATGAGCAGCTGCGCTCCAGGACACTAAATAAAATGACAAGGATTTTGATGCTTACAGATTGTTAAGAAAACTACATCAAAAAGATAAAACAAATAAAGCTACAACATGGACTGGAGAACGGGTTCTAACTGGGTGAGGCCAGAGAAAGGCGATTCTCACAGAGTTTTTTATGAAGTTAAAGTGGAGTGCGGACACAGCTGGTTCATCCTGGACAGCTCTCCAGTCACTGGGCTAAAATATAACCATTTTATTAAACTTCAAAAAAGTTAAATCATGCCTTTTTATAAACTGTAATGATTAATTGGTGAACAATAACGGGCAAAGCAGAGACTGATTATTGTCATGTGCAATCTGTGTCAAATTAAAATGTATTGGAGAGAAAATGGCGCTCTACACACCAAGAGGAATCCTACTTAATCTGGAGGGACAGTCTATTGTTGTATAACAAGATCATTCGCAGAGTTAGAGCAGCATATTTTTCATCATTAATTGAGGAGAATAAGAATAATCCTAGATTTCTCTTCAATACAGTTGCCAAACTTACCCAGAGCCACAGCTCTGTTGATCCAGCCATCCCCTTAGCTCTTAGCAGTAATGATTTTATGGGATTCTTCATAAATAAAATTGATTCCATTAAAAATAAAATAATTGGCATCCTCCCAAACATGATTACCTCGTCCTCAGTAAGTGAGGCAGCATTGGAGGAATCCTTAGAACCTGCGCTGTGTCTGAACTGTTTAAAAGCAGTAGAGCTTTCTGAGCTATCTAGAATATTAGCTTCATCTAAACCTTCTACCTGTATGTTAGACCCAGTCCCAACCAGGTTGTTTGGGGAGGTGTTCCCTCTGATCAGTGGTCCTATTTTGGACATGATTAATCTATCCTTAGTAAATGGATATGTACCACAGGCTTTTAAAGTAGCTGTTATTAAACCTTTACTTAAGAAACCTTCTCTTGATCAAGATGAGCTAGTAAACTACAGACCTATATCTAATCTTCTTTTCTTATCTAAAATTCTTGAGAAAGTAGTTGCTAATCAACTTTGTGAACATTTACAAAGTAATGACCTACTTGAGGAGTTTCAGTCAGGCTTTAGAGCTCATCATAGCACTGAAACAGCTCTGGTGAAGGTCACCAATGATATTCTCATGGCCTCAGATAATGGACTTGTGTCTATACTTGTCCTGTTAGATCTCAGTGCTGCATTTGATACAGTTGATCACAATATTCTCCTACAAAGACTTGAGCATACTGTAGGGATTAAGGGAAAAGCATTAGGCTGGTTTAAATCTTATCTGTCGGACAGATTCCAGTTTGTTCATGTTAATAATAAATCTTCTTCAAACTCTAGGGTCACCTGTGGAGTACCACAGGGTTCAGTCCTTGGACCAATTCTATTTACTATATATATGCTTCCGGTTGGCAAAATTATCAGACAGCATGGGATTAATTTCCACTGTTATGCTGATGACACTCAGCTATATTTATCCATAAATTCTGATGAATCCAATCAGTTACTTTGACTGCAGTCATGTCTTGATGACATCAAAAGCTGGATGACTTTAAATTTCCTGCATTTAAATTCTGACAAGACAGAAGTTGTAATCTTTGGGCCAGAGTCCTCAAAAAATAAACTTCTTAATCAATCACTTAATCTGGATGGCATTAACTTGGCCTCTGGTAATAAAGTTAAAAACCTTGGTGTTGTTTTCGACCAAGACATGTCATTTAAATCCCATATTAAACAGGTTTCCAGAGTTTCCTTTTTTCACCTCCGGAATATCGCCAAAATTAGAAACATTCTGTCCAGGGGTGATGCTGAAAAACTAGTCCATGCATTTGTTACTTCAAGGCTGGACTATTGTAATTCTTTACTATCAGGAAGTCCACAAAATGCAGTTCGAAGTCTTCAGCTGATCCAAAATGCTGCGGCAAGAGTCCTGATGAAAATCAACAAGAGGGATCATATTTCTCCAATTTTAGCTTCCCTTCATTGGCTTCCTGTTAAATCAAGAATAGAATTTAAAATTCTTCTTCTAACGTATAAAGCCCTTAATAACCAAGCTCCATCATATATCAGAGCTCTGATTACCCCGTATGTTCCTAACAGAGCACTTCGCTCTCAGACTGCAGGTCTGCTGGTGGTTCCTAGAGTCTCTAAAAGTAGAATGGGAGGCAGATCCTTTAGCTATCAGGCTCCTCTCCTGTGGAACCAACTCCCAGTTTTGGTCCGTGAGGCAGACACCCTGTCTACTTTTAAGACTAATCTTAAAACTTTCCTTTTTGACAAAGCTTATAGTTAGAGTGGCTCATGTTACCCTGAGCTATCTCTATAGTTGTGCTGTGATAGGCCTAGGCTGCTGGAGGACATCAGGGTCTAATTTTCTCACTCTACTGATTTCTACTGTTCTTCATTCTACGGTTCTCCAGTTTTGCATTGTATTACATTGAAATGACTGTCGTCATTTCAGCTTTTAACTTTTTGCTCTCTCTCTTTTTCTTCATAGTAGGTACACCTGGTCTGGCGTTCTGTTAACTTTGACATCATCCAGAGAAGACGGCTCACCCGTTACTACCATCTAATGTAGAACAGATTACTAGATCAATGTGTGCTTCTGTGCTTTTTTGTCTCTCTTGTTGTGTCTCTGCTCTGTCCTCTGTAACCCCAGTCGGTCGAGGCAGATGACCGTTCATACTGAGCCCGGTTCTGCCGGAGGTTTTTTTTTCCCGTTAATGGGTGGTTTTTCTTCCCACTGTCGCTTCATGCTTGCTCAGTATGAGGGATTGCAGCAAAGCCATGTACAATGCAGACGACTCTCCCTGTGGCTCTACGGTTCCCCAGGAGTGAAAGCTGCTTGTCGGGACTTTGATGCAATCAACTGGTTTCCTTATATAGGACATTTTGACCAATCTGTATAATCTGACCCAATCTGTATAATATGATTGAACTTGATTTTGTAAAGTGCCTTGAGATGACATGTTTCATGATTTGGCGCTATATAAATAAAATTGAATTGAATTGAATTGAATTATGTCATGATAGTGTTGGGGATGTGTGCTGCATTTCCAAGGCTGCGTTTGGCCTTGTATGATCATAATATTGGTTTATATTGAATGTGACAGGGAGCCAGTGGAGTTGATGTACAGGTGTGAAGTAGATGATGTAATGATGAAGCTGCTTGAGGGTTTCTGGAGGACAGAGAGGAAAGGGAGCTGGGATTGTAAAGTGGACTGTGGACCAGTTTGTCAACAGTGTGAAGGAAGACTTGATGCTGCAGAGATGAAAGTAACCCAGATGATGATGTGGACGTGGAAAGTGATGGAGAGGCTGTCCAGGATGACGCAAAGGCTTTAAAGCTGAAAGGTGGCAGAGATACAGGAATTTTCAATGGATATTTTAAAAGTATCAGATTTAGTTGACTTTGCACACTAAGCAAGTGAGCCAACTAATGCGGCATGATGTCCACGGCCCGGCAATATATGGGCTTGCGAGAAAATGTTTTCAGTCAAACATTATTTTTGCTTCAACCCCTGTGCTAACTTCTCTTGTTAATATGGCAAAGCCCTCCGGAGCGTTCCCAAACATATCCGCTTGCTCATACATACGGAGAAAATAGCTGATTTAAAGGCGCAGAACGAATGAGCACCTTGATATGTGCTTGAGGTTGGCTTTGTTGCCAATCAAACCCAGGTGTAAAATCCTTGCAGGGCAGCCTAAAGCTCACTTCTATCATTAAGCCATAAAAAAGAAATAAAAAAAAGTTCAGGTGTTTTCTAAAAGATGTGAAAGTCAAGAAATTGTCTATATACCAAACTGTGAAAGATTGTGGTTCTCTATTTCAAAAAGCACTTTGGATTTTAAAATAGAAAAACGTTCTATTTTTATGTTATTTTTTTGTTTAAAAAGTCAATGTATAAGGTGGATGCATAAACATTTTATTTCAGTGTTAAATACTGTTTAAAGTAACGGATTATAATAAAAAATGTGTCCGGACCTTTACTGGTTGTTGATTTTCTTTATTCGGACCCTGCTGATTTTTAATTAGTGACCCCTGCCCTATAGTAATTGTAATTTGCTTTTGATATTAGTGTCTTGATATAATTTTCAATATATTTTCACCATGTCTATTTTAGGTCTCTATTTTACTGATGAAAGGTACATAGCTAGCAAAAAATAACATTCCGTATTTCCAGCAAGATGATGTCCCATCTTGTCCCATATTTTGAGCCAAATTGAAGTATCCTGTTTGGGATGCTTTTTTTCCCATATATTGATTGCAGCCTGCAATTTGTATTTCCAAACACTAGACGACACGCCTCGCCTCACTTACGTACCTGGACCTAAAGAAAGAAGTCACATTGAAGTAGAAAACGCGGTGCACCTTTGCATCTTCGACGGATTTTCCTTCTTCTCAGCTAATTTACATACTTGACTTCAAGATATATGAAGAAGAGTGAAGAAAAAAGACTGTTGACTTGGAGGAGTATCTGTAGTTTCAATTAGAATAAATCATTTCTGTTTGCCTGTTAGTCTTAAGCTGAGCAAACGTGTGTGCGAGTTATTAGCTATCAGCCTCTCCCCAAAAAAGACACAATAGTCGAAAGTAAACATGCAAACCGTAGAAGGTTCACTGCACCTGGTTTTCTCCAGATACTACATTCTAATTATGCAGTTTAGGCTGCTGATTCTTTGTAAGAAGCATGATTTAAACCTACTCTCCTTCACTTTAAAGTCAGAGCGTTAACTGTCTTCTGAAGCTCGTATCTTTGCTACATTCAGGTCACGGACTCTTCCTGCCTTAAAACAGAGGAAAAAGAAAAAGGATCATGTAAGATAGATAGACACAAATGAGGACGGGCTGCGATAAGAAGTGAAAGAAGACAAAGCTGATGTGTTCGGCTGCATTGCAGACGTTTCTGGAAGAAGAGAGTGAAAGAGTGAGGGTGGAATGAAAGGATGAGCGGGAAGGAGAAAGTAAAACCCGAGGACAGATACACCATTGGTGGCATCATGTTGTTCTGCCTGAACAAAGAATCAGACATCAACATTTTGCAGTTTTCATTCAGAGCAGAGAAATTAACAATCTGCCTGTTCTTTTTGTGATCTTTTGTTTTCTGTCACCTCCAAGCACCTGCTCAGAATTTCAACAGGGACCAGATGAGGCAGAGAGAGACGGTGATGAGGCCACAAAGCAAAACCTCATCAGAGAAAGAGGGGAGGAGGAAACACGCAAGGACGGCTTTGTTCCACTGTTGATCAAATAACAATCTAATTTTTCTTTGATCTCAGTCGTGGTTTATTCGACAGGTTGGATATTTATGCCACTTTCAAACAAGGGCGTTCTGAGAAAGCATCAGGGGTAGAAACTCAGGTTCTCAGGAGCAAAATGATTTGTTTGGTCTAATATGTTGGACATGGGACACAGTGATGGAGTCAAGAGCAGTTCTTCCGAGGCCAAGACCATCTTTAGAATCAGACTAATGTTTTTGGACTCTCTTTTTTTCTTCTAAAAATTGAATTAAAAAAGATTCAGTCTTCAACTAAAACTACTCCTGGGTATTAAATCATCAGCATAATAAACTAACAATGATTGCTGTAAAATGTAAACAACATTTGTAATGAGGGTCAGGGGGGAATTTTCCAGTTCTCTTAATGTTTGAGTGCCTGGTTGCATAAAGCTCAGTAATTTGTGCTTCTATGTCTAGGAAACAGCCGAACTCTTCTCTGTAAAACCCAGAGCTGATTCAGACGTAAACTTGATAGCTTCAGTCCTTTTGTAGTCGCTGGTTTTTAATGCAGCATGCGAGTTAACTTTTTTTAGATTTGAAATGTTTTTATGTTTTTAACTTTGAATGATTGTTGTAATGTGTCATTTTTGTTTACAGCACTTTAGCTAATAGCAATTGTTTTTAAAAGTGCTGTAAATAAATTAAATTTGATTACAAAATGATTATCTTCCACATCTGGGAACGTCAACAGGCACCAGAGAGCCTACTTAGGGGTCTTTCACAGCTTTCAGTAATGTAATACATCTAACACTGTCTACTAGGTAGAAAACATACCTAAAAAAATAAGGATAAATATGTCACCCACAATTGCATGCAGTGTTTTGTGACATCTGTAAACTAGTTGTATGACATCCCATTGCATTAAACGCAGCAATCACAAAGTAACCGCTGTGTTTTGGAAGTTGACGTGCATACATACTCGTTTTCTAAGGGAACTTCAGTTAAAACTGATCAAAATAACATGACACAGCTACTAGCCTATTGATTTTATTTTGAACCAAGGAAGCGGTGTGTGTGTGTGTGTGTAGGTCTGTGGGTTTTTTAAAGCAGCAGCTGTAAAAAACCCACAGACCGCAGGGATTGGGCTGCTCTCTGAAACGGGGCTGAAAAGGCTGAAAATTGTGAACAAGCCCTTACATTTTTATTTCTTAATTTTCTTCCTCTATTGATGAAAACTTCCCCCAATGAACAAAGGCTCAGCAATGAGTTGCTCTTTAGGTCCCTGGGGAGTCAGTCGTCCACATCGTTTTCTTTTTTACACAGAAACTTGAATCTAAAGAGCTCAGAAAAACATCACCACAAAGCCTCTCAGCTTTACAAATGTAGATAAACATGTAATTTATGTCAGAAGCAGACAGCAATCCATGTCGGGATGATGAGCTAAATCCAACTTTCTGAGTTGGACAGACGGTTCTGACTGCGGCCAGGTGTCGTGGCAAAGTGACCCCTGACAGTATGTGTACCCCCTGCATTGAGAGCGCAGGAAGAGAGGCGCTGCAATCAATGCGCTGCAATGTAAATTAGTCTAGCGGAGCATTAATCGTCAGTTTTTCGGGCGATATTGATTCTTATGTAGGCACAGTGTGGGGACGGATCGGGGTCACTATGAATCTGGAGGGACACGTTTCAGTCTGTTTGCTGCTTTTTCTGGTTATGGGCATTTGTGGTGAAGATCAAAGGGAGTTGGTATTTGAAAAATTTACAGTCTCAAACCGACCTCGACCAAATTTTACAATGCCCAGCTATCCGAGACCGAGACCAGTTCTTGAGATCAGTTTCTCCCATAAGAGGGAGGATCTTTTAATTTGTTTCACTTCATCATTTTAAGTATGTTGATATTTCCATAATCCACTGTGTATTCATTCTACAGTAGGATTTGCTTCATGAACTGACAGAAACATTGCATCAGGATGTGGTAATCTTCTTAACAGATCTGGCTACACTTGAATTCAATGTTAAAAAAAACTGTTGCTTCAATGCAGCGTCCTCATCAGTGTAATTGTTTATTGGAGCCTTAAATCCTGCAACCATGATCACATACATCTCCTGTATCGTGTTACACATGTTCTCTTGCTGTTAAGAGACAGAAAACACAACCGTTTACTGTCTTTGATCAATGTTACAGCATTTATTTGAAAAAAATCAGACGGTCCTATTCACGTACAGAAACAAAAACATATCTTACATATGATTTGACAACCAACTCTGCTGCCATGCAGCAAGAACGTTGAGGGTTCCACACCCATCCTGGGTTCTTTGTGCATGGAGTTTTCTTGTTCTCTTTGTGCTTGTGTGGGTTCTCTCTGGATACTACAGCTTCCTCCCATAATCCAAAAACATGCCTGTTAGGTCAAATTGCCCTTTTGGGTTGAGTGTGTGCGTGCCAGGTTGGTCCGGTTTGTCTCTGTGTTGCTCGTTAAAGGACTGGCAACCAGTTATTTGCCAAATATGTGACTATCTGTGATTTCTTGGTGTTACACTGGAACTTTTTAGACAACATGAGAATACTTGAATTCATGTGCAGTGCCATTAAAAAGTATTTACTCCCTTCAAGGTTTTTTCTGTCGTTGCTTTTTTGGCAAACCTTATCATGTTAGGTACTGAACTTTAATATTGAGCAAAGGTAATCTGAGTAAAAATAAAATACAGTTTTTAAATAATGATTTTATTTAAAGACCTATCAAAAACAGCATATCCCTACGTTGAAAGGTAATTGCTACCCTTGTTAAATTACGAATGAACTGAGCAAGTTTTTTTAAAGATGAGTTCAGTTTCACTGTCCACATCCAGGTCTGATTAAAGTCCTATTAAAGACCTGTTAAATCAAGAAATCGCTCTAACAGACCCTGAAGTAGGCTAAAAGATCTCAGAAACGTCACATGATTTTCTAAAAGAAATAAAAGAAACAGATGAGTAACAAATTCTCCGACATCTATCTGTAGATGTTTAAAAATACATTTCTAAGGCTTTGTTCAGTGGAGAACCTTCTCAGGACTGGTCCACCTACCAGAATCATCCCAGGATGTCATCAGCTACTCGTCCAGGAGGTCCCAGAAGAACTCAGAACAACATATAAAGCTCAGCAGACCTCGCTGCTCAGTCAGCATCAGAGTTTATGATTCAACATGAAGAAACAGGCTGGGCACAACGGCCTCCATGGGAGACCTCCCAGGCCAGAACCACTGCTGACCCAAAATAAGATAAAAAAACATCTCAAATTTATAAAAACATCCTGATGTTCACCAAGACGTTTGGTAAAACATACGCAGACTGACGAGACAAACGAGGAACATTTTTGTCCCGTTACATCTAGAGAAAAATAAAAAGTAGCATTTCAGGAAAAGAACACCTTAGCAAGAGTCAGACCTGGTGGTGAAGGTCTGGGGCTGCCATGCAGCTTCAGGAGTGGTCTGGGGTAATGGAGAAAACAATGAATGAAGCTCTCTACCAGAAAAAACATGAAAAGCATGTTCTACCCTCAGATAATGAAGCAGGACAATGATCTGAATACACCAGCAAGACCCTCTTTACATTCACTGTAACAAACACAAAAACCATGCTGTTCATTAAGACTGACCCATGAAGACCCTTGAGGTCATCAGAACTGCTTACTCAGTGTTCCCAGGACCAAGGAGGCAGCATCCGCTTAATTTGCTCCTCAGTTCTGGAACAAACTTCAACCTGAGATGTGAAGAAACTGTTGATTCCTTTAAATCAGGAATAAAAACTGTTGTTTATTGCAGCTTTTGACCAAAGAATCTGACTGAAACATGTTTGTTCCTTTAATTCACAGAGGGGGGAAAATCTTATTGGGTTTCTATCTGCAGACCTTTTCCAAACAGGGCCAAGTTGGTTTGGGTAGATTTGTTTCCCTTAATCAATCAAATGATTTGAAGAATTTATTTTGCTTTTATGAAGTTTATATTTGTCTGATATAAAAAGTGTGACAAAAAAGCAAATCTATGAGGAGGTGAATAGTTTTTCACAACACTGTAGGTGAACTACATTCTCATTGTGCCATACTACTAACTGAATATATGAATATATATAATAATACAGCCACGATCTGTTGCTTCTTTTTGTGTAGGTCAGCCTTACTGCTGCTTGTCTGCAGGTATTTAATAACTAAAAAGTCCAGTTGCCTCCGATTTAAGCCTGTTTGCTCTTGCTGATTAAGTTCATCTTCACCAAACAGTTTAGAAGCCTCTAGACTGTATACTATTTAAATTAGAGCAATAGTTCAGGGTTTGAAGATTTTTCTCGTTCCTTAATGGGAATGAGGGGAACAGGAGCAGTAAGTAGTTTCTGGGAAGGACTTCAAGCAGGAATGAGTAATCTTCGCTGCACCCAATGTTGCATTAAACTCCACGGCTTTGGTTCACGCTGAGCTACATGATCAAGGAAATAGTTTGGTTGTTTGGATAAAACTTTGCAAGGCTGTTTTGAGAGAAGGAAGGCCAGAGCTGGTGAAACATCACAAACCCAACTGAAAGTTCTGCAAAGGGAGGTTTAACAACAAGAATATTTGAAACTCGCTGTAAAAAATCAGAGAATCAAAGGAGGACCCTCCAAACTGAAGACTGAAGGACAAAGAAGATAAAGAAGTGGGCTGATAACTCTGGAATAGGGAGCAGGAGCAAGGCGTTTGCCCTAATCAGAACTACCATTCATCTGATGGCAGAACCTGTGTGGGATAAATCATTTGGACCTGCCTATTAGTGCAGCCCAGCTTTTTACAACCAGGCTGGCTGTGCACACAAACAGGGAATACAACACTCCCAGGTCCAAAGTGGAGCCAAAGACACGGCAGATAAAGAACATTTCTCACAATACAAATTCTGGGTATGATTTCCTGGTGAAAAACGTAAAGTGTGCCTGTTGAGTTGTTGAACAGATCTTTAGTTACATTCTTTAGAGAAGTTGCAGTAAAACCAAGTCTTAGATCTGTCCAACATTTCTTAGGGAGAAGATCATAACCATTCCTTACAAATTTGTTTTAAAGGTATACTATGCAACTGGGATTGATTTTCCAGCGAGGCGCCCCCCAGAGGGTGAAAGTAAAAGTGCACTGTCGTAAATATGCTCAGCTGTTCTCCTGGTTTCTCAGTCAAGCCAGGCGCGGTTGTTTTGAGCTTAGCAGACAGGCGAACGCAACGAATACAAAAGTCGAAAAAACGGCAGTACAAACAATGACTAACACAGTGAAAGTATGAACATGCACAGAGAGAGAGAGAAACCATTCCAATGCAGTGTTTCCCCTAGGAATTTGCTTACCGGACGACCGGCGGAGCGGGGGGTGGCGGGCGGGCGGGCGGGGGAAAGAGACAAGCTTTGCGTGACCGGCAGAGCGAGCGGCGGAGGCGGAGCGGGGGGAGACAAGCTTTGCGCGCATATCGAGTTAGTTTTTTTTTTTTTTTTTTTTTTTTTTAGAATGTTGGGAGGCGGTAGCGTGAGGGAAACCCTACAATGTTACTTACAATCGCATCAGCAGAAACGCGAGGTCCGCGTCAGCCTTGCAGCCTTCTCTTTCTTTTAGCTCTCGCCATTCGGAAAAAGCTTGCCCGATGTTCACCCGTGTACGACTCCTGTCTCTGTCCAGAGCCCTTTTCCTCTTTCTTGCCTGCTCCGACATGGGCTTTCGCTGTTTTATCGCCGGTTCCGCCATGATAACTGCACAGATATCGCCACTGCGCTAGCAACAAACATGTTCTCGCCGTAAAGCAAGACCGACTCTCGCGATCTTGCACGAGATTCTGAGCCTGTGGGCGCGGGCCGAGGGCTCCTGCAGTTGCAAGTGCGGTATTTCCCCCACAGACCACCAGGGCGGCCAAGAAAACCTTTGTTCAACCTGAAATGACTCATTTAATCATCCAAAACGGTATGGAACACATTAATTAACTGAAAAATGTTGCATAGTGTGCCTTTAATATCAGAACTTCCATCCAAACACATTCTTCTGTTAATTATAACTTTACAATCGTCAAACTTACTATTCTAAGTTTCTGTAATAAGCCACTGTCTATTGAAACAGTTTGTTTTTTCCCCCAGTTTTTAAATAAAATTTGACTTTTGTTTCACCTGAAACTTTTGGCTGAGCATTGTAAGACGCAAAGGGAGATAAAGTAGGCGAGACTGAAAGTTAACGTGACAGTAAAAGAGAGGGAGAGACTGATGGGGAAATATTTTTAGCTTGGACAGACTGCACTCAGTTTCACTTGTCTCAACTACACAGAACCTGTTTCCGTCTGATTCCTCCTGAGAGTTACACGAAGGAACAACCGAGAGGAAGGCGGTGACAGCGGATATCCAGATATAAGAGCAAATGGTGTCTGTATGAGGATCTTTCACTGCCATTTGTGACTCAGTCAAAGTAAAACTTTTCTGGTGCTTGCATTGCTTGTTTTTTTCAGTTGGTTGAAAGGAAAGATACTCAACAAACCATTTTTACCTGTCGCCGTCTATCAGGGGATGCTGGCTGCTTTAATTGGTACCTGCAGACTTTGAGGCTTATATAGAGAAAGTATCTGCGCCACTAATTAAGAAAAAACACGTCATTACTGTGTAGGCAGCATTTTATAGCTCCATATGTTTAAGGATGCAGCAGTTTCAGACTGACACACATCTGCTGAGCATTATAGGACACACAAACACACCTCTGGCCGTCATTAAGGACAACCGAGAGATCTCTGTTTCCTCTTCTTACCTCCTCCAGATGCTTTCAGATTCCATCAGTAATTTGATCCAAATCTGGAGATGTCTGTCTTTTGTCTCCCCAGGGAAGAACTCTAAGCAACGCTGTTGTGAATAGCCGACTTAATCAATGGCGTCGACTCACTGAATTATTATTATTTGACATCAATGTGTTCAGTTGACACATTTTGTATGATGATGTTTCTTTAACTTAACAAAACTAGCAGCTGTGAGATGAGAGAGTCCTGGTTTTGCACTCTGCACACTCCCGTGTGTTTCTCTTATTGCTGCCATTAAACTTTTGTTCTCTCTATTTTTGTCTCTCCATACAAGCTGAATCTGTTCTTGTGTTTTGCTGAACTAAATGGATCTTTTCTCTGTGTAGCTGAAACTCTGATTCAATTTACAAAACCTCTACAGCCTCTTGATTGTTCGCGATATGAACTGAAGTGAATGAAGGCGTAAGACGGGACATAAGAAATAACGTCCCAAGGTATTCGGCTTTAGGTTGGGAAATGAAACAGCAGAGGTCACTGAGGTCAAATGTGATACTAAAAGGATAAAAGTTAGTGTTGAGAAATGGAAATGGGACATTTTTTCAGGTTTCTGTTAGATTGGAAAATGTTTGTTTTGGAATATTTTTCTTTTCAGATTTTTTGGTTCATTGAATTCCGCCTGTGCTGGTGACTGGGACGGTGTCAGTCACAGTGAAAAATATGGAGATTTATGGAATAAAGTGAAACAATATGATTAATTCAGCTTCAGCTGTGTGATCAATGCTTGCTGTTAGCTTGTTGTCTGAATACATTAAAAAGAGGAGGAACCAGTTACCATCCAAATACAACAACAAGGTTTCTCACTGGGTTCCTCTGACCAACTGTCAACCAAGAGACTCAACAGTTTGTCTCCCATCAGATTAACTTCTTTGCAAATGTGGTTATCCTAAAAAAAACCTAAAGAGTTTATATATGCACCTCTTCTTCTTGCTTTATGGTGAGATTTAAGCCCCATCTAGTCTTTTGACTAGCTGTGTAAATTATGTAGTTAAGAAATGAAAAATTGTTCAAGGACTGAATGTTTTATGACTTAATACAACAGATCTGGTCTCCAGCAGGTTCTGAGATTGTTGAATTCTAACCTCAAGTGAATGAAAAACCAACAGATTTTACTTTTTTTATTTCTATGCATGCGTTTCATATTCGTTGGCCTAAAGCTTTGCTAATTAACATTTGAGCAGATAGCTTCTGCTAATTAAATGCACTCTGATAACTGATCACATCCAGTGTGGCCACCTTTTAAAAGCCGGTGAAGGATCCTAAACACAGCAGCAGATCTACAACAAAGCGTTTAAAATGACAAGAATCCAGAGGCTGCAATGACCTGCTTAAAGCTGTTAGATCATTGGCTCTACGTAGCTTTACTGTGCCAGTGTTTTCCTTTTTGACTTCATCCAGGCTTTATAAATAATGACAGAAAGGGATCTCTAGTGTATTTTGCACACTTGAGGTTGGACTTAAATAGTTTTGGAAGAGGATAAAGACCAGGTTAGTCCAGACATGTCAAACTCTGGATTGAACAAGGCTGTACTTTTGTTTGAACTTTTTGTGCTTAATGTGTTAAATGATGGTATATGGAGACTAAAGCCAAACCGAGCACATTTCAGTAATACCATTCATACACAAGGCAATTCAAAGTGCTTTACAGGACAACAAAGGAAAGTTAGAAAAATAACAAAGCATAGAAGAAAAAGATCATAAAATATAGATATCAAAGGCATACAAGAAACAGACGTTTCAAACTTCTCATGAGGCAAATGGTTTGATCAATAGCTGCTGTAAACTAAAATCTTTTCAGTCTTAATTCAAAGGAACCAACAGGTTCTGCACATCTCAGGTTCTCATGCAGTTTGCTCCAGAGTTAAGAGTATAGACCCTAAATGTTGGCTCACCTGGTTTAGTTGTGGATCTCAGAACACCAGGTCTCTGAACACCTGAGAGATCTGCATGGTTCATACTTTACAAGCACCACAGAAATTAGTTTTGGCCCAAGATCAGCCCAATAGGAGAATCTTAAAATCAATGGTTTGATAAACTGTCAGAAAAAGAAACTAAAGCAACCTTAATTAAAAGAAAAGCAGAAGTAACCTGTTTAAACTATGAAAACATGTGCCTCCTGATTCCACAAAAGAAAAATGAAATCTGCACCAGCATCATTGCATTTTAAAGCTTTTGCTTTTCAATTTAATTCAATTCAATTCAATTCAATTTTATTTATATAGCGCCAATTCATGAAACATGTCATCTCAAGGCACTTTACAAATTAAGTTCAATCATATTATACAGATTGGGTCAGATTATACAGATTGGTCAAAAATGTTCCTATATAAGTCAGAACAAATACTTTTAGTCCTTTAACACACTTTAAACTTTGCTCTCAGACACTGTTTGGCAACATTTACAGGAGTTTTTTTTGGACTTTATAGGAAAAAAGTGATCAGGCTAAAGTGCCGTGTGTATCCCACTAATGCCTGTTGATGCATATTCTACACATACCAAAGGAAGCAGGTTGAAGCCTTCTAGTGGTTAGAGTTATGCTCAGTTATGCCCAATTCTGAGTTTGTCCTTGTGTATTTAACATGTCTGTTAAATATATAACTGTCTATAGTAAATGAATCAATCTCCACTTAATTATCTGCTTGGCAGCAAAAAAAAATAAAATAATTATTGGTTTGTTTTACTGTAATTGCAAATAATTTAGGCATAAGACAGTTAAAAGAATAGACAAAGAAAACGTAGGACACATATCTAACTATAATGTGGAAAACTTGATTTGTGCACATGAACAGAAACAAAGTGATGAATAAAAGCCATGAGGGAAAATTCCTGGAACAAAGCTAAAAAAAATACAAATGGGAGCAGAGAAAATCCATTCAGTTCAGAAATCATTTTTAGCATTGTGGCTTCACTTACTTAAAATATGAGCTCAGAGTCTGAACGTATGACACAAAATAAAGAGAACAGAGGATAAAAACCAGATGTAATCAGAAGTGTGTGAGAGGACTAACAGAAGGATGGGGATCTGAAAGGTGGGTGGGGGCGACTGAAACAGGCCTATGGGTGGAAGGAAGCATGGTGGAGGAGGTAGAAGGGGATGACATGAGTTTAACTCGTTGTAATGAGACTCCCTGTACGCTGTGTGGCATATCTGCTGTGTGTTGCAGGCTGCATTATGACTCATTCTGAGACAGTGACAAAGAATGTCTGCAGCGTTCCTCCACCTTCAGCAGACTCGCACCTGAAAACGTCAGACTTCCTCACAGCTCTGCAGCTTCCAGCAACTTACGCATCACATTTCTCTGCGTGGCTTTTTCCAGCTCTACACTCACTTGACTTATAACAGTTTGTGGTATAAAGTCCCTCTGCTGGGGGGGGGGGGGGGGGGGGGGGATATAGCCACAGCCAGGGTTGTTTTTTCTCACCATATGCAGGTATGTGCTTCAATCATCTGAGGACTTACAACGTCCCCAACGTTTTGTTTGTTTAAAGGAAGAGTGTGCATTCTGTAAGAACAGGAGTTGGATGGTAGAGGAACTAAATGACCTTCTCTGTTTCCCTTTATGAGTCTCTTTTCTGCCTCAAAGCAGGCCACACAGCTTTGACCTTGACTCAGCAGAAAGTTGCTGTTATTCTGGTTAAACAAGGATCGCAAGTCTGAAAAAGCAAAGAGAAAAAGTCACTTAAAACTCAAAGACTGCTTCATTAATATTAATGTGCAGAAAATGACCCTGTATTTTTCTAAATGTGTTTATTGAAAGAAAAGAGAAATAAAACCGTATTCATTTACAGTCACAGTGCAATCCATTCACCTTCCATATAGATTTTGTACAGACAACAATAAACCAACAATGCTTGACACACTATGATTTTAACGTTGACTTGTAGTGGTCAAAACAATAAAAGTCATACACACCCACATACACTCGTGCAACAGAAAAAAAAGGATGGGGGTATTCAACTATGTCAGACTGAATAAGTTCAATGACTTGCAATAGCTCACAAAAGAGCCCCACATCTTGTCAAATTTTCCACATTTGCCTTTTACTGTTAGATCTATCTTCTCCAATTTCAAAGATGACATGACGCCCCAGAACCACCAAGAAATCGATGGTGCCCTAGACGATTTCCAAAGGAGTAAAATATGACGCCTAGCTAAGAGGGAAGCAAAAACTAGTATTTTAGAGAGAGCAGGGTCAGTTAATGCAATATTGACTGGAAGCCCAAAGATAGCTAAATAGGGGTTCATGCAAACCTGTGTCCCAGGAGCTTTGGACAGAATGGCTGAGTACTGGTTCCAAAAGGTATTGAGTCTTGGGCAGAAGAAAAAGATATGACTCAGGTGACATGGAGTGGCCTGCCTTCTGTCACACTGATTCACTACTTGTGAGTACATTTCAGACAGTCGAGATCTGGAATAATGAGCCCTATGCAATACCTTGAATTGAATAAGTCGTAGCCCAGCACAGGCTGTACACTAACAGACGTTGAGTGTTGCCTTCTCCAACTGACAATCTGACAATGTTATGTTTACCTCTTGTTCCCAAGACCTCCTAATCTTAGCCACTGAGTGGGTGTCCAAAGAAATAAGATGTTTATATATATATATATATATATATATATATATATATATATATATATATATATATATATATATATATATATATATATAATATCAAATTTAAGACACAACAGTTCCTCCCATGGCTGGAAAAGCGGAAGACAGGGATAAGAGGAAAAAAGAGACATAATGCCAAACTTGAAAATAGTGAAATAAATGGGTTGCTGAAAGATGTTCTGCCAAGGACAAGTCAGAAAAGCTGTACCAACTGTCATTTTTATAAAAGTTTTTAAAGGCATTAATACCATGTTGTTTCCATTGTGCATAGGAACTACCTGTCTGACAGGGCATAAATAGATGATTCTGTGTAATAGGCATGTTTACTGATGCAGAAACAAACTTAAAGTTACTCCAGTACTCTGCCCAGATCTTCAGACTGGACAGCACCACTGTTTTTAATTTTTTTTGTGAAACGAGAAGATTTAATTGGAAGAGGAGAGAACAGTAAAGCCTATAAGGGTTGCAAGACTGGCGCTCTAACCTGCAGCATAGCGGTTCTTGGGGTTGGGGCCAATACATAATTAGATGAGTAGTATGTGCAGACTGGTAGTAAAATAAGAAATTATGCAAAGCCGGACCACCATCAAATGCCAGTCTCTGTAACAACCTTTTCCTCACCCTGGGATGTTTTCCTCCCTACAGAAACAATGTGACAATTTGATCCAACTTCTTAAAAACAGATTTTGGCAAAAACACAGGAATGCATTGAAACAAAAATGGCAGCCAAGGTGAAATATTCATCGTAATTATATTTATCTGACCAATCCATCACTGAAAATCACATTTAGGGAAGTTGGATGACTATAGAGAAGGAAGAGTACAAGTCACATTTACTCCTAAATATTTAAATCATGGAGGGTAAAGTCAGTCATGTTTAAGTGAAAGACCTAAGGAATTCATGGGGAAACGTTGCTCAAGAACATATATTTTTATCCTGAAAGACAGGCAAACCTCTTCAACAGGTATACAATCACTGATACACTGCCTAAGGGATTAGAGACATACAGATACATGTCATCTGCATACAAAGACAGTTTTAAGTCAAGACCAAACAGAGAGATACCATGAAATTCAAAGATGTTTGTAAACAAGGACTATTTAAAACAAGAAATGTAACTGTTTTATATTTATCAGAACATTCTCATTCAAGAGAATAGCTTGTTGAGTTGGGCATCAATCCTTATTGAACATAAAGTGCAAAGTGCAACCGACAAACAATTCTAATTATTAAAAAGTTGGACCGGTTCTTAATACCATGGTGAGATTACCGAAAGTTTCTGGAAAAAAAATTGTATTATACAAACTCTAAAAAAAACAGGATTCTTGAGGGGGCATGGGAGTTTGCCCAACCAGTCTACATGTGTTTTGTGGATCTGGAGAAGGCATTCGACCGTGTCCCCCGGGGGATCCTGTGGGGGGTACTCCGGGAGTATGGAGTACCGGACCCTTTAATAAGGGCTGTCAGGTCTCTGTACGACCGGTGTCAGAGTCTGGTCCGCATTGCCGGCAGTAAGTCGGACTCGTTTCCGGTGAGAGTTGGACTCCGCCAAGGCTGCCCTTTGTCACCGATTCTGTTCATAACTTTTATGGACAGAATTTCTAGGCGCAGCCAAGGTGTTGAGGGGATCCGCTTTGGTGACCTTAGGATTGCGTCTCTGCTATTCGCGGATGACGTGGTCCTATTGGCTTCATCAGGGCGTGATCTACAGCTCTCACTGGAGCGGTTCGCAGCCGAGTGCGAAGCGGCCAGGATGAAAATCAGTGCCTCCAAATCCGAGACCATGGTCTTGAACCGGAAAAGGGTAGAGTGCCTTCTCCGGGTTGGGGAGGATGTCCTGCCCCTAGTGGAGGAGTTCAAGTATCTTGGGGTCTTGTTCACGAATGAGGGGAAGATGGAGCGGGAGATCGACAGGCGGATTGGTGCAGCGTCTGCTGTGAAGCGGGCGCTGTACCGATCCGTTGTGGTGAAGAGAGAGCTGAGCCAAAAGGCGAAGCTCTCGATTTACCGGTCGATCTACGTTCCTACCCTCATCTATGGTCATGAGCTTTGGGTCGTGACCGAAAGAACGAGATCCCGGATACAAGCGGCTGAAATGAGTTTTCTCCGTAGTGTGTCTGGGCTCTCCCTTAGAGATAGGGTGAGGAGCTCAGTCATCCGGGGAGGACTCAGAGTAGAGCCGCTGCTCCTCCACGTCGAGAGGAGCCAGTTGAGGTGGCTCGGGCATCTGGTCAGGATGCCTCCTGGACGCCTCCCTGGAGAGGTGTTCCAGGCACGTCCCACCGGGAGGAGGCCCAGGGGAAGACCCAGGACACGCTGGAGGGACTATGTCTCCCGGCTGGCCTGGGAACGCCTTGGGGTTCCTCCTGAGGAGCTGGCCCAAGTGGCTGGGGAGAGGGACGTCTGGGCCTCCCTACTGAAGCTGCTACCCCCGCGACCCGACCCCGGATAAGCGGAAGACAACGGACGGACGGACGGACAAACTCTAAAACAAGTAATAAAATTACATTATCTCACTGCTGCAACTCTCTTCTCTTCCATGTGGAGCAAACCCAGCTTAAACATGTTACCGACACCTAAAGGACACGTCTGATCCATTAATTGTTAAATAGCCAAAAACTGCAGACCTCTGCATTTGGAAATAGGGGGTTTTCACTGACGTCACTGGCCAACTTCCGGTCCGCCATATTGGGTGTCACACTCCCTTATCTCTAGTTGTCCTACACGTATTTTCGTATCGAGAATGGATAAGTACGCCAGCACGCTAGAGCGACCAGATAAGGACGTATTTCTGAGGAAATGTTCCGTGATCGACCATATGGACCCCTATGCCCTCCACGGTGCCTTGTTTAGCCGTAATCCAGATGATTGGCCAAATGTAGAGCACGGCGACATCGTGCATTACCTGGTGTTCAGTGAAAACCCTCTGCACAGTCTTGAGGAAATGAGAGCTTACAAGGGTCTAGAGGCTCACAACCAGTTCACATCTGGTTGGGTACGAGATGTCGAAGTTATGTACATCAAGGAAATCGCCATCATACGTGGACGGGTGAGTTTTAATAAGATGGTAAAAATGTAAACAATCCGACGCAAATGCGGCGCATGCTTCTGCGGTGGCTGACTGCCGGCGGTGCGCGAAGGCGCTTGGCTGCAGGGCTGATCGACGCCGCTCGCGGCTTTAATTATTTAATCAGAACAATGACCAGTGCAAAATTAAGTTGTATTTACCGTATTTACGCCGGCAAAAGCCTACCGGCGTAACCCGGAAGTAGCGCGGACGTCACTGTCCATATCGGACGTCTTCGGCTACCTTGTTTGTGGTGTGAGCGCCTATACTTCAGAACAGTTCTGAAGCTACAAGTCCTTTGAGTCTCATGTGCAGTTTACGAATGGATGGGTTCAGGAGCGGCAGATCTTAAAGCCAGCAAACAGTGGGAACACAGTAACTCGTACAAAGGTAAGCTGTGCTCAGACGGGCTCTGGCACATGCTAACCGTTAGTGCTAACAACCACTCACGCATGTAATGGACTTTTAACTAACTGCTATGTGTTTCAAACGTTTAGAACACACTCTCATTGACATCGGGATACTGTGGAAAGTTATGTTCGGTCGTCTTACAGCCGCGATCCAAGCGAGCCGACGACTCTTTGTTATCTCTAACAGTTGTTCTCCGTGGTTGCGCCTCCAGGCAGGAAAGCGGTGGAAAATTAACCCGTTTCTATGTTTTTCCCATGGCGATCATGTGTTGCGCTGTTACAGCCCACAATACAGCAACGGTTTACATGTTTTAAATACTTAACAGTTAATTACCTGTGACAAAGTGAGCACCGCAGACTCTGGCGTATTCCAGCTTAACACCGTCCAAATTGGACCTGGATATCCGTGTCAGCCATAGGTGACGGCGTTGTTCAGAGAGCTGCTTTGTTTTTTCACACTGATTCACTATCACGGCTGGTAGGCGATAGAAAGAGCGTTGATCTCCACCTCCACGGGCCGTGCAACCAACCATTAAACACGTTTTCCCCATTGTTCACTTCCAATACTGCCTAAGGCGTAATACAATGCGGGTCAACGGTGCGAAACGACTGACACCCAATATGGCGGACGCGCAGAGTAGTCACGTGAGCGTGACGTCAGCTGAAAACCCCCTATTGTGTTTTGTTAAATTGTGATTATATTGCAAATGCCATTAATTGTTTAGCCCTAATACGGACGCGGTACCTTCCCACTGTACATAGTTTTAATTACCTGTACATTTTCCTCCAACCTGAACAAAACCTGAATTATCAAAATTGGGAGCATACATATTGACTAACAAGACGGGGACATTATAAATGTTGCCTAAAACAATCAGATAGCTCCCATTTTATCAGCTTTAATCTCTGAGGCTGGTAACTGCACTCTTATTAATATATAGCCAACCCGGCTTTCGTATTAAATGTTGAGTGGAATACATATCCCACCGATGGACGTCTGAGCTTGATGTGATCCCCTTTCATAAATTGCTCTCTTGCTGAAACATTGCATCACTTTTCAGGCGTTTTAGGTGTGAGAATATTTTAACCCTTTTTATAGGGTTATTTATACCTTTTACAATCCAAGTCATGAACCTAATATCACCAGAATATCCCAAGTTTCGATTTGGAACAGTTATTTTTGCAGGTAAACAAAATAAGTGTGTTTTCTCCCTCACTCACACAAAAAGAAAGACAGGGAAACAAGCATGCTTACACACCAACCAAAAAACAAAAACACAATAATGAAAAAACAGTAACAGTGAAACATCAAACACAATAGCATCTGATATTGTGGAGAGAGATTGCTTCACCGCGGTAACGGTGCCTCTAAGCTCAGCAAAGTCATGCCGCATGGCAGTGATTTCAGAGGAAAGTTTGGTTTTAAATGGCAATAATTTGATAGTCAAGCGATTCTCTCCAAGTTCTGAATGCAACTCCTTTTTAAACATGATTGAATGTCTTTGTGAAGTTCCAAGTGGAGTTTAGTCTTCGTCTGCCCGTCTGTTTTGGCAAGCCATGGGTCAGATGTCCCAGGCGGGGGCGAAGTCCCACCCTGAGTAGGGGAGGTTTTGTTGGCAGCAGGCCGAAGGTTAGCTTGAGAGGCACTTGTGTTTTTAGTAACTCTTCGCAACATCATGAGGACCAGCAACAGAAAAACCTCGCTCAAAGTGAAGTCATCAAACGGTTAGAACAAAGAGGGCAATGCAAATGTGCCAAACAATAGTGGATAACAACAACTCTGCAGGACCTGTACATAATGCAACCTCCTCCGTGTTCAGCAAAGGCAGAAGAGCCCCATGACCAAGTGTTTTCATTTGATTTGAGAATTAAACATTGTGAGAAGAGAAGTAAAAATGCAGGTATTTTCATACTGGCAGATGAAAACTTGCATTTTAAGCTGTGGGATAGGCCGAGCACAACAACAAGGCACTTCATTGATATCAACACAAACAAGGTTGAGTTTGTTTCCACAAAAGTAAAATGTCAATTTTTCTGACTTCATTGTCATTTCATATTGTCTACACCTTTATACAGCAGCAGCTCCTCTGTGACACAGAAATAACACAGAGGGAGATGGGGAACTGATTTCACTTTGAATTTTAACAATAAAAGTTTTAAATGTTTTGATGCAATGATGCTAAAAACATGAGAAGTCCTGGGGTTAAATTGTATTCTGGTTCAGTGCAGTGTGATGGTGCAGCTCATCTAGTAAATCACTGGGTTTATGATCTTAAGATCCTGAGTTTGGGATCAGCAGATTGCATTTTATTTTAATCCTTTTCAATTGTTGCTAAAACATATCTGTATTTAATCCACGGGTGAGTTGTTGAGAGCAACAGGTCCGCAGATCCAAACAGGGAGGAAGTGGAACGCTCAGGAAGAGGTTGGCAGGGCAGTTAGCAGGGTAAAACATTGTTATTTCATTGGCAGACTCCAGGAGGGTCCAGCAGGCCTTGGGAGGAGAGAGACCCCTCTTTCCTGGTCCAAGGCCTCCAAGAAATAGAGAAGAGCCATGCTGGAGCAGGAGCATCTAATCTTTAAAGTGATGACTCAGAGCCAGCAAGGAGGCTGGATTCTAAGGGAAGGTGCCACAAAGGGGACCGTGGCATGGTCTGATCTGTGGAAGGTCCCTCAAGTGAAGCTCAGCTTCCTGATTCCTTTATCTGCAAACGCTACATCCTGGTTTGGTGCCAAACAGACCTGTTCACTGTGCAATAACATCAATGCCTGCTACCAGCCAATTTTATCAGGCTGCCTGACAGGGTTGTCCCAAGGCTGTTACTGCTGGCGACACAACACGGTGAGGGAAAATATGGCAGAGGTTGTAGAGTCATGCAGACTGGAGGCTAACAACAGATTGTCCTTTCCAGCAAGACCTCAGATTTTGGCTGCAAAGGCAGAAGAGACAACCAGTCTCCCTGACCAGAGAGGAACATCAAGACCATGATGGTTGGCCTTGGGAAACAGCTCCAGTTCCCCAGGGAGGTGGTAGAAACAACCCTGTCCAGACCTAGGCATGTGGTCAAAGCCATGCAAGACCATCTTGCTGGTGGAGCTCAGTGTACCGCGGTTGGAGAAGATGGAGGGGAAGTGTTCCAAGTACGCTGACCTGGCAGCAGAACGCAGGGAGGCAGGCTGGAAAGCCCGCCTGTGTCCTGTTGAAGATGGATGACGGAGCTTCGTCTGGGAAACTGTCCACCTGATCTGTGACAAGAGATGCACAGTAGCAGCCTGTCAATGTATCCCCATAAATTATTCTATTTAATCATGGTGAAAATAAATCTATGTTATATCTACTTTAAAAGGCTGAGACATGTAAAGGTTTGACTCTTTTAACATCTTAAATTATTTATTAGAAGTTTATCAGAAGTTTTATTTCCATCCAAAAACATTTTAATTGGGAATGTGTGTAAAACTTGTGGATTTGGAGAAATCCAAAAATACATTTCTGCAAACAGAAAGGATTTATGTAATCCTTACTGGGTTAGAACAGGAACTGCTTGGTCTGATTTAATGTCAGACATAACGAAAAATGGTTGCTTTTTTATACAGGGTATGTAAATAAGTTATTTCTAGTACTCCAACAGTTTTTGAGCTGTTTATTTATTCACATATTCACATATTCACATTTATAATAGTCATGTTCTTAGTGAAGCTAATTGCTTTATAGAAAGCCACTTAAAGGGAAAAGGCATCAGATAATATCCAAAACAATTAAACTAGAGCAGTGTTTTTGTTGGAATGACCAGATTGCAATTAAAAATAAATGCCTGTTACTTTAAAAACAGGCAAGAAAAACAAATAGCCACAACTGGACTGCAAACAAGTCTTTGTGGCTTAGATTGGATCACAAATTGTTTGCTGATAAAGATGAAAAGCCACATTTATTGAATAGAAAACATCCGTTAAAAAAAACAATTATTCCAGAGGTTTCTGTGTATTTTTATAGTAACATGTTTACTATAAAATATATAAAAAGACAAAGTTATATCTTGACTGAAAGCAAATCATCTCTCAACTCTGACAAAATATTTGATGAAAACTCTTGGCAGAATAATTGTTTCATTTGTTGAAGCAGCAGCTCATAGTATTGAAATCTTCATCTGGGATAAAGCTGCCATCATTATGGGAGTTGTGGGTTCTTCCAGCCGACAGGAACGATCCGGTTTGATCCGAAGCTGGTTAAGCGGGAGCAGCTACAGGAACTGGAGCTCTGTGATTTAACATCTTTTGTTCTCCGCTCGGTGCTCCTCTGCCCAGTGGACATGAATGAAATGAAGGAATGGGAGAAAAGCGGGATCCAGCCCTCCCAGCTAGAACAAGTCATGTGTCAGCAATCCCACTATATATATCCCCAATTACCAGGCTGTGAGTGCACAAAGGGATCTTCATCCCACACACACAACACACCCATACAGCCCATTTTAATGGAACGGGTTCAGTCGGTGAGGGAGAGAACAACATGGTGCAATTATTAAAGTTTTCTCTGAGCACTTCTGCTGCTGTTAAGCCTGTTCTTGACTCACTGTTCAAACAGCACTTGCAGCACCTCATTAAAAAGCTTGACTCATAACTGTCTTCTTGTGATCTTATAAGCAGATCAATTTAGGTACTTTCCCGTACAATTGTCTCTTCCTAAAATTAAACAGGAATAACATGAGATATCCCGGTCCAGGCTAGGATGTATGTATTCCTTCAGGTGTGAAACTGTCTTTGTGACACGTCTGGGGGATATTCGGTTCTCATTCAACTTTTACGTTCCAGTTCTCCAAAGATCCGGTGAACTGAGAGCCATCTGGTCCCCATGAGTGAGTTGGTTTGAGGGGATGCAGACGGGTGAAACAGTTCAACAGCCAGGTCTTAATGTTTAGCAATTTAGCTGCCAGAATACTGAACCTGCTGCCAAGTTTTTCTCTTTTTCACAGGATTATTTTCTTCTTCATTTTGGGAGAAACAGACATAAAAATGGGGGGGGGGGGAAATAAAGGGCATCTCTCTCAATATTGCAGTTTGATTTGCATCTCTGAAAGAAATTGGCCTCCAATGAGATGCTGAGAAGTGAAGATGTTGTGTTTCAGGGTGTAGTCACCATAGACACTATGTTGAAATGGGCTTGGTTAAACGTCACCCAGGCCCACATCACAAATTACAGCCCTGTGCACCAGTTGTAGAAGAACCCCCTCTGACCTCTAAACAGCCTCTTTTATTGACCTCCAGAGAGCGCATTTACTGTATCTTATTTTGCATTTCCACACATGGCTCCAACTTTAACAACTTGTCATTGCTACAGGCACACACTTTCCATTTTGGCATCCCTTAGCCTGTGGGTTTGACTGTCTTTAGGCACATTCAGGCATTCACACCTCGCCCTTTAGGGCAACCCTCAGCCTAGGGCTACGGCTTAGAAACGTGCTTCAAGCCCAAGCTGAGGCATCATGATGGAGTGTGTTATCAGAAGCTACAGGTATAAAGCCTGAAAATAAAATCATCTTTTATAGAGGCAGAATAAAATCACACAGACAACTTTAGTAAAATAAAACCTTTAATTGGGAAATAATTGGAACGTAAACTGTTATGTTTGAGGGAAAATCCCATTTAGAGAAACGCTTGTTTCAACAACATCCTCAGTGGTACAATTGTTGGTATCCCTAACATTTCCTTTAAAATGAATTTAATTGAAGTATTTTTGGTTTTAGTTGTACACAGTATATTATTATTGGAACTTTACATGTTGTTGTTGTTAAGCTGACCAGAGGGTCTGGTCGAAGCTGGAAGCTCATAGCTGGTGTTTTATGATGTGACGGCATTGAGCTTTGAGGAGGTTGTAAATGAGGCAGACAAATCTCTAAAGCTTCCTGTTGAGGAACTTGGCTTTTTGGTCTCATAAACGGTACAGAGAAACCCCTAGACATGGTCTACATGCTAACAGTGATGTGAGAAAATAGACTTTTCTGTCCTACCATCTCAAACGTAAACATATTCACTTTGCTAAACTCCACTGTGACTTTAACTATTCGCTGAGCTTTGGAAACTACGATTGAGCTTCATAGCTGTAACTTTTCCAGTTAGGGTTGGTGTGAAATTAAGAGAAGCCCATTTTGGCTTCTGTTACGACCGCTGCTGGACCATTGTGGTCAGCTTAGGCATTCAGCCACCGTAACGCTGATGACTGATGGACCGGGTAGTTCACTGAGCTTTTTAAACTACCTTGTCTCTGCTCTCCACAGGTACGCAGCCGCCTTTCACATACATCCTTCACTCATGCACACCATACACCACTGATTTCGCTCATGTTCATAGCTCATATTAACTACTTTGATTTTAACATTGATTTGTGTTGAATACATTTTATTTCAGAACTCATTCATAAGATATCTCCCCTTTTGTTGTGGCCTTTGAGCTAAGTAACAAATACTAGGGGGTCGCCCCGGAGTTTGTAACAACGTCTATCTAGCATGGTAACAGTTAAGGTTCATGGGCTCACATTGTTTTGGATCTTTGGTTGGCAGTGAGCGCATCTATTTGTGCGTTCTGATTAGCTGATGGAGTCCAGCTGAGCTCTGATGGTCAAAGTATCCACAGTATCCAGGGTTTCTAGTCTTTGTAAAATGTTCTCTATCTGTGCTTATTTCAGGGATAAATCATGTGATTTAGTTTGTTGTGAAAATCTACAAGTATAAAGAGAATCCCCTGTTAGGCTGCAGGCACTTCCTCTTTAGGCTGTATCCATTTGTCGTTCTTTGTAGTGAGGTTATGTGGTTAGAGAAGTTGTCTAAGGTGTACAGTGATAGTTTAAGTAAGTTTGGCACGGTGATTATCGCTTAACCAAACTACTGGAATTTTTGCTTAAAGGAGAAGTCCGGTCAAAATCAGAATTCAAACTGCTGAAAGTACTTTAAATATAAAACTACTACATACTGTGCAAAAAATTATACGTTTTTTTAATTAAGAATAATTCTCATTTAATCATGTTTATGTGGAGGAATCCATCTTGGTCAAGAATAGTACTGTCACCTCCCATTTTTTGACGTCACTCGGCGGACCCGCTGTTGAGCAAGTTTCAACACTCTGTTTGTCACGGCGCACTATTTTCCAAGATGGCGACGACTGGTGCTCTGTACGAAGCAGAGAGTGATGAAGTATTTAGTGACAGTGATGAGAGTTCCGTGGAGTCATCATCATCTGATAGCGATATGGATGTTTTAGAAGAGTTTCTTGACAGAAACCGGACTTTTGACGGAATCCAGCGTACCTATTTCCATTGCAAACTCAGTCGGGGCCTACAGTATATATATATACACGCGCGTGTGTGTGTGTGTGCGCGCGCTCCGCGCAGCACGGCTTTGCCGGCGCTGCAGCGGAGCGCGCGCACACACACACACACACAGCGGAGGAGAGATCGCGCTGAAGTGACTTAAGTTATATATTTGCCCCCTAGTAAATAGGGCAGGTGGTCATTATTGTATAAATAATAAAATATAAAAGCATTCCAGCACATGCTGGGCGGAGCACGGCTTTGCCGGCGCTGCAGCAGAGCGCACACACACACACACACACACACACACACACACACACAGCGGAGGAGAGATCGCGCTGAAGTGACTTAAGTTATATATTTGCCCCCTAGCAAATAGGGCAGGTGGTCATTATTGTATAAGTATTAAAATATAAAAGCATTCCAGCACATGCTGGGGCGGAGGGATACCATGTGGTATCCCTCCGCCCCTCTGGTCGGTAACCATCCCCGTAACTTCTAAATTAAAAATTAAAAATTTAAAAATAACTTACTGAAAATCCTCGCCCTCATGTCATGTTCAAAACATTCTTCTTCGAGATGGTCACTGCATATTCAATTCAATTTCAATTTCAATTCAATTTTATTTATATAGCGCCAAATCATGAAACATGTCATCTCAAGGCACTTTACAAAATCAAGTTCAATCATATTATACAGATTGGGTCAGAATATGACGTGTTTTCTCTCTGGCCAGAAGTTAGATGGCAAATCCGCTCTTCAAGTTGGCAATCCAGCGCCGAGCCCGGTGGCTCATGAATCAGGAAGTTGAAATAAGCAATGTTTTTTCCACTTTTACCAGTTGTGTTGGAACATCCGATGGCCATGCACGTGGGCATTGTTGCTTCAGCAATAGCTCTTGGGAATCTCAGCGGTGAAGTCCTCTGGAAATCCGAAATAATTATTGATGATCGCAGCTGTGTAGAACGGCTCCTATTGACTTTGCATGGAAAGCGGAGAGAAATGCTGTCGCCGCTTCCGCTTTTCTACGTCGCAGGATGTGATGTCAGACGGCCATTACTGCCCAAATATGGGCAGTCATGTCAGCCCCCATACACAGTGATTCAGACGACAATTTATGTTTTTATTTTCTTATTGATTAAAGATAAGTTCATTAAATAACCACGAACGTATTAGTTTTAGTTATAGCTAATGATACCCTGATTTTTCCTTGTTGACCGGACTTCCCCTTTAAATATCCGCCATCCCTGACCCTTGATCTGAAGACTAGGGTCAAGTTTTAAGACACAATTAAACAGATTTGTGGCTGAGCAGGAGACCAGTAACGGAGGTTCTGCTTTCTGATAACATCATTACTGTCTAACATGGGAATGGACCGAATCTGTTTCAGACCATGTTTACTGTGTAGACTAGTTGAGCTAAAAAAGAGAAAACCTTGGCAGGGTTTGTACCCACAGTTCCATATAAACAGGTTATGCAAACCTTTGGCAGCACGTTAGAGCAAATATGTGTAGTGCTGATGTCTGAGTGAAGTCTTATTCACTCATTTTAAATAATAACTGGAAAAGGGTGCAGAGAAGTATTACCATATGTTCACATGATGAGGCGCAAGGGCTCCAAATTTGATGAATAAATCATTTTCTTTATATTATTGGCTACAATGACCTTAATTTGCATAGAGAATCTGCTTCTGTAACATTAATTTCTGAAAAATAGGAGTCACATTATGTATTCTCCACAACAAACTTTTGTTTAATTTTCCCAAACCCTCTGTGAGCTCCTTATTTCTTCTGCTTTTTTGATCGAGACCAGTATACACCCGGGCCCAGTGCTACTTTTTGCTTGTCAGATTCCCTCTTTGAGTCCTAAAGAAATATTTGACTGTTGTTGTGTATTTCCAACTTCTCAAAATGTTTCCTTCTCCCTGTTGGCACACTGAACCCTTAAAAGAGGAATCATTAAACAATGTGCTCTTTAAAGCCAAAACTCAATAAATTCACAGAAATATGTAACAACATAAGTACAAAAGTGTCATATGTAAGTGGGCCAGTCTGAGTAGGTCCACTCCATCTTTCCCTCTGCTGGCAAAAATGGCTCAATCATGCTAAATGAACAGAAAACAGTTTTGTCTTTGTTCTTTTCACAGAATTAATCATTTTAGAACAAGAAGTTGCAGCGACTTTGTAGCTTGACTGGAATTAGATTCAAAGGTTACCAGTAAAAGTCTTCCTCATGCACCAGAATTATCAGCATAATCTCCTTGTTTATGTTTTTATTTATAAAGTGTTTTGCAAACCAAAGGCTAACCAGAGTTTTGAACAGGTGAATAACAGATAAAATAGAAAACAACGTAACAACAATAAAAAGCAGTAAGCAATAGTGTCTGTGGTGAACTTCTCTCCACCACGAATGTAACGAATTTGCTAATTTCTTTACTGAGAAAATCAAAAAGATTTGAGGATCGGTCTGAACATCCTTGACAAATTCTGTACTAAAGTTTTCTCTACTTGACAAAATGTTTCAATTCAGCCAAATAAACTAAAAAAGCTTAGAGGAGATCATTCAGCAGGAGGAGGAACTTAGATAAGATGAGATAAGCTTTATTGATCTCACAAGTGAATTTCTCCAATGTGAGATCAATAAAGCTTATCTTATCTAAGTTCCTCCTCCTGCTGCCTTGATGTTCTACCCACAGTTTTATTTAAGAAAGTTTTGCCTGTCTTATATCCCGTTCACACTACCCTTTTTTAACCGAGCCGAGACCAGTCGAAGCTCGGTAACCGAGATAACTCTCAAGTGTAAACGGTCAGCAGACTGAACTGAACCGCGCTAGACATAACCGGACCGCGCTAAATGCAGACCAGTTCTTGGGGAGGTCTCGGACTGTTTTTTTTTTTTATCCCGGTTATCTGATAACGAAGAGCGCATGAGCAAACCGTGTCATCCCCTTACAGTCAGCTGACTGTCCGCCTTTTTTTTCGGCAGTCTGGCTGCACGTCCCGATTCACACTCCATTCAGACAAATTTCAGACATTCATAATAATACTAGCTTCCTTACCGTGCCACACGATTTCCAGAGATGATTCTGCTTAGCAGCGCAATGAACCTCAGTGTCTGTCGTTGTTTCCTGCGTCTGTAAATCCTTATTAGACATTTGTTTGTCTTATCCACGTCCCAGAAGCCGAGTCTGTCCAAGCTTAACTTCCTGAATGTTATGGGCGCCCGCCGCCTTTTTGATTTGCTCGGCCCCGCCTTCAATCCCAGAGAGCGGTAGTACCGCAGATCGCCACTGGGAGGCGAGGAGCAACCAAGGAACCGAGACAGCGTGGTGTGTAAACGGTCATCAGAACGAGGCTGGGCTTGGTTAACTGATCCAAGCTCGGACTGGTCTCGGCCTGCATCGGTTTAACAAGGGTAGTGTAAATGGGGCTATAGCGTCTGATTTGACTCAGATAATAAACACGTCTCTTCTTTCAGGAGTTCTCCCCCAGTCCCTAAAAACAGCAATTATCAAACCACTGCTGAAAAATAACAATTTAGACAAACTACTACTCCAGAACTACAGGCCCATCTCAAACCTCCTTTTATCAGTAAGATTATTGAAAAAGCTGAGTTTCAACAATTAAACACCTTCTTAAGATCACGTCCATCATGGACAACACCTTCCACCCCCTGCACCAGACTGTAGAGGAGCTGAGCAGCTCCTTTAGTGCCAGACTCAGACACCCTGTCTGTAAAAAGGAGCGCTACCGCAGGTCATTCATTCCTGCTGCTACCAGATTATACAACACTGCAATATAATAGTAACCGTAATAAGTAACGTGCAATAACTAACGTACAATAATGTGCAACTCATGTGAATTGTATAATCTGACCCAATCTGTATAATATGATTGAATTTAACTTTGTAAAGTGCCTTGAGATTACATGTTTCAATTGGCGCTATATAAATAAAATTGAATTGAATTGAATTGAATTCAATCTCTGGATTATACGTATAGCCGTATAACTGTTACAATTACTGTAATAAGTGTTTTGCAGTAACTATGTGCAATAATGTGCTGTGGTATATTGTCAACATAAAGGTCATTCATTCCTGCTGCTACCTGATCATACTTCGCTGCTCTATACCTGTAACCATTATAGTAATTACTGCAACCATGCACCATAGATGCAACAATAACTGTAATAACTTATGTGCAATAAGCTATTTAAACAAGGTGCTATAACCTGTGCAATAATCCTGTACAAAGTGTATAACATATGTGCAATAACCTATTTATACATAGAAGTGTATAGAATTGTATATAGCTGTATAACTGTATCTAACTGATTCTACTTACCTACTTTAGCACCTTCTTCTGACTTTTGACTATTGAGCTGATGGGACAAGTGAATTTCTCCATTGTGAGATCAATAAAGCTTATCTTATCTTATCTTAACAACGACCAGGCGCTTTGACGTTTTCCAGTCTGGTTTCCATGCTCACCACAGTACAGAGACCGCCCTTATCAAGGTGTTTAATGACATCCATATAAATACAGACTGTGGAAGAACCACAGTGCTGGTTCTGTTGGACCTCAGTGCAGCATTGATACTGTCGATCACTCCATTCTGTTAGAACGCCTGGAGAACTGGGTCGGCCTCTCTGGTACAGCTCTCCACTGGTTTAAATCCTACTTAAAGGACTTTTAGTGTCAGTAGGTAACTTTACATCAGAGACGACAAAGATCACATGTGGGGTTCCCCAAGGTTCTATCCTGGGTTCCTCCTCTTCAATATCTACATGTTCCTCTAGCTCAGATCATAAAAACATCATCAGCTACCATCACTATGCAGACGACACACAGCTCTACATCACCATGTCACCAGGTGACTATGAACCAGTTCAGGCACTGAGTAAATGTTTAGAAGAAATCAATGCATGGATGTGCCAACATGTTCTACAGCTGAATAAAAACAAAACTGAAGTAATAATTTCTGGACCAATAGAGGAGAGATCCAGAGTTAGCTCACATCTTCAGCTGCTTCAGCTAGGAACCACTGATCAGGCCTGAAATCTGGGAGTAGTGATGGACTCAGACCTGAACCTCCATCTAAAGACAATTACAAAGTGGACCTTCTAGCACCTGGAGAACATTTTCAGGATTAAAGGACTGATGACTGAGCAGGATCTGGAAAAACTAATCCATGTTTATCTTTAGTAGAACTGATCACTGCAACGGTGTTTTCACAGGTCTGCCTAAAAAGTGGATCAGACAGCGGCAGCTGATCCAGAACGCTGCTGCCCGCGTCCTCACTAAGACTAAGAACGTAGAGAACATGGACCCGGTTCTGAAGTCCTCACTAAGACTAAGAACGTAGAGAACATGGACCCGGTTCTGAAGTCCTCACTAAGACTAAGAACGTAGAGAACATGGACCCGGTTCTGAAGTCCTCACTAAGACTAAGAACGTAGAGAACATGGACCCGGTTCTGAAGTCCTCACTAAGACTAAGAACGTAGAGAACGTGGACCCGGTTCTGAAGTCCTTCCACTGGCTCCCTGGATCTCAGAGAATAGACTTTAAAATCCTTCTGTTAGTCTATAAATCCCTGAATTAGCACCTAAATACATCACAGACTTGTTATCAGTGCATCAACCCTCCAGACCACTCAGGTCTTCTGGCTCCAGCCTGCTCTGCAGAACCAGAACCAGAACCAGACATGGAGAAGCAGCATTTAGTTCCTATGCTCCACTGATCTGGAACAAACTTCCAGAAAACTGTAAAAGTGCGGAAAGCCTGAGTTCCTTTAAATCTAGATTAAAAACTTTTTTTAGGATTGCCTTTGACTGTTCTAGTTCATTAGTTTAAGTTTGTGGTCAGACTGTTTTTAAAATCTATATTTGCTTTTAGTTTCCATTTCCAACATTTTATCTTGTTTCAGTATTCCTATATTTTATTCCAACTGTTTTTGTTTTACTTGCTTTTATTCTGTTTTTATGTACTGTACTGAAATGGACTATACAAATAAATTTGCCTTGCCTTGCCAAGTGATGTATATTGACCTGAAAAATTAATTAATATATTCAAATTAAGATAATACTTGGGTCAAAACCTACATGGTGCTGCTTTAATACATTACTTTCTTATCACATTTTACATTAAAGTTATAATTATTTTTGGAATAAATCACATACACAATTTAACGCTGGCATTAATACAGGCTAAACAATGTGCATATAATTTCCTTACACTTAAATACAGCTGAAAATACATTTAGCATGATGCTAATTTGCATTGAAAATCCTATAGAGACACTAGCGCTATTAGAAACTCAGATTTTTCCGATCTAAAACAACCAAATTCCTCATAGAGGTACCTTACACAAACATGCACTTAATAAAAGCATAACACTGACAGGCAGATTGTTTTAGGCAGTTGAGAAGATATAACAGGATAGTTTAACACTGTAGAAATGTGGCTTTTAACGTAGCTCTGGAGCTCTCTCTAAGGTACCCCTGCAGGAATAGGATTACCAATCAGAAACTGTTGCTGCATCTTTGCTGTTTGTGCAGGAGGCTTTACTGCTTCAGCTTCTGGGTCTGACTCCGAGTCAAAGATGTACTGTTGTGTACCATTGTGCATCTGTTTCATGTATATAAAGTGCAAATGTAAACATTGAGTTTAGTAGATTTTTCCTGAAATACATAAAATATGCTCCACTCTGCTTTTACATTAATTAATAAAGAACATTGAAAAAAACAGCCGAACTCATTAATCATAGCCAAATTAAGCTATCTTTTGATTTTGAACCAATGAAAGGGAGAGTTCATAATATTCTTCATCTACTGGCACATTATTGAAATGTAATAGGTCCATCATTCACTCAACACTTACTAATTAGTCTCAGTAATAAACCTGGGGAACATGTTTAATAGCCTGTAGGTGGGTGCATTTTGAACCAAACAGAAAGAAATCTAGTTGAGAAGCAGAATCCCCGACCAGTTCAAGGAGCTTAGCTCCATCTGACAAAACTGAATTGTCTTTAAAAAGGCAATTTTGTTGCTTAGAAATTAGGGTAATTTTTCCCAGCTCTCTGTAAAATCAAGGGTCTATTGTTATGAAAAATTGTTAAAAACCACCCACATAATTATTTTAAATTGCATTGTGTTGTTGAAAAGAAAAAAAAAAAAAAAACTCATCAAATGTAATAATAGACTCCAGGGTGTTGTGTTGGCGTTTAGTTTAGCAAAGAGTTAAGGAAGTTTTCTCTGAATTACCAAATTATCAATATCATAAACTAGGTAATCAGTTTATTGTAAACTAATTAAAATCTATGTATATGTGTTATAAAACATATATACATTGTTCATGTTAATAATAAATCTTCTTCAAACTCTAGGGTCACCTGTGGAGTACCACAGGGTTCAGTCCTTGGACCAATTCTATTTACTATATATATGCTTCCGGTTGGCAAAATTATCAGACAGCATGGGATTAATTTCCACTGTTATGCTGATGACACTCAGCTATATTTATCCATAAATCCTGATGAATCCAATCAGTTACTTCGACTGCAGTCATGTCTTGATGACATCAAAAGCTGGATGACTTTAAATTTCCTGCATTTAAATTCTGACAAGACAGAAGTTGTAATCTTTGGGCCAGAGTCCTCAAAAAATAAACTTCTTAATCAATCACTGAATCTGGATGGCATTAACTTGGCCTCTGGTAATAAAGTAAAAAATCTTGGTGTTATTTTTGACCAAGACATGTCATTTAAATCCCATATTAAACAGGTTTCCAGAGTTTCCTTTTTTCACCTCCGGAATATCGCCAAAATTAGAAACATTCTGTCCAGGAGTGATGCTGAAAAACTAGTCCATGCATTTGTTACTTCAAGGCTGGACTATTGTAATTCCTTACTATCAGGAAGTCCACAAAATGCAGTTCAAAGTCTTCAGCTGATCCAAAATGCTGCGGCAAGAGTTCTGATGAAAATCAACAAGAGGGATCATATTTCTCCAATTTTAGCTTCCCTTCATTGGCTTCCTGTTAAATCAAGAATATAATTTAAAATTCTTCTTCTAACGTATAAAGCCCTTAATAATCAAGCTCCATCATATATCAGAGCTCTGATTACTCCGTATGTTCCTAACAGAGCACTTCGCTCTCAGACTGCAGGTCTGCTGGTGGTTCCTAGAGTCTCTAAAAGTAGAATGGGAGGCAGATCCTTTAGCTATCAGGCTCCTCTCCTGTGGAACCAACTCCCAGTTTTGGTCCGTGAGGCAGACACCCTATCTATTTTTAAGACTAATCTTAAAACATTCCTTTTTGACAAAGCTTATAGTTAGAGTGGCTCATGTTACCCTGAGCTACCTCTATAGTTATGCTGCTATAGGCTTAGGCTACTGGAGGACATCAGGGTCTAATTTTCTCACTCTACTGATTTCTACTGTTCTTCATTCTACGGTTCTCCAGTTTTGTATTGTATTACATTGAAATGACTGTCGTCATTTCAGCTTTTAACTTTTTGCTCTCTCTCTTTTTCTTCATAGTAGGTACACCTGGTCTGGCGTTCTGTTAACTTTGACATCATCCAGAGAAGACGGCTCACCCGTTACTACCATCTAATGTAGAACAGATTACTAGATCAATGTGTGCTTCTGTGCTTTTTTGTCTCTCTTGTTGTGTCTCTGCTCTGTCTTCTGTAACCCCAGTCGGTCGAGGCAGATGACCGTTCATACTGAGCCCGGTTCTGCCGGAGGTTTTTTTTTCCCGTTAATGGGTGGTTTTTCTTCCCACTGTCGCTTCATGCTTGCTCAGTATGAGGGATTGCAGCAAAACCATGTACAATGCAGACGACTCTCCCTGTGGCTCTACGGTTCTCCAGGAGTGAATGCTGCTTGTCAAGACTTTGATGCAATCAACTGGTTTCCTTATATAGGACATTTTGACCAATCTGTATAATCTGACCCAATCTGTATAATATGATTGAACTTGATTTTGTAAAGTGCCTTGAGATGACATGTTTCATGATTTGGCGCTATATAAATAAAATTGAATTGAATTGAATTGAATTGAAAACCAATAAAAATTTGGAGAGCTTTTGGTGCAAAAATGAACTCCTATTAGAAGTGGAAAAATGGCAAATCATAATCTTTGGGAGATCTCCTCTTATGTGTGTAGCATTTTAGGCGCTTAGAAATATTTTCTTTCTCTGAACAGAAAAAAAGACATTATCAAGACTTTACAACACATTTTACAACACATCCTACTTTGCACGATAGTGTTATGCAATATTTTTGGCCGCTGGGACTACAGCTCCCAGCATGCAACACGGCTTGAGACCTAACCAGTGAAACGCCTGTGATATCGTCTCCAAGGTGCTAAAACACCACGCAGACGAGACACGCTCTCTTCCCACACTTTGTGATGTAACAGAGAAGACCCCAACCATTTCAGCTGAGAACCAGCGCCTGAAAACGTGGCGGAACCAGGGGGTCGAAGTCTTTGCTGCGGGCAAAAGCTCATCACCTTTACATTTTGTCATAGGATTGACAAAAGAGGTTCAGCACTCTAATTAGGTTGAGCGCACAACCACAAGGACAACCAAAGTAGTTCTGCCCCTTGCCGTCCACAGACTAGTGAAGTCTGTCCTGCTTTAGCCAAGCAGTTGACAAAGACTGCTACCGTGACGCCGCTCCGCAAAGCCCAGACGAGCCAACGCACCCCAGCTACTGCTGAAGATGGGTAGACACGACCAGGAGCCACTGACCTCATCACAAGCAGTGTTACAACTCCACCAAATCTCCTGGCGGGAGCCCCACCAGGAAAGAACCCCTTCCATTTCTTATATAGAAATTGATACTTGGCTGGAAAGAGGTTTGTTTATGCCTGGTTCACACATAGTAGGATATCCGGGAGAATACATTTTTATGCGGTTACGCATTTCAGCCACACATAAACGGCATTATATGTCCCTTAAAACGAATGATCCTAAAAACTCCATCCAAAGTTTAGATTTGGTATAAACAATGGTCACACGTGTGACCATTGTTTATACACTGAGCTAACCCATAAGGTGGAGTTAAAAATGAATTTTGTCAGAGAGGTACTGATTTTTACATCGCTTCAGAAACGTGCGACATGATTCATTCCCAACAGGAAGTTGTGGTTGTTTTCAAGGATTCTGATTGGCTGACAAGTTTTAATGTTGTGGTAAACTGCCCCCAATGCATCTGGCATATTGAAAAAAAAAAAACTTTCAGTGGCATATTTCTGCTGGTTGGTGTGGATGAAAACTTTTTTAAAAAAAACTCCCGTTTGTATGGTATTATGTTTAAAAATGGTTTAGGGATAATGAAATAGGTCAAATTGTATAACAATAGGCTCTTCACAGCATTGAGGTTTTGACTTAACCCCTGTTGTGAAGACAGTTTGTGACCCTTCCAGCACAGTATTGTAATCTCTCTGAACTATGGGGTGCCGTTTGCAAGGTTACAGTCAAAACCTGACATCATTATTTTGGGTTATTTAGCCTGTCATCGGAGAAAAAGTCATGGTTTCACCATGCCATAGTTGCAGAATAATTATTTAACTGGTAAGTTGAATATTTGATTTACCATCTACAGATTTATGGTGTTTATTAAAACTTAATGTTGAGATATGCTTTAAATATTTAGTTTTTAAACTACATGTTTAACTTCCTAATTGTATTGAGATTGGAAAAGAAATCAATAGGAATTGAAAAGAAATTGAAATGAATCTGTATATCTGTTCTCTTATGAAATGCAAAATAGCCCAAAATATTGCTGTAAGGTTTTGACTATAACTTCACCCCATACTGAATGTCTTACACAAACAAGTAGATGTAGTCATGGCAATATTAACAGTGTTATTGTCCATTTGTATTTCTAATTCAGTTACCATGAAAATGCATTGTACAAGAGTTTAATTATCGCTTACAGTACATAACAGGCTTTTTGCTTTTTAGTGTTAACATAACGGACAAAATCATCATTCAGGCAAGGTCCTGTTAAGTGAATAACAGTTTCTGCATGTATACCACTGAGTGCCTCTATGCTTGAAGTATGCTGAACAGGCTGAACCCAATAAGTTTGATGATGATGATGATGATGATGATGATGATGATGATGATGATGATGATGATGATGATGATGATGATGATGATGATGATGATGATGATGAGCAGGATGAAATTGTGGCCCGTTATCCGTGGAAAATATTTCTAACGGACGACAGAGGGGGGCAGTCTGCCATGCCGCAAAGCCATGGTGCCGGGTGGAAATACCACATTAAATAAAATGGCTTATATTGGTGAAGGAACAGAATCCTTGCTGTCTAGTCGATATGGTATTTCCCACGCAGCTCTGTGGCGCTGCGGCATGACAGAGAACCCTCCTCCTGCATCAGCAATATGGGTTGAGTCTGTTGGATGATGGAGTGAAACGGGTCAATTTATAAAAACCAGATGAGCCAGACAGGAAGTCAGACATGGGAAGCATAAAGCAGTACTATTTCACAATAAAGGAGGAAGGGCGGGGCTGTCTGGATGCATGAGCAGATCCTACACAGATCCAGCTTGGATTGCTGCATGGCACATTTTGCAACGACAGGATGGAGCAACAAGCAACGTAGTCAGTGTGAAGCCAGACTGAACGAGGGGTAAGTCTGTAGCTTTTGGTTTAGTCAGATAATTTTGTGACCTGTTACAGGAGCTTTCTCTGCATTTATTTCTTTCCTCACTTGGCTGCTTCTTCCCCAGCAGCTTTACTTTCTCCTAATTAGTCACCTCTGATTCTCATGCAACTCTTCCAGCATCCCAGTGGTCAAATCCCTGTTAGTTTTCTCATCATGTTTCCATATAATCATGTTCTCTATGATATGTTTCCCTTTATGCCTGCCTCTTTGTATGCCAGTTTCCTGTCAGAAGTCATTCAGTTTTCCTGGTGCAAATTCCCAGGTTGCTCTCGGTCCGTTTCAATGAGTCTTCTGCTTCAAGGTGTCTGCTCTGCATTTGGCTCCATCTACTCCACTAATCATAACAAGCTCTGCTGTAAACTTTTTTTATAACTTTCTCCCTGACCTCTCTGCTGTGTTCTTTGATGTTTATGATGCTCTTTGTTCTCTAACATTCTCTAACAAATTTCTGAGGCCTTTACAGAACAGCAGCAATTATACTGAGATTGAATTGCATGCAGGATAAATCTAATTAATTAGTAGGAGACCTGCTAGGAGAGGAAATTAGGTTGTTCTGGGTTGGATATCAGATTAAAGGGGCTCAATTTATACCTGCAAATTATTTCCACTTTTTTAAAGAATTTTGTAAACCAGGTATCAATTTGATGTTTTCTTTAAATTACTTTTTTTTAAAAATAAAATCTACAAAATATTCATTGACGTTTGCGGTTTTGTTCATGTGTTTTCTCTTTCTTCCATCTTTGAATTACACATTTGGGTTCCATCCGAACCCAAATGTGTAATTCAAAGCAACATGTTAAGTGTTGAAAAATAATCTCATCTTTTATGTAAAACTGAAAAAGAAACATGAAGAAATATGTATACATTTTTGTAAACCTTACATGTTGTCATTCAAAATAAGCAGACAAGTTAAAGGGAAATTCAAGAACCTCGTGTCCTGTCAGTCAAAGTGTGGCTGTTTTATTTAACTCTGTTCATACAATTGATAACATAAATATATAAGACTGTTCCCATTTAAATTAATAGCCTTAGATTAAGACAGGCATGGGTAAACTACGGCCCGCGGGCCATATACGGCCCCTCAAGATTTTTAATCCAGCCCGCCAATTGTCTAATTAAAAATATTATCAAATTTCATTCATTTAGCATTTTACCTGCAATGTCCGCATTTCCCCACTAGGTGGCACACCCCAACCACATTAACACTTCTTTGCATGCTTTGCCCTTTGAACTCTTCTGTAAAAATGAGCGGACCAAAGAAAAGAAAAGTGGACAGTGAGTAGCCTACTACTGAGTGTTTAATGAGGAGTGGACAACAAAATATTTTTTCAATGAAGTCCAATCAACACTCTATGTTTGATATGCTAAGAAACGTTTACAGTTTTCAAAGACTACAATGTTTGCTACGAAGCATCCAGCTATGCCCGCAAACAGTCAACGCAAGAACGGGCAACGCAAACTACGATCCACAACTCAAGTACCAAGGCACATTTTTTTGCTGGCATCCAAATTAGCAAAGGCTAGCAAGATATATCCGGCGAGCTAAACAAAAAGGCCAAGTCCTTTAAGTTATATTCACTGGCACTGGATGAAAGTAACGATTTAAAAGACGCTGCTCAGCTCCTCATTTTTATCCGAGGGATTAATAACAGTTTTGAGATAACGGAGGAATTTTTGGCTAAGGAGTCCCTGAAAGGACAAACGCAGGATTTATATTACCAGTTGTCTGCTGTCATCAAAAGAATGAAGCTGCGTCATCCATCAGGAATCTCTGTGTACCAGTGAGTGCATATTGCAGTTTAATCATGTCGTTGTAAAACTTGTAAACTTCATACGAGCAAAGGGGCTTCAGGGTCGTCAGTTTATTACATGTCTGGGGGAAACTGAAGCCGATCATCAGGACTTGCTTTACCACTCTGGTGTCGACTGGTTAGCTTTGGGCAAAGTGTTCCATGAGTGTGGGAGCTGAAAGAGGAGATTTGGGCATGTTTGGAGTTAATTGGAAAATACGACAAATTTCCTGATCTGAAGGACAAGAACTGGCTTTGTGACTTTGATTTTGCTCTGGATATATTTTCACAGATGAATGAGCTGAACTTAAAGCTACAGGGGAATCAATAAAAGTTTATTTATATAACACTTTTCAACAGTCCATATGGTGCAAAGTGCTTTACAAGCTAAAATACAGACAAAAAGATGCTGAGACACAATAGATAAAATATAAAAATGAATAGGAAAATAGCAGGATAAAAAGAGATAAAAACTAAAAAGTGCATGACAGCCCAATTCAAAACTATTTTAAGAGCTATATAGAAAAATAAAACCACAAGATAAACAAAAGTTATCCACGGTTGAACAGCTAGGAGGGGAAAGATCAGTTTGTGCACAACATGTACACACATGTGAGATCCTTCAAATACAAACTCGCCTTATTCGCCGATCAAATTTCAAACAAATCTGTCGCTCATTTTCCCACGTTAGCATTGCAAACAGAGGCTGCACCAAAACCTAAAAAAAGAAATACACCAAATTACTGAGCGACCTACACAGAGAATTCTGCCGTAGGTTCTCTGATTTTGAAAAAAATTGACAAGTCACTTCAGCAGGTGTCCGGTCCATTGTCACAAGATCCTGAAGCAGCACCACAGGAGCTGCAGTTGGCACAGACTGATCTTCAGTCTGACTCCATCTTAAAGGACAAGTTCAACTCTCTTAAACTGAATGACTTTTATGCCACGTTTCCAAACCTGCTGAGGACGGCACAGAAGATGCTGCCGGTGTTTGGCTCAACCTACGTGTGTGAGCAGACGTTCAGACTCATGAACTTCAACAAAGCCCATCACAGATCTAAGTTCACAGACCAACACCTGAACTCTATCCTAAGATTTGCCACAACAAAACTAACTGCAGACTTGGATGCACTGGCAAAAAAGGGAAACCAACAGCACTGTTCCTGCTGAAAGTGAACGTGATTTCACTGTTGTGGGAAAAAAACACATTTGGAAAATAATTTGTACATTAAGCCTTGCATATTCATGCTTTACTACCTGTTAAAGTCATAACCCTTTATGCAAGGGCTTTTACATTTTTAGTAGTTTACACAAATACTTCTGCTCCTGGCTCGGCCCCTCTGTCAGATTTAAGAACCCATTGTGGCCCATGAGTCAAAAAGTTTGCCCACCCCTGGATTAAGAGCTAGTATACAATAGAATTGACTAGAAATACCATTATTGTCTCACAGTGGGGAAATTCATAGGCCATGCAGCATTAAATTCTTTTTTACTGACATAACAGTTTTCTCAGAAATGTGTTCAGTATTAACTCAAGAATAAATCAGAATTTACATAAAATGCATGAAAAAAACAAATAGAATAGAAAAAACACTTCTTGAACAATCCATCACTGTGCACCTGCTCCAATTTTCTGAAATGATTAACATGCTCCAAGCATCATCAGATCAGCAGAGCACCATTTTCACCATGTCAGGCATTTTGATACCTGGGAGTGCAGCCATGGTAACAGGAATAATGAGACCAGGGTTGAGTGATTATCACGGGAACTAATTTAAGCTCCAGGAGGGATGCAGACACTCAGACACAGTCAAACACATGTTGTGACACATAAAAAAAGCCCTGCACGGGGCACGGGTTTGCACCCTTTTAAAAATTGTAGCATCAACCCTGAGCTACTGTGACACAAAGTTAATGGGATCTGCAGATGCAGAGAAACGCACTCAAAACACAAGGACTCGATTAACTTGTAAACTTCATGTCTGTCACACCAGAAAACCCTTCTAAAGAACTTAAATTAGAAACTTCCACAAGCAAAAACTCTGCCAAGCCTTAAATACATCCAAATACAATCAAATATCTGATGTGTCTTAATGATATAAAAAAGAATTGATGTTCAGGTGTAAAATTCCTCTGGAAAGGTAAACAAACATGGAGTCTTAGCATCGTCAACCAGCAGAAACAACCTGACTTTTCCCTGATTCAAGTCATTTATTTAAACGGACCCATCATAGTCCCTGCATGCTGTAAGTCTGGGTACGAGGACCTCGGTTCAAATGTGTGCGGTATAAAGTTTACCAAGTCTCTGTACAACTCACTGTGATGACCCCTGAACATACACAAGCCGACCTTGCACAATGTTCGAAAACACAACATGCATTCAAACAGTCAATATCAAAAACACGTGTACATCTTCCTTACTCAGTGTAATTTACTCTTAATATTCAAAATGGCTCTGAAGGTCAAGCGTTTTTTTCCCCACATGCTGCTTCTGAAGTCATCAGGAGGAAAACAAACTCCTGCTTATTGTTGTGGCACAAAGCTGCAGTTAGTATGCACGGCCAGGCGCCACATTCAGTCAGCAGAGTGAGTGTGTGTCAGCAGGTTGGCAGCACCTCATCTATTTTCTAATATCTCCTCTGTGCCAGCTGTTTGAGAGGGACACTGTGATAAAACACGTTTTATTCCTAAAACTCACTCTTTTCCCTCCTCTCTTACGGCTTGTGAAGTGTTTGTGTTCCCATCTAATTTAGGGGCTTATGTTCAGAACAGGATCGAGACCATTTCAATTTGCACAGTTACATCATTGAAAGAGCATGCTGCAGTATTGTACATTTTGTTAGGTTGAATAAACATTGTCAAAAAAACACATTATAACAACAAAAGAAATAAGTTAAAATCATTTCATCCATTGTTCATTGTTACCTTACACTGTGCATAGGATTCTGCATATTGCCCCAGTTAGGTGTGAGAATACTGGACATTGTCACAGTCTACCTGCAGAGTGAATTGAGCTACGGTGCCACGTAATTTGTCCCGCCGTGATGTCCTGGGTTAGCAGTCTGGAAAGACGATATTGAGGAAGTGAGCTGTGTGCAGCCCGTGGTGTCTCTGGTTGCAGCCTGAGTTGTCTCGCTGTAACAGAGGATGAGCTGGGTAAGTTTATCCCCAAGGATGCTCAGTGCTTTCTGCCATCACCTCCATTTATGTAGATGATCCCCCTGAAAAACAAAAGAAATAAAAATAACAAAGCAACATAAAGGCATGTTACTCCAGGTTTATTTCACACATGATTAGAAGTCCCTTACTAAGAACTGTGAAGAGGTCTCAAAAGAGTTGGAAATCGCCCATTGTACTAAAGTTTGCCAGAGAGCAGTTAGGCAATGATACAGAAGAGTCTAAAACTGAATCAGTATAACTCCAAAACTGAAGTCATGTTTGGAAAATAAACCACAAAAAACGAACAAAAAACTAAAACTGCTTCTGGAAATTCTAGAAAAAATACCTTATACCAAGTGTGAAGCACGGATGAGGGAGTATCATGGTTTGGGGATCCGTTACTACAGAGAAACCTGACCAGCTCATCATCATATAATCCACCATTCATTCTGTCATGCTTCAGAGGCAAATTTAGGAAAATGTGAGACCATCAGTTAGAATTAAAGCCGAAAAAGACCTGGACCCTGCAACACCAGCTAGTTTACATGCACAAAATTTCATAATTGGATTGAAATGTATTTGGATTAAAAAACAAAAAAAGAATCACATTGTACTGTTTATATGGGCACACAATCAATCAGATCATAATGTGTGTTTCTATGCACCTGACTTTATTCAGAATATATCTGACATGCCCAGTTATACAATTTCCATAAAAAACACAGAAGAAGAAGAACTTATATATTTGCTGAACGACAAAAGTAGTAGTAAACAAAGCAGTATATACGACTTAATTTGTCTTCACTCAGGCTGGACTTGCACGAAGTTCTAATTATGACTGAAATGTTAGTGAATAAATAATAATTTTGAGCTCCTTTAATGTTTCGAATAGAAAGGTTTATGGGCGCCCAGACAGTTTTACTTCCCAGCGTATTTCCGCCACTCAACAATGATGAAATACAATCTGTCATGTTTATGTCGGCCACGTTCGTGTCAGTTTGCCACATTCGGAATAACTTGATCCTGACAAGCGTTTACATACACGTTGATTGGATTATCAATCAGCATAAAGCATTCCCCTCATTCTGTCAGGGTTTAATTTTGACTTGGCTTTTGTTTACTATTAGTTTTCAGTTTTTCCTCCCTGTTAGGGTTTTAGTTATGATTTGACTTTATTTTCTGTTAGTTTTCAGCTCCTCCTTCCCCTCACACAGCTTTCCCTTCACTCCCTCTGCAGTCAGTCACACCTGTTAGTCATTAATCAGTCAGACTCATTTCACCTGCCAGCCTCCCTACATAAGCCTCCCTCTGCTTTCACTCCTCTGCCGGTTTGTCATCAGATCATACTCACTCCTCACCTGTCTGCCTGGTTTGCTCCTGCTAGCTGTTTCTGGTTCATCCAAAGACAAATCATGACACATTCGGAATACAATTTGATTCCGACTGTCCACTGTGGCTCTACGCTCTTTCAGGAGGAGTGAATGCTGCTTGGAGAGACTTGATGCAACCTGCTGGGTTTCCTTAGAGAGGAAACTTTCTAACCAACCTGGAGGATCTGATGGAGTCTGACTTTGGAAAGAGCCTTGAGATGACATGTTTTATGAATTGGCGCTATATAATTAAAATTAAATTGAATTGATTGAGCCTAACCTGATCACAATATTCCGATTAGCTTGTTTACATGACGTGTTTTTATTCCAATTCCGTTTGTCCAACTAAACGTAGCTACGGACCCAAAACATACCCGTAAATCCACCAGGACTTGCTGAGAGTAAAAAAACAGAATGTCCTGGACCTCCTCAAAGACTAGATCTGGACCTCATTGATGCGCTGTGAGGTGACCTAAAATAAGCTTTAAATGCAAGAAACATCTCACAGCTGAAAGTGAGGACTGGGACAGATTTCCCTCAGTGGCAGACGACTCCACGAAGCATCACAAGTTACTGGAGCCGAAAGTAACAAGAACAACTCAGGGCGTTGGGTCTTCTAACTTTTTCATTAACTAAAACAAATTTTTGTAGACATATTTTAGTTTATGGGTAACCAACATTATATTCTTTGCAAATACTTTTCTTTCCATAGAAAACAAAAAGATCAGAAATTCATGAGGGGACAGTGGACATAAAAAACTCAGTATTTAATAGTTTCCTAACTTCTTCACATGGCTATATATAAATCTAGGTAAACATGGATTTGTATCACCAGTATGCTTTGATGCAACAAACCGCTGAACGTTCCTTTTGGGCTCAGCCAAACCCATCCATGCCAACTTCCAACAAAGTGTAGCACACATCCTCTAAAAAGACAAGCACACACCAAACACATCATGCTACTTTACACAAGGCTGCAGTGACAGAAAGGGACATGTGAGAAGGTACTGGAAGCCATGCTGTCATCATTTCTAAACCACCTCGTATTTAGTCAGTGTGTTCAAAAAGGTTTGGGGGTCTGTCAAATGTCTGGTGAGCTGTCGCATCAAAACATGCAGAGAACACAGAGTCAGCATAAGAAGCATAGATTCAAGGCAAGAATGAGGTCGGCTGTCAGAAGGCTCAGATCAAAAGCACTGAATCCTAAACCTGAAAAATATAAACACTGACAGACACATGCACTCAATCATGATACATCTGTGATGAAGCTCATGTGTTTGCATATTCTCTGGGAACTTTAGTTGCTGAATGTCGTCAATTATAAACCGACTTTGTGCTCTAATGATAGCTTTGAATTGGATTGTTTATGTTGTGTGGCGGTGAGTTTTTTGGTTGTCCCACTTGAAGTTTCAGGACTGTTTCCTCAAATGTTTTCCTGAGTCATTGACACATTTTAGATTTTAACAGGGCACTGTTTGCTTTTAACAAGCCTCAACATGAAATTCTCTGACACAGGTTGCATAACCCTACTGGTACAGGTGCACCTCTCAGTGCAACAAACTTAAGCAAATCCACCATTGATCGCAGCACTGTTTAGGGCTTAGCGAGCTACATGCCCCCCTCCATACAGAGCAAATCCAATACTGGATGGTACAAGCAGTACAAATAAATGGGTTGCAGAGCTCAGCGGTGTGGTTCATGTTTTTGGTAATAATGCCTCATGGGGCATCATCCAATCGTTATTCAATAAAGAATGCATATTAACTTGTAGGCAGCAAAGCATCCCAAATTTAGAAAAATCATGTTTTTTTGACTGTGGACCTCCGTCTGTTTCAGTTACTGACCCATTGCAAAGATCTTGGCACGGTATATTCCAGCTGACGTTCCAGCTTGACATGTCATATCATCTTTATTATTTTGCCATTGCAGCATAAAGGCCAATGAAAATTGTTCTTTGCATTTAACCCTCCACTTCTAGGTGCCACAGTGCGGCGCCTGGGGAGCATTCTGGGGCGTTCTCAGGCACCCAAAGTGGCAGTCTGTGCAATTCAATTTGAATTGCATTAACTTTGAATTATTCAAACCAGGGAACTTGTGGCCTCTCCAGGATGCCAACGCCCTGCTTTAACCACTAGGGCACCAGTCAACCATGCCCAGAATTGCATTAAATAAAACACAATCAAAGGAGCAATGAGCGAAATGTCATTATTTTAGATAGAAAATGAGTTTTGTGAAGAACTAAAGGTATCTTTTTAGAAGGACTATGGTTAAATATGACACACTATCTCGCTGTGTTGTTCTCTAATCTCTGGTTTATATAGCCGGGCCGGCTGCACATGCACGTATGCCAGCACTAGGGACAACATGGCGGAGAGCACACCCGTTGGATCAAAACCTTTTCTTACTGACAGCATAAAGTTATGAGTTACTTACTTACTTCACTAGACATGTTCCTCTGAAAGGTGATGCTGTTCTGCTGTGCTGTGCAAAATGGCACATAGCAGCCGACTGGTGAGGAGGGGAAATGGTGCAGAGTGCTGGAGCTACATAGAGAAATGCGTGGCTTGATACACATCTTGTTTTGGTCAACAGACAGTGCTCAAGCTCCACCTAGTGGGGAAAAAAAATGCTTATTGCTCCTTTAAACATTTTGTATATGATGTAAAAATTATCTCTCCATCCACCCATCGTGTATACCAACCCGCCCATGCAGGGTCACTAGGGCTGGTGCCTTTCTCCAGTGGTCACTGGGCGAGAGGCGGAGTACTCCCTGGTCCAGGTCACCAGTCCACACAGGACAGACAACCGTGCACACACTCACACCTCAGGGGGCTTGACAGAGATTAACCTGACTGCCACACTTTGGACTGTGGGAGGATGTCGGAGTACCTGGAGAGAACCTATGAAAGCACAGGGAGAACATGCAGAATCCACAGAACGACCAGTGCCAGGGATTCAAATCCAACACTTAATGCTGCAAGTCAACAGTGTTATTAACTACGCCACCACGCAACCCATGTGCAAATCACTTCATGGTTCATACTTTTACACCACCTAGCATTACACTGCTGGGCCCGACTGACAATATTTCCCTTTAGATTATGCCTGAAAGCTGAATCCACCTCAGCTGGCAGTTATATCAAAACAAGATCCAATAATGAAACAAACATAATTGACTTAGTGTGCGCCGGCTGCATCTGTTGTACTTTCGCAGCGCGGTGATGTTTCCCACACACACAAAGAAAGAGACACACACCTGATGCAGCCATTTTTCATTATAATGAACCAAGAAGTCAGAGGGTTTATCAGTCTGCTGTGGTGTTAACACCAAGCACACACCGATAGCCAAAACACTAACACATATTGCACACACTACCACTCACTTAGGCATTTGTCTCCTAGAGCGTTGGATAACTGTCTCCCTACTTTTATAGATGATGTCATTAGGTGCGGGAAGAGATGGTGGAGCTGTAATGAGAGCAAGAGAAATGAAGGGAATATAAGTGATAAGAGCAAGGCAAACCAACAAAGCAATCATAATGTGCAGTAAAGGAACACCTCCAGAGTCACACCTCACTGGGGGAGTAAATGCTGTTTGCTTCCATGTGTTATTTTAAACATTCTACATTTGAGATGTATTTGCTGTCTGTGAATTATTCAAATCAAGATTCTGGCTGGAAAACATCGTATCAGCCAACCTTTCATGTGGTTGTGTTCTCCTGCTTCCTCTCCTCCTCCTGTTCCTCTGCTTCTGTATCTCCACAAGGACAGACTAGGCCGATGTCTCTAATCAGCTCACAGCCTAAAAGGACCAGCAGTACTTTCTGGCAGTGCCGGATCGTCCAGCCTGGTGGTGGCAGTCAAACTCTCCATGTATTTTATCCTAGTTACGTTCCTGTTACTTCCCTGTAACATACAGGCTCACCACCCTTGGATGGTGACATCTGCTCTGTAGGCATTACAACAATGAAAACTCTGCAGCAGGCGGGAGGGATGTTTTTCTTTTGGCCAAAATCTGACTGAGTAAAAATGCAAAGAAACTGATTGATTCATACCACTGACTTCATGAAGTTATTACTTTCTTCTGCCTGCCCCATCTGAACTCCATTCTCTTCTGTTCTGCTTTGGGGAGTTTGGGTCTGGGCTGACTTTGATTTATTATCAGCCAAACAGTTCCCAGTAACACTCATGCAAATGCAGGAGTGTATGGAAATGAATAAGCTTTTCATAACAGACCTGAGCCAAAACAGGAAAAAGCCAGAGAACAACAACTAATACAACTAATACACACATGTTTTCAACTGTGTTTTGTATATCTGTGTGCATCTGCATTTACATTTAATGGAAAAAAAAAATATTTTAATGAAATCGCCAAATTTAACTGTAACCAAAAGATGGTTAAAGTAAGGGACAGATGTAATGTCAAACATAAAAGATAAATAAATCATAATGGAGGGATAAAGATTTATTCAGACAAAACCGATGAGTGGGAGCAGCATCGTAATTTGGAAATGTTTAATGAGGAAAGTAAAAGATCTAAACTTACAAGCTGGTGCAATGAGACCAGAGCGTGGACAGAGGAAATAACAGGCATTGTAACAGAAGGATCCGGTACGTATATAAACTGAGGCAGGGGCAGAGAAATGATCAACCCAGAAGAGCTGATCGGTGAGTGAGCTGCAGCTGAAAGAGAGCGGATACGGAGCAATCAGGGGAGATGTGGAACGTCTGGCAGAGGCAGGATGACAGAACAGAGGAGAGAAGAAACAGAGAGAACCTCAGAGAGGAATCTAACTGTTACGGCCAGTGGCCTTCGTTTGTGTTTTCTCTTTTCTCTTTTCTGATGTTATTTAAATTCACGTGCAGTTGCTGCTTCCTGCCAGCTGGCTCCACTATGGGATCTTCTCCTGGGTTATTTCCTGTATTTCCTTCTGCATCACTTCCTGTTAAAGTTCTCCTCTTCTCCCGATTGGATGCTCTCCTTGATTGCTCTATATATTCTGACTGTTTTTACTCACTTTTTGTCTCTCTCTAACAACGTTATTTCTCCCACTGCGTCAATAACATGCACATCACATCATGTGGCAGATTATGCAAATTAGGCGTTGACGTCATTCAGCGACTTCTAGCGACTTTTAGCACAGCCAATAGCTACTTTCCTTAATGAGGAGTTGGCAACACTGTGTGTCTTCCTTTTTGTTATGGCCTTTGAGCCAGGTTGTAACACTAACAGAAATAATCAAACAGAAGAATAATCTAATAAAGAGATTAACGTATTAGGTAACACCACACTAACAATAATGAAAAGCACTAAATAAGGCAAGAGTGCAGTTTCACAACACCACGATAAAGCCAGGATTAAGCCGGGATTTTCCAGAAATGGCTGAATTAACCCTGGACAAATAGCAGCAACACATCAATTACCATGGTGATTTATTCTGTGCAGCTAGCCTGATCCAGACCAGGCTAGCAGCCAGGTTTAGTTAATCCTGGTGCCTCCCCCGTTCAGTCAGCGGTCTGATCAGAAACAAATGAGTTATGGTACATTAGAGAGTCCAGCGTTCCAGTTGGTGTCCGTTGGTCCTCAGGAGACTTAGATGAGGTGAGAAACAGTGAACAGTGGGCAGAATAGTTGAAGGAGACAGTCTGGGTTTATAATGTAGTGCGTGAAACCAGCACTGGAATTATAATGAGAAACCAGTTAATGTGCAGTGGCTGAGGGGTTTGAGCCAGGAAGACTGTTTTGCTTTAACCATTCAGCCAACTTTATACAGAAAGCTGTGATTGACTGTGTGGGAACTTCTTTAAGGTTCACAAAGTATTAGTACCATTGTGAACATCTGCAAGGTTTCCTTCTGGTATTTCTTCAATTCCTTTGATTGCGATAGATTGATAACTTTTTGTTCAAACACATTCAAAGACTTTCTTCATCTATTCAACTATTAAAATTACTGCTTCTATTATAAATCAAAACCTAATTTAATTTTCTAACAAATAATAAGTAAGACAAAAAATAACATTTCAGTTTGGGTGGACTTTTGTTAAATTCATAATATATAGTGAAAAATATTATAATGAGCCAGAATAAAAGTCTCCAGTTAGAGGAAACCATAATTGACAACATGAAGATTGAGCAAGTCAGTCAGCCTCCTAATGACTTATCGTCTGCACATTCACTTTGGGATAACTGTAATGACAGACAGTAATTAGCCGATCCATTTCACACACATGATGCATTAGCATCCGAAGAACAGCGCGATGGAGAAAACCTTCCTCATTCAAACCTTCACTCATTACGGGGAATTTTTCATTTTCAAAGAGTTTTAGATCAGATGAATACACACTTTTATCATTTTTACATTCTCTTTAGATCAGAGGTCTTCAACATGGCGTACTGCAAGGAGGTTGTGAGACGTAATCCCAACCTACTCCACTCATCAGTACTGACATAGATGGAGGTTCTTGCACAGCATCTCCATTATTTCATTAGGATATAATTAATGAATTTGTACAACCACTTCAAATCATTTCAGGTGGACAAAAGAGATGTTGGCTGAACTAACTGTATTTATTGTGTTAGTTTGATGAAATATTCATACTTGCAGCTAACTTATCTTTTCACCCAACATAAATTACTTCAACAACTAACATTTGCATTCTGCCAACTGAAATTAAGTTTTTAATTTAAACTGAATATGTGGTATAGTTAAACTATGTTTGTCAATAGGTTCCACACAAATGAAATCATAAGGTTCAATTAAAATGCATCGTCTTTCTGTAACATACTAATTTTCTGAACACGGGGCCATTTTGTTCCAGAGATGTTTAATATAACTGTCTTTGCAGCAAATTGTTCCCATACTGACAAACAAGATTTGCTCCATGTTTGGATCAAAACAATTAAAACTACATAATTTAAATAATTCATATGGTGTCTGGGTGATTCAATAGAACTGACTTAAAGTGCCTTGAGATGATATATGTTGTGAATTGACACAATATAAATAAATTTAATTGAACTGAACTGAGAAACTCTTCTGTTAATTTCAAGGACAAATATTCTAAAAACTTACATATATATTTGGATCCCGTGACCCTATGAGGGATTAAGCCGGTCAGAAAATGGATGGATGGATGGATATATTTGGATCTCTCTTGGCCTATAGTATTAACGTCATACCATGTTTAAAATGAAAGAAAAAGCATTAAAGGGTAAACCACAACTGAATCGTAACTAAAGACAGAGGACTTGAATAAATATTAACTTAAAGAATACAGAGCAGTAAAGGACAGGAAGATGAAATATTGACCCTTTGACACACTTTGGTTTGTCCTTCTATTCATGGCTGAATTAGCTTATCTAAATTGATAAACACACAACATTTTTGACTTCATTAATAAAAGCAATACAAGGGCAATACGTCCACTTGGGAAAATGCTTCTTTTATTTTTAAAACTCAGAAATAATGTAAAAACCAAGGGGCATCAGTATAACATTAACCTAACTAGAAAGTGGCGAGCTACTGAAAGTCTTCTGCTGGTCCAGACGATCCGGTTTTAACTCTTTCTTCTTCATAGGTTGTTCAGTGCAGATGATTCTGTGTTACTGCCTCCTGATGGTCAGCAGAGCTATCCTAGTGCTAATTCACTGAGGTAAAGTTTTATAAGGAAAACATGAGGCACAGTTACGTTAACATTTTCTGAAAAAATCCATTTAATCCAAAAGCACCTTTTTTATGTGCTAACTGTAAATGAAATGTGAACATAAAGCAGAAAGTTAACCTGGTTCAATTTCTGTGTGGAGAAGAATGGTCAAAGATTCCTCTTTCTGTTTACTTATTATAGGAGAAGATTAAGGTCTGTGTGGTTGGTACTGGGATGTCTAAAATATTAAGAGCAGCCATACGCATAATAGTGATTTTGATGAAAAACAAGTGTTTTCTGTACAGAAGAGTGGTAAAAAATTAATTTACTTTATGGGTTTTTACACATCTTCACCAAGAGTGACAGTGTGGCTACATGGCAAACAACCAGATAATAGTAGTCTAACATGTCTCAGTTTTAAATAAAGTTAAATAAAAAGTTCAGTAATATTTTTTGCAGGATTTTTAAGATCTGGTGGTAGAGCTTCAGAAGCCATTTACTGTCGGCATCAACTGACCACAAACTATATGATAAAGGATCAGGAGGAAAACATTGGGGAAGGCAGAGCATTAAAAGATAAAACCATGACAGAAATAAACATGGTGCAGATTATCATCTCATCAGAAAGGAGAAAAAGATAAAAGGGTAACAATTTAGAGGTTAAGGTGTAAAAAATGATAAAGAAACAGAGCGAGATAAGAGAGGGAGAAATATTAGGCTGGGGAGATCTGGATAGCTTATCAGGCAGGAAGAGGAAACGGCCGTGTGATGGTTTGGAAGCAGGCCGGATTCAGCGGAGACAGGTAAGGCAACAATGAGGCAGAAATCAACTAGAGCAAAGGAGGAGAAGAATGAAAGCCAGCGATGGAACAGGAAAGAGAGAGAATATGTGGAAAATGTAAAAAAATATAAAGACAACCTAACTTGACAAGTGATGCATGACAGCAAGATAAAGTAGGAGAGACGATGGAATGATATAAACACCTGAAGGAAGATGGGGTGGATTAGCCAGGAAAAAAGATGAGATGGATCTCCTCTGTAGCTACACCTACACTTATTTTCCACACACAAAGACACATGTTCTTTCACATCACACAGAGAGGAGGAGGGAAATTTAGTGAAGCCGTTTCCACCCAGAGGGGCCCGTTTTATCTTCCACGGAACATCAATTCACGCACAAAAGGCCACAGGGAAGACATGTCTTTCAGTGAATGCGTGTGTGTGGCCATGCTGATGGCTGCATCTGGGGATAGAGACCACAAGAAACCCACAAGCAACACCTAAAATAACACTGTGCATACAGAATTATCTGTTTTTATCTGACTTTAGGTGCTCAGCAGAGGATTTCTACAGGAGCTTTTGTTTTGGAGGAATCCCTCCAATGAAACATGCTAACTTTAAATAACTGAGTAGAGATAGCGCACCTTTGGAACCCGGCCTGTGAAGATTGTTAATCTGTCTCTGCCCCCTGGACACATTTCACTTGACAGATGCTCTCCTCTGAAGATCTGGTGAGCTGGAGGCCCCTCATTTGTCTGCGCATGTTTGAGATTCTAATACCTGACAGACCTTCTACTGGCAGCTATGGGTCTGGAACCGAGACAACCCCAGTTTGGATCCACACAAATGGAAGGTAGGGTGTTAAACATTTATTTCAATTACCGACACACTTTCTAAACTCAAACCTGGCAGCCAGTTATGAGGGGGGTTTTAAATCTGCACTTTGTGGGATTTCTCTACATCCGTTGTGTGAATGCTGAGTACCTGCAGTGCTCAGAAATCTGACCTCCAGCAGACATCTCATACTCGGATCAAGACTTGTGCAAAAAGCTTTTATTAGGACATTAGACTGAGCTAAAATAGTCCACATGCTGTCAGAACATGAACTATTCATGATCCTGAAACTATTGTGACCAAGCACTTATTTCAGCATGTATTCACAGGTAAGGTTAATGATCTTATTATGTAAGTCTGAAACGATCCATAATTAATTCACCATCACTCATTACCTTTGGAGCTTAAACTGGTTTTAAGTGCATGCCAGTAGATCTCGAACCAACTGCAGCTCCAATCGGTGGTGTATATTATCTGGCTTGTGTCAAACTTCTCTCACTCTGAACATATACATATTACGGTTTAAGAATAGCAAAATCCATTTTTCTTCCTGGCTAATGAATATAACGTGGCATGTTGAGACTAAAACAGACACAGAACCCAGAAGACAGCCTGACTGGAATGAAAGACGAGGTTTATTGCTTTATTTTTCAGGTACGCAGAAACCAACTATAGACTAATCTTCAATAATTAAAATTGTCCTGGATAAGTTGGAGATTTTTGGAGACCCTGACATGAAAGCATGTATTGTCCTTACTTTACTAAACAATCAGCAGGTGCTGCCTTAGGCTCCTCTTATATCCCAGAGCTCTCAGACGTTACCAGGTTCTGGCGCTGCAGGAGATGTTCAGTCGTCTGTGGCCAGACTGCAAATGTATCTCACAGTGGGAACCTGCCATGAGCTGGTGAATTTTACATTTCAAACTTGCTTTGCGTAAAACAACTGTGACTTATTGTAGTCTACTAAATAAACTTAGACCTAGACTTAGACAACTTTATTGGCTTTTTGTATGTACAGAGTGCATACAAAAGAAATTTTGTTGCATACAGTTTACGACAGAGTAATGAGATTGCAGGTGGAATAAGGCAACATTACAATATAAAGTGCAGCAGTGATCAGATGTAACAATGCAGGAGAAAAACAGTGTGCGAAACAGTGTGTAGAATAGTGTTCAGCCATTGTTTATGTGCAAAAATAATGGTGCAAAAAGGCATTTGTATGGAAAAGTACGGTGCAGTGCAGAAAAATATGTGCAAAAATGCAGTAAACGTTGAGTTATGTGCTATTCAAATGGATAATAAACGTTCGGCAATGTTGGTAGTGCCAAAATAAAGATGCAAATGTGGTGCAGAGTCCAGTATGGAGTTCAACAGTCTGATGGCAACAGGGAAAAAGCTGTTGCAGAACCTGGTGGACCTGCAGCGGATGCTGCGGAACCTCTTCCCAGAGGGCAGCAGGCAGAACAGTCCATGGTGGGGGTGTGAGGGGTCTCTGATGATGTTACGGGCTCGGGACACGCAGCGCTGGGATGAAATGTTCTTAATGGAGGGAAAAGGAGCCCCAATGATCTTCTCTGCTGTCCTCACCACTCTCCTCACGTTTTTTCAGTCGGAGGCGCTGCAGCCTCCACACCACACAGAGCGACAGCTGGTCAGAATGCTCTCTATGGTGCTTCTGTAGAAGGTCGTGAGGATGGGCGGTGGCAGGTGGGCTCTCCTCATCCTCCGCAGTAAGTGCAAGCGCTTCTGTGCCCTCTTCACCAGTGACGTGGTGTTCACAGACCAGCTGAGGTTGTCTGTGATGTGCACCCCGAGGAATTTGGTGCTGCTGACCACCTCCACAGCTGAGCTGTTGATGAGCAGAGGAGCGTGGTGAGGCTGGTTCTTCCTGAAGTCGACGATGATCTCCTTCGTCTTCTCCACGTTCAGGATCAGGCTGTTGTCTCTGCACCAGCCCACCAGCTGCTCCACCTCTGCTCTGTAGTCCTGGTCGTTGTCGTCTCTGATCAGGCCCACCACCGTTGTGTCGTCTGCAAACCTCATGATGTGATTGGTGGTGACCCTGGGGACGCAGTCATGAGTCATCAGGGTGAACAGCAGGGGGCTCAGGACGCAGCCCTGAGGGGAGCCCGTGCTGAGGGTGATGATATCAGAGGTGTTCTGTCCGACCCGGACTGACTGAGGTCTGTTGGTGAGGAAGTCCAGCAGCCAGTTGCGAAGGGGTGTGCTGAAGCCCAGATGTTCCAGTTTTCCTACTAGATGCTGTGGGATGATGGTGTTGAACGCTGAACTGAAGTCCAGGAACAGCATCCGCACGTGCGTGTTGTTCTCCTCCAGGTGTGCCAGGCTCAGGTGAAGAGCGGAGGATATAGCGTCCTCAGTGGAGCTGGTAGACAAACTGGAACAGGTCGAATGTTGGTGTGAGTCTGGAGATGATGTGTTCTTTTACCAGCCTTTCAAAGCACTTCATCATGATAGGAGTCAGTGCAACAGGCCGGTAGTCATTAAAACGGGTGACTTGAGGTTTCTTTGGCACCGGAATGATGGAGGCAGACTTGAAGCATTGGTCCAGCGAGGTGTTGAAAATATCTGAGGACAGCAGCCAGCTGGTGTCCTCACAGACATTTCTAAACCAACTCTTTAGAGAACAATTCAAAAAAGAAACAAATCCTAACTCCATAAGTCTGTCTGTTCTGGGTCACTTTGGCCAAATCCAAGCCCAGGTAAAAAGGAAGTTTGAGAAAGATTTCTTTTGAAAAACGGAAAGTCACAAAAGAAATTTCAACTGCAGTTTTAAACATATATTATTTTACATACTTTTTGTTGGTCCTAAAATGTAAGTCCTCTCTCCAACATTTACATTAACACCTGGATGATTATGCAGATTAGATGATGAGGCCATTTTGTGAGTTATGGCATTTTTTAAAGTGGCCAGCAGCTACTTTCCCTACTGATGAGCACCAACTCTGGGGAAGAATATGCTAACTCCAAACAGAAAGGTCTCAGCCCAGACTGGGATTTTAACCCATGATCTTTTTGCAAAGGAAAAAGCCACAAATTATCAGAAAAGCTGATGATTAACTTCTTAAGCTTCCTAATCAAACACATATTGTCTTAAATACTTGATTAGGCCAAATAAGTTGCACACATTGGAACATAGGGAGGTGAAGTGAGGTCAAGTAAGATGGCACAATGGAGCAAAATGGGGAATGTGATAAGAGCTGAGGGACGTTGTACGTTTGTATAAGGGCAGAGCAGTGGGGTGATATTCCCTGCAGGGCAGAGACTGTATCCACAATGGAGCTTATCTGACTCCTAGGAGTCCTGCTAGACGGTACTAAACAATCCAAGACAAGAATTCCCTCAAGAGCTATTCACAAAGCTCCAGAGAAAAAAAATAGGGAAGGAACAAAAAGGCCTCCTGAGACAAAACAAGGGATGGTCTGACATGGCTTTGCAAAGGATGGACTGCGTCTCATTAACATACTTTCTCTCTTTGCTCAAGGGTGGATTGATAGATTTTCGTGGTTTTAGAAGAATAATGTAGAGAATCTATTTTCAAGCTAACAAAAAGATATTTACTGTAACTATGGATGTTCCAATAAGCATATTTCTTAACCTGTGGAGACTATTACAAAAGGAAGAGAGGAAGGTCAGTTTGAACGTTTGCTGTGCATCACAGTGCTAAAAACTTCTGACAAATTGTGAAAGTTGACTGAATGTGTACATCTCTGTGACTGTTGACTTAACTGTCATGAAGAAACATGGGCAGTAAGGTTACACTTTACTTTCTGATTGTCTTTGCAGTGGTCAGCAGCGAGCTGTCCTGTCCATCGGCCCAAAATAGACTCTAAGTCCCTGAGGGCTAGTTATGAAGCCCAATTCAACTTTGCAAACACAGGCACAAAGTTGCCTCAGCTTAAATCATGCCAAAAAGTTTCACACAGGGCAAATATTCCCAGAAGCTTACATTTGCAATCTTCTCCGGTTGTTGCTTAAGCTTAAGCGTTCATCAGCAGGGACAAGGAAGCTGGTCAGAGTTGATGCAAGGTGGATGTAGTTACCTACAGGTCAATCTTGGAAGAAAAGCTGTTGGGGGCTGCAGAAAATGTGAGCATATCTGTATGTTAGAATGGTCAAGTCAAAGTTCTAGCCCCACCCAAACTTAAAACCTGAAGTCTACAGATGCTTTCCATCTAATCTGACTGAGCTGGAGCTATTTAGCAAAGAATGGGCTAACATTTCACTATGTAGATGTGAAAAGCAGGTAAACGCACACCATGCACATCATACTATCAAGACATTTATGTGATTGGCATTTTCCCTTCCCTGCACAGTACTTTGAGTAAAACGTAGCCATTTGTGGCTGTAAGGCTCACAGTGTTAAAAAGTTCAAGAGTTGTGAATACTTTTGTGAGGCACTTTACAGTGAATAGGCTAAATTTGTTCAACACATTGTATGATTTTTTTGTTACCTGCTGTCTTTTGTTCTTAATCTGTTTAGTTACATATAAAAGTCTTTATCTTATTATTACAGTTATTCAATTTTATACAATGAAATAAAAACATATGAGCCTTAATGTCACATTAAGAAGAAAAAGAAATGCTGGTAAACATGTCTTGTCGTTCTTCAGTTTTTTTCTCTTTGGCCTATCTCCATTGTATTCAGTGACTAAGCTGCACAGTTATTACAGATTCTTTCTGACCCAGAAAGTTCTGTCCTTCACAGTCAGTGTGATGATGAGAAATGCGGTTGATCAGCAATGGTAACACTCTCCTGATCTGCCACTCATTAGTGTCTCCTTCCTGGTTAGTGTCTGGGCTTCCCTCACACTGTGACGGATGGTTTAGAGCTGAGTAGCTTTCTAATCAATCTGTCCGTCAATAGTCCCTGAAACTCTTGCATAAAGCACGGCTCATTTCAGATTAAAAGGACCGATAAATTATTTCTGAAAAGGTCAAATATCTGCTTTTTTAAGACCTTTGATGGTAGCTATAACTCTGTAGTTGTTGTCTTGACAGTAACCCAGTGTCCAGTTATTTGACTTGTGTCAGTCCAGGAACTTTATAACCTGTTGGAGTTTTGTCCCGAACTAAAAAACTAACGGCATCATGGCTGTAAGCAGAAAAACGTACAACACAAAGTCCAACTACAGTCCTCATAAACTTTGTGGTTAAACTGGTTGCAGCTCCTTTTTTCCACATCTTGTCCACAAGTTCTCCCTTTCAGCGGTTGCTACTGCAAACTATTTGTTTCTCACACCATCCTTCTTTTGATGTCCTCACCATCCCTCCTCTGGACATGTCCAAACCATCTACCAAAACATCCAACATGAGCTGTCCCTCTGATTTACTAATTCCGGATCCTATCCTTCTTTGTCCCTCCCAGAGAGAACCTTAACATCTTCCTCTCTGCTACCTCCAGGTCTGCCTCCTCTCTCTTCCTCAGTACCACTGTCTCTAAACCGACATCTTTCCTTTCATTCTCACTGAGACTCTTTTATCACACAGCACACTTGCCACTTTTCTCCACCCGTTCCAACTTACTTGGACACCTTGGTATCTTCACCTCTTTTCCACAGCAAACAAGAAGGGGCTCAGAGCCGATCCTTGATGCACTCCCATTTCCACCTCGATCTCCTGTCACATGTACAGCGTGACGAGAAATGTCTTGCTGTATATGTTAATCCTATACATCTTTGTGTGCCAAACCCCATGTTGTAAACCCCCTTTGTCCCTTCTTTTGTGTTTTAACCCCCATGTTGTGAACTCCTGAATCCTCCTGTCCCCTCCTTGATGTCCGACAATAAAGGCAGAAAGACAGAGGTAGCTCGGGGCAGATGAGCCAGACTTTCAGGGAGCGCAGTTCTCCGTCTAGCTGGTCTGCCCTCGCTCTGACGAGAAGTCTAAACTTGTGTTTGTGTGGTTTTCGTTGTAGGATAGTAAAGGGTTATTTATCATAACCCTATCAGTGTATATGCTAATGTGCCCCTTGGCAAAGCACTTAACCTGATATTACCTACTGATCTGTGCACCAGTCTATGAATATGTGCATGTTTGTGAGTTTGGCTTGGTTAATGTGGCTTAAGTGTAAAAGTGCTTTCAGTAGTTTGCATGATTAGAAAAGGACTATATAAATTCAGTCCATAATGAACATTACAGAAAGGAGGAGGAAGTAAATATTGGGTCATCTTCCATTATGATCCAATATTTATTTTAGGGAAGCCATTAAAATATTCTCTCTAAGTGGGCAACACACATCACAAAATTGCCCTTAAACAGCAGAACTTCACTTTGAAAGTAAAACAGAGTTCTGCATTTCAGCGCGTGTCCTGTTCATATGTCCTCTACAGTTACAACATAAATGGTGGTTTTCTGGTTTCTTAATGATATCTTCAAACATTTCTATTTTCTTTACAAGTTAGGAAAAAAATCCTCCAGGTTGTAAACAACTGAGTGTTTATTCCTCAGTATGGAGAGAAATTGGAATATGTTGTTAGCACCTTGAGGACTTGTATCAAACTTGTAAACATCCGTGTTCTTGTTTGATCAAAGCTGTTTATGTTTTAGTGGAGGAGGAGATGTGTGTGCGAGCTCCAATATATTTACCTCAAGTTCTGCTTTGCTGAGTCAGGTTTTGCATGAAAAATGAGAAGCTTTTGGCTGTGCTGCTGACTAAATATCTTCATTGTATCAATATTGAGATTGGATCTTGCAGTGCTGTTTACAGCGGTCCAGGGTAAGAACTCATGCAGCAGCCCATGTGTAGGTGCAGGAGGATTTATGAGCATACCCTTATGTTTTGACTACACAATAGTAAAGAGTACACCGCCATAAATCAGCAGGACCTTCAAAATGACAGCTTCATAAACCAGTAGCTAAATGTTACAGGGATATAAGAGTAACTGGTTTTAAAGTGGAGACCTTCCTTTGTGTGTCTGCGCTTAAATTTGATCAACAACACCTCCAGGAGGTTTGCCAGAACTAACAGCGCCAACCACATCAGAGCCACATGCTGTCCACCGCCAGCTGTCCCTGGTTCCTAAACATTTTGGATGAATCCTTTTAGACACGCTATTGTGCTGTCCTTAAGGTCAGAAACTGAGATGCATCAAAGCGCCACTGTTATAATGCAGTTGAAACTTTATAACTCCCGATATAAGTCGACGACCGCCGTGACCTCTGCTGCTGCTCATCTTATCCAGTGACATGAAAAAATATTTCCCCTTCCACATTTCTTCCATTTTTGCTTTTTATTCTCATGGTAAGATGATCAAACAAATGTTAACATCCAACAAAGATAACCAGAGTAAATTTAAAAAGCAGTTTTGCAGTAATGAATTATTATATCATTATTTTAATGGATTTTATTTAAGGAAAAATGCCAACCAAACTAACCTGACTGTGAAAGCAGTGCTCCCATCTAGTATTTGTGATAATTGGGAATTAGTCTTCTACATCACTGTGGAGGAAATTTCTGCTTCTTTTCTTTGCACAACAGTTTCATATAAGCCACATTGGAGAGTTTTGCATCATCAAAACTTTGACTATTTTACTCCAAAACCTGGAGTTTCTTTTATAAATGTTGCACACACACAAAGCAGGACTTAAACTGGCATACATCCCTTTCCACGCAAAGGTTGTGATCTATAAAATACAAACTTGGCAGGAGAATGTGAGGTCCTTCAAGCAAACTCTTAACTTATACATATGCTCGTTTTGTAGACAGGAAATTGATAACACAGATGGTGAGGTGGGGAACTGAAGCCACACTGCATCAAGATTCCTCTCAGATGTTCAGTTTCACTCTATATCAGACTTTAATCACAGATCGACTGTTTTCAAAACCACGGTGTTATTCATGCTTGCGCTGGTGACACTTAACTATGCATAAGGACCTTTCAAGTTAATAAAAAGGCGCATAAGCCAACTTCAATCTTAAATCAATCTAAAGTAATTTCATCCAACCTTTCTAAAGCTACAACTAGAATAGCTTCTTTTGATTCATTGTTTCACTGGAACAAGCATTATCACTAAAAATTCAAAGCTTAATGTTTTTTCTATTCATACATTCCTCAAAGTTACAACTTAAGGTCTCTGATCTGACCTTTCTAAATCAGACCTAAAATGGGAGAATTGTTTCTATTCATAATAAAGTTTCACTGGAATGAGCTTCATCACTAAACATTCTAAGAAAGCTAAAGCTTGAGGTCTCTGACCTTTCTGACACTACAGCTTAAACAGAAAGCAGCTTTAAGGGAAGAAAGCACAGTGGATGTACTGTGTGTGTGTGCGTGTGTACCTGTGTGTCTTAGTGTAATCCTGTGTGTGTGAGTTAGACTGTGAACTGTCCCTGATAGCACTTGCAGCCATAATTATTGACAATGATGGAATGTTATCAGGTAGTTCAGTAGCATCTTGTTTACATCACATCCAGGAGAAATTAAAATTGCAGGGGAGCCGGTTTAGATAATAGCATTTGTTTTGGGCAGGCAGACTATTGTTGTTCTGTCTGCCTTAAAGTCTCACTGGTACATCTCAATGGCGATTCTCAAACAGCCAAAACTGTGGTCATTCTGCCAGGGTCCAGTTTCCAGCTTTCTCCAAGATCGTTCCCATCCTGCCAGCAAGTTCAGAAACAGCAGCTGGCCTGCAGTTCTGCTTACACAGCATTTCAGTCTGAGTGTTGGTAGTGGACATTTCCCTGACATAGTTCAGGCAGCCTTGACATTGGCCGAAACAGCTGCCGATGTTTCACATTGTCTCAATACTCCAGGTAACCGCCAGCTCCAAAGAGCAGAAATCCTGTTATCATAAATCTAATTTTCTCCTGCTCTGTGACGCTGGTCATCCTGTGTAGATTTTATCTTTTATTGAGAATCTTTTAAGTTTTTCCTTTATCTGTTGGTTTCACAATTTGACAGTCAAACACAGGAATAGTCTGAGCAACATTGGAAAAATCTCTTCTAAAATTATCAGCGTGAAACAGAGAGACCTTAATGTCTTCTGCAACCAGCAAACTTGAAGGCAGCAAGTGTCCTAGCCTCTCCGGGGCCTGCTCTGGCAGGTGAATTTCTCTGTAGCATACTGGGAGCTGTTATGCGCTTCCTGTGTGTGAAATATATGTTGTGAGGCCAGGCCTCACAACATATAAGAAAGACAACATATAATGATGATAACATAATATAAATTGTGATTCACTCATTTATTTGTAATAAAGAGTTAATTTTTCATCTAATTTTATTAATTCTGATCATATTTTCTTCAAAATAGCAGAAGTTTCGCTATTTTTCATGTAAATCCTTGGTGGCGCTTGATAGCGAAGCCGGTGAGGCCGCAGAGAGCTTGGCCTCCCCTGGGATTGCGCAATCCCATGTTAACTGCGCTGACTTCCATTCTGTGAATGCATCTTCCTGTCTCTAGATCATAAATTCAATTGTTCAAACAGTTATGAACTGATTTTCCATAATTTAATGTATGTGGATAGCTTATTGTGTTTTGGTCATCATACTGTGTGCAGGTAACATGTTTTCGTGCTGCTGGGCGATCATAAACGGCAAAGAACGGGTTGTAGGTGAGGCCGGCAGTTCCTTGGCCTCTAGGTAGGGGGCGCTCAAGGAGAACTGCTCGTGATCCCAAAACTGTAAAGTGAGTAGCGAGTTATGCTAAACAAGTAAAGCACTAAAAAGACTCTAAACATACAGCTGGAACAGGACTGATCAGGGAAGGCTTTCCTCCCTGGCAGTGAGCTCCACTGAGACTGAGAGACTTTTAAAACTGAAGAAACACATTGAGGACTTTTACTCAATCGATGTAATCGATGTTTTTTGTGCAAAAAGAGCGCCGCATGGACTTCATTTATAAGCAGAGGTAAGACAGCGATAATTATTTATGTTTTGTGTTTGTAATGAATTGTGCTTAATGTGGGTTATAGTTTTTGAATGTGTTACAAATGCAGAAATCCATCATAAACTGTTACCAATCAAATGACAAATAATTTATTCTTTTTTTCATCAAAGAATTAATATTTTTTTCAGATCTCTTGGTGAATTTATTTGGCTCAATCAGTCTCCTTCAGCACTTTACAATGAGTCTACTCTGTAGAGTGTATATATTTGTAAATCTGACTCTGATGACGTCAGTGCCTCACCAGCTATGAACCCTACCGCACGTCACTGGTGTGAAAGATCCAAATCTTTCATCCCCTTTGCAATAAAGCTTTTAATCTCTGTGTAGAGTTCTTTAAATGTGCACATACTGACTGCTTGTTGTGAATATTGTGTGTGGTTGTTGCAAACATGCTGCTCTAAACTAATTGCCCTTTCTGGGATTAATAAAGTTGATTGAATAATATTTCAGCCTACTTCATGCTGTCAGACAGGTTTTATTTAAGTGAGGTATTGTTTCTACAGGTCAGTGGTCCCCAATCCTGGTCCTCGAGGGCCAGTGTCCCTGCAGGTTTTACGTGTCCCTGATCCAACACACCTGACTTACTTCCCCAGTGTGCTGTCAAGTTCTCCAGAGTCCTCCTAATGACCTCATTATTTGACTCAGGTGTGTTGAAGCAGAGTAACAAATAAAGTTGCAGGACACCGGCCCTCGAGGACCAGTTATTGGGGACCACTGGGTTAGATGCTAGTGAACCATTGGTTTATCATGGTTAATTCCTAATTTAAAAATAGGGTTGATTACTTTTTCCATATGCTCAGATTGGAATTGATGGGTTTTTATTCTTACATTTACGTGATGAATGACATAATGATTTGAAAAGTGCTTTTTGTATTTATTTGGATTATCTTTGACTGATATAAAAAAAAATTGATAATCTGAATCAAAATCCAAGGAAATCTATGAAGCCAGGGATACAGTATTTTAAATGTACTATTTAATGAAAGCCTGTACATAGTACGTACTCAAAGGGACAAAATACATTTGCACACCACAGTTTTCAGATGTGTATTAAAACATAAACCGAGTAACATCTCTCTTCCACTTCACATTTCTGCGCTACTTGTGTTGGCTTGTTACATAAAAGTCCCAATAAAAATATGTGGGTAAAATTGACAAAGTATCTCCATGTTACACATTTATCCACCCATTCATTCGTTTTATCTGCCTAGCCAGTGTTGGCTCATCTGAGGCCCATGATGCAAACTCCAGAAGTGTTTCCTGCCAATCCTAAGCTCCTCCTGGGAGATCCCAATGCGGTACCAGGTAAGACGGGAGATATCATCCCTCTAGCAAGTTTGGGGTCTGCTGTGGGGTATCTGGCGCTTACACAGCGTAAGTTCACCAAAGAGATCACACAGAGCAGCGTCCTCCTTCCTGAAAATGACAATTAGTATAGCTGTGAGGATTCTGAGTTTTAGTTGAATACAATTAGTTAGTTTTCAAAGGAATTATATATTATTTAATAAACTTGCTAAATAAAAAGAGGGTTTTTAAGATAAAAGATCAACCTAATTTTGCTGTGTTGTGAAGAATTAATTTCCACGTGAAGCTCCCTGCGCAAAAGACACATCCCGGCGTGAAAAGTAAATGAAGTGTAATTACTGCAGAAAACTTCTGCAAATCCAGGAGCTCCCTAAGATGATAAAAAGTGTGATTTATTGATGACTAAAGGTTCTGAGACGAGGTGTGGGGGTCTTATGCAGCTCATGTGTTTTGTATGAATATACTGTTTACTGGGAGCCGAGGGGGGAAGCTGGAGAAGTCAGTGAAGTGTTCTATCGTAATGAAACATGTTCAACTATTATCCTGTGTGTGTGTGTGTGTGTGTGTGTGTGTGTGTGTGTGTGTGTGTGTGTGTGTGTGTGTGTGTGTGTGTGTGTGTGTGTGTGTGTGTGTGTGTGTGTGTGTGTGTGTGTGTGTGTGTGTGTGTGTGTGTTGTCTGCAGCCCTCAGTGAAGCTGGTCCTACAGCCAGCTCCTGCTTCTTCTCTCCGTTTTTTTCATCTTATGAATTTTGCAGCTCCACATAAATAAACCACCATAGGGAGAAAAATGCCCTGAACTCAAGGAGGAGGACAGCGTTCGCTGGACCTCTGTGGGTGTGCTGTTGTGTCTGGCTCCAGGATGTTGGCAGTAGATTCTTTGGCTCTTCTTTGTGCTGTAAACCGGGCTGCTTGTGGTTTGGGTCTTTTTCTGTAAACCCTGCAGGCAGCTAAACAAAGTGGGAGCAGGGGATTTTGGTGGCCATTTAAACACCTCGGGCTCTTTTTAAGTCATTCCAGCACAATTTCACAGTGTGTCTCTAGGCAGAATGTTAATCAATATTGGGGGGGAAATGGGATTTAGTCACCGTGTTCAAAAGAAAATCCATGGATAGAATGCATATTAGAATGCTAATTTGACCAAAATAAAGCTTGAGTAACATTATTTAAATAAATTAGCATGTTTTTAATGTGTTGTTTTCTTACATTCACCCTTTAAAGGTCAAGCACAAGAAATACTTACAAAATATGACAGGAGAGAACAAATAATTGGAGGAAAAAATAAGAAAATGTTATGGGAGAAGAGGGGTGAACACTGGAGAGCGACACAGATAGATAAATTAAAAGGATTAGACGGCTCATTCCCCCTTAATTCCCTTATCACCTCCTCCCACAGCAGATTGGGCTGCCACAGCAATGTTTACATGACCTCATATCCCACTGAAGCAAAAATATTCATGGACCACATTATGCTAAATCTCCTGTTTACCTGACATAATCCCTCGCGGACAAACATTCTGTGGCTGGCTACCTGGAAGTGAGCATGCTGTGAGGTGAGAGTTGGTCTACAGATGAAGAAGAGCAGCAGTTCTCTTGAAATAAAGGTCAAGGTTCAGGAAAAGCACTCATGCTTGCACTGGGAGTGTACAGGTTAAGAGAGTCTTCTCTGATAAATTGTGCATTCGTGTGGCCTGGAACTAGCCTTTAGTGAACAAAAATCAAGTTAAAATCAAATGCCTGTGAACACATCCTGCTCCCAAAGGATTTACACAAATTAATGGTCAGATGCTGCTGAATAAATGCACTGATGAGCAGGGTTGTGTCCTCAGCCCTACTGTTTTCACCCTCTTCACCCACCACTGCTCTGCTATCCACACCTCAACATGGTTGTGGGGTTTGCAGATGACACAACTGTGATGGGTCTCATATCTAACAATGATGAGACCAGCTACAGAAAAAAGGTCCACAGTCTGACACAGTGGTGCTCCAGCAATAACCTCATTCTGAATACCAGCAACACGAAGGAGGTCAAAGTGCACTATAGGAGGTCCAGGAAGACTTAACACACTCCTCTCTGAATACAGCACAGGGGGGTTGTGGGATGCCATCTACAAGATCTAGATACTGTTTATGCTATAAGAATGCAGAAAAGGAGCAGATGCATTGCCACAGACCCCACCCACCCAGGCAATGCACCGTGAGTCCCACTTCCATTAAGTAAACTATTCAAGAGAATCGCATCAAAAACTAATAGACTTAAAAACGCCTCCGTTCCCAAAGCTGTGAGGGCTATCACCCCCTGCTGAGATCCATGCTGATTCTGTTTAATGTTATTTACATTGCTCTGTAAAGGGACCGCCATCTGTTTTGTTTGACTGGAACATTTAAGTCTCGTCAGATGTGAAGGACTATTTGCACTATTTTAGCTTGTCTGAAAGCATTGTTGATGTATATTTAACTATTTAAACATTATGTTCTGTTTGTGTCTGTGTGTTATGTGTGAATCCCTGTGATTTCTGAACTGGCATCTCATAAAAATGTCATTATAGTGACATGATGACAATAAAGATTCTTGATTAGACTCCCTCCCTTTTTCTCCCTGCTTACCTTAAGCCTCAGCAGGTCCATATTATACCCTGATTAATAAACCTGCATCTTGTGTCATTTTTCTCACTTCCTTCAGTATTTACGCTTATTGTTGGTCTTCCTGTTACGTCTCGTTACCCTACCTGTTAATGTCTGTTGTTTTCCTGTTCACCTTTTCTCTTCTCTGTACTGCCTGTTGTTCTGCCCGGGTTCCATGTCATCCTTTTGTATTTTTTCTACTTATTATTAAAATCATCTGTCTGTGCTTGGGTCCATCTACAAACGCACACATCATCCCTGTTGTCCAGCACAGTGGTGGAGGTTTAATAATTTGGGCTTAGAGGTTTAAACGTCTAAACGATTAAAACGTCTACCAGTTTATAAGTCGTGTTTTATTCAGCGGCTCCTGACATTTTCTCTTCTTTGGAGGAGGCGGCATAAATGGCTCATTATAATAAAGGTTGCAGACCCTGTTTTAAGGTAAGCTCCATATAACTAAAAGCTGACACTTGCTGTACTAGAAAAGCTGAAGACAGAACCAAGAAGGAGCAAATATAAACCTAGCCATATTTCAGTTTAAGCTGAGAAACTAAAAGAATCAATGAGCAAACATGAATCAAAGGTAACTAACACAATTCTATATATAAATCTAACTTGTAATGAGAAAGAGGATACCAAACAAACTCCAACTTGACTACAGAACAGAAAATAAGTCTTAATAATAAAGTATCACTAAAGTAATGAAAACCTTTATCAATCATAAAAGATCTAAACTTAAGCAATACTGTTTGAGTTTTCTCGTTAAGAAGGTCTCAGTTACGAAGAAACACTAAAACACCTGCACCATTCATTTTTAAAGCATAATGGTATTGTCCCTCTTTCACAATAGCTTCACAGGATTATCTTTTACAGTGGAGGAAATAAGTAGTTGACCCCTTGCTGATTTTGCAGGTTTGCCCACTTCCAAAGAATACAACAATCTATAATTTTAATCATATGTACATTCTAACAGTGAAAGACAGAATCCCAAAGAAAATTCCAGAAATTCACATCATATGAATTTATAAAAATTGATAACCATCTGATGAGGAAAAACAAGTATATGACCCCCTACCAAACAGCAAGTATTCTGACTCCTACAAGCCAGTTAGTCTGTCTTTAAGGCACAGCCCCAATCCCAACCAATTATCTACATCAAATACACCTGCCTCACCTCGTTACCTGTATAAAAGACACCTGTCTACACCCAAACAACCAGCATCCAACATCACCACCATGGGCAAGACCAAAGAGCTTTCTACGGACATCAGGGACAAGATTGTTGATCTGCACAAGGCTGGGATGGGCTACAAGAGAATCGGAAAGCAACTTGGAGAGAAAAGGAAATGGAAGAAGCACCACACCACCGCCAACCTCCCTCGGTCTGGGCCTCCACACAAGATCTCGCCTCGTGGGGTGTCCCTGATCATGCGAACGGTGAGGAATCATCCCAAAACCGCAACTGGTGAATCAACAGAAGGCAGCCGGGACCACAGTTACAAAAGAAACGGTTGGTAACACACTACGCCGTCATGGATTGAAATCCTGCAGCGCACGCAAGGTCCCCCTGCTCAAGAAGAAACATGTACAGGCCCGCATGAAGTTCGCCATTCACCACCTGGACGACTCAGAAGAGGCCTGGAAGAAGGTGATGTGGTCAGATGAGACCAAAATAGAACTTTTTGGCCTCAACTCAACTCGTTGTGTTTGGAGGGCAAAGAACACAGAGTACAACCCAAAGAACACCATCCCCACTGTCAAGCATGATGGTGGCAACATCATGCTTTGGGGGTGCTTTTCAGCCAAGGGGACGGGACAACTCCATCGTATTGAGGGGAGGATGGACGGGGCCATGTATCGTGGAATTCTGGACCAACATCTCCTTCCCTCAGTGAGAGAGCTGAAGATGGGTCGAGGATGGGTGTTTCAGCACGACAACGACCCTGAGCACACTGCCAAAGCAACAAAAGAGTGGCGGAAGAAGAAGCACATCAAGGTTCTGGAGTGGCCTAGCCAGTCTCCAGACCTGAATCCAATTGAAAATCTTTGGAGAGAGCTTAAAATTCGAGTTGCCAGGCGACAACCTCGGAACCTGAATGATTTGGAGCCTGTCTGCAGGGATGAGTGGGCCAACATCCCTGCCGAAATGTGCACAAACCTTGTCACCAACTATAAAAACCGTTTGACATCTGTGCTGGCCAATAATGGCTTTTCTACAAAATATTAACATGCTGTTTGTCCAGGGGGTCAAATACTTGTTTTTCCTCATCAGATGGTTATCAATTTGAATAAATTCATATGATGCGAATGTTTGGAATTTTCTTTGGGATTCTGTCTTTCACTGTTAGAATGTACATATGATTAAAATTATGGATTGTTGCATTCTTTGTAAGTGGGCAAACCTGCAAAATCAGCAAGGGGTCAACTACTTATTTCCCCCACTGTATATAATAAAGATACTGCAGAAGCTCTTTGGCACAGAACTGTCTGGAACAACAACATCTGAAGTTAAAGACGAAAACCGAGAAAGGGGAGCGGCGATGGATCCGACAACTTCATGCCCTACTTTTGACATTTCTAGAAGACAGAATAGAATTCAGCTCTGACATAAAACTGAAGCAGTAAAATTGTTATTTCTGAGCTTTCACTTGTTGTGAAATGTTTTTAAAGTGGAGTAACTCTGCACTTTTAGGCTTGAACAAGACGAGGAGGAAATAAATGGAAAGAGCAAACAGACAGAGTTGTCATCCAGACTTTGGCAAAACTCCTTCATTGAGCTGTTTTCAGCCAATCTTAGGTGGACCTACTACTGACCCCAGTGTGCTTGAGATTAAGATTACAAACTGATGGGATGGTTGGACATCCTCCTCAAAGATTTTCCTGTAAAGAGCAGAATTTTTGGGTCCATCAAGTATAGCAAGTCATCCGGGTCCTGAAGCATCATACCACCAACATGGTTGACTTTAGGTATGATGCTGGTGTTGGGTTATGCCAGACAAACAAAATTCATCTTTTGTCTTGTCGGTCTACAGATTTTTATGTTGTTTTTGGTAAATTTGATACAGGGTTTTATATTCTTTTTAGTCAGCAGTGGTTCTGGTCATGAAACTATGCCATGGAGGCCATTTTGCCCAGTCTCTCTTTCTTATTATAAAGTCATGAACCTTAAATGAGGCAGTGAGGCCTGCAGAGTTTCAGATGATTATGGCCCTGTCCCAATACTCACACTTCCACCCATGTGCCCCTGAAATGGATGTTCCCACTGAGGGTTTGATTTCGATGCCTATCCTGATGCTCCAGAGTGGTCTCTTGCCTTGCCCCCTTTACGCCCTCGATCCACAATTATAGCCCACAATTAATTGCTGCATGTGACATTTTGAGCAAAAAGGAGAAAATATGCCAATTATACAAGTCATAAAACATATTTTACTTTTGAGTGTAAAAAGACCTGTATTCTACATTTAAAATCATAATGCCACCTTAAATTGTTCGAAAAATATAAATGTAATCATTTTATTTACATTAAGTTACAGGCATTTGGTCTGTTTCAAGAGTTGGCTTGCAAGAATGTTCTGCAGTTATAACTTCTAACAGGGTGGATTGTTCTGCTAGATAAGGAAATGTCTTGCCTTATCCAGCTGTGCAGCTGCAGGTGACTGATCACCACCCGCTTTAAACCTGCACCCCTCTTTGTGTGCCGACCCCCATGTTGTAAACTCCTGACTCCTCCTGATCCTGTCTTTGAAGACCAAATAATAAAAAGCAGAAGACAGAGATGTCTTCAAAGGCAGTTGAGCTCAGACCCTTCAAGTGCTCAGTTCACTTCGGTTGGCTCTGCTTCCCTTTTTGCAAAAAGAATAATTGGTGACTGTCTGTTGGTTCTTTTTAGGTGTCATAAGGGCTTTTGACATTGTTCTGGTGCTGTGACCCGGATCCCAACATACCCACTTGCTGCCGGAGGAGGACGAGGCGATGAAAACTACCGGTAGTCAGAGTCCAGGGGACCTGATCCAAAGTCCCGGGAGGTGAATTCCTCACCAGGCCAGCGTCTTAGGTCAACTCCTTTCGCTAACGAGGGATTAACGGGATCCGGACTGTGTGACAGAACAGAACCAACCAAGTAAGTGTTAAGATGGGCAGTTAAAGTCCCCCACAAAAGAAGACGGGCGATTAAAGTTCCACGCAAAGGTAGACGGGTGGTTAAAGTCCTCCGCAAAGGTGTAAAAGAAAAAAAAGTTAAAGAAACAGGTTAAAGTCCTGTAAGGTAGATAAACACAACGCAAAAGTAAGTAGGATGGGTTCAGGACAAAGTAAAAAGGGAGATCCCAGAAGGGATGAAAAGTTTATGTATCAGATTGATCCAAGTAATTTGAAATACTTGCAGAAATGGAAAGAAGGCACGCTGAAAATAGATCAGTGGAAAAATTTTGTATGTCGGTTAGAACAACACAAACCTTTTTATCCTATCCATGAATAAAACTCTTATGGAAATGAAGTTTGAAGACTTAGATATACAGACACAAATGTTTATAACAGAATTTTATTGCTAAGGGAATCTGTCTTTTTATAATATTACTCTGTAAGAATGATCCTGTCCCATTGATTATTGTGAACATAGAGCTCCACAGTGACATCTGGTGGGCCCCACTGGCCCCAAATCCAGAGACGCCAGTGTAGAACTCCTCTCTACTCAAGGGTCCATAGGCAAAGAGAAAAATGTGTTGGCACCCCCTGCTGTGATGGGCAGTCCCCTGGGGACCTGTAAAAGTCTCACATTTCAGTGGCAGTCTTACAGTCTGCCTGATTTATTCCACATGGTGATTGTACCATATATATAAATATATATATATATATATATATATATATATATATATATATATCGATCACCTTACCAAGTGAAAAGTGTTCCCTAAATAATAGCAGCTGGTTTGTTTTATTATATCTGCTTTATTGAATTACATTGATGTAATTGCCCTTTAAAATGTCTGAAAGCAGCAGGCATGTCTAGTTGTTGAGTTTGTTTTATTTGAAAGTGGCTTTTTCCAAAAAAAAGTGACCAGTAGCAGCAGTTGATGAAGTTATAAACAATACAATAAAAATAGTTATGAAAAAATATTAAATGTCTATTATTAACAAATTTTCTGTATCACAGGAAAGCAATGCCACATCAAAGTGTTATCATTAATTACAGGCACACAACACATATTTTTAATTTTTTTTGATGATTTATTACCAATATTATTCTCCATTCATTTTTCATTTGTGGCAATACCCCTCTACTATGCCCAAACCTCTCAAATTGCAGTTCCTGCCCTTAATTCCCCTCAAAACAATCGCTTGTTACAATTTCAATGATTTTCAGCAGTAAAGACTGCAAAAACAGTGACGGTGTCGTCCTTTTTTAGTGTCGCAGTTAAAACGCAGAGGTGCAGGTTGATGATATAGTTCGTACTGTCCCAATTCTCCAAATTTGCACACTTGTAACCTGTGCACTCGAACCCTTAAGTGCTTATCCATTTGTGCAATTGTTGATATTAATTCTCATTGTGGCTCCCTGGATTCCCAAAGTCTAGAAATCACTTGGTAACAAAGTCATTAACATCCACCAGTCTAGAAAAGGATGTACCGTATTTTCTGGAATATAAGGTGCACTTAAATTTTATGTGGTACAATGATCTCAAAAATCTGTTAAAATGTCTAAGACTGCCTGACTGTAAAGTCGAAACTAGAAGTGCATTCAACAATAAACCTGGTAAGTTAATTCAGTATAAACCGTTTATGTTGGTCTCATGTTAGAAACAGGGCAGTGTAGTCCAGCTACTCTGTCCTCCCAGCAGAGACGGATAGAGAGCTGTGGACCTGAAGGAGAGATATTACACACTTGGGAAGAATATTTAATGCGCCTTATGATCCGGTTCACCTTCTGGTCCGGAAAATACAGTATTTTGTTAAATATCCTTTTAGATTTGGCAGTAATCAGGCCTGGGTGTGGCTGGTGAAAGTGAACTCAGCTTCCCAAAAAACATCGATAGCCACAGCTAAGTCATGATTTAACAGGGTGTCAGTTACTGTATTTTTTCCTACATGGCTGTTTAAAGTTATTTAGGATAAATAAACTAATTTTTTCACTAAGGAAAACTCAGAGCTGAAGGTGGACCAGCTGTACTTTGGTTGGCAGACTCACCAAATGGGTTACATACATCAGAGCACATGCATCAAACTACAACTTTTTATAGAAAAGCAAGCCTGATTTTGCAGATAAAGCCACATGAATTTTAAATATGTCTGTTTTGATTTTAATACAAACAGAAACAAAGAGCATTCGGGTTGGTTCAAGACAAAGACAAGTTCTGTTTTTTCCTTTTGACTGCTTGACAAATTGTTTTTGTGTAAGGTTGCCTGTGTGTGTAATTTCTATGTTAATTGCAGTGTGGAGGTTCCAAGCTGTGATTTGTACTGCAGCCAAGCAGCTGGGAAAGGATTTGTTCTTGGACATCAGCCCAAACATGAACGCCCAAGATGGCATGGGTAGAAGCTGGAGAAGATTCATTCATCTTCTTCCTTTAGCAGACAACGCAGTCACTAATGTGCATGGAGTGCGTTCATTGATAGATAGGAGTTGGTATGGTTGTCATTCCTCTTAATTCTGCTGTTTCTTTTAGCTTTGAAGGTAAAATGATGCATTTTCATTACTTTAGATTTAGTTTATCATCTGTGTCTCATTTTTCTACATTCATATGCTTTTATAAATACATCTGTTCATTGCAAAACCCCCTGACTGCAGCTAATTTACCATCTTCATCCTTTGGGGAGAAAGATGGTAAATTAGCTGACGATGCAGACAGTTCTCTGCAGTCTACTCCAATATCACCTAACCCTCTGTTGGACACGCACCACCAGGAGCAGGAAGTGCAAGCTATGCATCTCCAGATCAGGGGTCTTGAACCAGGTGTCACCTTCTGTTTAGACAGCTGCATCATTCCAGCATCCACGTATCTGCTCTAATTAGATCAGTTCTTTTAGTTTTAGATGTGAACATTTAGATATGCAAAGAATTAATAATTGTTTTCTTTGTCAGAGGCCAACAAAAACAACACATAATTGTAAAGTGTAAATAAAGAATGCATTGTTTTCAGGTTCTTTTTACAATTAAAACTTAAGTACAGTAGGGATTTTTTATTCTCACCTGCTGTCAGCAGTTAGCCAATCCAACCTTTGCTGCTATAACAGCAAACCTTTCTGTGTATGTTTCTACCAGACTGAAACGTTTGTCTGTGATTCTTTACATATAGATCTGTCAAACTGGATGGAGAGCATCTAAACAGTCCTTTTTTAAATATAGCCAAAGATTTTGGGCTGTGATACACATCTCTTATTGCACATGGACCAAAAAAGTCTAATTTATTCCCATTTATTCAGAACACTTTCTTCCACATGTACTATGCATGTGGTAAATCCAAAAAAGGTTATAAAATGACCTGGATGACTGAGAACCTTCACCAACATATCGCATGTGGTGTCCCGCACATGAACTGGCAGCACCAAATTCTTCTGTGTTCGGATGAGAGACACTTTGATCTGGCCCCTCCACGCCTCTCCTCACATTCATCGCCACTTTCTACAGAGGGACAGTAGAGAGCGTACTGACCAGCTGCGTTTCTGGTTAGAGTTGTGAGGACAGTGGGGAGAATCACCGGGACAGCCCGGACAACCAAGACCCCTCCCACCCCCATCATGGCTTGCTCACCCTGCTGGCTTCTGACAAAAGGTTTGGCTGCTTCTAACGCAGAAAAACCTGATTCCACAACAGCTTTGTTCCTCACGTCATCAGCCTGTTGTGATGTTGCCCCATATAGTCCGTTCACTGCTATACTTGTACTAAGCTCATGGTCGTACACAGAACTTTTCTACACATATAAAATACCTATATTTATAATGTTTCTCTTATGTCTTCTGTTTTTAATCTGAGCCTTGCATTGAAATGTAGATTGTGAATTTGCAGTTAAAGGACAATAAAGTCTGTCTATCTAACTATCTCGTTGCTTTCATTAAATGATGAATTTTATCTTGACACTCTTCTATAAAAGCTAGATTTGAGGAGTGCATGACTAACAATTGGGCCTCTCAGCCGCTTATAATGTAATACTTTGAAAAAACATTTTTGTTGCTTACCTTTTATTAGAATAACACATTTTCAATAATATCCAATTATAATTATTAATGATATTTATTATAAAATAGGTCAACATAATATTGACGCATAACCTTTTTTATGTAAGTACTAAAGTTAATCCCTCCACATGAATATTATGTTCTGCTCTTTTCACGGCTTTTCCTTTATTTATACTAAATACTGACACATGGAGACGTGCACTTATAGAAAAGTGTTTCCATCTGTTGGTCTTTTTCTCCTTCTAATTTTTAAGGTTTATGTTCTTTCTTTGTAATGTCTGAAACCAGAGAGCTACATTTAATCTATAAATACCTTTTTACTCTGAATGTAGGCCTGTAAACTTAGAAAGATGTTTGGCTGTTGCTGCACGCACTGACAGCAAGGTTCAAATGAGTTGGATCTCCAGTTATTGTCATGATTTGGGCTTCTTGTTTATGTTTTTTTTCCCCCCATTCTCTGCTCCTCTCCACATTATCAGCTTCACCTGCTGCTGTTAAGTCATCTAACCTGGGACTCTGCTTATTTATTCCTGCCTCCCACAGTCACTCACTGCCAGATCGTCAGAAAGCCATCCTGTGAGTAAACCGTCCAGCATTCCTTGTCTGCCTGCCTGTTTTTTGGATTTTCCCTGTTTCCCTGCTGGACATGTCGTCAGCTCTCTGATTCTGGACATGACCTTGGACTTATTTGACCCCAATAACAGCCTAGTCCTGTTCTTTTCTGCCTTCTCCTGTCCGTTTTCTCCTGCTGTGAGCAGCTCACTCCTTTCTGGACATTTTCCTGCCCACTTCTGATTTTGTTTAATCTTAGACCTTTAAAGTGCAGCTTTGTGTCAGGCTTGAATATCAGATTTGAATCTTACTAAGCCCTTGAGTTATAGATGATGGGGGCTAAAGAAAACCCTAAATATTTTCTCTGCAGCCACAGACAGTGCCTGGGTCCTGCCAGCTCCTAAAGTTGAGTAGGTTCTCTGGATGGGTTCTTCTTTATTGAAATGTTTTATCTCTTCTCCAAGAGACCTCTTCAGTCTGAGGAGTACAGGTAACGTCAGCCTTATGAGCAGAACCGTCACAAAGTGGATCAAGAGAAATCATTCCCTACGTTGTGGGAGTTTCAGAGAAACTGAAACGTTTGTATTCTAAACATGATTATTCAAACCCAAAACAGATTAAGACCAAGACTGGTTCACCCCGGCACACACAGAGCAATGCTTTTAATGCTGTTAAGTGCCAGGAGGACTGGGATCAGTTCTACATCAAGGAAACAAAGCAGCCAATGGCCAAAAGGACGGCCAAGCAGAGAAAAACAACGTCATCATGCAAAGATTTGGCAGTTTATGCCCATCTGCAGGCCAGCAGTCACTCTTGCAGTGATGAAGATGTTTTCATCCTGGATAGAGAGGAACCATGGTTTGAGAGGGGAGTAAAGGAAGCAATTTTTCTGAAGAGAAACTCCGGTTTCAGTTGTCCTCCTCTTACAACCCGAACCCCCTGGGAACAATAGGGCAGTAATGATCGGTTTGAAACCTGGTGGTACTCTTTTGCTTGTGAATAACCAGTTTTGATTCTCACGATTAAACGTATTGATCCGCTAGGTAAAGGTACTGCTTATAAGCCTGAGTGTACCTGTAACTTTCATGTTTTAGTGGTGGTTCTCTCTTACATATCGACTCTTTCTGAATTTTATTCTTCAAAGCATGGGTATATTTTAGTACTCCAATGTTTGGTAGAAAGTACCATGGAGGATTTTTTTCAACTGAATCCAAAGCAGAGAGGAGTCATCCATCAAGCAATCCATCCATCCACACATGCATGCATCAGTCTCCTTTTCCCTCATCAGTCCATCTCATCCGATCGGTCGCCTCATCCCTGTCTGACTCATTCATCTTCGTATCTATTTGTTCACTCTTCTATCCTTTCTCTTCCTTTTTTTGAATTTTACTGCAGGTACCATTTTGATCATCCAAAGATGAATTTACTCACAGATTTTGGACAGACTTTGCTTAAAGAAATGTATCCGTCTCACAGTCCTTATATTTCACCCTCTGTGTAACAAAATATAGAGTTTTTCTATAATTTATATATTTTGTTGTTAAAAGGTTGTTTCCCTGGATAAATATGCACTTATAAAGAAACATTACATTAAAAGGCAAATAAGCTTAGTTTGACTGATTACTTAGTTGGATCGCCTCTAGTGTGTGAGTCTGGTGGTGTCATGTCTCTCCTGTGCTTTTTAATCTCTATAAAGCACTTAGCTGTATGAAAAATGATCTAACACCAAAGGTTAATTGATTGATGGGCTGTAAAGTTCATTTCTATTCCTCATTGCCATTTTAAGTCTCACTGGTTTCCATGCATGTTCACCGCTCATAAACCAGAGGCAGAATTTTACTCGCTTATAAAACAGTTTACCACACAATAGGACACCACAGTCATAATCAATAAATCAGAATATCTATGAAAAGTTTATTTCAGTAACTCAATTCACCAAGTAAAATACATTATATAGATTAAATTGTAATATTATGGTTTCTGTTCTGGTTTTATTTTTTAGTCATTTTCCTCTCCTGCTTTAGGTTTTCTGCTTGCTTTGAGTTTGTGTCCTGTCTGGGATTTTATTTACTGTTAGTTTATCCTGTTTTGTCATTTGTTTTAGTCTTAGCTTTATTTTCTGTTTTAGGTTTTTACCTTAGAGTGATTTTGTTTCTTAGTAAGTTTGGTGTAGTTTCTGTCCACTTGTCCTGTCAGCTTTTTAGCTTTGGTTTCTGGTTTATTTCTTGTTTTGATCCTCTGCACTGATGTCTGGTCTAATTACCCACTCTGCACACCTGCCTAACTCCACCCCTGTTGCAATCATCTCTGACCGGTTTCACCTGCTTCCTCCTCCATATAAACAGTTGAGACCAGACATCAGTGCTAGGTCGTCTTGTTGAGTGAAGGGTGAGTCTCCTTCTGCAAGATTCTGTTTTTTTGCTTGTGGATTTTTGACCCCCTTTGTCTCCAGTAACCTGAGCCATCCTGTTCTGTCTGTTTCTGCCCTGCCTGCACAACTGGACTGTTTGTTTTTCTGCCATTTTTGTTACAACAGGGTTTTTTTTTTGGATTTTGTCTCTGTTTTTGATTTCCGTTATTAAAATCCTTCTTTTTAAAGAAACCTCTGCTGGTCTGGCTGAATTCTGGGTCCCCTGCCTCTGATCATTACATAAATACACACAAACAGATTATTTATTTTTTTTACAAACCTTTCTGTTAATCATGCCGATTTTCTGCTTACAGGAAATGAAAACAGTTGATGCTATGCATGGCTCTAATAAAAAGGGAGCAAAGCTTGCAAACTAGCATGGAGCACACATCTGAGAAAAATGGAGAGATGTTTTCAGGCAAGTTGTAATTGTTCTGTCATGTCAACTAGTATTAGTGATGTCACATGCTGTTTGGAGACTTGGAGAAAGAAATACAGTTCTAACTGTATAACCAGGAAGAAGGTGACAAATACTTCCTTGGTCAGAACAAATGTTTCCGTCTCCTGTTTAACGTATTAACTTTTTCAGAAAAGCCAAAACCTTCAAGAGAGTGTAAAAACTATTTTTGTGAAATTGAGGAAGTTATTTAAATGTTTAATCATCAACCTTTTCTAATGCAATACTACGGTGGCCCTGAGGTGCAAAGCGCTACAACTTTAAGGAAAGCACCCCAACATTAATGAAAGCGCTACAACAATAAGGAAAGCGCTACAACATTTAGGAAAGCGCTACAACATTTAGGAAAGCGCTACAACATTTAGGAAAGCGCTACAACATTTAGGAAAGCGCTACAACATTTAGGAAAGCGCTACAACATTTAGGAAAGCGCTACAACAATAAGGAAAGCACTCCAACATTAACAAAAATATTACAACATTAACAAAAGCACTTCAACATTAACGAAAGCACTCCAACAATAACGAAAGCGCTGCAACATTTAGGAAAGCGCTGCAACATTAACAAACCGGAAGAGGTACGTCCCAGTGGGAGACCTAAGAAATCGCTGATTGGACTACAGCTCGTTTTTACTTTTGAACCGAAAGTTATTCTGACTTTACTGTGTTTTTTAAAACCATGAATGTTCTCGGTGATCCAAACCGTAAGATGCAGTCTAAAACGCCACTTAGTCTGTTTATAAGTTTCGCTTTTATTAATTATGCTTTTTTTTAACTACGTGCGCTGTGTTTCTGTACCTCAACACTCTGGTCTGCTCCTCTCCCCTCCCTCCCCTCGGACCCAGGGGCTTTTATCAGCGGCAGCCTTATCACTACGTTTAATGTCTCTCTCCACTCCTACCAAAATGTCCTAATTAAAATCAATAGGAGAGTCCGTAGCTGTGTTTCATGCTATTTTCTTTTTGACGACACAGAACCAGTGGCGCTTCGGTGGGCGTGCTGCCTTGGCTTGAATTCAGGTGCGCAAAATTACGTTACATATAATTTAGGTGTGCACTTTTAAGGGTCATTTCAACAAGCTTGTTACATCAGGAGCTTCAGTTCAGACCCAATATTCATTCTCTTCCCTCTAAAGGAGCCCTATACAGTCTTTATTTATGCTTTTCCCCCACTGTTATCCCTCGCGCGCAGCGCACCAGGGTAAAATAGAGCAGCTGCGGATCATGCGTAAAGACGCCCACCCCCCCAGAAGCAGATTGTATGTTATCGTAGTTGATAATGAAACTACAGCTTATCATTAATCTATCCATGTTGGTCACATTTGTGAATGAGGCGGAGTTTGATCAAGCCTAAAAGGTCCAACATTTCCCCCTCAGCTGTAACCCTTAAAGCATACAGGGCTGCGTCGTTCACGCTGCGTCTTTACGCATGATCCGCAGCTGCTCTATTTTACCCTGGTGCGCTGCGCGCGAGGGATAACAGTGGGGGAAAAGCATAAATAAAGACTGTATAGGGCTCCTTTAGAGGGAAGAGAATGAATATTGGGTCTGAACTGAAGCTCCTGTATGGGGTAAGATCACTTCCTAAATAGACTTGTACATAAAAGGATAGTTGTGTCCATATTAGTCAGAAGTTGTGCATAACAAACATTTGTAAACTCATAATAATTTAAATCACATTCAAAAGATACAACATACAGTTTAAATAGTTACAACTTCAATAACTAATAAATACAAATTTCAAGTTTAAATTTGTGCTTTACTCTTTATGAATACAAACAGCAGCGACTGCTTGAGAATACGGATTTTTTCTTTGAGAATACGAATTCACAACAGTGGTCTGACGTCACGGTTTCCAAGGCTGGTTAATGGAGCACAGAGTGCGAAGATAGGAGCCGCGCATGCGCTCTTCAGACTGACCGTCTCTGAATGCACCGCGGCTGCAGCTTCATTCCAGACAGCGCAGAGATCACAGTGGTAAGTTAAACATTCCCTTTTCTGCTGCTGTTCTTCAAAAGTACGTTTTCAGATCGTTTGAGGTGAAAACATTATACTTTTAAGCTTCCCTATGTCGCCTGTTTACAGAGTTGGTGCGTAATTTAAAAAAAGAGTCTGATTTATTTGTTTTGTGTTTATCAGGCTGCGCGTGTTGCTTTATTAACTAAATAATTGCTGGAATAAATTGTAAATGTGTCCCGAGGATGACAGCAGCATATAAAATGGAGCTGGACGATAATTTAATAACAATATATATCAGTCGAAAGACGTGTGGCACAATAAGGGGAAAAAAGGGTCGATAAAAGTTGGTTATAGAGACAGTTTTCCTTCCTTCCTCTTAGCCTATTATATTAGTTGATGCTGCAGTCACTGCTTCCTCTCAACCAATCGTAATTGCGGACCCAGGCACACCGTCACAAAGGCAGCCCTCTCAAACCACAACACAGAGCACGTGAATATGTCGCAGCAAGGAGCGGCGGGGGAATTTGTCCCAAAACGGGGTTTTACTAGTTCGCCAGCCTGACAGAAATAAACCACAGTGATTTGTAAAATTTGCAAGGAACCGGTAAAAACAAAGTCTGGTAACGACTAAAGGCCCATTCATACCTCACGTAAAAGACGGATACGGATACGTGTGGAGTGTTTCATACGTTCTAACCGTCGATTTCGTCCGTACTTTGACACGAAAATTGGGAGCTTACGCTTACGGACGAAACGGATCAATACGGAGCAATACTACCGGAAACGGTGGGGGCACTATTGAGTTTGTAGTACAAAATGTCAACAAAACCACGAAGAAGGTTGTAATTCTGGGCTTTAAACAATGGCGGGATTCGAGGAACAACTTGCGGAGCTTGTCCGCAACTACCCACACATATGATATGTCGTGTCCGGGGCACAGGGACAAACAAAAAGTTTACTTAAGGAGCAAATACAACAAAATCACGTCTTGGACCGTCGCCATGTTGGATCAGTGACGAATCATTGGCGCCCAGCACTGCCACCTAGAGGACATATTGGTTATTGCGCACCTCAACGGACGGAGGTATGAAGGAGTCAACGGATAGAACGTACGGACAGAAATACGGACGTGCAGGCCAAACGTAGGGTATGAATGGGCCTTAACGCAACCAACTTGTTTAATCACGTAGGCCGCTCACTCCCGCAGCAGCGCGAGCCGTTTTAGCCCCGCGCGACTCCGTGTCATCTTCTTAGGAATCTTATGGAACTTCTTCCAAAACAAAGCAGGTATAGCAGCTAAACTGGGCTTCCTTCTTTGTGATAAAATGACAAAGCGTCCTGGCGGCGTAAGGACATCAGGCATGCAGTAACGTGCTTCATAGTGATGGACATGCTGCTGTTGTCTGCAGCTGAAAAACCTGGCTTCAAACAACTACTCGCCACTCTTGATCCGCGATATAAAGTTCCGGGCTGCAAGTTTTTCCTCTAAGAGCGCTGGTCACTTTAGTTTATTCTTTGTAAGTATTTGATAACATCACCCAGGTCTCTTAAGTTAAGTCATTTTTTATAAAAAAAAAATCAGTTATGGTTAAAAATGTTGGTTAAATAAGAATTTAATTGGGATTGAGTGTTTGTGTGTGATATATTAAAAGTAAGTCATTTAGCAATATTATAAGAGCCTGGTTTTAAATCTTTTTGATAATTATCTATCGATCAATATGCATTTTTTTATCAATATGCTTTTTTCTATATCGTCCAGCCCTAATATAAAATCTATAAATAAATTAATAAATTCTATAAATGTTTTTCCTATCTAATTGAGTTTCCTCTGAGTGAGGACACGAAGAATTGAGAGAAGAAAGAGGGAAAGAAAACAATAGTAACAATATATGAAAAAAATACAGATATTTATTTTAGACAAATGTTTTAACTTTGGAACAGAATGAAGGTGTAACATATTTAACAAATTAAGTTACTAACGTGGTTTAAAACAAAGAAATAACTTCTATTAACATCTTATACAAATAGACAACGCCTACAAACATACAATTAAAAATAGTTGGAATGGAAATTAATTTACTGATTATTTTATGTATTTTTACAGGTAGTGAAAAAAATGAAATGAAGCAGCATGTGTACATGACTACTACAACTGATCTACGTTAGGTCACATGTAGTCATGTCAACTTAAACATGCAGCCAGCTGGAGCAGCTCCCTGTCTTCAGCCGCCGGATGGTCATCCTCCTCTGGGTCAACCTCCTCGTCCTCCTCTGGGTCCACCTCCTCATCCTCCACGTCTAGCTGGTCCCCTACCTCTATACTAATATTATGGAGGATGAAGCAGGCGGCGATTACTTTTGGGGCAAAAGTCAGGCAGACCTCCAACGCCCTTAAGAAGATGGAACGCGACCGTGTCTTCAGATCACCAAAGACACGCTCAATGATGTTTCTTGCCCTGGCGTGGTGCCTGTTGTAGCGTGCCTCCACTTGACCTGCACCAAATATAAAATTAACTTGTAATTTAGGTAATATGATGATATGTCTTAATCTTCTATCCAATTAATATAATCTATGTATCAATTGTGTGTCATTGTTGGCTCTATTTAAGGACAAGAAGGTAAGAGATCTTACTGGCAAGCTGTTTCCCTATAGGATCCACCGCAGGCCAGCCAGTGGCCATCCATGGACCTTCTGGATGGGCAGCAGCTGAAGGAGGAGGACGATGGTGGCCCTTCTTAGCCTGGCGGCTGGTTTCAGGTCCCCTTCATTAAAAAATATTTGGAGGATCGGCACAGAAGTGTTTATCCTCACATTTTTTGTTTCTGTTTCTTCCTGTAAATAAAAAATGCCAAATGTTACCATAATTGTTTTTTCAATTCTCACCTTTTCACACCATAAAACTATATGTGGTTAACATGCAGATTATTATAGTTCTCAAGAAAGAAAGGGTCAAATGTATCGTAGTAAATGTAACAAATGGCTTCCCTTCTCTGGTATTTCTACCATTTCACTGAAATAATTAACTGAACTAACTGCACACAATTTATAGATTAATCATTGTAAAGGTGGGCAGACAGAAATAACTTTTCCTTAATGATCAATGCTGTGAAGGTTAGTAGGTGCAAGAAAGTAGTTTAACCCTAATCCCTTTACTGTTAATAATATATACAATTATGTTTTCATTTTAATTATTTACAGATAGTCACAATTTCAATGTGATCACATGTTTAATACCATCCTCAATGTTGTTGTTTTTTTAAGATAAAAGTAGGAAATAGGCTGTCAATGTTAAAAAAAACCTACCAGTTGGCACAGACGCTCAACGTCGGACTTTTTATTAAAATTACGCACTAACTCTGTAAACAGGCCACATAGGGAAGCTTAAAAGTATAATGTTCTCACCTCAAACGATCTGAAAACGTACTTTTGAAGAACAGCAGCAGAAAAGGGAATGTTTAACTTACCACTGTGATCTCTGCGCTGTCTGGAATGAAGCTGCAGCCGCGGTGTATTCAGAGATGGTCAGTCTGAAGAGCGCATGCGCGGCTCCTATCTTCGCACTCTGTGCTCCATTAACCAGCCTTGGAAACCGTGACGTCAGACCACTGTTGTGAATTCGTATTCTCAAAGAAAAAATCCGTATTCTCAAGCAGTCGCTGCTGTTTGTATTCATAAAGAGTAAAGCACAAATTTAAACTTGAAATTTGTATTTATTAGTTATTGAAGTTGTAACTATTTAAACTGTATGTTGTATCTTTTGAATGCGATTTAAATTATTATGAGTTTACAAATGTTTGTTATGCACAACTTCTGACTAATATGGACACAACTATCCTTTTATGTACAAGTCTATTTAGGAAGTGATCTTACCCCATACTCCTGATGTTACAAGCTTGTTGAAATGACCCTTAAAAGTGCACACCTAAATTATATGTAACGTAATTTTGCGCACCTGAATTCAAGCCAAGGCAGCACGCCCACCGAAGCGCCACTGGTTCTGTGTCGTCAAAAAGAAAATAGCATGAAACACAGCTACGGACTCTCCTATTGATTTTAATTAGGACATTTTGGTAGGAGTGGAGAGAGACATTAAACGTAGTGATAAGGCTGCCGCTGATAAAAGCCCCTGGGTCCGAGGGGAGGGAGGGGAGAGGAGCAGACCAGAGTGTTGAGGTACAGAAACACAGCGCACGTAGTTAAAAAAAAGCATAATTAATAAAAGCGAAACTTATAAACAGACTAAGTGGCGTTTTAGACTGCATCTTACGGTTTGGATCACCGAGAACATTCATGGTTTTAAAAAACACAGTAAAGCCAGAATAACTTTCGGTTCAAAAGTAAAAACGAGCTGTAGTCCAATCAGCGATTTCTTAGGTCTCCCACTGGGACGTACCTCTTCCGGTTTGTTAATGTTGCAGCGCTTTCCTAAATGTTGCAGCGCTTTCGTTATTGTTGGAGTGCTTTCGTTAATGTTGAAGTGCTTTTGTTAATGTTGTAATATTTTTGTTAATGTTGGAGTGCTTTCCTTATTGTTGTAGCGCTTTCATTAATGTTGGGGTGCTTTCCTTAAAGTTGTAGCGCTTTGCACCTCAGGGCCACCGTACAATACTTATTTTATGTACATAAAAATATGATGGAAACACATCTACATACGTAGTTGAACAACGGAGGATTTTATTTACACCAAGTCCATATCAAAAAATCCTAGATTTATGCACCGATCTGGAGAAATCTTAAAGGTATATAACCATGTAATATGCATATAAAAAAAGACCAAAAACCATTTGATCATGATACAATAAGGTTATATACAACAAGCCTCCATCTTGATGGTCCTTTTTGAGCTGAAAGATAATTTACTCTCAGGCGCGATTAACAAGTATAAACAGATGTGACGCCATCTAGCGACAGCATCACCGTACTCTCATAATGCCGGTTTGAATTAATAAATCAGTATTAATTAATGCCGGACCGAGCCTGACCCTCTGCAATGCCTCACAGTAAAGCGGCAGCTCGGCGTGATAAAGGCCAACGTTATTAATTAAATAAAATGATCTACAGCAACTTTAAGAGCCTCATATCAGAACATTTACTCACGTCAGTCAACTCTGCGTCACATCTGAGCCTCGGCAGGTTTCAATGAAGTCCAGCGTTCATTTGTATATAACCAGAGTGAGCTACTGACGTCTTAATAAAAAGAAAGTCAAATAACGTAGCTATGCACCTTTAAGCCAAATTAAGAATTCCCAAAGAACTATGAATATGTAATGATCACAGACTAAATGGAACATAGCCCACCTATGGTGACAGCAGCTTCTGTAGCCCCGGCCCGCCCAACAGGTGACTGCATGTAACACTGAAACCTTCGGCAAAAAGTGCATCGAGAGGAAGATTATGAAAATATCATACATACTTCTTGCTTGAAATTTCAGCAAAATGTATATAAATGCAGATGCTTTCTTAAAATGTTGAGTTTTCCACATAAAGTATGGGGAATGGCGGCCGTGTTTTATGTATTTATTTATTTTGGGGTGGGGGTTGCTGGGAGAAACTTGAGTCACATGACTGAGTTGCAAGCCAATGAAAATGAATAGGCCAAAAAAAATGTAGGACTGAAACATGTTGAGGAGCCAAATTGTGGCTCCTCAACTACATTTCCCTCAATGGACCCAAGTTGCTATCACACATTTTTTCGTATGAACTAATGAACAACACTAACTGAGACTTCAGTCCTATCATTCACACACTGTAATAGACCCTAATGGAGCTTCACTGTTCATGAGCATCATATCTCTCCAACATATATTTAAGAGGTTTGAGATGGGCCTGTAGTTCTGCAGAATTGTTCTTTTTCAGCAGTGGTTTGATAATTGCTGTTTTTAGAGACTGGGGAAATCACCTGACAGAAGGAATGTGTTTATTATCTGAGACAAATCAGACGCTATGACAGGCAAAACTTTCTTAAAGAACGCTGTAGGTAGAACATCAAGGCAGCAGAAGGAGGAACTTAGCTGGTGAACGATTTCCTCTAAGCTTTTGTAGTTCATTTGGCAGAATAGGGTGGGGGTAAATAAACAGAGTGAATAAGTTGCGCTAATAATTGATTTCAGATTCCTTCTTCCAGGAATTTCTAGGCCGGTCGAAATACAAACTGCGCAAAGATAAACCGAGTAGAGAAGAGTGGAGCTGGGCGAGCTAAACCAAGTAGCTGCACCTTCACTGTCTGCAGCCCATATATACTAAAGGAACAATCTAGCTTTCATTAAGAAACATTGCTCCATTTCTCTTTCAGTCAGTCACTGCATTCTTTGGCAAATTGTATGATAATACTTTGGGCAGGCTATATTGATGATAGCACCACATAGCATTTTCTAATTGCTCTATCACCCATGAATGAATGTAGAGCTTTGATCCTGCAGCTCACTTTGTTTTCCATTTTAACAGCATTTGGGATCATTTTATCTGACCAACCAATCAATTTCTGTACTCTTATGTTTTCTCCTTTCTAACCAATGTTTTACTCAAAGTACACTGGTCTTCTAAACAGTGTCTGGAACAACCCATTTTATTCTGATCTGTTGTAAAAATTGCTATAAAAACAGCATTAAAAACATCTGCTGCCTTTGCCTGTAAATGAGGGGCCAAAAGATTGTTTACTGAATGAATAACCACACTGACTCCACATTATCATACTTCATTCATTTAAATATTTTTTTAAGTTGCACAAACTTTGGTGGGTCCAGAAAAGGCTGAGTCACGTCAGTAGAGAAACATTTCAGTTGCACTTTTAGTGATGAAGCATCTGCTCTGAAGGCCTCTGCAGCTGTTTACACAGAGCTCTGCTTTGTAAACACCCAACTGCGTCCTCATAATCCAGAGATGTCATGTGGCCCGGTAAGGTGTGCTCAGAATGGTGATTTCTCTGTGCAAACAGCCACAGGGAGCAGGACAGAGAAAGATCTTCCCGTGTGACGTGTGGGAAGAATTTTAATCGTGAGACCCAGTTGGTTACTTTTAGGCATCTGTTGCAAATGAGCCGTCCGAAAACCTTTCAAACCATCAAGCCGTCCTTGATGAAGAATAAAGAGAAGCAATACCAAGAACTGTGGCCTCTTTGTCTGGTAGTCTCTGATCTAGGTGCTTGTTGAGGCCTCCATCTGAGTCTTCTGGAGCTTTTGACAAATCAAACTGGGCTGATCTGGATTAAATGCATAGGAGAAATCAAAGAATATGATCATCACAGCGCTGTCCACCTTATTTAAATGACTGTGGGTTTGTTGAAGCAGGTGTATGATGGCGTCTTCGACTCCATCTCCACAACGATAAGTAACTGCAGGGGGTCCTGATTGCTGGTTTGCTTACTCAGGTGGACCAGCAGGAGTCTCCCTAGGACAGAATAGAAGTCCAGTTGTTTTGTTTTTAACCTTTTTTGGAGGTCTCTCTAGGACCTTCATGGTGTGGGATGTCAGGGCAACAGGTCTAAAGCCATTGAAGACTGATGGGTGAGTTTCCTTTGGTACCGGAACAATGCAGGTCTTCCACAACACTGGAACCTTCTCCTTGGTCAGACTAAGGATAATGAGGTGTTTTAGAATCCCAGAGAGCTGGTCTGCACAGGCTTTTAGGACCCTAAGGCAGATACCACCTGGACCTGCGGCCTTATTCCAGTTCAGTCTCTCCAGCTCCACTTGACTTTTATAGACAGTAAAGTTGAAGGGATATGCAAAGGGAGCATCACCATTGTTTGATTTGGTTGACAACAAATACGCAGAAGCAGAAAAGGTGTCTATGGCTGAGATGTAAGATAAATCATCTGTGAGGCCCCATGGAAGGTTTGGGTCAAATGAGGGCGAGGTGTTCGTTTGGCTGTGGGCAGGAGAGGAGAATGCTGAGCTTGTTCCTGAACCGAACCTGTTGAAGACATGTTCCCCTCCATGGCTGTACAGACTTTCATCTGCCTGATCCTCCTTACATGTATGTATATATATATAAAACATTAAATTATATCAGGTGAAAACATCAATACACAACCAACGTGTTGGTCAGTGTTCCTGTTATTATGGCCGAAAGCAGCTCTAAAAAGGTGGGTTTTCAGTCTTGATTTAAAGGAACTCAGTGCTTCGGCTGATTTTCTGGAGGTTTGGTCCAGATTTGTGGAGCATAGGAACTGAATGCTGCTTCTCCATGTTTGGTTCTCAGATTCAGTAAAATTTATATCTGAAATTACACTGAGTCATAGATGTTTTAATGCAGCTGTCTAATACCTGATAAAAAGAAAAAGGGACTGATTTGTCCTATCATCTGTCAGTGTTCTGTGTTTATTCTAATTAATAAGGTATCTTGGTTGCCCTGTTTGATTCTTTTCCTACAACCTTGGTCTTTGTTCCCCATTTTTCTTTTCTCAACACAATCTCAGATGGTTATGCTCCATCTTCTCCTCAGACCTACTGCTTCATTCTTTCTCTAACTGAGAACAACGCCATCCCTCTGTTATAACCACACAACATTTAATAGCAACAGTTAAAGAAAAGAAGGAATTTATTGCCATTTCCAGGCACATTGAGTAGTTTTGAGTTTTCTTTGTTCACTGCACAAAGAAATCTAAGCAAACTATTGTTTCACCAGAGCTATAAATGCACAGATAAATAATGAACTGCAATGCAAGGACGGATTACGGACCGGGCCAGTGGGGCCAGCGCCCAGGGGCCCTCTGGGGCCAGGGGCCCCGGGGGGGCCCGAGACCAAAACTGTTTCAACATATACGATACAATAAATTGTTATTTCATAGGGCGTCTGATGAAAACAAGGAGGGAGTGGGGACCCCTGACATTTGGCTACCAAGGGCCCTTTGAGGGCTGGGGTGGCGAGTGGGGGGTACTTCCTACCAGGGCCCTCTGACTAACCACAGGCCCTTAGGGTGCTTTTAGCGGGCTCCACAGCTGCTCCTGCTAGTCAGCCATGGGCCCTGATGAAAGCACCCTCACCCTGGAACGTTGGTAAGAGTGGATGTGGTTGTGGAAGGGCCCTTGCCCTGCTTTTGGGCCCCTTATGAAAATGGATGAGGGGTGGGGGTGGAGGATATTTTCAGCAGGCCCTATAACTCCCAGGGCCCCTAGCCCTGCTTTTACCTTATGACAATGGATGGTGTGGTGGGCCTCTGACTGATTTTGAGGACCCCTACCAGGGGCCTCTGACTTACCACATGCCCCGGGTAAGGGTGCTTTTAGCGGGCCCCACATGGATCCCAGCTAGTATGCTTAAAAGAGGTGGACTGTAGCTCGATCCACATGTAGTGTCATCGCTAGTGGCGTACCGCGAGGAGCGATTTTTAGAACGTGACGTCATATCACGTGGTACGAGGCAGGGCAAATATGCGTTTTCCTCCTCTCTTTCGCTGTACGTTACCCTTGGTTTTACTCAGTAAAACTACCGCTTTTTCTAAGTCTAAGACGTCTCCTAACCATGGTTTTTAAACATTGATGTTATGGAACGTGCAACAGCGACTCGAGGTACGCTGATAGGCCGCATATGAAGGATGTTAAAGCCGCAAGCGGCGTTGATCGGCCCTCGCTGCCAAGCGCAGCTCCGGCCTATTGGCCACCACTGCGGTGGGGGGCGGCCGGCGGTGCGCAAACCCTGCCGGCCGGCCAGCTGACCGGCAGGGTTTGCGCACCGCCGGCCGCCCCCCACCGCAGATGCTGTCACGCATTTTCCTCGCCTTTCCACCGGGCGATTCCCACAAACGCGTTCAGCAGCGCTCCCCCATGACTGACAAAAAATCTGGTGCAGACCGGTCGATGCAGCGAGGAGATACAGCCGTTGGATAATGATAATGCATTTGGCCACCGGACCAGACTAAATTGCTCGGCGGGCCGGACAATTTATACCGATTCCTGGACGGTGATTACAAACAGAAAAAAAAAACGCCCGCTGAAGCCATGAACGCCGAGCAGGGGAAAAACATCGACTTACCGTTCTATCAACTCGGCCCGTTTTCCAGTCTTTCTAAGCCCTCAACACTCAAGCCATCGTTTGAGCTGAACGCTGGTATGTTGTTCCACAGTTCTACCAGTAAAATGGGCGCCTGGACATCCTCTTGTGATAGTTTAACAGCTGAAAAGTCGGTCCTATCGTTGTATCTGTTGCATGTGAATTGGCTGGTTGCTACGTGCGCTCTCACACCGTTTGTCCTACCTTAGCGGCAAGGGGCGTTGCTCATGAGATGGTGACGTCACGTGCGCGGTACGCCATTGTAACTGCACGGATCTCAGCATGGATCTCAGACATGTCGTCAATGACAAGACTTCAAATAACAAATGTGTCACTTGTGATGTGTTAATTGTAAAATGAGACCTGTGTTTTACCATAGTAACAACCGGGGCTAAAAAAGGGGGAGAAAAAAGTGCTCTACCAAGTGCGATGTGTAATAAATTGGAGTAAAGAGAGAGCAACGGTCTTAAACTCTGGCATGAATGCAAAAGTGCTGTTTCATACAGATCCGAATTACAAGCAAATTCTACCCAGTAGCACAATTTTAATTTGGAGACAGATGATGAAACAACAAGTAGTTTTATTGTAGTAGCTGTGGCTGCGTATGTGTGTTTGTAACCCTGATATTATGTTCATTGGAAAACATGTTTTTTTCAGCTTATTCAATGTTTTTTTCCTTATTTCCTCACAATTTGGACCTAACATGTTTCATAAGCCTGCTGTAAAACACTCACACTTAATATGTATTTACAATGATAAAACGTAATTTAATACTGCAATTAACACAGCATTTTTAATATAGCCAACTCAATACCTTCCCTCATATCTGTCTTCCTCTCCATGCCTCTGTCACACACATGCACACAGCATGCATTTTTTGTAGTAGATAGTGGCTGCCCCTCCCCCACTCTCTCACTCAGTTTAAACCTTAGCAAGTTGTTAATTTCATTGAACATATTGACAGTGTTTCTGATTGCGCTTAGTTTCAACAATTTAATTCTCTTTGCATTTTTGAATTTACATCATTTGAGATCGTGTGCATATAGCTGCACCTAGTATTTCTGCTAGGTTTCATTGAACTCTGGCTACTCCATGGCTAGCTACTCCTCTGGCTACTCCGTGGTCGTGGCACATTAAGCCACCAGTGGCTTAATGTGCCACGACCAGGCTAGCTGTAATTGTCCAGACAGACGTAAAGCGACAAACCGCTTCAATTTATTCACAATCCACAATAGCAGGGTTTGTAAACTTTTTTTTTGGGGGGGGGGCCTTGGGCAAATTCTTTGCCCAGGTGCCCAGACTACCCTTAATCCGTCCCTGCTCAGTACCCTGCTTGTAATACGTGTTTCCTGGACTCATTTTCCAATGTGTAACAGTGTAATAATACCGCCAATAACTTAAAACTACTTTATTATTTCATTAAGTATTATTTGAACAGTTGTGTTTTTTTCTGTTTTAACCCACTAACTGAAGAACGTGTTAACACTTCTCTATCACTTTTTAACAAAAGTAAAACATGTCTACTTCCATGTCTGGTCGGGTAAAAATGAGACGGAGCCGACTGGACTGGCTTTTCCTGGGTCCAGTTAGCTCCGCCTCCAGCTCCGCATCACCCCCGAAAATTAACATAATCTCACTCTCAACTTTTGATAAAAGTTGAGAGGTCTGTCTAAGAATGTGTTTAATGTTCGATGAATGTATTGGTTCTGATAGTAAACCCTAATTAGTTTGTGGATATTTACTTCCAAATGGACAAATACTAATATGCTTGAATGATATTCAACTTTTTCTTTTACAAAACTGAGTTTATGAACCACTGAGGTACATTATCTAAATTGTGACAGTAATGCCTTTATGCACTTTTGTCTTAATTCAGTATAGATCTCTTGCTCAGTGCATTATTCTTTAGTTTCAGCAATTTGAAATATAAAAGTAACTTCATTGTTCATGTGAAACAATTCCTTAATGAATTAGTAAAAAGCAACATTGTACATTTTGTTTATTCAACTAAGACAGGCATGGTCTGTTTCCTTGTTTGTTACTTTTATTATTTATTTATTATTATTCCTTTTACTTTAACTGGCCTTTACTAAAGCTAAAACAGGAACTTAACTGACCCTTCATAGACATTCAGGTTTAATGTATTGCCAGAAAACTTAATGAAGACAACAAGAATGGGAGTGGCGCAGGAGCGGGAGTCATTCTGAGTGGGAGCGGGATGGGAGTGGGAGTAATTTTACCAGGATTGGGACGGTCACGGGACACAATTTTTTTCAGTGGGAGTGGGACGGGACAGGAGTGAAAATCCACCTGTGTCACCCTCTAATGCGCATCAGTGCTTGTAGCGGTTCAGAGTCACAGCACCATGAGCAGCGCTGTTTGTAGGCGCTGCGCGATCAATAGAGAGACAAAGTCACTCAATTTAATCTTGTACATAAAACATTCGGCCCAAATTAAATTTTTCCTCTGCTGACGTAAACGATGTAAATTCAGGAGAGAGAAAAACATTTTCTGATTCTTGATCGTTTTCGTCTCCCGGATCCGTTGCAATTCTGACTCCTCTCTCTTGGTTCTCTCGCTGCTGCAGTGAAGTAAACAGAAGTAAAACTGTCTGTTTTACTTCCGCTTAGCTGACATAGAAAAACCTTTTGCGAGATCTCGCAAAAGGTTTTTTTTTTCTTCCGGAGCCCCTAAAGGGACATGTAGTTTCTGAACAGGACTACCAACTATAGCTTTAAGTGATCAAAGCTGCAGCTCATGAGAAAGTGCTCATGCATCACTGTGGGCACAGCAGCAGAGTGAGAGAAGCTCTGTTACGCACTGGGACTACAAAACGACCACAGCTGTGACAGAGATGTGCTGTATCTTGTTTAAATGGTAGGACTCTAGTTTTTACTGACACCGACCTTGGGGGGTAGACTTAAGCACTTCTGCGCAGCAGTTTTCTGAAAGTCAGCAACGTTTGATAGACAGCAAATGGCCTTTTGCGTATTTAAAATGTTGTAAAACCGAAAGCATTTGTGAAAAAAATAGGGACTGGTTTTATAAACATCATAGCCTCTTTGTTAGAGGTATTTAGGAAAGACAGGAAGAAACGTGACCCTTTCTGACCTACTTTTAAAGCCTGATAAAATATACGTGGCTCTGATAGTACCGAGATCGGGCAAAACGGGTTTAACATATTTATTTTGTGAAATCCTGCATAAGAAGTAGTGATTGCTCCTTCTATGTTTTGTTTGTTATAACTGTAAAAAGAAAAGAAACAGTCCTTTCCTCTCTGTTTATGTATTATATATTTTATTCAGCTTTTACTACGACCAAACTATTTCCCACATTTCCCCTTAGTGCTTTCTGTCATTGTTTTATTTCCCAGAAATTCACAGGGCAGTGGTTTTCCTCTCTACTCACCTCATTTTGACTGGATTTCACTACCCCACCGTGGGATTCAAGCCTAATAAAAAATCCTTGCTCTCCTTCTAAGTGACAGGCCTTCTGGGCTTGTTGGGTCCACAGTGGGGAGCCAGTTATTTCAGTAAATAAACCCCCTGGACATCGTATCAACCCTGCAGTTAGCCAGCCTTTTTTCAGTCTTTTCATGTCTGTGTTGAGGTTGTTTCCTTTAACCTTTCTTTTCTTGTCAATATTTAGTCTATCGGTGTTGGACCTGTAGGTCAATAAGGTCAAACATGAATGTTAGTTTTCTTATTTGTTCCCCTTATTTTTTACTCTATCTGGGACTGTTGGACACAAACATGCATCTTTTAAAGCTTCCTATAGAAATTAAATTCAATTTTATTTATATAGCGCCGATTCATGAAGCATGTAATCTCAAGGCACTTTACAAAGTCAAATCAAGCATATTATACAGATTGGTCAAAAATATCCTATATAAGGGAACCAGTTGATTGCATCAAAGTCCCGACAAGCAGCATTCACTCCTGGAGAAGCGTAGAGCTACAGGGAGAGTCGTCTGCATTGTCCATGGCTTTGCAGCAATCCCTCATACTGATCAAGCATGGAGCGACAGTGGAAAGAAAAACTCCCCATTAACGGGAAGGAAAACCTCCAGCAGAACCAGAACCAGGCTCAGTATGAACGGTCATCTGCCTCGACCCACTGGGGGTTACAGAAGACAGAGCAGAGACACAACAAGAGAGACAAACATTGATCCAGTAATCTGTTCTACATTAGATGGTAATAGCGGCTGATCTGTCTTCCCTGGATGATGTCACAGTCAACAGAACGTCAGACCAGGTGTACCTACTATGAAGAAAAAAGAGAGAGAACAAAAAGTTAAAAGCTGAAATGACGACAAGCAATGCAAATTGGAGAAATGTTAGTTATCAACACATCTCTTGTGACCACAACTGCGATAGATATATTTATAGGTTTTTTAAAATATAAAGCTTCAGTTTTCACCATACTTACAAAATAATATTAATTTTTTGTGTTCTTTTGACCATTTAAATGCTAGTTTAAGTATTAAGTTATTTTTATTTCAGGAAAAAAGTATTTTTCAGATCCCATACTAACATATTTTTTACTCAAAATAGCAAAAATTGACAGCAACGATAGTTCCTGGTAAGTTTTATTTATTTATGATTTTTTTTAACCAAAGTCTACCTTAGTCCTTTAGACACACAAAAAAATCCCCGACCGACATTTAAACATGAAGCTGAAGTGCAAGTTCAATTGAAGAAACTCATCGCCTGCCTCCATTCAATCAGAGTCCGATCCGCCTCTGATGTGAGCCAATCAGCTACAAACCGCACCTCCATGAAGCCAATCAGCATCCCGCGCTCATCTTAAAAGCAACTTCAAATCCACGTCTCAGCCTGCTAACCAGCAGGCGCAAATGGATTGCGTGTTGGATTTCGAATCAGATGTCCGATTCAACCCACCCCCAACCCCTTCTCCACCATCATAGCTGAGTTCATCTAGCTTCCAAGACGTTCCTCCATCCTCAACCCATCAGAGTGTTTTCTCCCTTCAGTCTTCAGCACTCCCTATCACCTCGTTATTGGTCCGGCAGAAGACCACCATGTTGGGCCCGGTTTTGCCAGAGGTTTCTTCCCAAAGGGGAGTTTTTCCTCTCCACAGTCACTTCAAGCTTGCTCATCATGGACAGTTGATGCAAACCTGTGTTTATCAAGTTGGACATCTATCTTAAACAGATCACCATATGGACTGAACAAACTTCTTCTATCTCCACTCCACCACCAGTTTCAGACCTGGGGGGAACATCCCTGTTCTCATACATCTACTTATGCATATTAAAGTATAATTCAGCATTAATGTTCCTGCCGAGGTCTGAGCGCCAAAGACTTAGAATATTGTGTCAATAAAATCCTTCTAATTGCCATTTCTTTCTCTGTGAGTTTTTCAGATTGAAATGACATATCAACATATTTCTCCCCTTTTTATGAATGCCATTATAAAGCTCAGAACTCACCAGAAATATCAAATATTAATTATCAGATATTTTCACAACTACAATAACTGTTTTAACCTTTCAACTATTTTTAGTTGTTTTTTTCATCTCTTTTAATAAAGTTGGATTTTTTAGGAGGCATCACCAAAAGCAACATTGACTATAAGACTTTTTATCAAAGAGTTTTTTTCTCCCATCCCATATGTTGAAACTGGAAAAGATAGAGTCCAGAAAAATATCTTCACCTTAAAGGAAAAAGAAGCACCAAGTTAAATGGAATGTTGATATCAACATTAGTTTATTCAAAATATAATTTTTCCTTATGAATCAATGGGACAGAAATGCTGCAGGGACGGACTGCTTCATTTAGTCAAACTTGAAAATAAAATACACCCCAAAATAAAAATAATTAACTATTTTCAGAAACTGAGACCACCACTCATCACATTTCTGTAAAGAAATACTTTTCTCCATGTCTTATTAAAATGTTTTGAATCAATCTGTTTTCAGGATGAACTGCCGTTTATCAGAGTCCCCCGCTCCTCTCTGTTTACCAGGGAGGAGCCCACTTACAGCAGTGCACTAAAAAAGATGTTGCCTTAAAATTAAAAGACAGATTTTAAAAATAAAAGCCACATATTTGGGTTTATGTAAAAAATCACCACTTTATACATATTTGGTATCACCTGTTCAGGGTGCACTGCCTCTCTCGCCAATGACCACTGGCGATGGGTACCAGCCAAAACAAATATATAATATTTAATGATCTATATTTATATGTAAAAAATCTAAATTTTACAGCCTTTTCTTTGGGTTGGACATGTTATGCCAGTACTATCCTTTAACCTCTGTAAATATTCCCTATTCAAAAAGAAACCTTTGCTCTTGGCATTGCTTGTGGCTACAGCCGGTTCCATGAGAAACTGGGGAGATGAGATAAAATGAGAAGACTTTATTGTCCAGTGGTTTAAAACACAATGAAAATTTGCCTTTGGCATCTTGATAGTCAGCCAGCATGTAAAACAGACACTAAATACAATCAATAAATAATCACAATAGAAAGAATAGATAATGTGAGAGTTACAATTAAAACAGCAGCCAATATAATACAACAATTAAGAATCATTTAGTGCACTAGATCACAAGCAAAGAAGCAAATTGTTTAACTTGGTTTCAGGCTAACTTGGGGGAACAGCATAGTAAAAAACACAGAACAAAATGTAAAACTGAATATGCTCGAAGGCACAAAGGTAATTCTGTTCTTCCATAAGAAATATTTCTGCAGCAGCATAGTTTGTCTGCTGTTGAAAAATGTTCTGTTGTTTTCACATGGATCAAATCTGTTTTGCATCAGATCCAGCCGTATAAGCTGATGTATACGTGCTGAGCAAAACACGTAAATAAAAGTCTGATGTATGGTTGTGTGTTCTGGCTGGTGAACAGCTTGGGCTCGCTGGGAAAATAAAAACAGAATCTATATGTGTGCAGCAGAGCAAACATCATACATTAGGGCCGCCTACGTCCGGGCGCCTTTGTGAGGAAAGACATTTACTGCATGTATGAACAATACCAGGGGTGAACTGCATTAATTACGCTTTAATTTAAATCATCCACAGCTCCAGCTTCTGTTAAAATTTAAAAGGAACTTTTGTCTTACTTAAAACCAAAAATACGTGTTACATATGTCTCAGTACATGTCTGACATCTTTTTAATGAAAAATACAATGTTCTCAGTTTAAGGTTTTTGTGCATTTTCTACTCTGCACACGTTGCACCAAAAAGGCACTTTAAAGCCAAAGGTTTCTGCTCGCTTTGTCCCCGTCATGCTGAAGCCTGAGGGACAAATTGTCTGCCAACGCAGCTCCAAGACACAATTTCTAGTGTGAGAAAGCAACTGAGAGACTCAAACTTCCATTTATAAAAATCACTGCCTTCTTTCGGAATGGATAAATTTTCATTCAACCTCAGCACAGTGAATTTTAACCAGTTTGCCAGCAAACATGTGGAAGCAGTACCTCCAAAATGTAACTTTTGCCTACATGAAAAATGCTATGTGAGGCAGAAAATGACACGCCACATCCACAGTGTGAGACATGGTGGTGGCAGCATCATGCTGCGGGGAGGCTTTTCTTCAGCAGGAAAAGAGAAGCTGGTCAGAGTTGGTGGAAAGATGGACGGAGGAAGTCAGGACAGTTCTGGAGGAAAACCTGTTAGATGCTGCAGGAGACCTGAGACCGAGGAGGAGGTTCACCTTCCAGCAGGAGAACCAGCCTGAACATCCAGAGGTATTATGGGATGGTTCAGATTTAAAAAATGAGGCTCTGGGATGTTCTCCATACAATCTGACTCAGTTGGAGCTGTATTGAAAGCTTCTTAATTCCAGATGTGCAAAGCAAGGAGAGACTTGCGCTGAAAGATTTAAAGCTGCAAAAGGGATTCAAGAAAATATCGACTCAAGGGGCTGAAGGCAGCTGCCCACCAAAGCTTTCTTTGTGTTGCTCTATCCCATAAAATCCAAACAAAACACAAGTTTGGAGTTGAAACGAGACAAAATGTCAATTGGTCAAATGATCTAAATACATATTTACGTGTCACTGTGAACATGAGATTAGACAACAGGCAGATCTGCCCCGTCACCTACTTTTCTTGGTCTTTCTGTTCTTGAGGAAGTCTCTGAGATATAAATATTTTTTTCACACAGGCCAGTTTGGATAGCTTTTGTTTTTTCTTATGGATAGAAAAAAAACAAATTTATAAACTGCTTTTTGTACTTACGTAGATTAACTTTGTATGATGTAAAAATGTGTTTTGATGATCTGAACCATTTCAGTGAGACAAAGAAAAAGCAAACAGAAGCGATTTCTATGGGGGCAAAATGTTCCTGCACTGTGGATGCTGCATACCTATCTGACCCAGTAGTGGACAAACTTCACCAGAAAGGAAGACCCTCTTTGCTTGCCAACAGTTTGAGGTCCAAATCCTCCTTTGCTAGGATCAGTTTTTTAGAGACAATCATGCTGCAAGTCAACTTTAGTTCATAAAGCGTAGTTAAGAAAAATTAGTAAGGGGTTCAAGGTCACTTTATGCATAGGAAAAAAGGGTAGATTTGTGTTCTGGTTCACAACATTCATACAAACACCAGATTCATTCAAAATAACTAATAGTGCTCAAAATGCTCCAGGCTTCACAAATAACATCAGAGCAGGACACAGAAGAGGAGATAAATGGTAGAGTAAATATATTTCACTGGTAATCATTTCTGCTTTATGACAAATATAGTATTTATACATACTTGAACTGTCTTTATTCAGTGTTTTAGGCTGCCAAGCTTCTTTAGTTTAGTTTAATGTAAAGATGTGGAGCCTTTAAAGAGATTAACAGTAAAGAAAGCCATCTGTAGAAACACAGCCTGCAGCTTCCTTGCAATATGCAAAAACAAAGAGAAGAAGGGCTCAGAGAAGCCCGTGGTACAAGAATATAAGGCCTTACACATCAAAGCATCGCTGTCAATAAAATCTGCGTAGTATGTTTATGTGTAGATGAAGGCATTACAGTATATTCATTCTTATCGGAGCGCTTTGGAAGCGATAACATTATCAGGCTGAACTGAGGCAGAGATACAAAGTAAGACGGGCAGACGCTGAGGCGGCTGTCAGATCCTCGACTCAGGGTTAAATTGAGTAGCAGCAGTTCACATTATCCTCTGTTTCTCTGCATTAGACCATATGACCATGAGCAGCCTGCCAGAGATAATCATCTTACAGTGGTGTGTGTGTGTGTGTGTGTGTGTGCTTACCTGCATTAAGTCGGAGAAAATGCCAACAGCATCAGTCAGAGTGAAGGTCAGATATCTGGCCTGACCTTTAGACCCTCATCACCCTCACTGTCTGTCTTTATAACTCTCTTCCTTCTCTCTTTACTTTTTTTGTCTTTATTTGCTTTATCTGAAAATTTCACTTCAATCCATTTTCTTTTTATTATAATCTCTCAATGAAGAGATTATTTCTGGGTTGCCTCCGTGGTTCCAGTACATCTCAGCGAGCAGGACGTTATATATTATGTGTGTAGCTATAACCTCAGCCTTTGTGTATATTAGCAAACCCAATGCTTGGTACAAGGCAATCATCAGAGATGAAATGCATGTGTTGTCTCTAATGTGAGGTTTTCTTCCTATTCAGTCAGATTGCCTCCCCACTCTGTGAAATAACACTGTCCAGATCATTTTCCTGCTCTGTCTCATTGATTCAGATGCTGTTTCATCTGACAGCTCAGCATGGAGGAATGAATGTCTGACTTAAATTAGAAGTGGAGGTGTACATTTCAAGCTTACTCCAGAGCTGAGTGTTTCCTGGAATGAGGCAAGATCCCAGCATTCACACCTTACAAAAAAACCCTGATTGATTTAACTGACCAGCACTTCAGGTTTTCGGTTTCCTCCAGCTTTTTATCATTATGTTTGTTTTAATCGTTTCAGAAATGTAATCAAAATGATAGTCCTCACCTCCTTGTATACAATGGTGTCTGTTTAAGGATCCATATAAATGTGACGCTACCTCTCTCTCTGTTTAGTAAAACTATTCCTGATGTATAAGAGTCTCATCGGGCAGAGATAGAGGTCCGACTACAATATCGAACTAATATAAGAAAACTAATACTCCTATCACACTACTGCATGTCTGCCTTACATTTCAATGCCATAGGTGTACATGCAGCTTCTGAGATATTTCAAACTGTGTAAATTCATCATAGATTATTGATATATTTCAACCATTTATGTCTGCCAATTGCATGCATGGCTGAAAAGAAAATCAGCTTTTCAGAAGTTTAAAATAACTCCTCCAATAAGTTTAATGCTCCACCAGGACTTGGTACCGACCCACGTGACCACAATTTTCTGAGAAACTCAAAACTAACGGAAATAAAACCCTGAAAGATATAACTAGGCGTCTAATGAATCAGTATTCTTTATTAATGAACTTTTTAACCTTTTTGAATTGAATTGCTTTATTTGTCCTCCGGAGAAAATTGCATTTCAGCCCATTGAGAAGGACAAACATGGCTAGACAGGTGACTGAGGCTGCTGCCACAAGGTGCTGCCTTTTCGCAGAGTAGAATAAATACATCAGGATAGTTGAGGGGGAAAATAAATACATATCAACAGGACACAGTGTGAGAATGCAAAAAAAGCACCTCAGCACAAAAAAGCAACATACAGACAAAGGTATGCAGTAAATCCAAAAGAAACACCAAATCTGCCGATTAACGCTCTACTGGAAAGGTGGACCTATGGAACCAGATTTAGAGTAAAAACCGTATGAGCCTAATAGTTCTTTCAGCATGTAGTTTCATGTAGATGTGCTTGGGACAAATTTTCTGACCGACTTTTCCATGCAGGGTGCTTATCTCCAGCAGTCACTGGGCAGGAGGCGGGGTCCACCCTGGACAGGTCGTCAGTCCATCACAGGATAAACAAGACAAAGAACCAAGCACGCAAACACTCACACCTAAGATCAATTCAGAATCACCAATTAACTCAACTGTCATGTTTTTTGGACTGTAGGAGGAAGCCAGAGTAGCCAGAGAGAACTCACACATGCACATGAAGAACATGCATAAATCTCTGTTGTAGGATCAGTTACATAAAGGCTATCAAGTTCCCCTTGTGTCTTCTCAAGTGCTTAAGCTGACTAAGTCACAGCAGAATCTGACCGAGTGTTTTGAGGCAGTGTAATTTCTTCCTTTCTCTGAAGTGTAATCTCATGAATACACACCTGGGATAAAAAGGACACCGATAGTGTCCTCTATCCATTATGCATGTGTTTGAGTCTGCACCTATACTGCTTGGTTTTTTCTGTATGTTTAGGATACACTTTGGATGACATACAGGCCAGAGCTTTTTCAGGATAATCACTCTATTACCTTTCTGTCAGCTTTTTAAAGCCACAGACAGATTCCCTTTCAAGCTTCAAAATACTTTTTCTCATTTGTTTTCACAATCCAGTAGTAAACTGAGAGTAAAATGACTTTTACTTATAACATGTAGTTTTAAAATGGCCTCATAACTATAACAATCAGTGGAAGACAAATTTACACTTTAATAGATTGTGCAAAGCTCAGTGATTGAATTGCTTTGTCAAAAATATCAAAATAACTATTTAGCTGCAACATAAGAATAAAGAAAAAAAATACTTTTTTTTAGCCTTTTATTCTGATAAATTAGTTACACCTGTTCTCAATCCAGTTTACATGAAATGTAATAAATACACTGCATTGCCAAAAGCGTTAGCTGGCTAGCAGTCACACACACACATAACTTTTAGTTACATCCCCTCTTTAATCCCTGAGGTTTAATAGGATGTGGCCCCAAACGGTGCCGCTATAACAAGTCCAACTCTTCGGGGGAAGGCTTTCCTGAAGGTTGAGGAGCATCTTTATTGGAACTTCTGACCATTCTTACAGAAGCTCATTTGTGAGGACAGACAGTGACAAGAAGGCCAGTATAGCTATCTCAGCTCTAATTTAACCTGGAAATGTTCTGTAGAGTTGAGGTCAGAACTCTGTGTCTCTGCTTTGGCAGTGATTGTGCAGCACTGCCAAAGCAATGGTAGACTGTTTCCAGCAATCCTTTGCTACCTTTATCAGACCAGAAAGATGCCTTCACTCCCTATTACAATCTTTTAAAATTTATTTTTAAGTGTATAAATGGACATGCACCTACACCATTAAGCAATTGCATACAGAGATTGCAGGGCAATAGCAAATCCACTAGATCTAGAATCCTCCGGCTTCCGATGGAAATTGTACGGTCCCCTTTCGAAGAACCACTTTTGCTCAAAGTGCTCTGTCCGTGAGAGGATCTGCAGTTTGGAACTTCCTGTTGATTTAAAGTCGGTAACCGGTTTCAGTATGTTCAAAAAACAAACACAACTCTGGTAATGTCAAAGACAGAATTGTACCCATTTTTGATGTTTTTGATGTTTTTGTGTTTCACTGTTTGGTTGTAGATGTCAATATACCTACATACCTGGGCGGGTGCTCAAGGAGTGTGCAGGTCAGCTGGCTGGTGTCCTCACAGACATTTTTAACACCTCGCTGGACCAAGCCATAGTGCCAGCATGCTTCAAGTCTGCCTCCATCATTCCGGTGCCAAAGAAACCTCAAGTCACCTGTTTCAACGACCAGAGAGAGTATTCTGACCAGCTGTCTCTCTGTGTGGTGTGGAGGCTGCAGTGCCTCCGACTGGAGGAACGTGAGGAGAGTGGTGAGGACAGCAGAAGGGATCATCGGGGCTCCTCTTCCCTCCATTAAAGACATTTCATCGCAGCGCTGTGTGTCTCGAGCCCGTAACATCATCAGGGACCCCTCACACCCCCACCATAGACTATTCTCCCTGCTGCCCTCTGGAAAGAGGTTCCGCAGCATCCGCTGCAGGTCCACTAGGTTCTGCAAAAGCTTTTTCCCTGCTGCCATCAGACTGTTGAACTGCTGAACTGCTGAAGTATAAAAACTGTGTACCACACTCGACTCGCTGATTTGCACATTTGCTCATTGTATTGTATCCTGCAAAATTGCTGCTGCACCTTACCGGGAAACGTACTGCAAAACTGTGTACAATGCAACTGTCTACTTTTAAATCACTGCTGCACCTTACTGCATATTTGTTTACATTTGTTTTACATTGTTTACATTTCAACTGCCTACTGTTCACTGCTGCACTTTATCCGGAAGTCAATTGAAACTTATCCTGTAAGTGACTGCGATTTATCACTGCACTTTATCCTGTACTGTAATTCACCGCAAGGTATCCTGTAGAGTTACTGCAATCTTTCTGAGCTGTGTGAAAACGAAATTTTGTTCTGTATGCACTCTGTGTATACAAAATGACAATAAAGAAAGTCTAAGTCTAAGTCTAAGTCTAATATTATGTTGTGCTATTTTAAATGAGTATCACTTTAATTTTTAGAGGAACTTTTTAAAAGCCCATCTAGGGACAAGTGCTGCGAATTAACTGTTGCTATTGCACTATGACGCAAACATGGGACTGCTGTTTTGTTCAGTTTGTCTATGTCGATGTGTGTCTGTCCCTACCAAATAAACTTTGAAATGAAAAAAAAAAGATCAAAGAAAGGTAACTCTGTACTAAAAAGGTGGCTATGAGAAAAGAGCGGTACTAATGCTTCATACAGAACCTTCTCACTGACATTTCTGAACAATTTGACAACGTAGCTGATAATTCAGCGTGTGTTTTACTGCTTTCAAAACACTCTGTGACTTTCTAAGCTTGCCCTTGAATGCTCTTTACTCAAGTGCTATCTGTGGCGCTCCTGTGTCTTTGTTTTGATATTTTCTGGCTGCTCTGATGCCTCAAAAATATTCCCGGGTCACCTCATATCCCTACCAACATAGGTAAAAATAATTTTAAACGCTGGTTATCTCTTTTCTTCATGTTTTATTTATTAGGGGAAATGAGAACTTAAAAAAAAGAACTGATCTCCTTTTTTTCTTATTTTATTTAAAAGATGTCAAAAAAAGTTATGTTTCATGTTTTTCCATTGTTGGTTTTCAATTTAATAAACATGACTGAAATCAGATTTTCTGGGGGATGAGCTTTCATACTACTATTAAGTGCAGCCGTCGTCAGACTTCTGTTTGAAGAGTTCAAGACCGCAAAGCAACCCGCATGCACAAATAACAGAAGAAGACGTCACAGAGCAGCGCAATGTTTACGGAAGTAATTGTTTGTAGAAGTGTTCAAAAAAGTTTTGTTAAAAACTTGAAAAGAAAGGAAAAAACGCGGATAACGGCCAGCATCTGTCGTTGTTATTATAAAGTTGTTGACCAATGAGTGCCGACAATAATAAGTCTTGTTACTATCTCTTGACCTTGCTGAGGTCACCCCAGGTTCTTTTACTGAATGATGTGGTATTTCTATTGTAGACTTCTGTAGGAGTAAAAAGACTCATGAAACCATAACCATATTTTACCACATTTAATCTAAAAAGCAGAGGGATGTTTACAATTCCAGTACTGGACTCTCGCATAACAACGCTGACGTCAGAGAGAGAGAGAGAGAGAGAGAGAGAGAGAGAGAGAGAGAGAGAGAGAGAGAGAGAGCATGATATCAGTGTTCCGTTCATCACATTGGTGGATAGGGGATAGGATACTATAATGCAGACGTGTCCTAGCTGACACGTTTCCCCTAATCAGTCATTGTCCGATCCAAGACTCTGTGCCTCCAGAGTCTGTTTATCTGTGATCTCCATAGTAACCGATAATGCGTCCAGTCTCTGTAGTTAAATAATCTCTAACAGGCCACATCATAGCAAAATGTAGTAAGGTAAGAAGAAAGCAGCACAGCTGTTAACAACCGTCTATTATTGAGCGCTAACTGCTGCTACTGTGTGTGGATGTATAGTGAGAGACAGGAGAGTGACGTAAAAGACAGATAAAATGCGACATGACCGTTCAGATAGTGAACGCTTTAAAAAAATAAATAAATACGAATCAGTACCACATATGCAAAGTGGCACAAATCGGATTTTCGGGGGATGAAAAGATCGGAATTGGGCCGTTCACACTGCCGTGAAAAAGACAGATATGGGTCGTATATGGGCAAAAAGATCGGATTTGTGTCGCATTTCTCTGCAGTGTGAACGTAGCCTAAGATACTTAAGTTCTCCATTTGAAACAGAAATCTACACCTCAGAGGAGGGAGTCCACCTTGTTTGAGTTGAGAATCATGGCGTGGGATTTAGAGGAGCTGATTCCCAACATATTATTATGACACGTACTGACAATAAAGCTACTCTGTTTTATTGTGAGTGATTCCATCTTTACATGGGGCCAGGTTGATTTGAAGCTTTTTATCCCTAAATTAATGAAATCATCATTTATTTAACTGTTATAAAGGTATTCTCATTGAGATCCAAGATTTCATTTTCAAAAGTTTATCTGTTTTGATAGAACAAAATAACCACAAAATCGTTTCAAAACTATTTTTATATACAAATTGTCATATTATACTTTATTGTTAGTAAGCTGGACCGTTAAAGTATGATAAATAACAAAAACTGCTGATACCTGTCAGAGTGTAAGCATATTTTTCCAGCTCTGTATTATTTTACATGTCATTTGACACCGCAGTCTGTTGGAATGAGGGTTTGAGTTGAAACACAGGAATGGCAGCACAATCCTTCAGTATTTATTAAAATTGTCTCTCTGGCTGCCTGCCTAAAGGGATGATCTTCATTAATGACTGGAAAACGACTCCCTTCAGGAAAGCTGATTGGCCTCCTGCTGAACACAACTATTAAATTGTAGCATGAAATCACACAAACACACTGTCACATCTGAATTAATTGAACAGTAATAATGAGGAAACTGTAATCAACTTTGTGAAGTGAAGTCACTGATGTGTAATTACAAAAATTTTGCACTTTAGATGCACTTCTGCGCTCAATACTTCAAATAACGACTGTTTAATGTATCCTTATAATCTCATACTGGTGAGTAAGACCTTCATTTAAATGTTTGATCCAAAGCATTAGAAAAAGGGAATAAAGTATTGCAAGTTCTACTCTTTTCACACCCTGTGATTGACCGGTAGTCTGTCCAGGGTGTATCTCACCTCTCACTCAATGACCGGCACCCTCTCTCCGCAACCCTGCTTGGATAGGCAGGTACAGATAATGAATGGATGGACTCTTTTTACTGCAGATTTTAGTGTGAATGAAACAACAGCAAAGTAGAGTAACCTCTAACTGCCAGGAAGTTAACCCTATATGTTTTAAGAAAGTACCAGAAAAGTAGAAGGAGAGTAATAGGAATGTCAACTCTTAACAGAATGCAGTTACCAAAAGTACTCTATAAGATCTGAGAAAGTATGTGGTTAAAGGAGAAACCTGTGTTTGCTAGGCATCGAGAATTGCTTGGCTAAACCACCCTGAAACATTTCCCAGTGGTCTTAGATGGTAGTACTAAACCACTGCGCATGTAATGAACGTTTTGGCCACGAGCTCTTTCCACCTCTTTCCTTAGAGCCGTTTGCATGATAGACATCACAATAACACGGAGAAAAGCTAACGGTCCAATAAGCGGTCATTAACTTAACCCTTTTTTATCTTCTGCCTTAATTAAACACAAGAAGTGCATATCAATAAAAACAACATAGAAATATGATTTCAGTTACTCATGCTTGGAGGTTAGGTTGTGGTTGGACCCAAACACAGAGAGACCAAGGCAGGGAGCTGTTATGGTTGAGTTTAATGAAAAAAATCCAAAAACTTACAAAAACACTGGAGAACTCAGGAACAAAAACCAAAACGTAAACCTCGGGTGGAACACGAGGAAGCGATGAGACAAGGTGACAGGCAGCAGCAGTGGGCACAGGAGTAGCAACAGGAAGCAGTGCAGTTGAAACAGGTGAAACAGTAGAAACCAGCAGGGAGTGGAGAAATGAGAGGAGCTTAAATAATAAGCAATTCAGCAATTCAGGGGAGCATTGCATCACCCTTAGCCCAGCCAGAGGCCCTCTTCTGGGGGAGAGCTCTCTGACCCCCCCACCCCAACCCCCCAAGCTGGAGGTGGGAGTTTGAGTTATTATTAGATTTTTTTAACTTTGTTTTATTAATTTCAGCTGGTAGCTGACCCTTTTAAATACTTTTACCTGCCCATCAAACACTTAGAAAACCTTACCATGTGACTTTTGGACACATGGTAAGGTTGGGTCAACTACCCCTGTTGAAACTCTATCCCTGCCATACGGTTTGAGACCCATGGTAAGGTTGAGCTACAGCAAGGAGTGTTGCAGCACTCTTAGCTCAGACGGAGACCCTGTTCTGGGGTGGGTTCTCTGACACAGACCCGTCCCAGGCTGGAGGTGGGAGTTTCAGTTTTTTTTTTTTCTTAACATTGTCTTATGAAGGTTGGCTGGTAGCTGCCCCTTTTAAATCCATATCCCTACTAGACCAAACACTTTAGGATTTGAGGGTAATTCAAGCAAAAGTATTGAAAAGTGGCCCGAACAAAGGAGCCACGAACAAAGGAGTGAAGTAGGTATAAATAGGGGAGTGAGCAGGTGGACAGAGTAGAAACTAATTACAGGAAAACAGGTGGAACTAATCAAAGGAAGGGAAGTGACTGACAGAGAACCGAACTGATAGGTTGGTGACTGGAGACTGACACGTGAACAGATCTGACTGGCTGGTGTCAGATCTGTCCCCCCCCCCCCTCAAGGGCGGATTCCAGACGCCCTTACACCTGTCAAAAAAACCCGAACAGAAAACTACCCGGACCGGGCGGGTGGAGGGAGGTACAGGACGGAGGGCAAGAGTCCAAAAATGTTCAAACAAAAATCCAAACAAAAAACAACCCAAACAGGGCGTACTCAGTCTATGGGGACTTCCCAGGGACAGATCCCAACATAGCAGATAGTCCGGCGGGCGTCCCGTAGGACAACCCCGGCATGTCAGGATGTCCGGTGGGCATCCCGTAGGACAACCCTGGCATGTCAGGATGTCCGGTGGGCATCCCAGAGGACGACCCCGGCGAGTCAGGCTGTCCGATGGGCCCTTGAATAAATTTTCATTATAGCTATCCTTTCATTTTGAATGATATATTATTAAATTATAATTGCCAATTAGAATTAATAATAATCTTCATAATCAAACAGATGTAATTGCATAACATACAGTACTAACAGATGCATGTCTAAATTATATTTTTTACAATGTGTGTAAAATTACGATTTCAATTATTATTTAAAGAGAAATCTTAATTGTATTGCTTTTTATATGTTTAATTTTGCTTTGGATTTCACAGGAAGCCAGTTGTACCTACTATGAAGAAAAAAATGACGGAGAACAAAAAGTTAAAAGCTTAAATAACAAAAATGCAAATTGAAAAGTAGGAGAACCTCAGCAGAATGAGAAAAATAGTCCCTGATGTCCTCCAGCAGCCTAGGCCTATAGCAGCATAACTATAGAGATAGCTCAGGGTAACATGAGCCACTCTAACTATAAGCTTTGTCAAAAAGGAAAGTTTTAAGATTAGTCTTAAAAGTAGACAGGGTGTCTGCCTCACGGACCAAAGCTGGGAGTTGGTTCCACAGGAGAGGAGCCTGATAGCTAAAGGATCTGCCTCCCATTCTACTTTTAGAGACTCTAGGAACCACCAGCAGACCTGAAGTCTGAGAGCGAAGTGCTCTGTTAGGAACATACGGGGTAATCAGAGCTCTGATATATGATGGAGCTTGATTATTAAGGGCTTTATACGTTAGAAGAAGAATTTTAAATTCTATTCTAGATTTAACAGGAAGCCAATGAAGGGAAGCTAAAATAGGAGAAATATGATCCCTCTGGTTGATTTTCATCAGAACTCTTGCTGCAGCATTTTGGATTAGCTGAAGGCTTTGAACTGCATTTTGTGGACTTCCTGATAGTAAAGAATTACAATAGCCCAGCCTTGAAGTAACAAATGCATGGACTAGTTTTTCAGCATCACTCCTGGACAGAATATTTTTAATTTTAGCAATATTCTGGAGGTGAAAAAAGGAAACTCTGGAAACCTGTTTAATATGGGATTTCAATGACATGTCTTGGTCAAAAACAACACCAAGGTTTTTTACTTTATTACCAGAGGCCAAGTTTATGCCATCCAGATTAGATGATTGATTCATTCTCTGTGGTATTACTCCTTTGCTCCTCTTTCACAAATTAATGTTCAACATATTTTGTTCAGTGTAGCAACTATCCATCCACAGCAAATATCCAAACCATGTGAAAGCCAGCTCAGTCAAAAATCATACATTTTAAGCAATGATTTTTTACATTTCTTATTTTGAAACAGTTTTAATTGCACGTAGAAATAAAGCTAAACATGGTGTTTGTGTCTCTGTGAGAACGTGTGTTGTGGGTCTGGACTATTGATTTTTAAATGTTAAATGTTTTAAATGTTAGTCAAAAGGTACAAAAAAAGCTCCCGGTGCTGCATTGCCTTGGTAATGAGGCAAGTCTGCATTACAAGATAACCAAATATGTACATACTAGAAGCTAACATTGACTGCACAATGTACTCAGGACAACTAGTGCATGTCATGTGCTCTGCAAAGCATACGGGAAAAACAAATGCTTGTGTTTAACAAAGACAAATTAATTTCAAGTGTTGCTGCCTGGTTTATCTGGTTAGGTGGATGCCGAAGGTGCAGAACTCCTTCTTTTGTATGTAATGGAGTTAAGACAGAAATTCAGACTGGAAAACTCACCTGTTCCCTGAGCGTCTGGTTATGCATCTGCTATCCAGCCAATCTGCTCCAAGTCCTCTTCTTATCTCAACCAATCATCCTAAACGGTTGTGCTTATAAAGCTCTCCATACGCGGACTCTCCTGATCTTCAGCTAAGCTTCAGCCCACCTCCTCCCCATCTCCTCCTCTGCTTTCACAGACTCCACCTGGCTTCCTTCTCTCCTCTGGTATCCACACCCAGTGTCCGGACCCCAGGGGGGAGGGGAGGAAGACTTCACTAATCCTAATCCCAAAAGTATCATCCAAACTGATAGACATTTGCAGCTTTCACGTCTACTGCCGGGGTCGGAGTGCCAAAGAACTTTCTGATTTATGTCAATAAATCTTTAATAATATCTTTCTGTGTGAGTCTTACCAGGTTGAATTTCCATCTTATTTCTCAATTTGTGTCATACCAAAAACAAAAACATGTAGACCTGCAACTTTAGATGTATCCATGGTCCTGCACACCAGAATCAAGAATTAGTGCCCTGCAGAGCTTGCCTGCATGCTAAAGAGGCAGTTTAGCCAGTTGTTTCAGGCATGTAGAGCAAGACACCGACTGTCAAGGATTTGAGTTTGAGAAAAGTACTTTAGAGTATTATCTGAAGTTTACCATCTTAACCCTCCTATCGTCCTTGGGGTCAATTTGACCCCATTCAATGTTTATCATTCAAAAAATAGTAGTTAACTTTTTTTTTTTTGCTTCATATTTCATGACTTTTCCTAATTTGATGGGGACAACTGGTAAAGCATAAAACTTTTGTGATGTTATTTTTTGAATGTGCTGAACACATATTACACGCATTGGTTGTCCTCTGGGGTCAATTTGACCCCAAGCTGTTTTAGCTGCTAAAACTTGTCAGTGACCTAACATGACCACACCTGCAGGCACAGAGTTGATACATTTTAGTTGATACATTTAAACTGAGACATCTGGGGATCTGTGTGACCTTCTGAACTCACACCTGCCAAAGTAGAACTGATTTTTCCCGCCTTGTGAAGGGCGGGTTATTCCTACAACGCCATTGGTAGTTCATGCCAAATCAGGGAGGAGCAAACAGAAGCTTGCACTACAGTCCTCTATCCAAATCATTCCTCACTGTGCTCTGAGTATACTGCAATCTGCACACTCTCTCTTTGAAAATGTCTTCTGGAAAAAGGCTTACTGACAAAGAGGTTTTGGAGCTGCTCTTTGACAGTGAAAGTGACTTAGAGGAGACTGTCTCTGAGACTGAGGATTGTGTTGAGGAGGACCCTGATTTTGAGGAATTCTCATCTGATGAGAATGAGAGTGTTGACCCTCCTGTTGTCCCTCAACCACCAGCAGACACAATTTCTTCCAAAAATGGAAAAATAATTTGGTCCCTTTCCCCACTGAAACAGCAGGGTAGACATAGCGCAAGTAATATAATCAAAATGGTTCCAGGACCCACCAGATATGCAGTCAGCCATGTTGATGACATCAAGTCATCATTCGAGCTCTTCATAACGCCATCAATCAAAAATATTGTGCTTGGGATGACAAATTTAGAGGGAAAGCGTGTTTATGGGGACAGTTGGAAAGACTTGGATATAGTTGACTTGGAAGCCTACATTGGCTTGCTAATTTTGGCAGGAGTTTATAAGTCAAAAGGTGAAGCAACAGCAAGTCTTTGGAATGCTGAGACTGGAAGGGCAATATTTCCAGCCACCATGTCTCTGAAGGCATTCCACATTTTGTCTCGTGTCATACGCTTTGATGACAAACAAACAAGGCAGGGCCGTCGAGAACGTGACAAACTTGCTGCGGTAAGGGATGTGTGGGACAAGTGGGTGCAGCGTTTACCCCTGCTTTATAATCCAGGCGCTCACGTGACTGTCGATGAGTGCCTGGTTGCGTTTCGTGGGCGCTGCCCATTCAGACAGTATATGCCTAGCAAACCTGCTAAATATGGCATCAAAATATGGGCAGCATGTGATACACAGTCCAGCTTTGCCTGGAACATGCAGGTGTACATGGGCAAATCTCCTGGCGAAGCACCAGAAAAAAATCAGGGCACAAGGGTTGTGCTTGATATGGCTGAAGGACTGCATGGGCATAATATTACATGTGATAATTTTTTCACGTCTTACGCCCTGGGTGAGGAACTGCTCAAAAGGCAGGTTACGATGTTGGGGACGGTGAGAAAGAACAAGCCAGAGCTTCCCTCTGAACTCCTTGCTGTCAAGAGCAGGAAGGTAACATCTTCCATGTTTGCCTTCACTGAGAAAGCAACTCTGGTCTCCTACTGTCCCAAGAAAGGGAAAAATGTCCTGCTGCTCAGCACCATGCATAAAGATGCTGCCCTGAGCAGCAGAGAAGACAAAAAGCCACAAATGGTGCTGGACTACAATGAAACAAAGGGAGGGGTGGACAATCTAGACAAGGTCACAGCCACATACAGCTGTCGACGCATGACTTCCCGTTGGCCCCTTGTCATCTTCTTCCACATCATTGATGTGAGTGCATATAATGCGTTCGTAATTTGGTGTGAGATAAACAAAGGCTGGAATAGGGGAAAACTCAGCCGAAGGAGGCTTTTCCTTGAGGAGCTTGGCAATGCACTGGTCAGGCCTCAAATTGAGAGAAGACAGAGCCTTCCAAGAGCATCACCAGTTGCTGCAGCTATTGTGAGGGACATACAGAGGGAGAAAAACACCCCAACTCCTCCAGTGGCACAAACTGCAGGCAAGAAACGTGGCAGGTGTCAGGTCTGTCCCACCCGAAACGACTGCAAGACCAGCATGACCTGTTCAAAATGCGAAAAGTATGTCTGCAAGGAGCATGCACACACACTCTGCACATCCTGTGTACAGTAGTGCAGACTAAAAGCTTGGCTACTGTGGCATGAACTGTTCCACGTTTTAGCTACTGACATTATCACACTGTTCAAAATGGGTGGATTTTCAAATTGTTTCTCTCTAAAAACTGTTCCATGTTCTAACTACTACATGACATGTTCTCATTATCCATTTTCTGTCACACAAATGAAAAAAAAACAAAAAAACCCCAAAAAACCCCCCAGAAAAAACAACCCAAAAAATCATAAAAAAACAAAAACAAACAAAAAAAAACTCTATAACTCTGCCACTGCCGGTCCCAAGCCCGGATAACAAAAGAGGAGGGGTGAGTAAGATCCTACAGTAACTAGCAACAAATATATTACAACAAAATAGATAAAAATAAGTAAATAAATATGTTTATGAGGAAAGGGGGAGTCACCAACATTAATCAATATGGTTCATTTGGTGAGAGTCATGAATGTGCTCAAAACCTGTAAATTTGAGAAGATTTGTATAAAAAAAATCAAAATAAACTCATTTTCATTTAAAGGTTTGGCCTGATGGTGGCGCTAGAGGTAAGGTCAACTCACTGATTTTGAAGGGGTTATTTATGTATTCAACAAATAAACAAAGTGCCTGTCACAAAAACTTGGTCAACAATATTCTGTAAATCATTTTCTGGAGGTAAATATCCCTGGGGTCAAATTGACCCCAAGGACCAAATTTGTTACTATATTTGAGGACGATAGGAGGGTTAAACTGGGATAAACAGAAAAAAAATGTTTTATGACTATTGAAAATCCATGCATTATCTCTTGCTTATCTGAGATTGGGTCACGAGAGCAAGAGGCCCATGTTAATAGTCTCTTGTTGCACAGCGTGATGACCAGGAAAAGGGGCAAAAAAAGACAAGCACAAATAAGTGAAGACAAAAAACCATAACCTGCGACACCAAATTTACAAGCAACTTTAGAAGAAAAACAAGCTCAAAGTCGCTTATAATAAGCAGTCTTGGCAACACTGATGAAAACAAAGGATGCTATTTTTTTTTATTTCAGGGAGTTTGCTCCTCTTTGGAAACGCTGTTTACTCGTATTGTAAATTGATGTTTTTTGTTTTATTTCCTGTGACATTATTGGGTGTATGTCTCCTCAGGGATGTTTGTACCAGTAATTTCTTTGAAGTAAATACAGAGTAATGTTGAGTCTATTAGAGGTAATTGTGCGTCTCTCTGCGATCCTCTTGGGTGTCTTTTTAAAATCATTGTGTCTTCCTGTGCTTAGTATGAGTACTTTTCAGACTCATTTATGTCTCTTTGTGTCTCTGAAATAATCCAAGTTCTTTGATGTTATCTCTTTGAAGATGTGTTTTCGTTGTCAGAGCGGTGGTCATCTAAGCAGAAAACTTCAGTTCCCTTCTTAGATCCTTGCCCACGGGCAAGGCAATGAAGCCTGGAAAGAAACCAGTGAGGATTTTTTATTTACCTAGTTTTCGGATGGAAAATTAACAATTCCATTGCTGTCTGTGATTGCCAAGCACTTTGCAAAACTTGATCATGGTAATTTTTTCAATGCCATTGCATGCAAGTGGATTTCCATCCATTCATCCGAGATCAGGCCAAGCTAATAAGATGTCCAGCAGGTACACCCAGAAGTCCAGCTCCCCTGAGAGCATCTCGTTCTGCAGGATCTCTAGTGGCTCCCATAAGGGACCATATGGAAACCATCATACAGGTAAATATAGTCGATGCTCTATATCTGGTTGCAGGACTTTTGGTCATGACTTATATACCATGGCCATAGGTATAGGTAAGAACATTGATTGACGTAGAGCAAGGCCTGCACTACAGTAGAAGCAATGCATGATGAGTAATCTATCCCTCTGTCACTCATTCTTACCATCTATTATGACATCAACTCCTTTGCCTGAGGCAGCGGCTGACCCACCAACCTGGAGGGTTTCCCACTTAGAACCATGTACTGAACCTTATTCTGTTTCCCGACTCTGAGCCCGGATTCTGTCTTGAACTATCTTGCACTTCTGATTACCTGGTTTTTGACCAAGGACTGTTTATTTGACTACGAGCTCTGTCTTGGCCCGTTCATTGTACTTATCTCTGCCTGCCTGTCATCCCGAGTCCGATCATTACCTCTCCTACAATAAACCCTCTTAAAACATACTACCTGCTTGTCTGGTTGAATACTGGGTCCACCTGTCCCGTTCTTGACAGTTTTTCAGTAAATGCAAGCATAAATAATACAGAAGATAAAGACATATGAGAAAGGACACACACAGCATATATGTATCATCATACAGTAGGGCTGGACGATCTAGAAAAAAGTATATCGATAAAGTAGAAATCATATTGATCGATATCGAGCTTGGTGACCTACATGGCTAAAATGCAAAAGGAAGGAAAACTTATATTGTATTGAACTTTTTATTTACCCTTTTTTCTATCATCGACATAAGTTTATATACAACATTTATCGATATCGACTTATTGTCCAGCCCTATCCCACAGCATAAAACTACTTAAAAGTCAGACTAAATAAATGAGCCTTTAACTGCTTCTCAAAAGAATCATCAGAATCAATATGGTGCAAGGATGGAGGCAACGGCGTCCGCAGCCTGGGATCACAGCTCTAAAGTATTCATCATCTCTGGTCTGTGAACCACTGGACTTGGACTGGAGCTCTCAGGCTGTGAGAAGGTCAGAAATACAGGCTTAAGCTTGATCACATTGGTCTATAAAAGTAGAGAATTAAATTTCTAATTGAATTCTATGATGTACGGGTATGATGCAAACATATTAAAACTCAAGTGGAATTTGGAATTGGAGGTAAACCTATGAATTATTTAAACAGTGTTTAGTTTTTCTCTACTTTGTGAACCTATATATAGGCAACAAACAAGTTTTGCTTTTACATGCAACAAGTTATATATTTATCCAGTCTTGAAAGAGGTGAATGTGGAAGCAACGTGGAACAATAATATGAAAGACTGCTGCAGTCTTTTTTATTTATTTATTTATTTTTATTTAATTTTTTATTGTCGCTTGCTTTATCTTTTTGCACAATAACTAAGGGGTTTGAAAAGGTTAAAACTGTCAGTTTCTAAAGGACGTTTGGCTCTACATAGATCTTTTATAATCACAAAGTCTATATGTGTATCTTTGCTGAAAGGGAGTCATAAATGTTATGTGAAATTCTTGGTCTTTTTCTCCTTTCGTACTAAAACATTTGATGCTAGCAGTGTCTCTGATGGATTCAAGTGAGCCTAAATGTATAAACTGATTTGTACATTTTGATAATAGGTGAAATTTGGACTGGGTAAATATTCTGACAGTAAGAACATAATCAAATAATTTGTAAGTTACCTTTTTAAGTTCAAGAAGCTCACTATTTCAAAGTTATTCTGTGGAGCAAATACACGGTTTTAATAAATCAATATAAAGCCTTTGAAAAGTCCTTTTCTTTAACGCCAGCTAAATTTTTTTGTCTTGCACAGACGGCACAACATTCACTCTGTACAGTAAATCAATGCAGTGGATTGGGAGGCTTTGCATCAGCTCAAGCATCAGTGACACTCCAAGAAACAGCAAAGGGAGAAGACTGGATAAATCAGAAAACATGAATAAAGCTGGCAAGCGTTCCAGCAGCCGCTGAATGCATGTTAAGACTCCCTGCACCAGCCTTGTGGATTCATCCTTGGACTGAATATATGTGATTTAAAAAATTCAGCTGGAAGTCCAGTGATACAATCATATTTGACATAACCTGGAGGAATAAAACATAGTTCTGCACATATTATTGTTCTTTTTTGGTCTTTATTAGATTAATGTGAGTGAGCTACGTACCGGAACGTCTTAGGGAGCTTTGTCAGGATTTCTACACCAAAATATTTTAAGCAACTCTGCTTCATTCTTAACATTTTCATTCAAGATTTGCCTCAACCAACAAGACGATCCTTGAGGCTTTTATCTATCAGTGAAAAACACCTTGTTTCCCTTTTGCAACCCAGGGCAATCAGAGCAAAAGATAAAAAGATTCAGATGTTGTGGGGGACCAAGATGATGGCAGCAGCGCGTTCTGTAACTGCAGTCACCTTCAGGTTAATCACTAAATCTGTTTCTGGGAAAACATCCCTGATTACGAGGCCTCGCTGAGATGTTACCCGGCAATCAGAGCAACAGCACCCTGTGATCGTCTTAATCAGCTTTCACCCTTTCTGTATTATGCAAATTCACTGTCTCATAAAGTGCCAAAAATAAACAAATCACTACCTATTAAACAATGACCTGCTGTAGGTGTTAGCGGTGTTACAGGAAGAGATCTGCAAGAGAAAATACCTCCACAAGCTTCAAAGGTGGGTTGAATTCAAAGCAGTGCCAGACTGAAATGTCAGCCCAGTGTTACACTTAAGGAAAGATAACCATGAACAGGGTTTTAAACACCTTAAGGCATTGATCATGTGCTCTCCATTTTTCTACTTGTCCTCTTTTTTTATAACCATTAAAACTGTTATTATTATTACCACTCCAACATCGTTTTTTTTCTACCACTTTGAACCTTTAAAGATGAAACCTGCTTTAAATAGAAGCTGGTTTTCATTGAGGTAAACTATTCCTGAAATATTGTAGAAAGTTTTCCTCAGTTTAAGTCACGCAGGAAAGTTTTACAATCCTTTGTTTTCTGGTCAGCTTTTAGAGGAAACCCGACCAGAGTTCAGATTTCTATGCTGACAGGCACTCTCGGCATGCTAAATGTATTCTGCAAAAAGAATAAAGTCCTTTTGACCTTTAAACACAGATATTTAACATAAACAGGTAAAAAGTCCCTTATTAGGAAAAACAAAAGAACAAAACATTTTTCTAATGGTGTCGATAATAATCCAAAATTAACCACTCCCCATAAAATGACAAAAATCTGGAGATTTATAACCAGTGATAATCATAAACCTTAACGGCTTCTCGAGGCTACAGCTAAAAGCTGGATTTGAGAAACTGCAGCTTCCACAGCAGCGTTCGTCTTTGACAGCTGACAGACCAAAGCTGGGCTCTCACTATAACAGGAATGCTCCAAAATCCTGCTGACTCAGCGTACTTTAACACGGTCGAGTCGTGAAAGGCCCCGTTATCCTTCACCTGCCTGTTATTTTGATCAAAGTCTAACCTATACGATGCGCTCATTTGGGCTGAGACATTGACCGGCCCAGGTTGGCTGCACACAGTTGTTCAGACGAGTTCTGCTGCTCCTCTGCTTTTAAATCTGCACATCCACTCCTGAAAAAGCAGCCATTAAAACAGAAAAGGGTTCTCACCTGTGAGACACTTCCTAATGAATCAATCACCAAGGTGCTTAATTTACTGTTTCATCTCCAAGCTGACTATTTCAAACTGATGTTTCAGCAAGAAATTAATTCTGTCCATCTTTAGGCTTGTAATTTTATATTTACATGTGGCACACTAGTAAATGAAATATGGGATGTAAATTATGATGTATTTTTTAATTAATATTGCATTCATGTGTTGATTTTACTTGTTTGCAATCAACTGAGCTGACATAAAGCTAGGGTCTGCGATTTTTCTGGAAGTTTCTCCAAGTCCCTTTTTGAAAAAATGCGCATGCTTTCCTGCTCTTCAGGGGGATCGTGTGAAAAGATTTTCCCAAATCCGCTCTGGTCTTATTTCTTTCTACTGAGTCCTTCCTCTTTTTCTCATAAACATGAATGCAGTTCACTTCATGTGATTCTCAGCCATGTTAAAAGTCTAGTTCAAAGTCTGGATGAGAGCAGTGGAGCTACAATGAACGGCTAACCGTTAAGCTAACTGTTAAACTAGCCGCTAAGCTAACCGGAAACATAAACACTAGAAGTGCGCTTCTGTAGCCAGCAAGAGAAACCTAGGAAGGAACGAGCACGCACACTGGCGTTACGTGAACGCGTCAGAATGATTGGCATGTAGGACAACCAGTAGATAGGCAAATGGCAAGGCAAATTTATTTATATAGCACAATTCAGTACAAGACAATACAAAGTGCTTTACATGATTAAGATATAGCAAAATAATAAGATAAGCTGGTTCCCCCAGAACATGAGGGACAGAGGGGAATGAAAGGAGGAACAAAACTCAAATTCTGCCCTTCGGACCAAGGGGCAGGGATTGGTTAGAGATTTTACAGGCCTGCAGCTCCCAAAGAAAAAACAATTTTAACCTCCTTTTTGTGAATATATAATGTATTTACTACTTTCAAGATTGAAGGACAATTTTACCCAGTATTACAAAAAGTGTTTCTGAACAGGATTACCAACTGTAGCTTTAATGAACAGTTTCCAACAAGCATGACAACCCAAAAACCAGGAGGCAAAACAAGAACTAAACTAAAAAGAGAATAAGACAAATTAAAAGTAACACTAAGCTGAGTAGCGCACTGAGATGACACAAAGCTAATGCTTGTAGGTGTAGAAGCAGAAAAGCTTTATGACGATTTTTTAGAGGAAGAGGGCATCTGGTTTGGAGATGCGCTGCATCATCGTCATGTTCACCGAACTCAAAGAAACGTTGAGGGAAAAATGATGTTGCTTCAGTAAAAACTAAAGCATCATAAGTGAGATTATGTTATCCTAGCATATTACCAATAATCATTGTGGGAACATTTACAGTACCTTGTAGTAAATTAGAATGTCACTGAAAACCTATTTCAGTAATTCAATTATACAAATTATACAAATACAAATTATGTATTTTAAGTGGGGTCTTTCCTGCTAATGTTGATTATGGCTTAGAGCTAATCATGAATTCAGTTTCTTAGAACATTTGAAGAATATATCCGGGCTGTAAGAGTATTATTTTCTGCAGAAATGTTATATCCATGTTAGAGCCTAGCCAATCATACGTCACAATAGCTCATTTCACAAGAAGCTGGCTGTTCACATAAAACAGTGTCCAAGCATACTAAATGGAAAGTTAAGTAAGTGGTAATAAAGGGGGCTTGAGCAACAGGAACTGCCGCCATTCAAGGGTTTGGGGGAGATTCTCAAGGCATGGACTGCAGCCGGAGTCAGAACTTCAAGAACCACTGAACAAAGTCGGAAGTCAGAGCAGCATCTACCAGGACATGTTAGAGCACTACAAGCATCTCTCTGCTGACCAGCTGAATGGTGATGCTAATTTTATTTTAAAGCAGGACCTTGTACCAACCCACACTGTTAAAAGTACCAAATTACTTCTTTTTATTTCTGTGTATCACCAATAAACTGCCAGAACCATCGATATTCTACTGGCTGCTGTCAGGAGGAAGATGAGAGACACCAGAACGAACAAAGAAGATGAGAAGCAACCTGAGCTTCCTGAACACCTCAGCAGAACCAGAAGCTGATATCTTCCATGCCACTCAGCACTGATGCAGTAATTCATGCAAACGGAGTCCAGACCAGCTACTGGGTTTAGCCATGTTGCAGAACATGAACACACTGTTCAGAAGGACCACATTTGTTCTTTACAGTGTTCTAATTTTCCCTCTAAAATAATTGTTGTCTTTAGCTTTAAATCAGAATCACAAACATTAACATAAATAAATGCTTATTAACATAAATTGAGATGTCAATATGAGTTTCAAAGTTATTGAGATGTATACTCCGATGGCTCAATAAGTGGATAGAAATAAGTGATTCGCCTCCATGACTTTCCGGTAAGGAAAGCAGCTGTTGACAGCAGAGACAGATCAGCATTGTTAGAACACGCTGTAGCTTTTTCCAGTCACCTAAAACCAGTCTAACGGTTAACCTTTCACACTAGCAAAGTGAAACAGCAGAGCGTGGTGTGAGTCTGTGAGCCATGCTTGCTGCCAGAAAGCTCTGAAAGCATCCAGGTTCTATTGCAACTCTTCCAGCAGTATGCAGAAAGGTCACAGAACAACTGGGTGCACTCACAAACACACCCGAAAAGTGTTAGCCTGGAACTTTGTAGGGTGAGAAAACAGGAGAGTGTGAATTTAAAAAGGTCAAGTACGCGAAGTCTGCATCTTTCTGTTTGTAACATTAAGTGTGAAAAACAAGTTAGACTCCCTCTCTTTATTTCATGTCTGAACATATGCTTATTGAATCAGTTTACTTGATTTGTAAAAATCACCCTGGGTTTTGTAGGAGTTTATCAAACAGTGGATGTGTTGTGTCTCTTCTCTGAAGCCCTGGTTAACTGCCAACATAGGAGTCATGGTGGACAGTAATTGATTGAGTTTCCTTTATGGCCTCTGACTTAATGAGCCAACTGTCGCTCTGTTATACAAAAAGGAAAGGTAACTTTATTTCTAAAGCACCATGCATTCACAAGATATTTACAATTCATTTACATTAAAATAAAGAACCAGAAGTAAAGAAAATTACATTAACAGCTTGTACATAATTGTTGCTAATTCTCCTCAAACGTTTCCTGGTCTTATTTCAGCCAAGGAGAAGTTTGAATATCCCACTAATGCTTAGGAATACATATTCCACACATATTAAGGATTATATTGGAAACACTTTACTACTGCCTAGGAGTCAGAGATATGCTTTAATTCTGAATAATTTTGCAAATATGAACACAAAACATCTCAATTGTACATTCATGTTAACAATCTCAACCCAAATTAGCAGATGTTTGACAGAAAAAACAAAACATATATCATATATAATAAAATATCTGTTTATCCATGGAGACGGAGCGGTAATCTAAGAACTGGATCCATTTTCTTGGTGTTCATCAGGACACTGGCAGCAGCATTTTGGATGAACTACACCTGCTTGACTGATTTTTACAGACCAGCAAAGACATCATTACAATAATCTAATCAATAGAAAACAACATAAAGTTGCAGCTTTTCTATGTCACGTTTTTGACAGGAAACTCAGGAAAGTCTTACAATGATTCTTATATAATAGTAGGGCCATTTAGCAACAGACTAAGCAGTTGTTACAGTCCTTCCTTGAGCGACGTCATAAAAAAATACAAATAAATAAATAGGCCAAGTCATTTAAATTATGTCAATAAAAATTATACAAGATACTAGTGAAATGTTGGGAAGCTTCTACATTCAAAGAAAGTAAAATCTTCCCCTAAAAATATCACTCTCAATATTCTGTGAATGAGTGAGCACAATATAAGGGAAAAAAATCAGCTTTTTCATGTTATTATGCATCAAATGTATTTGTCCAGTGCAGCATCGAGCAGCTGATGAAGGTTCAGCTCTTCAAAAGTGGCTGAGTTTTATCCCCCCATCTTTTTTCAGCTTGCTTTCTCTTTGTTTGACAAGCGAACTCTGAAAAGTGACACTGACGTTTCAGTCCAGTTCATTCAAGTTGTGCTGGCCACTAGCCATTTCAGACCAGTGGCTCAGGTCTGGTTTGAGTGAAGGGTGTGACTGGAAAAATCCCTAATGGGGCAACTGGAAGTGACTGAGGCACGGCAAGAGAGCAGAGGGGCAGGAGGGCGTGTGTGTGAGAGGCTGAAAAGAGACCAGAAAATGTTAGCATTTCTAGAGTTGTCCAATGTAATCTTTTATTTATTGAACTAAAATACGTAATAAGTAATAATACAATAAACTAACATGGAATGCAAGTTTAACAAAAACAATTAACATTTTTATCAACACTTTTTACTGAACTAAATCATTTCCCCCAACATCCCTCCACCTATCTTCTATCCCTGGTTACTGGCAGGGGGATGGTGCTTTTATTCTGTTTTATTTTCCTATGTTTTAATCATGTAAAGCACTTTGCATTGTCTTTGTACTGAAATGTGCTATACAAATAAATTTGCCTTCCCTTGCCTTGCCTATCTCCAGTGGGCATCTGATGTTGACACCCTGGACAAAACTTAACAAACATCATGATTAAAACATATTTATTAAGTCATCAATGATATGATAGCTGAACTGATCCTGTGAGTATTCATTTCCTGCCGTATGAGTCCTCCAGAGTGACACTAGTAAGTCCTCAGCTGCATCCAATGTTCTCCACTCTTCCCTCAGAATTTGAGGCTTGTAATTTTTATCGTATTTTTGGTTGTCACATGAAATGATCAAATGTGGAATGGCTTGAATATGCAGGACAGTGCTGAGTAGCAAAACTAACTTGAACTGAAAAGGAAAACATTTTAGATAAAGCCACAAATCTGTGAACTTCTAAGTTAAAAGAGGAAAACTTGGTCAATGGTCATTTTTAGTTCTTGCTTAAAGTCGCTGGGTGCATAATGACCTAAAAATCTGCTCCTTATTCACTGTGACTCCCAGCAAGCGGTCGGCTTCATGCAAGAACATGTCTTTAGCATGATAATAAACCTGAGAACAAAGCTACTATCGATGCAGAAAACTGGACCCAACAGAGTAACCTAGACCTAGCCACTCCCTGGAGTCACAGGATGTTTGTACAAGGTTTGTGTATTTTTGCGAAAAACTTTACAATGTTACTTTTTAGAGTTTCCACACTCCTTTGAGGTATGCTGTGCATATGTAAGTAACATCCCGCCACGTTGGTTTTATGTAAAGCCCTGTTCAGAGTCCAGAGTGGAGAACCTCCACTTATCCAAACCTGAAACAAAAGCAAATGAGAACACCACCACTGTCTTAAAGTTAACTTGATGACCCAATAGAACCAGGGCTTTCATGTGTGTCCATTTCAGTCATCTAAGCCCAAAAAATGATTAAAAGAGACCAGTATGTCTATAAGGAAACCACAGCATGTAAGCCACAAGTTGCAGCTCCTTATGATCTCAGAAGATTATCTGGTGATTTATAAATTTGAAATCTTCATTGTTTATTTTTCTCACTGTAATCCTAAAATTAAAATGGTCCATAAACTCTGAATTAGACAGTCTACCTCTTAGCACATGAGAATAAAACTGATACTAGATGACATTAAGTTTTTTATCAGCAGTATTCCTTAACCCCTTAAGCCCGTACATACCGGTATTGGTATTGGCCACTAGGGGTGGGTCTATGTCCATTTTATGTCCAGCTTTAAAGTTAGATCAAAAATGCTCACCCTTTTTTTGTCTACATCCTTATAAAAATGAGGCTTTAAAGTTTCCAAAACAAGTCACCAATTTTTTCCCATGCATATTGTTTTGATTTTACAGCATTTAAAAAAAGTTTCCATAACTCTCATGTAACAAGTAGTAATGAGATGTGATCTTCCCAATACAATCTTTTCTAAACTGTTAGATCCTCCAGATTGATTAAAATTAATTCTAAATAAATCTCCAATAATTTTTTTGACTGCAGTGTTTAACACTGTTGCTTCATGCATGCTCAGTATGAGGGATTGCTGCAAAGCCATCAACAATGCAGACGACTGTCCACTGTGGCTCTACGCTCTTTCAGGAGGAGTGAATGCTGCTTGGAGAGACTTGATGCAACCTGCTGGGTTTCCTTAGAGAGGAAACTTTCTGACCAACCTGTATAATCTGACCCAGTCTGTACGATCGGATTGAATTTGACTCTGGAAAGTGCCTTGAGATGACATGTTTCAAGAATTGGCGCTATATAAATAAAATTGAATTCAATTGAATTGAATTGAACTTCCTGAAAAAGTCACAATAATATCTTCTGATTAAATAACTCTCTTGATGAGGGCTCTCGGTTTGCCCATTATTTTTTTTTCCCCTTTGATCGCCTGGTTTGGCCATTGCTCCCTTTTTGGAGGTGTCGAGAAAACCTCCAAAGTGAGGTTTCTGAAGGGTATCATGACCCCGTGCCTGAAATGCCACAAAACCACAATTTGGATCGGTGGAGGAAGTCAACTGATACTGGGAACAAGTTTGGTGCAGAGGATGTAGTCACAGTCTTTAGTTTAGAGAGCTGGTGTCCATCTTCAGCGGTCATCGTGCAAGAGGCAGAGTACAACCTGGACACGTCACCAGCCCACCACAGGGCAACATGGAGACACATAAAAGCAACCACACCTAAGGGCAATTTAGAGAGTTCAATTATGCAAACAGTCCCGTTTTTTGGATTATGTGAGGAAGCCGGAGTACCTGGAAATAACGCACGTCTTCAGGAGTGAATGCTGCTTGTCAGGACTTTGATGCAATCAACTGGTTTTACTTATATAGGAAATTTTTTGACCAGTCTGTATAATCTGACCCAGTCTGTATAATCTGATTGATTTTGACTTTGTAAAGTGCCTTGAGATGACATGTTTCATGAATTGGCGCTATATAAATAAAATTGAATTTAATTAAACATGTACACAGGTAGCAACCCGGGCATCTTATATTTCTACAGCAATACCTAGGGAGGAAAGATCATAAGCCTTCTCCAAATCCACAAAACACATATGGACTGGACAAGCAAACTCCCATCACCCAGGAAGTCACTGAGGGTAATCTTCTGGTCCACTGTTCAATGGCCAGGAGCAAAGCCACACTTGTTCTCCTGAAAACAAGGTGAATAATCAGCCAGAGCTTTCTTCACAGCTCTTTAGGGGGAGGTCTCCCAGGGAGGTGGAGAAATGTGATCGCTGCTGATGATGAACCAGTGAATTAAGTGGGTCTGCTTACAGGTGTGTGTGTGTGTGTGTGTGTGTGTCACAGCTCTGCAATAATTCAGTTTATCAACCACGATAAATTAGACAGGACATTCAATCACTGAACATGCACGGCATAATGTGTTGTTAGAGTACCAGCTGTTTTACCAGCTTTTCACACCGATAAACTCATCAGCTTTAGGTCTCTCTCTCTCACACACACACACATAGGTTTAGATTAAAAAATTGGTCCACTGTTCATGTACAAACGTCAGAAAGAAAAGATCATATTTTATATCACGATAGCTTTTAAATAAGAACTCTGTCAATCATGCAATGTCTCGTATTTGGAGAAACACACTCAAACACAACGATGTGTTCACAAACTATCTGTTTCCTCTTTCCCTGATTGACAAATTTAAAACCTTGAGGTAATGTTGAATAACCAAATAAACACACATTAACACATGAGGACAGACAGCTGCCAGTGGATTCTTGACTTAAGTTGAGCAGTTAATGTCTGCTTTGTATGCTGATAATGCTTTGCATTATCTGAGTTATTTTCTGTAAATCATTACTGCAAAATAAACTGTAAGTATTAATAGTAATGAATTTCCAAAGTGAGAATAAAACTGAACATGTTTTCTATAAGTCTCAGCAGTATTTGGTGTTTATTCTCTGAATTAAAAGTTTTAATGCCCTTTTGTGACTTGGCCATGGAAAAGCATGTAAAGTGGGCTACTGTAATCAGATCGCTAAGGTTGGATTTAAACGCCAGCAGTGAAAAAACATTGTTAAACATTTCTATTTACACCTGGATGAGCCAGGATGTGGATAACACCAGGTCTGAACATGGCCTGTTCTGGCCGGGTTGTTGTAGTGAAATATTCAAGAATTTTCAATCTCCATAACCACACGACCCCTACAACAACCAACTAACCATCTGGACTGATAAGTGGTTACAGATATGGATGGATGGATGGATGGATGGATGGATGGATGGATGGATGGATGGATGGATGGATGGATGGATGGATGGATGGATGGATGGATGGATGGATGGATGGATGGATGTTTACGCCTTCTTTGTTTCTTCTGGTGTATTTGCTTGAATGTTCATTTTCAAACACTGGCACATCACGCAGAACGTGAACAGGATAAATGTTTTGCGTTGATCGCCTGCTCTTGGTTGCTTGAAATTTTTGCCTCTCTCTCGCAAACAATTTGTGCTGACAACACAGCAAATTTTTCCCAATCTCGCTACACCACTTCATCAAATGAAAGGAGCGTCTACCTGCTTGCTGGTTCCTCTTGTCAGTGCAACACACCGGGGCGGACATGGATTTTGTTGAGCAAGTCACGGTGCTGTACGTCAGTAGTTCACAAATAGTGGGGAGCGTGAAGGCATAACAGGGGGTGCAAGAACAGCCTTGCCTATTTTGTCCAGAAAATACAATGCGGGTGTTACACTTAAAAAGGTCCGTGTAAGTACATTATAGATAAATTCCAAAAAAAGTAAAAACAAAGCAACTGGACTTGTGTTTCGTAGTTGAAGACGTTTCTCTTCCTCTCCAGGAAGCTTTCTCAATTCAAAAAGTCTGGAGTAATGTGGAGTATCAAGCTTTATACTCCTGCCTAACAAAGGCCTTGTAATGGCTTAGATAACAACACATTCAACAGAAACAGGTCCACCCCTTAGTAATGGGCGGTCGTTAAAGTCATTAAGCCAGCAGATTGAACTGAAACTGGTCCACTCCTCTATAACGAGGAGTCGTTAGGGTTGTTATTGGTCTGGCTTAAAGGAATGATGGTTGTGAGAATTGAGGTGATGATTGGCCGGAATTAATCCTATAGCTGGATTGTACAATCCAGAATGACCATGACCTGGATGACTGAGAATCTTCACCAGCATTATAGATAAATCTGAACCCGGCAAGGGATTCTGACTAACCGGTAACTTAATATCCTCCACTGCTGTACGTGTCCGTTCCATTCCAGATCACATCCGTGAGTCCGTGAAAAGCAAAGCCTACATCCGCGGTTACTCCATCTAGCTCCGCTCCGAAGTTTCTTGGAGCCTGAGGAGAGTATGTGTGATCATCGTCATTAAAAGAAGAATGCAAATCTATTTGGAGGGGATTATCACGTTTCAAATTAAATGTTGAAATGACAAATCTGCTTCCTTATTTGGTGCAAAAAGAGTGGTTTACATCCAATATTTGAATACAACAATTAAATTTATTGTGAATATTTAATGTATTTAATTTGTGGTTTAAAGATTTCTATTTACCGTTTTTAACTTTGACAAACCAGAAGCTCCTTTTCCTGTGTGCTACGATTGCAATAGTAGAGCTTGACCCGACCAGAGCCTGACGTACCGGAGCGGACCAGAAATTTGGGGTTGTTCCGTAATGTGACAATGGTGGAGAGGAGTGAAAAGCTGGGAATAAAGTTGGATATATTACACTTTCTGTGACATAAAAGTACCTTTAAGAAGTGTGTAGGCGAAATGTTAGCTATGTTAAACCAAAATATATGCGCTGTGTGTTGACATATCGGTTGATTTTAAAAATGCTCGGACGTACGCAAACCGCAGCCGGCTCACCTCATCGATTTCCAGCTGACCGGGCAGTTTAGGCTCTCTATCCCAAGAGAGAACACCTTTCTCCAGGCACATTAATTTCAGACTCCTGCTGGCCTTCCGCAATGACAAATAATTCAGATATCTATCACTGTTTGGTTAGTTCATTATTATTATTCTCTAAGAATAAATTGATTCAAACAAGAAAGTTATAGGTTAGTGTTAAAATAATAAAAAGTTTTACTAATAAATTATGCAAATTGTATTTGTCATCAATGGATTTTGTTTAGTGGCATATTTGTATATCAACATAAAATGAAACATTTGGCTAAATAATGAATGAGAATAAAATGAAACATGGTAAGGCAACATTTTAAACAAAGGATTGTGGGTCTTACTGAATATGTGAAGGGGAACATAAATAACGTACAGTTATTTACTGAGTAGACAGCAGGATTAACCTTTGGCCTCCGTTTAGGCGGGGACAAGCTGTCCCAATTGACAAGCCGATCTCTTCCAGTCTTCTCTTTTTCGTGGTCCACAAAGGACCCGGCCCATATAGACAGGGTCCTTCGAATGATGCAGCCCCTGAATTAGGACACACTCAGTGAGCGACGGAGAGCGGGTCCATCAACGGTGAGGTTTGGAGTAGTCCTGGAGGATGTGGAGCGGTTCTCATTAATTAAAATAACAACGTAGTTGCTCTGTCGATCAGACTTGAACGTGTGTGGAGGGAATGGAGCAAGCACAGAGGATGTCGAAGTGGGGGGTAATCCTCAGAGCAACGTGTTGGATTTCCTCCTTTCACTCCACTAGGAAGCTTTTAATCACATTAGTAGCGTCGGAAACCAGAAGTGGTTCTACCTACACCGGAAGCCACTAGAAAGCTAGAAAAGCTACTAGAAATCTAAAACCATCATATTACTTCTCATTTACATTTTAATACATTGCCCAGCATAGTGAGTTGAATTTGAACCTTGTAAACAGATTGGAAACAGGTTTTTTTGTATTAGCTTTAAGGTAGCAAAACATTCTGTGGTTTCACTATACTAGCTGTGTTTATGTTTTGAAACAGGTCTTATATACTCTGTATTCAAGTGACGATGGTAAAAATGTCTGATTTAAATCCAGTATAACTATGGCTATGTGTTTATATGAGGATTATCGAATATTAAAGTTTGTAATTTCTTATTTGAAAACATTTTAACTAGCTTGACCGTGTAATTCACTGAGCAATAAACAATCACTACAACCAGAACTGGTTTATATTGTTCATAGGCAAGACAAGGCAAGTTTATTTATATATCACTTTTCAGTAACAGGACCATTCAAAGTTCACAGCACAACAGCTTCACTGCATTGTATTCGTGTCAGGTTTTCAGGAGTCAAGAGCTCGCAAGGCGCATGTTGAGTAAATGATGAATTTCAATAAACAGGCAACAGCTACACAGGAAAACAGGATCCAGGAACACTGAATAAGATCCAGAACAGCGTAGACACACCAGTGAAGAAGGAGGACCTGACAATGTGTCTGAGAATGTGGACTGACCTTAAAGGGGAAGAGATGAAGGGAAACAATAGGGTGGTAATTAGGCACAGGTGAACCGAGGGATACGACATGTGTAAACTGCACAGCGGTGCAGTGGGTAGCACTTCTGCCTTGCAGCACGAAGGTCCTGGGTTTGAGTCCTGGGTCTGCATGGAGTTTGCATGTTCTCCCTGTGTTTGCGTGGGTTCTCTCTGGCTTCCTCCCACAGTTCAAAAACCTGAAAACATGACTGTTTCTCTAAATTCTCCTTAGGTGTGAGTGTGTACATGAATGTTTGTTTGTCCTGTCTCTGTGTCTCTGTGCTGCCCTGTGATAGACTGGCGACCTGTCCAGGGTGGACCCCGCCCAGCTGGAGATAGGCACCAGCTCCCTGGTCAGACTCCCCTGACAGAAAAATGGATGGATGCATTCTTACTGAGGTTTTCTGGAGTCCCAATGCTTTGTAACCCATTTCTGATGGATTTATTGATGCCAAAGATCTTGTTTAAAATGTGTTAAATATCTTAAATGATGTATTGCTTTTTCAGATCATCTGGACTGCCTCATATTAGTTCTGTTCATTCAATTGATTTATTCCACAGGTCTGGCAATAATCAATATTCCACAGGGCTCCATAATTAATATGGCATTTGGTTAATGAAACTGAACTAAAAATGTGGTTAATCACAGTTATTTCATGATTTTACATTCTTTAAAAGAGGGTTGTGCTGTTTATGAAAGCTGTGACAAAAGCAAGTGCAGAAAGATATTTCTAAGGTGTTAAATAACTAAAACCTGTGTATATTCTGTGACTGTGTTGTCAGTCAGATTCTAGGTGCATACTGGTCTCTCTTCGTGTTTAAGGATTAGAAAAGAGAAAAATCTCCTAATTCAAAGGAGCTGACAGATATTTACAGCTCCAGGCTTGAAGGATAAACACCGGCTCTCCTCATCACACTTCACAAACCTCATCTGAAGCCACACTACACTAACTTTATGATACTTTCCATTTTCACCGTCTGTCAGACACTTTTATACAATCTCTGTTTATAACTACACACTGGCCCAGGCACAGTGAAAATACAGCTCATTAATCAAAAGTTGAGATGTAAAGACTTCTTCTGTTTGACACAGATGGAAAAATGGGGCAGTGTTCTGAGATTGTCTCATTTGTTGCCAACATAAAACCATTTATTATGAGTTTTTTTCTTTCTATCTTAAGCTTAGCGAGGTTTTCGTCTGGCAGATTCAATGAACCTTTTTTATGTTTGAAAGTCAGCCCTTTCTCTTCTCACAGCAACTGTGTCAGTGAGATAAATTATTACCTCTCCCTCCACACGCCTTCGCTCTTTTCTTATTACACCGTTATTATACAAAAAAGGCTGTTCATCTGTATGCAAAGAGTGGGACCCTCAGAACCCAAATTAAAATGTCATTTTTTATTCATCATGACCAACGGGTTGTTCTGTCTGAATCTACATGCAGGTGGCATTTGGCGGTCAGTCATAATCAGCTTATGGAGAATAACTGCTGTAAACGCCATGTACTCACAAACTAGATGGCATCATGAGGAGAGAAAATTATGTGGGAATCTTACAGCAAAAGTTCAAGTCATCAGAGAGGAAGTGAAAGCCTGGGCACAAATGGATCTTGCAACGGAAATTTTTTCCTGAGCATACTTTCAGATTAGCTCCAAAAGCGCCTTAAAGACAACAAAGTCCTTATTTTGCTCCAACAAATGGACCAAAATCCACCACAGTTTTAAGAAGCTTGTGGAAGGAAGCCCAAAAACATTGAAACAAAGTTCTACAGTTTAAAGAACCAAGGAGATGCATGTAAACTTCTAAGTTTCTGGGAAAAATAATACTACAGTTAGCATATATCAAAACCTTTTTGGTAATACTGACCAATCTAAAACAGGAAATGTTTAATGTTAGACACTGACAACAAAGGTTATGTCTTTTTTTATACAGTGAATGTAATTATCTGGTTTCAATAACATTTGTGACACTAGTTGGTTCTGATGGCTAATGTGAGAGGAGAGTATTTATGCACAATCAATAAAAAATACTTTTCTTTGATAAATTAAAACTTTTTAAGATAGTTTTTTAAAAACCTCTTCGGTCCTTATGCAGTCAATGTAAGGAAGTATGTCATGTAACTAGATTCACGTTCTTCAACAGTTCATATACTCATTCGTAACCACTCACCCTGAAACGGCTGCACACATACACCCAAACACGCTCTCTCTGACTCACACCTCCAAGGTCAGCAGGTCATCTGAACCACTGAGATGATAATGAGCAATCAGCACCGAAACAAATCGCTGCCGCTCCCAACCTGCAAGCCTCATTATGAAAAAGTGTGGGTATGTTTGTGTGACTGTTAAAGTATGTGACAGGCCCTGAAATGATACGCTGACCTTGAGTCGTGCAGAAAGATTAAAAATGAGATTAGTCAGAGAGCACAAAAATAAAACAGACTCCTATATTACAGATGATTTAATGGTGACCTGAAGCTTTTCAGAACATGCCGGTAAGAAAAGATGAACATGTCATTAAAGCTACCATGAGTAACAGCTTGTTACCATATAGTTTCTGTAGAAAACTAAAATTTCATGACATGTATTTTAATTTACAACCTTTCCTTTAGAGTCCGGCTAACCCTGAATGCTTGAGTTGACAGAAACTGGAATTTCCTTCTTAGTTCCTGGAGGCATTTTACCTTTCTGAGCAGTTTGAATGTTCAGTTGAATCAACCCAAACAAATCTTATCCAATGATGGCAAAAGAATTCACTTGTCCACCCATTGAATTAAGGTGTTTGATCACCTCAGTGGCTACAGGTGTGTGAAACCCAACTCTAGGTATAAAGACTACTTCTACAAACATTTGTGAATAAAGGGGTCACTCTCAGAAGCTCAGGGGTAGGCCATGTAACACTGCAGACTGGCACCAGTGGATGCTGAGGCACATATTATGAAAAGGTGGACAACTTTCTGCTGCTGCTACTCACCATCAGATTCTGTGTAACGTTCTGGTTGGCTCAAGAGCAGCGCACCAAGAGGTTCGTAGAATGGATTTCCCAGATCGAGCCACTGCATCCAAGCCTTAAGTCACGCAGTGACAGTGTTGGAAGCTTTGTTGCAAAAGCACACCACCACTGGACTTTATTGCTGTGGTGAAATGTTCTCTGGATTAACAAATCATGCCCCGCTGTACGGCAACAACAACTGATCCATAAACACGTGAACTAGTAAATTTGGTGAATGAAATCTTGACGGCGCTGCAGAGTCCAGAACTTACACCCACCATGTATCTTTGGGATAAATTACAGCTGAGACTGTAAGCTAGGCGATGTCTCCCAACATCAGTGTCTGACCTCACAACTTCTGGAGGAATGGTCAGAAATCCACATAAACACAATTTGAAATAGCAGCAAACATTGTCCAACGTCATATTTGTTTGTTTTCTTGGTTACAGTATAAAGATCTGAATGATGTTGTTTAGTAGTTCTAACTGCTGATGAGATGCATTGCTCTAAGGCAGGAGTGTCAAACTCATTTCTATATGGGGCCACTTTGGCATCATGAAGTCATTAAAAGGGCCGGTTGCTCCTGTATAGATGAAACTTTTGATTTCATTATTTCATTTCAGTTCACATAGAAATATAAACACATGATCAGTAACAAATGTAGTACCCTTAGGCCAAGTTTATACAGTTTATCTACAATAAAAGTTGATATTGTGGTGAGTTACACTTTAAACACTTTTTCTCTGGTTGGACATTTATGAGTGGTTTTAATGTGTTCTGGGAAAACTGACATCTAGTGGCAGGATGCCACACAGTTAACAAAAAATCAACATTTGCTGCAGGAGGCACAGTTTTAGCCACTTTATACATTTCAAAATGTTATATGCCTCTACTTTATAACATGATATGCCCTTTCTGGCTCTTGAGAGTCCGAAAAACACAAAAGAAAAACCCAAATCATGACACCCAGAAGTAATTCTGCTTGCTAGGTGGAAACATTTTGATCTGATTCAGCATTTCTGCAAGGTCTTAAAAAGCATTAAAACCTTTCTAATACAAACATCTTAAAAAGTCTTAAATTAATCCAGGTCTCCCATTCTAGATTTTAATCCTTTATCTTTAGCTAGGTCGTAAATTAGTACATTTGTTAAATCATTACATCTGTCATTAACTAAATTTGGCTTTTTGAAATTAATTAATTTACTTCTCTTGTTGTAGCTTTGGCTGAGCAATTTAAAAATTATCATAATCTGACCAAACCACACAGCCTTTAATACTGGGACATTAAACGGTTAAGGTTGGGGGAATATAAAAGTAGACTTTCAGCCTCTTAATGAAATCCATTAAAAACAGGTCATGCTCTAGGTTATATTGACAAATAAAACCACAATGTTCTCCTTAATTATTTATAGCCAGCTCCTTCCCCATGAGAAAACTTTAGATTTGAACATGTTTATTTTTAAATCAAGGATATCAGTAGCTGACTGATGTTCACTAATAATACATGTTTCAAGGTAGACAAGTTAACTTTCTGAACGTATGTTTGCACAGCTGCCATTTGACTAAAACTGAGTCTATAATGATGTTAAAATAATTCTACCTACTAAAACCTGAAGGAATCTTTTTATCCACAATTATTTACACATTGAAATATATTGGCATTTATTTGAACGAGTGTCAAGAAAAACTATGAAGTCAATCAAAGCTGCCGTAAAAAGCTGTGGATAATAATTTGATAAAAACAACACATTAGAGCAGTAGAAGTCACAGCACATTTAAACGACAAGTCCCATGAGACAGAGAGCTAATTAGGACATTTAGTCGCTTATGCTGAGAATTACTTTATCTCATTAGACGCAATCAGTCACTGTATATGTCATCTTAGCCTCAGACTGTTCATCCATATGAGACTTAAGTAATTAAAACATAATTGCTTATACAATAATTCATTATTTCAAGCATTCTTCCAATTAGTTACCCAAAACAGAGATCCCAAATTTAATGAAAACCAGTTTTCCCAGTGGAAGCTGAGGTTACTCCAGGGACCAATTATTATTTTTATTAACAAGCCTGTTTACAGGGTCACTAGTTGGATAACCCAGTGTGGGGACAGAAGTGAGTTTAAGATGCATAGGGGGAAAGGGTTTTAGAGGACCCTTATTTTATTCACATTTAAATTGCTTGTTTTACATGAACACAGCAAACCTTAGCTCACATTTTTTATTTTGATAGTCTATTTTAGCGTATAACTGGTCATTTTCATAATTATCTCACTGCTCAGCTCTTGGTCTCCCTGTTGAGTAAATGTAAGTGTATTTGGTCAACCTTCAAATTGTTAATAAATATAATTGTATTTTGAAAGTCAAAACCAAGGCAAGTTTATCTGTTGCACATTTCAATAACAACATAATTCAAAGTGCTAGGCAAGGCAAATTTATTTGTATAGCACATTTCAGTACAGAGACAATGCAAAGTGCTTTACATGATTAAAATACAGTGGAAAAAACAGAATAAAAGCAAGTAGGAATAAAATGTAGAAACGAAATAGAACTTGGAAAAATAGAAACTAAAAGCAAACATTAAAAACAGTTGAACTACAAAGTGAACTAATGATGTTTCAGTAAAATAGTTTAACTAAATAGTTTAACAGTCGAAGGCAATCCTAAACAAATGTGATTCTATCCTTGATTTAAAGGAACTCAGGCTTTCAGCACTTTTACAGTTTTCTGGGAGTTTGTTCCAGATCAGTGGAGAATAGGAACTAAATGCTGCTTCTCCATGTCTGGTTCTGGTTCTGGTTCTGGTTCTGCAGAGCAGGCTGGAGCCAGAAGACCTGAGTGGTCTGGAGGGTTGATGCACTAATAACAAGTCTGTGATGTATTTAGGTGCTAATTCAGGGATTTATAGACTAACAGAAGGATTTTAAAGTCTATTCTCTGAGATCCAGGGAGCCAGTGGAAGGACTTCAGAACCGGGTCCATGTTCTCTACGTTCTTAGTCTTAGTGAGGACTTCAGAACCGGGTCCATGTTCTCTACTTTCTTAGTCTTAGTGAGGACTTCAGAACCGGGTCCATGTTCTCTACGTTCTTAGTCTTAGTGAGGACTTCAGAACCGGGTCCATGTTCTCTACGTTCTTAGTCTTAGTGAGGACTTCAGAACCGGGTCCATGTTCTCTACGTTCTTAGTCTCAGTGAGGACTTCAGAACCGGGTCCATGTTCTCTACGTTCTTAGTCTTAGTGAGGACGCGGGCAGCAGCGTTCTGGATCAGCTGCCGCTGTCTGATCCACTTTTTAGGCAGACCTGTGAAAACACCGTTGCAGTGATCAGTTCTACTAAAGATAAACATGGATTAGTTTTTCCAGATCCTGCTGAGACATCAGTCCTTTAATCCTGGAAATGTTCTCCAGGTGCTAGAAGGTCCACTTTGTAATTGTCTTTAGATGGAGGTTCAGGTCTGAGTCCATCACTACTCCCAGATTTCAGGCCTGATCAGTGGTTTCTAGCTGAAGCAGCTGAAGCTGTGAGCTAACTCTTCATCTCTCCTCTATTGGTCCAAAGATTATTACTTCATTTTTGTTTTTATTCAATTGAAGAACATTTTGTCTCATCCATGCATTGATTTCTTCTAAGCATTTACTCAGAGCTTGAACTGGTTCATAGTCACCTGGTGACATGGTGATGTAGAGCTGTGTCGTTAAACACCTTGATAAGGGCGGTCTCTGTACTGTGGTGAGGAAACCTGTGGTGTACATGAACAGAACAAAGAAAAAGTAGCCAGTAAAGAGGAAAGGACATTAGAGTGGAATATAGTAGCAGCAGGTGAAGATATAAATTAAGTTGGACTAAAAACTTCAATATCAACATTCAAAGGCAACTCTAAACAAAACCAGGCAGTTTGTAGAAAAAAATCAAAACTTTTTTCTGTTGTCTGAAGATGGAAAAACTCCTCCCATTGTCGTCAGTAGAAAACCTGTCACCACTTGGGTATAATCTGCTAGATTGTGGAATACCATGGAGTCCAAGACTGTCAAAGCTGCCCTGACATAACTGACCCATATCTTTTTGTGCCACCTGTGACGTGCATAGTGCCTCTATCAATCCTGTGGTATTCTCCCAATATCTGCTTTCAGCAGCTCTAACAACCTGTAGCCCCATGTAATATCTAAGAGGCTTGGCATTGGCTGTGAGGCAGGCTTGGGTCACAGACGGTGAGAGCAGACAAGCAGACTGATCCAGTGGGCTAGGCAAGGTGTGAGGTCAAGAAGTACAAGAACACACACGTGCGTTCTTTTACTTGAAGCTGAGTGAGAAAATCTTTTGCTCATTTACTAGTAAAGTGAGGTCTTTGATGTAATGTTAGGACCTTTATTTGGTCCTCACTTTTTTCTGGGTTAGGGATAAAGTTTAGGACTAAGGTGTCAGCTAGGGTTAGGGTTAGGTATAAATACGTAAAGGGTCAGGCCATAGGAAGGCTTGAAAATTAATGGAAGTCAAGGCACAGTCCTCACACACACACACACACACACACACACACATTCACTCATGCACTTATACAATTGTTCCAAAATGTTGAAGGTCATAGAAACACAGGTTCCTATTAAACCCTAATTTCATAAAGTCAATTAAGCAATTAGTTGAGACACCCACATTTCTCCCTACTTACAATGGTTAGAATTACAAATAGGAACATTACATCAGGTGGACACGACGTGAATATCATTACTCAGCACTTTGAAGGAGGTTTGCCCTGTTCAAACCTCAAACAATCAATTTGTTACACTTTTGAAATGAGAATGAAAACCATAGTGAGATCTAAAGATGTTGGAGATCTTGAAAAAGAATATATTAGCAGCTCATGAGTCTGAGAAAAGGGTTTAAAGAGATCTTGAAATAATTAGAAACAAGCTTTAACTGTTCCAAATCTCATCTGTCCTTCTAAAGCACAATAAGCTGGTAAACTCAGCGATTTGATCCGCCGTTGCACTGATTTCATCATCCAGTCTCTCATTCTGCTTCATCTGCTCAGAGATGGAGAGCGTTGATTCTGAGGAGCTGATGGTGAACATGGTCAATAGGCGGACCCTATTCTGACACGGTGACAAATGAACTGCCATTGTCAGCTCTGATACTGAGGTGAAGGTAAATCATGCTGAAAGGGGCTGAGGGGGAACGAAGCATGAGGAGACACACTGATAGCTGAATACATGGCTCCTGTCTTGTTCCAAAACATTGTTCCAAATCCATCATGGTGTTTGGTTTTTATGAGATCTTTTTTTTTTGTTAATGTGAACTCATTTTGATATTTTTATTTTATGTTGATATTCAGCCTGTGTGCCAGAGAAAATACTGAGACTGACTAGGTTCTTCTCAGAGTAGATACTGCATGTAGATTCCATTTGTAAAGGCTGGTAATGTTTGTCTATACATCTTACAGTTTGGATATCCTGATTTTAGGATTTCTCCCATTTGCTTAGCTTTCCAGGTTTCAAACCGTGTTTTCCTCAATTAAAAGGAAGCTTAGGCAGAAACACTATTAGTTGACAAAGCAAATTAAAATCCTTCAGTCCTGCTTGAAGGACTGAAGATTTTTAGTAATTAGGCAAAAAAAGTTTAATCTCTAATAATTTTCATCTATAATCATTCTTTTTGCTTACCTTAATTTAAATCTTTTCCGCTGATCTTGGTTTAGCTACTTTTGCCTAGAGCCACTGAGCCTGGTTGAAAACTCCTATTTCAACTGTATGAAGAGAGGTGTGGGGTGACTTCTCCCTCTGTAGCTCTGACTTGCTAGATGTAGGTTATAATAATCATATGGAGATGGTATGGAGATTAAAAATTACCCCAATTGTTATTGGAGCCACTCAGGATCTGACCTCAGCATTTTTATTCTGCGGAAATGAGGTGAGTGTTTGCCAACTGTGAATATCCAAGAGTGGATTGAATATAAAATTGCCCTTTTGCTGACCCTGAGTTGAGCATTTTCCACCGAGCTTGATTTAGCTGCTTTCGCCTGGAGCCACTCTGGGTGAGATGTCATTAGAGTGAATTTAATCCCATTAATGATCCAAATGATGTCATTTTCAGTAAAACCCAACATTAGGATAATAGATTTAGTCAAACTTTGGTGGAACACAGTTGCCACGAGTACCCCCCACTGCACAAATGAATATTGCCCATCAAATGGTCCCAGATTGGCTGGTCAGTCATGGGGTGGGGAGTAGGGGGGGGGTTAGCAATAACTGTTGGATGGAAAGCGAGAGTCTGAACTGATGTGCAGGCATTGCTTTTGAGGGACGTCTGCCATGCAATGAAACCTCTGAGATCCAGCAAAAGAAGTGGAATATGGAGGGAGTTATGGATGCATGCATGGATGGATGGATAGATGAATGGATGGATGGATGGATGGATGGATGCATGGATGGATGAAAACAAAATCTCTTGGCAGTTAACTCACGTAGGTGCCTTGTTTAAAGATAAAATCAATGAATAACATCCATGAATGTGAATTTAATCAAAGATAGAAAGCTCACTCCTCAGCTGGTAGTAGAGTGGGATTTAGGAACACACATCTCCTTTATGAACCCTATGAAAACCATCATCTAGGTTTGTTTATTTATAGGCATACTATGCAACATTTTTCAGTTAATTAATGTGTTCCATACCGTTTTGGATGATTAAATGAGTCATTTCAGGTCGAACAAAGGTTTTCTCGGCCGCCCTGGTGGTCTGTAGGGGAAATACCGTACTTGCAATTGCAGGAGCCCTCGGCCCGCGCCCACAGGCTCAGAAGTCTGGTACATCGCGAGAGTCGGTCTTGCTTTACTGCGAGAACATGTTTGTTGCTAGCGCAGTGGCGATATCTGTGCAGTTATCATGGCGGAACCGGCGATAAAACAGCGAAAGCCCATGTCGGAGCAGGCAAGAAAGAGGAAAAGGGCTCTGGACAGAAAGAGGAGTCGTACACGGGTGAACATCGGGCAAGCTTTTTCCCAATGGCAAGAGCTAAAAGAAAGAGAAGGCTGCAAGGCTGACGCGGACCTCGCGTTTCTGCTGATGCGATTGTAAGAAACATTGGAATGGTTTCTCTCTCTCTGTGTGCATGTTCATACTTTCACTGTGTTAGTCATTGTTTGTGCTGCCGTTTTTTCGACTTTTCGTTGCGTTCGCCTGTCTGCTAAGCTCAAAACAACCGCGCCTGGCTTGACGAAGAAACCAGGAGAACAGCTGAGCATCTTTACGACAGTGCACTGTCGTAAAGATGCTCAGCATTGCTGGAAAATCAACCCCGGTTGCATAGTATACCTTTAAAAAAAAAACTTCTGGCATCTTCACAGCTGGTCAGCAAAAGCTGTAATGTCATGAAAATTGTTGTATTGTTTTTAACAGCTTTTAACTGTTGTGCCATTGTACAAAGTTATTTAATGTTTATTAAAGGAATCCAGGATTAATTGAACATGTTGGCCTAAATATGATGTTATTTTCCTATTCACTTAAAAATTGCTGTTTGTTATACATAAAAACTCATGATTACTTCAAAAATTGTATTTTCTTTGTTATATTTTTCACCCATGGAGGTCGCCATTTTTACACCTGCGCAATGCATGCTGGGTCAATGACGCGGTTAGGTCCTACTGGACTGGAACCTACAGAGTTAACACAGGATGGTTAACATTACCCAAGCTGTTTATTATCATGTTGCGTTTGACTGGTGTAAATTTAGACAAAACCACATGGTGTCACTAATTTCAAAACAAAAAAACACAGCAGACAACGTGAGGTGAGTCTTCATCGCTTCCCTCATGAAAAAAAAGAAGAGCGCCGTTGGAAGTAAAGACAACTTCCGAAGGACCCACATTTGTGCTCTCAACACTCAACAAAACTGATGACAACAGGTGGACGTTACCCTTGCAAGCTAAACCAGCTGCCGTGCCAACTATTTTTAACCATAAAGCGCCTAAATCCCAGGGCCTTGCGAGCAAAAGACGCTGGAAGAAACATCAGAGACAGGCAATACTGGAAGGCCTTTTAAATAACAAAGGTACTGCCACTGACACCGGTACCGAATGTGAAATCACGGACCAGACACCAGACCAACGACCAGACTCTAAATAGGTGTTAACGGACCGAACACCAGACGGATCAGATCCTAAACAAGTTATTGGACGTGACACCAGACACAGAACACTACTTGCTGGATCACACAGCTCTTTGTTGTTATTTTAATTGATGAGAAATGTTCCACATGCTACGTGACTACTCCAAACGTCACCATCAACGGACCCGTTCTCCATCATTCACTGTCAATTTATGGATTTTTCTGTTCGTTCCATTCCGTCAGGCTCTGGTCGAGTCAAGTGCCACAGTTGTAATCGCAGCAAACAGGGAAAAGAACGTCAACAATCTCCGGTTTGTCAAAGTTAAATGGTGTAAATAGAGATTGTTAACCATAAGTAAAATACATGTGTTTAATATTCACAATAAGATTAACCTTTTTATTTAAATACTGCAAACCACTCTTTTTGCACCAAATAAGAAAGCAGATTTGTCGCCTCAACCTTTAATTTGAAAAGTTGTAATCCTCTCTAAATAGATTTGCATTCTGCTTGTAACGATGATGATCACATATGCTCTCCTCAGACTCCAAGAAACTTCGGAGTGGAGGTAGACGGAGTAACCCCAGATGTAGGGTTTGCTTTTTACGGACGCACAGAGGCGTCTGGAATGGAGCAGACGTACAGGAGGGGAGGATGTGGAATCACTGGGTTATAAACAGAAATAAATGGTCACTACAATCTAATCAGATGGACAGATTTACAGTGAGTTACATACATTCCAATTGGATCCTAGTTTTATAACTTTGTTTCTTCCAATTCACAAATAGATGTCTTTGTAAACGGTATGACTTTGTCATTGCGTTCTGCATTAGACAATGTAGCTCCCTTGAAAAAGAAGGTGATTATTCACAGGAAGCTGGCTCCTTGGTTTAATTCAGAGCTGCATTCCTTGAAGCACAACGTTAGGAAATTGGAGAGAAAATGGCGCTCTACACACCAAGAGGAATCCTACCTAATCTGGAGGGACAGTCTATTGTTGTATAACAAGACCATTCGCAGAGTTAGAGCAGCATATTTTTCATCATTAATTGAGGAGAATAAGAATAATCCTAGATTTCTCTTCAATACAGTTGCCAAACTTACCCAGAGCCACAGCTCTGTTGATCCAGCCATCCCCTTAGCTCTTAGCAGTAATGATTTTATGGGATTCTTCATAAATAAAATTGATTCCATTAAAAATAAAATAATTGGCATCCTCCCAAACATGATTACCTCGTCCTCAGTAAGTGAGGCAGCATTGGAGGAATCCTTAGAACCTGCGCAGTGTCTGAACTGTTTAAAAGCAGTAGAGCTTTCTGAGCTATCTAAAATTTTAGCTTCATCTAAACCTTCTACCTGTATGTTAGACCCAATCCCAACCAAGTTGTTTAAGGAGGTATTCCCTCTGATCAGTGGTCCTATTTTAGACATGATTAATCTATCCTTAGTAAATGGATATGTACCAAAGGCTTTTAAAGTAGCTGTTATTAAACCTTTACTTAAGAAACCTTCTCTTGATCAAGATGAGCTAGTAAACTACAGACCTATATCTACTCTTCTTTTCTTATCTAAAATTCTTGAGAAAGTAGTTGCTAATCAACTTTGTGAACATTTACAAAGTAATGACCTACTTGAGGAGTTTCAGTCAGGCTTTAGAGCTCATCATAGCACTGAAACAGCTCTGGTGAAGGTCACCAATGATATTCTCATGGCCTCAGATAATGGACTTGTGTCTGTACTTGTCCTGTTAGATCTCAGTGCTGCATTTGACACAGTTGATCACAATATTCTCCTACAAAGACTTGAGCATACTGTAGGGATTAAGGGGAAAGCATTAGGCTGGTTTAAATCTTATCTGTCGGACAGATTCCAGTTTGTTCATGTTAATAATAAATCTTCTTCAAACTCTAGGGTCACCTGTGGAGTACCACAGGGTTCAGTCCTTGGACCAATTCTATTTACTATATATATGCTTCCGGTTGGCAAAATTATCAGACAGCATGGGATTAATTTCCACTGTTATGCTGATGACACTCAGCTATATTTATCCATAAATCCTGATGAATCCAATCAGTTACTTCGACTGCAGTCATGTCTTGATGACATCAAAAGCTGGATGACTTTAAATTTCCTGCATTTAAATTCTGACAAGACAGAAGTTGTAATCTTTGGGCCAGAGTCCTCAAAAAATAAACTTCTTAATCAATCACTGAATCTGGATGGCATTAACTTGGCCTCTGGTAATAAAGTAAAAAATCTTGGTGTTATTTTTGACCAAGACATGTCATTTAAATCCCATATTAAACAGGTTTCCAGAGTTTCCTTTTTTCACCTCCGGAATATCGCCAAAATTAGAAACATTCTGTCCAGGGGTGATGCTGAAAAACTAGTGCATGCATTTGTTACTTCAAGGCTGGACTATTGTAATTCTTTACTATCAGGAAGTCCACAAAATGCAGTTCGAAGTCTTCAGCTGATCCAAAATGCTGCGGCAAGAGTTCTGATGAAAATCAACAAGAGGGATCATATTTCTCCAATTTTAGCTTCCCTTCATTGGCTTCCTGTTAAATCAAGAATAGAATTTAAAATTCTTCTTCTAACGTATAAAGCCCTTAATAATCAAGCTCCATCATATATCAGAGCTCTGATTACTCCGTATGTTCCTAACAGAGCACTTCGCTCTCAGACTGCAGGTCTGCTGGTGGTTCCTAGAGTCTCTAAAAGTAGAATGGGAGGCAGATCCTTTAGCTATCAGGCTCCTCTCCTGTGGAACCAACTCCCAGTTTTGGTCCGTGAGGCAGACACCCTATCTATTTTTAAGACTAATCTTAAAACATTCCTTTTTGACAAAGCTTATAGTTAGAGTGGCTCATGTTACCCTGAGCTACCTCTATAGTTATGCTGCTATAGGCTTAGGCTACTGGAGGACATCAGGGTCTAATTTTCTCACTCTACTGATTTCTACTGTTCTTCATTCTACGGTTCTCCAGTTTTGCATTGTATTACATTGAAATGACTGTCGTGATTTCAGCTTTTAACTTTTTGCTCTCTCTCTTTTTCTTCATAGTAGGTACACCTGGTCTGGCGTTCTGTTAACTTTGACATCATCCAGAGAAGACGGCTCACCCGTTACTACCATCTAATGTAGAACAGATTACTAGATCAATGTGTGCTTCTGTGCTTTTTTGTCTCTCTTGTTGTGTCTCTGCTCTGTCTTCTGTAACCCCAGTCGGTCGAGGCAGATGACCGTTCATACTGAGCCCGGTTCTGCCGGAGTTTTTTTTTTTTCCCGTTAATGGGTGGTTTTTCTTCCCACTGTCGCTTCATGCTTGCTCAGTATGAGGGATTGCAGCAAAGCCATGTACAATGCAGACGACTCTCCCTGTGGCTCTACGGTTCCCCAGGAGTGAATGCTGCTTGTCAAGACTTTGATGCAATCAACTGGTTTCCTTATATAGGACATTTTGACCAATCTGTATAATCTGACCCAATCTGTATAATATGATTGAACTTGATTTTGTAAAGTGCCTTGAGATGACATGTTTCATGATTTGGCGCTATATAAATAAAATTGAATTGAATTGAATTGAATAATGGTGCAGCCAGAATAAGTTTATTATTCTGATTGGTAGAAAGTTTTCTAAGGAAGCACCTGCCAACTGCATCAACTCATTGACCTTATAGCAACCGCTTTTCTTCTGAAGGAGCTCAAAGCTTAAAGCTATAATTGGTAATCCTGTTCAGAATCACTTTTTGTTATATTGGGTGAAATGGTCCTTCCATCCTGACATTAGTCAATAGTTTATGTATTCAGAAAAAGGAGATTAAAAATTTGTTTTCTGTGGGACCTCCTTCGTCGTTAGCTTCAGCTTGCTGGCTGAGCATGCACACTTCTAGAGTTTATGTATCGGTTAGCTTAGCGGTTAGCTTCAGTGTTAGCCGTTCATTGTAGCTCCACTGCTCTCACCGTAGACTTTTAACATGGCTGAGAGTCGCAAGAAGTGAACTGTGTTCATGTTTATGAGAAGAAGAGGAAGGACTCAGTAGAAAGAAATAAGACCAGAGAGGATTTGGGAGATTTTTTTCACTTGATCCCCCTGAGGAGCAGAAGAGCAGGTAAGACGGTCTTATGCATGTGCAGTTATTAAAAAAAGGGATTTGGGGAAACTTCCGGAAAAAAATCGCAGACTCTAGCCTTAAGTGGACATTTGATAGCATGAGCTCATTAGCCTTCCAGCAATCTCTCAGACTTGGCATGCATGTGGTGACGGTGGCAATGAGAACTCCCCTTTTTCAGGAAGAAACCTCCAGCAGAACCTGGCTCATTGTGATCATCCATCTGCCACGACCAATTTTGCTTTATCTTCTTCTGTCTGTCCTTGGATTGCTTCACGCATAAATGGTATTATTAAACTTTCTTTGCTTTGCCTTCTGAACAAGTCTGATTGAAAGATGGTTACTACTCCTCCTCATCGGTCAGTGTGTTGAGGAATGTTGTGATAGCTATATAAGTGTTGTGACATGTGGTTTCATGTATGTTTCATTTCTGAGTCTTGCAATATGTTCTTATGAGAGCAAGCATGATTTCCTCCATTCATCGAAACACTATTGTTCAGCCAAACTGTGCAAGAACGTATTTGTCTGTGATCTTTCTTATCTGGTGATTATATTTCTGCTCTGCTCATTAGCAGAAGCAGCATCTTCTCTGTCTCTGTCCTCATTATCTGCATTCCTTCCACCTGTGACTCCGCCTGTACATACCTGCCTCCCATAGTCATTTCCTGCCAGATTGTTGAAACCCATTGAGATAGTAGAAATCCAGCATTCTTTGCCTGCCTGATCAGTTCATGACCAAATTCAGTTTTAGCATTTTTCGACGGGATCAGCAGAAAGACTTAGCGATGACACTTAAGCCCATTTATTGGATTTTAAGCCCAACACTGTGTCTGGCTTGACTATTGGGTTCTCTACATATTTCTGTATTTTGTGAAGCAACTATGGCTCTAAATCTAAGTTTTATATTACCAATAGTGACCTTAATTAGCATTCTTATTTTTCGACTGTTCTGTTCTTTACATGCTAGAAGTAAACTCCTTAAAATCTAACTATTCCCTGAGTTTGATTCCCTGTGACAGGAAAATGTTATTTTAATTAGAACATTTCAAGTAAAGCATTTAATAAGATAGTTCATGTCTGTTTTGCAACATGAAAAAAAAAACATTTTGCTTACCAAGAAAAATTATGTAAATGTAAATATTACAATTCCTCTCCTTGCCTTGTAGCACAAACCACAAGTTATTTTCCAGATAAAACACTTTGGGGCTGGACTTCAAACTGAGACACTAGGAGCTTTATTTAGCACGAACGCTACAAGAGATCCCAGGTGAACCGATGTCATGTCGAGTGCCGCTGCAGCTTGGCATGTGTGATGGTCAACATGAGCTGTACACTGGAACATTAAAACCCTTCATGGGAAATATTTCATCGCAATGAAAGTGCTCCTGTTCTGACGCAAAAAAACAGAAATCAACAAATGCAGAAGTTGGAAAAAATACTTAGACTAAATGGTTTCTGATCGATGTAAAATCTTTCATTTTGGAGAAAAGCATCCCTACACATATATATATTGATTTGTTTGTCCATCTTGTCTGAAACTAAGCTCAAATTAAGTTAATTAGCTTAGGTACAATTTTTATTTCAAATTTGGGAAGGTTTTCATGCAATACTGATTGAGGCACTTTTCCTGGTATCCTTAAGGTTGTCTTCATTGTTCTGTTTCTTTCAATAATTTTATGAAAAGAAGACCTTCTGGGAGCAGTGGAAAAAAAAGAAACGTAGAAGAAAGAAAAGACAAAGAGGAGATGGTAAAAGAGAAAAAAGGTTTTAGGAAAGTCTTCTCTGTAAATATCAAAAATAAAAGATATTGAAAAAAGAGGAAGTGGTGGAAAATCCAGCAGCAAAAAGACAAATGTCAAAGTCACAGGAGGAAGCATCCAGTGTCAATCCCCTCACAATAAAGGACGGAGCAGTGCAAGCTGCAGTACGCTGGATTTGATTTTCTCTGTCAGTCAGCTGCATGAATACCCTGCTGCCATTTAATTGTTTAGAGGAGGAATTATACTGCAGCCTTATAAGAAAAGTTATTCAGTTGTGCCAGCAGAGCCTTTTAACAAGTGTTAGACTTGATTAAGTAACTTTAGTCTACTTTTCTAAAACTACCAATACTTTTTGTTTGGTTTTAATAAAATCTGAAAAATAATTTAAAATGAACATTAGAGCAGCAAAGACCAAACACCTGACCATCTGAAGCTGTCACTGACGACTCTAATCGTCGACTCTAATCGACTCAGCATCTAATCTGGGAATCAGGCTCATCCACAGGCAGCGGATGAGAGAAAACAGGGAAACTTTTGCCCCTCCACAGGTCTGAGAGGTGTCCTCGACTTTGGTTCTTCTCAGCTTCTTGAGAGAGAAAACTCAAAATCATCGGTTAAATGGCAACCAGGTCAGTTTTCAGTTTAAACCTACAAAGACTTTTGTAGAGCTGTGGTTCCTCGTTCTTATTCAGTTTGATCGTTTTTCTACCGGATCAGCAGAAAGACTTAGCCATGACACTTTCAGAAGCTGCTGAAGGCACACAAGGCAATTATAAAGTCCCATTTCCTCATTAAATCAAAAACATGAATATTCCTTAAAGAACCACAAATCCATTAAATGATCATTTTAAAGAACTTCATCCACACATCAAGAACTTCTCAATATATGAAAACATTGAGAGTATTGGTCACCATGGGTATAAAACGTGTTAAACGTGATGCGGTTCTACCGAAAATCTCAAATAGCAGCTGAAGGTTCCTCCGTCTGCCTCTAATCCTGCTTCAGTTTGAACCATCAGAGCCCGGTGGGCCTCTGATGGTTCTGTGCCAAGGTGAACCCCTCCCCACATTTCTCAGGAAGTGTTCCTATCTGTTTTATGAAATTTTTATACAGGATCGGGAGTGATCGGCAACACACAAATAATGACTCAAACACTGATTCTGCTACAATAATTGTGCCCTTTTATTCCGCCACAGAATACAGAAAAGCAGCAAGCATTTCAAACAAACGTGATGCATAACAGTTTCCAAAATCGCTCTTACCGTGGCACGGGACCGGAGAGCCATCAGTCCGAGCAGAGCGGCATCAACGGGGCTGGGCGTTCGTACGCAACCCACAGCAGACTCTGCTAGACTGAGGGAAATCTCCTCTTTTATATTCTTTGAAACAAAAGATCGAGTGCGAGCCAGGATGGCCAGTCCCATCTTCCAGTCGATCTCCCAATCGATCCGCCCAATAAGTCATTCTCTTACTCTGAAAACATGTTTTCGAAACAGAAACCGCTTCCAGTTTCATAACAGCCACGGACTCAGAGTGTAATCAGTGTGTGAACATCAACAAAATAAGGAACTCAGAAACAAAATAAGGCTACGTTCACATTGCAGCCTGAAGTGACCCAATTCCGATTTTTTTGCCCATATGCGACCTGGATCTGATCTTTTCATGACAGTCTGAACAACACAGATCTAATTTTTTCAAATGCGACCTGTTTCTGTACGGCCAGGTCGCATTCATCCGACCTGCACGTCATTGATACTGGACAAACGTCACTAACGGTGGACCTGGCTATGCCAAAGAGGTTGGCTAAAAAAAAAAAGAGGTTGGCTATTGTGCGGTAACAAGCACCTGTTGCAAGTCCATACAGCCCCACGGCAACGCGTTTACTCGCTGCTATGGCCGCCGAAGATGTGTGTTTTTACGTGAGAGCGCTAAAGAGATCCGTTCAGACGCACATAAAGGTTGCCTTTGTCATTCAAAAATTATGAATGAAGTCCGTATCTGTATAGCCGCTCACATCACTAAGATTTGGCTCTCTTCCTTTTCGATCTTCTTAAAAAGATTGCATTGGTAATGTCTTGGCTCCGGTTGGAGAATAATGTAAAGAACTCAAGATACACTGCAGCATTACGATCCATGTTTACTTCCACAAACGATGAGCACGCTTGCTACGTATGACGTCATCGCGTCCTCTACTGCGCATGCGGGACACTTGGGTGTATGAATGCAGTTCACACAGGAGATCACATACAAGTCGCATATATTTGGAAATGTGAACGGACACGCAAAAAAATGTGATTTCACAAAAAAATCGGAATTGAGCATCAAGGCCTGCAGTGTGAACGTAGCCTAAGGTATGTTGCTCTTAGTTTCATGTGAACTCAGAGCGCGATCAGTGAGTGAACATCAACAAAATAAGGAACTCAGAGCGTAACATAAACAAAATAAGGCATGTTAGAACAAGTTCCCACCACAAGTTAAAACAAGTTATATAACTGACCAGTTTTTCCCACAATACATTGTCAAAGAGCAAAAATAATTCTTTGGTATATCACCGTCTCAAAACTACTCGACTCGTCCTGCGGGGGTTTACAGGCTGTCAGTGTCACCATCGTCAGGTTTGTGTCCAGGACACGTCAGGCTTTGTTTCAGTCATACAGGGGTCTGGTATTTATCATTAATTACTCCTGACTCGCACTGTTCATTGCTGATAACTCAGTATGAGAAAGACTTTTAAATGCTTAATACTTTGGAGAAATGGAAGCTGCTCGTTAAATGTCACAAACGTTTTCTTCTAATATTCCTCTGAAGCTGGAGTCCGTGACTCTGGGATGGGTCACCTGTCTGAGGTGTGCAGGACAGCAGACAGCAGTCGTTTTCCAGATGCAGACTGAGTTTGTGTCTGAAACGCGCTGACTAATGAAGCCACTGCTGTTGTGCCAAATGTGCAGGAATGAATAGTGAATCTTAACCTAAATATGTAGTTAATATCAGTTGTTTCAGGTTTCAACACTGGAGGCAAAGGTTAGGGTTGGTTCCCTTCTTCTCTAATAAATACAATCATCATCTAATTGTTTACATTTTGCATTTACTCCGGTTGTCTTTGATGCTATTTCTTTATCTGAAACATTTAAGTGTGACAAAAACAAGCAATCTGTAGGACTGTAAATGTGTTTTTTTTCCCAGATTTGTGGTTAAAAGTCAAGCAAACCCAAGTTTTTCTTGTGCTTGGAGTTGAACAAATACCTTCCAGTTGGCATGATTAAGAGCCTCAGGCTGATCAAGTTGTCTCTACTGCCTGTCTGACGGGTTGAATAAGCCAACCTTTCACATCCCATAATCGATTCCTGAATAACCCAATGAAGCGCCCTTTACAATGTAACAACGCTCCAGACTCCATCTTTCCACCTGGGCAGGCAGTGCTGAAGCTTCTCATTATTTTAATATTTAGATAAAGTATTGTTTTTTTACATATTTTCTTACTTTTAAATAAGTCAAGGTCTGGATGAATAAAACCATTTTATTTTCAATATAGAAATGACTAAAAACTTGTACTTATTTAGTCTGTGTTCTATTTTCATTGGGAAACAGCTATTTGATTCACATGGAAATTATGTCACACGTGGACGTCTATGAATGTTAAAATGTGGTTGACAGGGACAGACAAAAATAAATGTTTTTCAAACGGCAAAGAAGTCAAGCTTACATGTTGGAAAGTTCTCTTCAACAACGTGAAAAAGAAATGCAGTCTGCTGATGGGCTTGCAAAGTGATTTCAGAAAAGCCTTCTTATCCACAACAGCGAAGATAAGCAACCATGGATTTTATGCAAAATGTTAAAAATACATCTTTGTGAAATCTTGATGTGGCTGACAGAGAAAGAAGGGATGCTGCTTACATTAAGGGAAGGATGCCTCATCCACAACCAGGGAAACGCTCATGTGAAGACATCCACAGCACTGATGTCTATTTAAAAAGTCCTTTTATTCACAACGTAGAATAAAAACAGGAAAGCTGGGATTTGTTCACCATTTGATTTATCGTGATGTTAATGCGTGGAAATGTTGTTTTATTCATCAACCAGAAACTGGATGAGGGCATCTATTGATGTCTAAACCTGGCTGAAACGTGTAAGGAGCAAAGCCAACCTGTTCACAACATCTTGCTCACAATGTGGAAAAAAGACATCCTCTGAATACTAAATCTGGATAAAAAGAGAAAACTAAAACATCATCTTAGCATGTATACAGAACAAGAAAGCTTGGATTTAGTCTGTTTGCATCTACCAATGCCTAAAAGTTACAGAAAAGAGGCAGTAAAAGCTGTCTTATAAAATCTGTTCATGCCTAAATGTCTTTGCAAAGACAAAACTGAACAGTTATCATATTTATAATGAATAAAACTAAGCGCCTTTTGATTAGGTGATTTACTTTACTTTACTCATACATACATGTATGTGTAAAGAAATAATAATAATTGGCAAAGACATCCAAATATATCTGCTGGAGACAACATGCAGAATGTAATTATCGCAGAAGCACAGCATGTGAACTCAAATAATCCTCCTTTTCTAAGATGACCTCCATGCAAACAAGAGTGGACTTCCAGAGCTTCGATATCTGGGACGACTTACACCCGAGCGGGGCCCTGCTGGGACACCGGCGTCCGGTGGAGACACAGAGGAGCCCAGCAAGAAGCTTCACTCACTGGGGACGAACGGGAAAACTCCTCAGAGGCCAAATCAACCAGCAGCAGCAGCCTGTCGGACTCCAGCTGCAGCAGACGGACCTAGGCGGATCCCTGCTGCTTCTCTGCAGGTCTATCAGTCCCACACACTCAGGCTGTGGAGCTGCACCAGCCCCGTCTGCAGGGCCACGCTAACACACGCTGTCCGAAGGGGAAACAGAGCGACAAATACATTGTTCTGGTAACTGATGACGGACTCAGACGACAGAAAACCTGTACATGATTACTAAAGAACGCTATGGACACAAGGTCAGTTTGAACCCCAAAAGAAAGACTCTTTTATAATCAAACGTGGTTTTCTTAGAGATTTCTTAATCAGAATCCGTTTGTTTCTAATTCTGCTGCTAAAGTTTCGATCCGCAGCCTCCATCTCGTCAATGTTAGAGAACAGTTGATCAAAAACTGATGTGAAAAGTTTATTCAGTCACAGAAACCTGCAATCTGACATTATAAAAGCTTTACAGAAACTAAATATTCTGTTTTACATTGGGAGGAAACACAAGCAAGATTTTAGCTAGTTTTTAATCCAGCCAGGTGAGCTAAAACCCAAAAGTTATTTTTTTAACAGACAACTTGGACACATATACATATAATTAGTAACATACAGTATGGGAACTAAAGAGGTCAGTGACTTAAAACTTAAAAAGGAAGTAAAAAAGACCAATGAAAGTTCAGTGTTCAGAAGGATGAGATTTTTATCCTTGGATATATTTAATTTTAAGAGAAACTCAACATTCAGCACCTGACCGCCGTTGACATGAATAATACGTCACTGCCATCCTGTACAATTAAACCACAGAGGTCAATGAGACGAGTAACCAATTCTGAGAAACTTATGGAAATGAACTCTGAAGGAGTACATGTTTTATCCCCTGATTATGGAGTAGGGGAGGGACTGTGAAACTAATGAAGTTGGTTCCTCTGGAGGAAATCCTTGTTCCGAAGAAAAATGAGTTATGTTCCTGCTCCTTAAACAGCTGCTAATAGTGTGGTCTGTGGTAAGGATATTAACCTCTGACATCCCCTGGGAATTGTTCTGGGACTGGATGGAAACGTTGTTAACCTTTCCTCGCTGTGTGGCGGCTGCCTGCAGGCCTGAGGGAAAACACTGCTCTGAGTCAATGAGGTGTTAAAGACATAATGTAGAATTTTATTTTATTAATTAACTTGACATTTACGCTGGGTTGGTAAAAAAATGGATGCTATGCTGTGGGACAGATGCATGCAAATCACTTATTTGTGTGACGTTCTTCTGCTGTTTATCTGACGGTAACTTATCTGTACCACAGCTTTAAATATCAGCGGTTCCACAAATGTATATGTGGCTATGGAAATACATTTCTTTTCATTAGGCTGGCCGATGATTTTAAATGTCAGCAGAAGAAACATTTCCAATATCCACAGAAACAGCAACAGAGGCACCAAGGAACAAAACGGCGGTCTAATATTTTAAGGGATGACGGAGTCCTTGATTGATGGTCTCAATGAGCAGTGGTCCATTGCTTCATATCCTCTAATAATGGTTCACATGCTTCATCATTAGGATTAATACGCAGCAGCACACAGAGAACAGGGAGCGCTCTTTCTTCATGTCGCCTGTGGTGCCAAAGCATTTACAGGTTTGTTGGTTTCTGCTTTTGTTTCTGTGCCGTTTGAATGAGTTGAGACGGTGAGCAGGAAGAGCTGTGACTGTTGTAACACACGGTGACACGAGGTGTTCATCCAGCTTCCACAAAACCGTGGAACAAGTGTCCATACATGATGGTTTCCTCTGCTTAAAGATGATTTAAGGGGTGTTTATTATTATTATTATTATTATGATCATGATGATTATTACTGAATGATATGGACCTCTTTTGAAATATAGCTGATTTTTTTGTCTGTTTAGTCTCTGGGAAGTAGGGAAATTCCTCCAGGGCTCAAATGAAATTGCACAGTTGACAGCTTTTACGTCTTAAATGGCATTATGTTCAGCTTTCGGATTTTCTACAAGCCAAACTCTCATTTTTCCTTTTTTGGATTAATGTTCTTGCTGGTACTAATAGTCCCTGTTGTAAATGTTCTTAATATAAGGTCAAACTATTTAACAGTGAAAAAAAAGCTAGTTTGGCTTTAGTCGACTATTTTTCTCTTGCATAGTTTTGAATTTTCTTCTGTGGGATGAAAATTGCCTCTGTCAGCACGTATAACAGACAGCTTATCTGAGGCGGTTTTTATCAGCACCAAGTTGGCACCAATCTGAAGTTGTCTGGAATCGTCAGCCTGTCCCGTGTTAATCTGAACTGCTTAATTAAAGCCTGAAAGTGAAGCTAAAGTTAAAACCAGAGTAAAGTGAAAGCACTGAGAAACTAAACAGCTCAAAGGAGCCTAAAGCAGCTGCTTAGACAGGCAATCATTTTCAATGGATTGGTTACTGCATCTTTCTAATGAAACTCATGCATTTAATCTCCTGCCAATATAAAAACATTGATCCCTCTAAGTTTGATCAATGAAGGAGACTTTTCCATTTATAACATTTGTGTTTTTTAGATACTGAATGGATCTGATTATTTGTCATTTATTTTTCTCCTCCTTAAAACAACACTTGTAATTTGTTACACATTATTTATGAGATACAGGAATAGACTTTTGAATGGTTAAATATTCAAAGGTACAATATGCTCTGTTTTACAGATAATTAATAACCTTTCATGTCAGGGCAGATCAGGTTTAGATTTCATTTTAAAATAATCTGCATATAAACTCACTTGGCACAGCCTGACCAACATTATCAGAGCTTGATTTTTGGTTTGAACATACTATATGTTTGTTGAAATGTCTTTAGCCACATAAAAATGTGATAAGAATGCCAGACCTGTATGTGGTGCTGTAACAGTGGTGTGGAAGATTGTTTTTTAAGTCCTTATTGACAATATCATGAAATAGAGAGATTTAAAGATGTTGTTCTTCAAATTTGGAATCTTTTTCCAAAGAAATATTTTTTCCGGGGCTTTAAAAAGTTCATTATAATCAAAGACTGAATTAATGCTTCAAAACTGAATAAAGCAACCCACTTTCAAATCTGAACGCAATGCCTCCCAGAGTTGTCCAATCCACATGGGCGGTTTGGAACTGGTTCTGGAACTGGTCCTGGCCCCTGTACTGAAAACATAATTCTAAATCAATTTCTACAATATGTGCTGGCAAAGAAACCATCACTGATTGGTCTCCTATGCAATTGAATTCATTGAGTTCTGGTTCTGGTTCTGGTCTGTCATCCCTGAGCTGCGTCCTGCCAGCCGTATTGGACCCTAACTCCTTCCTGTTTTTCAGATACATAAAAGTCTCCCAAACTGTGGCTCTCATTTGAAGCCAGGAGCCGATTTCATGATGCACTCAGATGACTATAAGAGCTCCATCAATACTTAAATTTGCTTTTGTGAATAGAAAGAACTTTCATTTAATATGTGTGCAACCTATCTGTGATACACAAACATCTATCACAAATTTAGCGTTACGTTGCCCTGCTCAACTCAGGATTACATTATACTAATATGATAATTATGATTATTCTCATAATAGTTGTGTTGGGAACAAAACAAGAGCAAGTTGACGGTTAACGGGAGGTGTGCAGACGCTCCATGTCTTGGGTGCCTTCCAGGTTTTTACACCGATTAGCATATAGGGGCGAGGACAAGATACACGCGCAGGTGTGCGTAATTTCACCCAGATTAGGGTGTAAAAAGCAAAGGTGTGCAGTGACACGTCTGCACACGGTTTTACACATCTGACGTTTTTTTGCACATTCCAAGTTTTGAAATTTTTGCCGTCGCCAACTTTTAGTATGGAAGCTGTAACTCTTTTATGCATGAGGCCCCTGGTGGAGATTTCAGCCACTTGTACAGTTTTACACAAAACTGAGGAGAACCATCACTTTCTTAAAAAGATTAGATTATTAGTGACTGGAGAAAAAAACTGTGCTTGTTTTTTTTATTTATTTAATTTTTTTATAGAAATGTGACCAAACAAAAGCTTAACTGAAAACTTGTGATGCAGCGTGTCTGTCTGGATGCAAGTTAATGTCGATATCCTGATGATGTTTTTTTTATGGTCACATTAGTATTTCACTATGCACACACATGCAGATCAATGCATCTGCGACTGCAATGACCTTTTTCTTTGACTTGGTATGATTTACTAGAAAAAAACTTTAAATGTGGTTTATTTCTACTTCTTTGTAAGAGCAATTAGAAATTAAATTGCTTGGGATTTCTCTACTTGTTACTTTTAATAAACAGGCTTATATTTATTGAACAACTTTTATTTAAGCATCCCTCAGCAGGGACAATAAATATCTGCTACTGATTTCCACGCATCCTCTTTAGCTGCTTACTTTTGGAGGAAAATAAATTTCTAATTTATTTGAGCCAAACTGAAAAGCTGTTAGTCTGGTGCAAATCCCCAGGCTCATTTAACAAACAAATATGATTACTGTACTGACGCTGTATTCCAATGTCCCCATTCAATTAATTAATTCACGACAACCTTGTTTACTGCAGCTCTCTTGGCAATACATCATCCCAAACAAATAAAATCTAAGGCCTTGGAATGTAAATTGTATTTATAGAAAAATGAAAGTGAAATTGAAGCCATGCGTCTGTCCAACATCCTGCCAACGGTTCATAAAACTGTCGAGGCATTGGCTAGTTGGATGATTATAGGTGTACTGTCAAAAAAGAAAAAATCTTAGTATTAATTGTCTTAAACAACAGAAAATCTAAACAACCCCAGAAAGTTTTGGCAAACTACTAAATCTTTCTCTAACTCCTGCCCTTCTGAGCTTCTTTCTCATTTTGTTGTAGATCCAAATGAGAGACAAAGAGGAGAAAATTGTGTTAATGAATATTTTATACCTTCCACCACTTTGTTTGGCAAATTATGTTCTGAAACATGTTCTACTCAACCAGCATTTATCAAGCAGGAACCAAAGTAATTATGTGTTTTCCTTCACTGTCTTTTCTATTTGGGATGTTCGAAAGTTTTTAAAGACGCTTGATCCTAAAAATCAGCAGGCCCTGACAATTTACTCACTTATTTTTTATACCTAGCTACAGATCTATTACCTAAACCAGTATGTCATGTTTTTAATCTTTCAGTTCAATATCATTTTCCTGACGTATGGAAAGCTGCTTAAGTTTTACCTCTGTTAAAAAGTGGCAAACCCTTCAGTTCTGAATACTAGGAGGCCAACCTCAAAACTTTCAATCTTAACCAAAGTTTAAAGAAACCAAAGTTAGAGGAACTGGAAATGGACCAACTGAACAATGATTTGTATCTTAATAATATACTTTCAAATGACCAGTCTGGTTTTAAAAAGAAGCATAGTACAATCACTGCAACCACTAAGGTCATCAATGATATCATAGATGCCTTAGACGCCAAAACTGTTGTGCTGCTCTTTTTGTTGACCTTTCTAAGGCATTTGACTCTGCTGATTATAGCATTTTGTGCCAGAAACTGTGGCATCGGCTTCACTGATCATGCTCTGGCTTGGTTTGATAATGTTCTGTCAAACTGAAAACAGTGTGTTCATGTGAATGGCTCCTCTTCAGGCCTTTTAAATACTGTTAATGGTTTACCTCAGGGTTCAGTGTTGGGACCTTCACTGTTTATTCTTTAAAATCATGTGGGTCAACACACACAAGCTTCTGTTCATCTATATGCTGATGACACCATTGTTTGCTTTTGCTCAGACAGGTACTGGATGCAAATGAAACCAAGGTGAAGTGAGCCTGAACATCTCCCCCAGCCAGAGGAGCACCATCAGCCTCTCGTCCTGCTGCTCCACCAAGTGACCTCTTCCCTGAAAGGGGGTCAACACCAACAAGGCTGCAGGTCGGATGCTTAAATCATGAGCTGACCAACTAGGAGGAGTTTCTCTGGACATCTTCAACCTCTCCCTGCAGTTCTCCATGGTCCCCACCAGTGACCAGTCAGGGGAGGCAAGTGAGGCCAGGCCTCACTTGTCATCATGGAAAGAAAGAAAATATATAATAATAATAACATAATATAAATTGTGATTCACTCAGTCATTTGTAATAAAAGTTCTTTTTTTATCTAATTTCCTCATTTTTTATCATATTCTATTTAAAATCGCAGACTTTTCGCTGTTTTTCATGTAAATCCTTGGTGGCGCTTGATAGCGAAGCCGGTGAGGCCGCAGCGAGCTTGGCCTCCCCTGGGATTGCGCAATCCCATGTTAACTGCGCTGACTTCCATTCTGTGATGCATCTTCCTGTCTCTAGATCATAAATTCAATTGTTCAAAGAGTTATGAACTGATTTTCCACAATTTAATATATGTGGATTACGAATTGTGTTTTGGTCATCAAACTGTGTGCAGATAACATGTTTTCGTGCTGCTGGGCGATCATAAACAGCAAAGAACTGGTTGTAGGTGAGGCCGGCAGTTCCTTGGCCGCTAGGTAGGGGGCGCTCAAGGAGCACCGCTCATGATCCCAAAACTGTAGAGTCTAGCAAGTTATGAATGTATTATTAGCAAGTTATGCTAAACAAGTAAAGCACTAAAAAGACATACAGTTGGAACAGGACTGATCAGGGAAGGCTTTCCTCCCTGGCAGTGAGCTCCACTGAGACTGAGAGACTTTTAAAATTGAAGAAAGATAAAGAGAACTTTTACCAGAAAATGACCGATATTTTTGTTCAGAAAGAGCGCCGCATGGATTTCATTTATAAGTAGAGGTAAGACAGCGATAATTACTCATGTTTTGTTTTTGTAATGAAATGTACGTAATGTGTGTTATATTTTTAGAATGTGTTACAAATGCAGAAATCCATCATAACTCATAAACTGTTACCAATCAAATGACAAATAATTTAGTTTTAGTTTTTTTCATGAAAGAATTAATATTTTTCCATGTATCTTGGTGAATTTATTTGGTACAATCAGTCTCCTTCAGCACTTTACAATGAGTCTACTCTGTAGAGTGTATATATCTATAAATCTGACTCTGACGACGTCAGTGCTTCACCAGCTATGAACCCTACCGCACGTCACTGACAACCACCTGCCTGAAATGATCCATCTTTGTCCCTGTCCCCAAAAAAAACAACCATCTCCTGCCTCAGTGACTATCGTCCCATCGCTCTGACCCCCGTCATCATGAAGAGCTTCCAGAGGATCCTCCTAAAGTCCATCAAGGATGCCGTCCCTGCTGGACAGCCTGCAGTTTGCCTACAGGGAGAATCTCTCCACAGAGGACGCTGTCTCGTTAGCACTCAGCTCTGACTCACCTGCAGCAGAACAACACCTGTCAGGATGCTCTTCATGGACTTCAGCGTTCAGCACCGTGCTGCCAGACATGCTGGCTCTGAAGCTCCACAGCATGGATCCTCCACACCTCTCTGCTCCTGGATCAGTGACTTCCTCACCAACAGACCCAGGTGGTGAGGATGGGGAACATCTGCTCCACTGATCCTCAGGAACACCACAGGGCTGTGTCCTCAGCCCAGATCTCTTCACCTTTTCACCCAGGACTGTTCTGCTGTCCACCCCACAGACACAGTGGAGAAGTTTGTGGACAACACCACTGTAGTTGGTCTCGTTTCCACCAATGATGAGTCCCACTACAGAGAGGAGGTCAGCAATCTGACACAGTGGAGCTCCAGGAACAACCTGATCCTGAACACCAGTCAGACCAAGGAGGTAATAACAGACTACAGGAGGTCCAGGAGGACTGAACACCTCCTCTCTACATACAGGGGGAGGTGGTGGAGGCGTGGACAGCATCAGGTTCCTGGACATTCACATCTCCTCTGACCTTTCCTGGACTGTGAACACCTCCCACCTGGTGAAGAAGGCCCAACAACGGCTCTTCTTCAGAAAACTGAAAGAAACTGGACTTTCCACTAAGCTGCTGAAAAAGTTTTACATTGCCTCGATAGAAAGTGTTTTAAGTCTCGGAATGACTGTGGTATGGGAGCTGCACAGTTCAGGAGAGGAAGGACCTAGCAGGGGTTGTGAGAACTAATAAACTCAGAAACAGCTTCTTTCCAAGAGCTGTGAGCGCAGTCACCTCCTGCTGAGAAGTTTGTGGTCCATCATACGTTACAATCACATTACTATTATTGCCTATTTGCTCACTCTTATTTTCAGGAGTGTCAAATTGCACATTTCTGTAAATGAAGCCTCAAGATCACAGCACAAAAATGACCTCATTACTTGTGATACATGAAGGAAGGACTAATCTATGTAACTCTGATACGAACTTGCATGCTCTGTAGAGTAAAAAGAAAACAGGAAATACTAATTTTGTTGTGTATGTGTGTCATGTTATTTGTGTGTATCCTAAGCCAGTGTCTACCTCAAAGGTAATTTCACCATGGTAACACATGGGGACAATAAAAGATTCTTCATTCTTGATTCCTCTGCCTCTGCATCTTCAACCTGGAATCATCTCTAACAGGACCTGAAAATGTCAGATTGAATCGCTCTGGGGAATTGTATTACTCATTAAAAAAATCTTACAACAATGTCAGAACGTTTTTTCTCTTTAGTGAGCCTTGTATTGGTGTTCTGTATGACTTTTTAAATTTGTGCTAACAGGGCTCTATGGTAAATGAGAGCTTATGTCTCCGTTAGACTACCAGTAAAAAAAAAGGTTTAATAATTATGATAAATTCTTATTCTCTGTTATCCTTATTCAGACGACCTGATGACCATTTTTCTGCTCTGTCATCGTTCAGTTGGCGTGCCTCACCTCAACTCAGCAGGCTGATTGGCTATTCTGGCAAACTGCTGCCTCTGATGTTCAAGATGCTTTCTGTTTCCCATTGTTTGCATTTCTGTGTAAAATTGCAAACTGAGGCTCTTTCCCAACAGCAGTAAATTTAACCAGCACTGCATCCTTACACAGACATTTTATTTAGCTGTACTGCAGGCTAATGGACTGTGGTAGATGACAGTGAAGTATTCTTTCTAACTCAAGCAGCTTCAGACCCAAAGCATCAACGAACATATTTCTTTGTAGGATGGCAAATGAGTATGCAGTTTACTTTTGGTGAACATAAAAATAATTTGTATTTATTTGTAGTGATCGAGGGGTCCAGAAGGAGATGACCTCCAGGTGTGGCTTTGATGAAAAACTGCCCCTTGTCAATAAGTTGATTGATGATTAGTTTCCTTTTCTGTTTTTGTTTTCATTAACACTTCAATAGATGGCGCCAAACACGAGTCAATAGTAGGATAAACTGATTTGGCAATAGCAGAGATGATTTGGAAAGTTTTTCCTGATATATTTATTTAAGGATAGCTGACTAATCACAACATACACCCCCACTCTATCCCCCCTGTACAGACAAAATGCTCATACACTACTACTCACTTTGTAGTAATGTAGCTGGAGGAAGCTGGAGTTGGACTCACAACCTTCTAATTTCCAGATGACTACTCTTTTCCTTTAAGCACTGGCCACCTCAGCAATCGGCTTTATTGAATTAGTTTGATGTAACTACACTTTAATAGTATGCATGTCTAATTGTTGAGTTCTGAAAGAGGCTGTTTCCAAAAATGGAAGCAACCAGTAGCAGCAGTTGATAAAGTTATAAAAATACAACAAACAAATAGTTATTAAAATATTAAATGTCTTTATTATTTAGTCGTATCAAGGTGTTATTGATAACGAAAGGCACACAATACATATATTATTTAGTTATTTTAGATTTATTTTTGATACACTGTATGTTTTTAATATTATTTTCCATTCATATTTCATTTGTGGCAATACCCGCTCTGCTATGCCCAATCCTCTCAAATTTCAGTTCCTGCGCTTTATTCCCCTCAAGACAATTGTTTGTCACTATTTTAATCATTTTGGCAGTAAAGATTGCAAAAACAGCTTCAATCCAAATACCCTAATAGAGCAATGGGTCTTTAGCCAAAGAGGAAGTGCGTCAGCAGTCGCCATGATAAGTGCCGTCTGAATAGTGCAGTCGGTAAGGAAGGAGGTAGGAAAAGGAGCCTGTATGCTTCCTTCCGGGGTTAGTTTTGCCTAGGAACCTCGCAACATCCCTTACCGGTGCTAAGGAGCCTTAAGGTATCCCACAATCCTTTGCATGACATTACGTATAAGCACAGCTCCCTCATGGAAATCAAGGAAAATGTCCAGAGAGAAGAGAGCACACTTTTATCCCTGTGCGTTTCCGTCACATCATTAAAGGCTGTCTAAATTCAGCACAGCAGTCCCAAATACTCCGGTTTTACTCACTTTTAACCTGCTCACCCAAACCCTTAAGTGCACTTCCACCTGGTGCACACTTCATAGAGGGGCGGAGGGTGTAGTGCGAGTATTGGGACAGGACCCATTTGTACACAGTAACCACCGTAAGTATGGATCTGTCTCAATTCAGGGGCTACATCCTTCCAAGGACGTATTTTTAGGCTGATTACGTCAAAGCGGGCGACGAAGGCTGGCCCAATTCACAAATTCTTCCAAGACTCCTTCAAATGCAGCCGACAAATGTGCCCTTCTTTTCCCCAATTTGAAGGAGGGGTCCGGTGTGTCCATCATTGCTAATCCTATCCCACGATTCATTGCAGAAACAACAATGGTGAATAAAGTTGAATATATGATGTTTTCAGTTACACAAAAGTAAATTTTAACATTTTTAGGCATGAAATTAGCCATGTTAAACGGAAATATTGGCTCTGTTTGTTGGCATATCGCTTTGATTTAAAAAATGCTGGGACGGCTTCTAGCTGGCTCGCTGTGCCGAGGGAGAACAACAATTATTGGTTAGTTCATTATGATAAAGTAACATTTTAAATAAAAGATTGTGGGTCATAATGAATATATAAAGGGGAAAATAAAAACAGTGTACAGTCATTTACAGTGGAGACAACAGGATTAACCTTTGGGCTCCGTTTGTTTGGCGTCACGGCTTCTTCACGCTGTCTGTTGCTCAACAACAGGAGTAACGCTGAGGTGAAGACGAGGACAGCCGGTGGAGGCCAGACCGTCCCAATTCACAAGCCCATCCCTTCTGGTGTTTTTCACGGTCCATGAAGGACGCAACACACGTAGACCACTTCCTTCAAAGGATGCAGCCCCTGAATTGGGACAGAACCAATATCAAACTCTGTTCTTTCTGCTTCCTCTTCCTCTTTTTTTGAAGATTAAGCATTTTTCAGGGATCAGATCTGATGACAAAAGATAATTCAACTCAATTCCAGTCAGTTAAATGCTGCTAAAGCTGTGAGAAATAAAAAATAATTAGCAATGTCAGGTATGAAAATAGTATTAAATAAATTAAATTGAACAGCGAGATGTTTGGCATGTTCTGGAGACTCTCCGTACCTCAAACAAGTAGCATGTATGCCTCGCTGTGCACATCCATGTGCAGTGTCGTGTCTCTGGTGTGCACGACAGACAGAGATGGAGCAGGACAGACGAGTGAGAGAAGTGTGTTTGTGGGCTGAGCTTTTAGAGCTCCAAATGTCAACAGCATGTCATGAGGGCACAGACACCCAAAGCTGTTTCTCTAATGCCAGCGAGATAATGCCACGCCACAGGCTGTGTGTGGATGTGTGCCTGTGGGAGAGGTAGAACAGCTGTTTGAAAGGTCAGGATATCAAGAAACGGTGGCACCAAAAAGATGGAGTGCAGATAAATGGATGATGGGAGGACAGAGTGAACAAGGCAGATGCAGAGAGAGCTTTCAGCCTGGAAAGATAAGAGATGAAAAGTAATGAGTAAATCGGGAAGGAGACTTTGAAGGAAGGAAATAAATCTCTTAAAACAATCAGCTGTTAATTAAAACACAAATACTTTTATCCTGGTTTACTGTTATTGTGCAGATTCTATTTTTTTATTTTGTGAACTTTGCCTCAGATTTATTTCCTTTTCTTGATGTTTTATTTATTTATCTCACAATTTACTAAGTTTATGATGTCAGATCCCTTAAATGCAAACTTTCCATTAAATTTAAAAGTAACTACTGTCTTTCAGGTGTTAAAATTAGTTATCTGTAATTTTCTGAATTTTCTGATCTACTGCTTTTGTTGATAACGTTTCAGTTAAAGAGCCAAAGATTTGCCAAGAGTTCAAGACATGAACAGTTATGACACCCCGGGTAAATATTTAATTATGGTGGTTCCTATTTAAGCTCCTGATCCTACTGGTCTAAGCTTTTTTCAGCTTTTTGCATTCTATGACTTCAAAATCGTCTTCCTGGCTACAATACATGTACGTACAGCCTGCACAGCAGCACAACCTCAAGATGGGTTTGAATAAATGTCAATTTATGTATCATATTTGTTTTTCAAAAAGGAAGCCAGTCCAAAAAAGATTTGGTAGTTGTTAGAAATTTTGTCAGAATCACATGTGAACTTGATTGGAAATTTAGTAGTAATAAAATAAGATTCACAAGGATAAAATGCAGAAACCACATTATAAATGCTACATGTTGACCGTGCTTGGCATGAAGATGAAAAATACGGGAATAATGGCTTCACAAGGATCCCTTGTCATAAATCACATATCTCTTTAAATCCCAGAGTTCCAAGCTAAATCATTTGAGTTTCCTCAGTCACACCAAGTGTGTGTGCGTGCGTGCCAAGACTCTGCAGCACTTCAGATATCATCTTCCTTTCCTAATCCCACAGAGGATGGACTGCTATTTTTGGCCGCTGTGCTGCATCAAGTGAGACTAGAATCAAGACAGGAAAAAAAGGAGTCCTTTTCAAAATCACTATTGCCACCAACATTTGTCCTCATATCGACTGGCTGTGGAGCAAAACCAAAACCAAGGCCGTGTTAAACGGAAAGATGGAATCTGAAACATAACCTCCTGATCAGAATCTCAAGGCCAGGTAAGAAAGTATTTGCATTTCATGAGTATCGGATCATAATCAGGTTGAAAGCTGAGCTTCAAAATAAAAAAGATGCAGGAATAATAGAAAAAAACAGGTAGAGTTGATAAATTACTACATGTGAAAATTCTCAATTATCTGGGTCATGGCAACAGCAAACAGGCTTAAATCGGAGGCCACCGGACCTCCGTTCAGTTCTTTCTGAGGGGGAGGATGGAGCTTCAGCTCCCCAGAGTTTACAGCTCGGTCCTCCAACACGTTCCAGAGAGCATCTCATCATGGTTCAGAAGACCAAGTCCTCCACTCACACCAAGCTTAGCTTCTAACCACCAGGACAGTGATGGTGGGTCACTGGTTTATGGCCTCCATGTCCTTAGAAACAGCAGCGCTCCAACTGCAGGTTGCTCAGAACCTCCAGACAAAGACTCCTGGATAGGTGTGGAAACGTTTTCAGAAAGAACTCAATGAAAGCCTGGTTGATTACGATTGAAGCCTGTTTGCTGTAAATTGTTACAAAAACTGGATTAAACTCATACAGGCTGTTCATCCAACTGATCAAAAGTTCACACACCTTAGAGCAGCTGGAAATAGTGTTCTGTTGTCACAGTTGAGTAACATCGCAGAAGAAGAAATGCAAAGTTTGTGCTGATTAAGCATGGTGGATCACAGGGAGAAGGAAGAAAATATGAGGCTATTTTTCTGAGAAATGAATGGATGATGATTGGATGAGTGACCTCCTTGGCAAGCGATGGAGAGGGTCACCTGGTTGAGCTATCATATCACCACATGCTGAAAGTTGTGGATATACTGTTATGAGTGAGTATCCTTCCCCACACACGGGCTTCTCAGCTCAGGTTCTAGACACAGAAATGAACTCAGGACTGCTTTGTCTACCTAACATTAGCAAAAACATTCCCAGTTCTCCCATCAACTCCTGGAAATCCAGCCTATATATATATATATATATATATATATATATATATATATATATATATATATATATATATATATATATATATATATATATATATATATATATATATATACTGTTACGGTTTTAGACCACAATCATTTATTAGTATGGTGTAGGGCCTCCTTTTGCGGCCAATACAGCGCCAATTCGTCTTGGGAATGACATATACAAGTCCTGCACAGTGGTCAGAGGGATTTTAAGCCATTCTTCTTGCAGGATAGTGGCCAGGTCACGACGTGATGCTGGTGGAGGAAAATATATGTTCTTGAAATGAGTGTATTTGTCGTGTGAGTGTATAGGAGTATTTTGACCACTAAAATAAGATAAGTAGATATCCTGCACTTGAAATAAGATGATTGAGATGAGTTGTTCCTTTTTTAAGAGCAAAAACCTCATTCCATTGGCAGATCATTTAAATTTGCAACTCAGATCAAGGTTAAATACTCATTTCAAGAAAATGTTCTTACTTTTACTTCTCTTTTTACAGTGTCGTACCTTTGGCCTTGTACACAACCTCACTGATCATTTTAAGATTTTAATCAGGAGTTTATAAGAATCTTTCTAAAAACTTTACGAGAAACACCTCACACGTGCCATTTATAGATTAACACCAAGGCATCTATGTAGCATTTTTCTACATCCATAGATTCCTCTGTTTGGACAGAATGAACCTCTAATCGCAGATGTCAAACTGCATGCTAAATATTACAGTATTAACCACAGCTGCTCTTAATTATGTTTCCATCGTTACAGGTGAATTTGTGAATCCCGGTGATGTTCGGCTGTATTAGAGAAATGACCTGATGAGCAGTCGATTAGAGTAATGAGATTACACAAGCAGCTCAGCTGTGGTCTCAGTGGACTGCGATGAGGAAAACACCATTTAGATTTGGTTCTAACTTGGGCAGTTAGAACAGATGCAACTGTAGTAGTAGGATATAAAAAAGAGTAGATTTAATTACATTTAAAGGCGACAGTGGCATTGGTAAGTGTATATGTCACATAGGGTCCAGTTTTAAAACACGATGTGTTAAGAACTGTTTTTGTTAGTAATTGAGACAGGCTTGGAAAATATATTAAAAACCTTGTAAAGGAAAACACTGACAAAATATTTCAAATATTACGATGCCATATTGAAAATTATTTCTAACCTTCAATTGAAACATTTTGATTATCGCTACCGTAATAAAAGCCTTGATATTCCCAACAACCTTCTGCTTGTTTCCACTGAAAATCAGTGTATAATATATACTTATAAACTTATAAACTATATAAACTTCATATTTTTGGATTCTCCTTTTTCTTTGTTTTCTCCAAAAATAATTCAAAGTGCAAGTGCAAAACAATAAAGATCATGGAGGTATAACAGCAATGGTTTCCTAGCAGCAGCAGAACATCTCAGTGAATGAACTGGATGCCTTTTAAAGGTTCAAACCTAGTTAGAACTAACCTAGTTCTAACTAGGTAAAACCATTAAAACCACTAGGGATGTACAACAACATTAGCTCTATTAAAACCAATGTAAACTCCTCCATCAAAACCCACCAATAAACCCTTAATTCTTCTGACCAGACACCTGGACACCAAGTAGTAAAAAACACAACGCTAAAACCTTTAAAGCATAACACATACACTACACACTAACACTTAAAAGATATTACTAAAATCACATATTGCACAAATGATCTCACATTTATAATTGTTGTTTCTGCAGGGCTGAGCCTTGGGGATGTGCCGCTACGGGCAATAAATGTCTTTTAAAACATTTTTGTGCAATTCTTTGTTGTGCAAATTAGCCAATAACTAAAAGGTGCCTTGTGCTATAAAAAGTGCAGTGTTCATGTTCCAAGTGCTTCAGGTAAGGTGCATGTGTGTACTTGTCCAGTAACGAACCGGACCTTTGTTAGAGTTTCAGACAGTCTGACATTCAAAGGGAAGGAACACTTCTGTTTAATTGAGCTTTAACTTGCTCGCCATCTTCTTCTGCTCTCTTCTTCCTGCTACTACAACTTGTTATCTGTTTTAACCTGATCCAGACAGACATGTTTCCCAGAGGTCAGCCTCAGGTTTTCCTCCACAGCAGATCAGTTTTTTCTCTCAGCCCGACCGCACAGAAGACTCAAACTGCTTCAGAGAGCAAAGGTCATCACATATTTCACTCTTTAGGCGTTATTCCTTCCCCGATCGGTCCACTTTGATCCCGTGATAACTGCACATGACTGTTTCCCTTCCTGTTTGTCCGTTTTATTTTTCTCACCCAGAGAGAACAAATCCTTCCTGTTCTAATCAGACTGAAATGACACAATACCAAACTTATTGCAACCCTAGTTTGTTGAGTAATGGTCGTTTGTTTTTTAATCTTTGGTCCTCGTCGATTATAAAACGTTTTGCACCATGAAGCGCAGCATTGGTGACAGATATTTGTGACTGGAAAGACAGCAGTAGACCCCTTGGTCCAACATGCTTAGATTGATTTAGAGAGGTTTAAAGTACGGTGGGTTGATGGGAAGATGAATGGAGCTAAATCCAGGAAGCGTTGAGATGAGGGTGGAGCTCAGCGATCCTGAACATACGGCTCAGCCACACAAAAAGACAAATTCAGAAAAACACTGAGCCCTTTCATACGTTGTTAGGCTATCTTCCATTTTTATTAAAGAGCAGGTTTTATTAGGCTGTTTAAGTTGTTTGTGACGGCTAAAATCCTAATCTGAGTTCAGTTGAGTGAGTAAACGCAGTGCTGCTATCTAGTTCACGTTTCTAACCGCGGGTCGTGTGGTTCTGTTTTACTACTAGTTGTACGGTACTCACGGCTCGCTGCGTGGACTCTGCTGACACGCTGTCTGTGCCGGAGTTAGAGGCCAAAACAACACAACGTTTCACCCAGACTAACATCCTGTGCACCTCCACTCCACCAGTTCTGGCCCAATCTTATAGTTCATTTACGTTTTTGTCCAGGATCCTGTACTGAATGTGAGAGACTCAGACCAGAGATCCCTAACGGGCGGGAGAACTCCCGGGCCACTTTAGGTTAGATTAAATCTGTGATGTTTATTCTGTTAGACGGTTGCTGAATGGACCTGTTTCATATGATGGTTTAAGGAATAAAAGTGGTTCATTTGAAGCACCATACAGGTTAATCTTTGGGCCGTTTCGTTATCCCTCAGATTCCTCAATGGAGTCCAAATCGCTGCTGAGCCTCAGATCACAGCGAGCGAGTGAGAATAAGGCTTTACGGGACCACAGGGGCCCGGAGTGTACTTTCACATCACATCAGAGATTTCTTCACTGCCCGGGTGACATCAGAGCGACAAGTGTTAGCAGGGCGTTTGACGTTTCACTCGATGTTTCATGTCAGCTTTGAGACAGAACGGTTCAAAAGGTGCTGAATCAAAATGCAGCGGTCGCCTCAGGTGGAAAGCCATCCGCCTTTTAGCAGCTCTCTAAAATGCCACTGAAATACCAGCGAACTGCAGATGGTAAACTGATGCATTTGTGTGTATGTGGGAGTGCTGGAGGAAAGGAAGTGTTTCACAGATTATTATTGGGTTTGGTGTGAAAATGTTTGGATTTGTTTTGACTGGAGCAGATAACATCTCACCAGCTAAACAACAAAGGTCGTTTTCTTGTACAGACATGACACAAAAGTTGTAATCTAGGTTTGAAAATGTGGGAACAATGGAGGGGATGCCAACATGTGGTTATGTTAGATATTTTATTGTTTTCCTTTACTCCTGTCTGCTTCAAATCCAGATCAGACTCATCCTTTTAACTGAAAACGATCTTTTCTCCTTTCTCCAACGTTTGAACCATTCATATTTATCAACATGAGGGATTGCTGCATGTTTAATTGAAAACTTTCTAAGTAATTTGTATAATAAACTGAAGTGAACTGTACTGTTCACTATTGCTAAGTCCACTTATTATAATCGACCTGGGGCTTCTTTTTTTCTAAAGTCACTTGTAAATTCTGTTGCATGTTTTTTTTTTACTTGTTTCTGAAAGTGAAGCAGCTTATTTGGGCTTAAATGATGGAGAGTTATAAAGTGAGCTGCTTGCGATGCCGTGCTACAGACAGCGTGAGTATATCCTAAACATCACTCCGCCTCGCCGCGTTCACACACTAACAAATAAATATACTAGACGCCTCATTACTAGCGCCGCCATATTGGCTGGGTCTCTTCCAGTCTAGGCTGAATGGACACTGCCAACGCATCTCTTAAAGAGACACGTGGTTTTCATATTATTTTATAAATGAATATATTTTACATTTTAATGAATGAGGAAGTTTTATGGTTCATTTCACTCTCACACATCCAATCCTGTTCACACCAACAACAATAATATCTTCATATTTTTTGCGTGCTGTCTATATGTACGTATATACACAGTTTTTTTGAAGGCCTGGAAAAGTGTTTAAAATTTCCAGGTCATTCCGATGTCTTAACACTCTTGAAGAAGAACTGTTTTGCACAACTTCTTGCGTGTGCTGACACTCTGCAACTCCAAGGTACTTTGCTTTCCAATGGAATTCAGCCTTAATTTGTCAAATACAGAGACAACAAATTAATAAGCATTAAATTATGGTTCATGGGTTGGGTTTCTGCAATGTTCTCACCACGCAAAAACTCATCTTCAGAACCGATCTCAGCACAGACTGATGATCTGCACCGCCTGATCTACTTTCAGTAGTTATCGCTGGTTATTAAGCTGCAGAAAACACAGAAAAATTGCTCCCTCTGCGTTTACTCCCGTCGGCTCCTATGCATATATAGCATCTACGCTATAACTAGGACTGAAGAGCAATGTTTGTACGTGGTTTAAGTTAACTGTATATGTATGTGGAAGAAATTATTTGGGGAAAAAAAGTTATATAATAAATGTCATGGTTTAGTTTTGATCTAGCTTTTTTTCCTGTTAGTTTTCAGTTCCTCCTCCTCCTCTCACTCAGCTTATCTTCCACTCCCTCTGCAATCAGTCACACCTGTTGAACATTAATTAGTCAGTACTCACTCCACCTGCCAGCCTCCCTACATAAACCTCCCTCAGTCTTCTCTTCCCTGCTGGTTCGTCATCAGTCTCCACTCACTTCACGTCTGTCAGCCTGGTTTGCCCCTGCTTGCTGCTGGAACCCTGTCACCTCTGTGTCTCTAGTTAAGTCTCTGCCTGCTGTTGGATTTTCCTGTCTCACCTCTGAGTTTCAAGTAAGGCCTCTGCTCGCTGCTGAATTAACCTGCCACCTCTCTGCTTCAAGCTTCTTCTGGATTTACTTGCCTCATCTGTGCTTCAGCTGCTGACGGAGGCCTCACTAGAAGCAGATAGGTGGCAGACCTATCTGCTTCTAGTGAGGCCTCCGTTTGCTGCTGGATTCTCCTGCCTCCTCTGTGCCTTGAGTAGGCCTCTGCTGACTGCTGGATTCTCCTGCCTCCTCAGAGCTTCAAGTGAGGCCTCTGTTAGCTGCTGGGTTCTTGTCTCCTCTGTGCCTCAAGTCAAGCCTCTGCCAGCCGCTGGGTTTCCTGCCTCCTCTGTGCTCCAGCAGTCCTGCTCCCAAGAACTCTCTCCGGTCCTCTAGCTCATCAGATAAATCGTGACATTAAACCTGATTAGTTGTTTCTTCTATTGGCTTAATCTTAATGTTTTTCAACATATTTGCTCTTTCTCAACCTTTTTAAACCCTCCTCTCTCCTCCTTTTCCTTTGATTCTGCTTTTCTTCACCATCTTACATTCAGATGTGCTTCTTTATCCCCTTCAGATTATCATGTTCCTCTCCCAACATATCTAACCTGCGTCTTCCTCTCCTCTTCTGAGCGATAATGCAGTATGGTCATGTTTTTCCATTCCCAGTACTGTCGCCTTGCATTACTACAGAGTTTTTCCATGCGTCCCTGTGGGTTATTTTTGTCTGAGCTTGTCTCTGCGTGTGGTTGTAAGCTTGGGCTCAGGTAGCAGAAAAACAATTCAGGCATTGATATTCAGGCCTTCTAGGCATTAACTGCTCAGATGATTTGGCAGGTTTTATATTAAAAAAATGAATTTTTACCCTACATATATGTTTTCCTTTAGGGATTGAACCAAAATGCATTTAGCAGTATTAGTAAAAGCATCCCAAGGAGAGTTGTAAGGGTTGTTTTGGTGGTTATTGTGGGCTTTTGTCTTTGCTTATGGAGCATCTTGTCTCCTGGTTCCTTTATTATACAAAAAGAGAATAGATGGGAAACATACACTGTTGGTGTGGCTTTTTATCTCAATAAACCTTCTGCTATGTATTTATGAAAACAATACACAGCTCTGAAAATGTAAAGTGACACTTAAAACACATCGGATCTCAAATTGCTGCATATCCATCCTGGTTATGGAACAGGTGGAACCAAAGGAGCGACATCATTTGATGAAAATGGAAATTATCCACCAGCAGACGGCGTAATCTGAAGTACACAGAGAAAGAGAAACTGAAAAACTGCTTAACCGATTTAACCCTGAAATGCCACTGCAGCAAATCCAAATGGTCCTCTGCGGTTTGCATGGCTCCCACGTGCTTGTATGACGTCTAACAATGTCGAAGCATGTTCCTTATGAGATGATGGATGGTGTCCTGGCCTATCTCCTCCTAGATCCTGACCGGGGATTCACTAAATGTATAAAAGCAAAGAAATGAGATGGCTTGTGTTCCAGTGTGAAGTGGGAGTGAATTATCTGGAATCTAGAAATGAACAATTGACTCAAGGCGTCATATAAGCCTCATTTTTAGTTGTTTGGCTCCTTTTTTCCAATCATTTTCTGTTAGACCTGGTTTCTCAGCTTGTTCACAGTTGATGAATGGTTTAAACTCTCACAGAACCAGTTTGGCTCTCTGGATGTTAGTCTTTGAGCCTGGATGATGGTGACAAAAAGCCATTCAGTGAATGAATTATGGATGGTCCTGATCACAACAGAGAGGTTTCCTATACAAAGGGAAATAAACTTTGGTTTGGACATTTAAATTGACTTATCCTCTATTTTCTGCAGTTGCCTCTACAGGCTCCATTAATCCGTTTATGAGAAAGTGATTTGGGTCGTATTCTCCGGGCTACGCATTCTCGTTCACCTGCTACTTTGTTGAGTTTCGCTAATCGATGCATTAGCGAGAGAACATGGGCTAACTTTAATATTTATAACTTTCTTACCTCAGAGGACATCACACCACTAAACAGAAGGCTGTGCAGTTGCAGCAGCAGATGCTTTTTCCGTGCACAACCCTGGTGTCATGCTATGCTCTTTTAATTAAAATAAGTATATTAGTGCAAATAAAAATGTCTAATGTGCTCTCCGGATACAATCGGCCGAAATGAGTTTTCTCCGTAGTGTGTCTGGGCTCTCCCTTAGATATAGGGTGAGGAGCTCAGTCATCCGGGGAGGACTCAGAGTAGAGCCGCTGCTCCTCCACGTAGAGAGGAGCCAGTTGAGGCCTCCCTACTGAAGCTGCTACCCCCGCGACCCGACCCTGGATAAGAGGAAGATGATGGATGGACGGACGGACGGTGCTCTCAGGTCTTCAGATAATGAACTGGACAATAACAAGCTAGCAAGATCCTAGACTCCTCATGTTTTAAGAGTAGCAGTGTGGATAAGAGTTGGCTTAAACTGAATGAAGTGACCCGTAAACACAGTTATGTAGGTTACAGTTCACAACCTATGTTTGCATGTTTCACTTCAGGTGAACGACAGAGCAACTGAAATCTTTGGAGGAACCAAAGCTTTGAGGCCATCACTTCCAGATCGTGTGAACAGTTTCTTCTCCAAGTCCATTAAACCTTTAAACTTAACTGAAAATTCAACATTCACTGAATTCATTGTTTCTCTGGCTCATATTTTACATCTCATTGCATTTGTCCTTTTATCCAGAATCAGGAATCAGTAGCAAATAGCCCTGCTGTGCTCTGCTTTGTATTGACAGAAATGTAATGTACGAGGGCGGTTCCTGTATACCAGCGTGTCGCCCTCAGAAAGTCGACAGAAAGACTATAGTTCCCTTACTGTATTAATTTCAGTGCCATCAATATTAAGTGTAAAATTTGTGCTTTTATCTCTGTTACTGAATATCATCAAATTTGTTTTATCAAGATTTAATGATGATTTGTTTACATCAAAAGATTTCTTCATTCTTTTTAATTCTTTTGTTACCAAATTCAACACCTGTGTCATGTCTTCTGCAGAATAAAAAAAGGTGGCATCATCCGCAAATAAAATACATTTAAGCAGTTTGGACGCATAAAAAAAATCATTTATATACAAGATACATAGTTTAGGACAAGGACAGACCCCTGGGGTACTCCACACTTTATATCATATAATTCTGAATATATATCATTAATCTGTACATACTTCTTCTATTTTCTAAATACCTCAATACCCATCAATGTGGGTTAACCCTAACCCTAACCCATTCAGGAATGTTCTTAACTAGTGTCACATACAGTACATGTCTACATAATCAGTGGATCCTTTATTTGCACAATCATCAACAACACCTAGAATTTCTTCTTTTTCTACTTTACCAAGAAAAATACTATTCACATTCTCCATTATTGTGTTCTCATCTACATTATGTTTTATTATTGGTGTGTTTGCTGCCTGACTAGGGTCTATATTTACAAAAAGAAATAATAAACTCATGGGCTATTAAAGGTTTATCATAAATGTCATGATTTCCTTTCAAAAAGTAATTTTGAAGAACTGGTTTTATTTTTTTTCTTGCTCTTTTACTTTTCTGTAACATAGAAAGTACTCTTGGGTCAATGTGAGCTTCTGTGCTTTCTGTGTCTCTGCTCTGTCTTCTCTAAGCCCCAGTGGGTCGAGGCAGATGACCGTTCATACTGAGCCTGGTTCTGGTTCTGCTGGAGGTTTTCCTTCCTGCTAATGGGTGGTTTTTCTTTCCACTGTCGCTTCATGCATGCTCAGTATGAGGGATTGCTGCAAAGTCAATCCACTGTAGCTCCATGTCCATCCAGGAGGACTGAGTGCTGCAGGTTGATGACTGGATGCAACCTGCTGGGTTTCCTTAGAGGGAAAAACTTTGAACTAATCCGAAGAATAAACTGAACTTCCTGCATTGCATGATAACCACAATCATTTGAAATCTACGGAACTGAATTGGAATTTTCCTCTATAATCAGATTGAATTTACTTTTTTTTAAGTTCCTTGAGACAACATATGTTATGAATCGGACCTATAAGAAATTAACTGAATTGAACTGACTGGGAAAATGGTGCTCCATCATTCCTACATATGAGACGTTTGATAACCGGATAAGACAGCCTGCTACGGTGGAAACATTCTGCCAGAGGAGTGGTGCAGCTCTCACATGCTGTGCATACTCATGTGTACATCTGATTCAGAATCCACACAACTGTGACTCAAATGTTGCAGCAATAACTTAATAACATCATTTAAACTTATGCATTTTCTCATGTTTAGATCCTCAAAACTCATAGTTTTTCAAAAACAGCAGGAAGACGTGAAGGAATCAGCGGGACAGCAGCTTTGCTGTAAAGTTCCGGTCTGTGGATTAAATAGCTAAACATTGAACACATTGATCCCTGTGGCTCTACGGTTCCCCAGGAGTGAATGCTGCTTGTCGGGACTTTGATGCAATCAACTGGTTTCCTTATATAGGACATTTTGACCAATCTGTATAATCTGACCCAATCTGTATAATATGATTGAACTTGATTTTGTAAAGTGCCTTGAGATGACATGTTTCATGATTTGGCGCTATATAAATAAAATTGAATTGAATTGAATTGAACAACTATCATGGATTTACTTTATGCAAATAGAGCCAGTAAGTCTATATAGTAGCAATGAAACACAGATGTTAACTCTCTGAATAAGAATGCTAAACAAAGGAAGCAAAACATGCACTTACTAAAAATAATACATCAGCTTTTTATTCTAGGCTCTAGGTAAATACTAAAAATGAACTCGTCTTTACCAATTTCTAAAATGATTTGTATCAAACATCAAGCACAGAATCACACAGTAGAAACCAAAGTTTAACTTCAACAAAAGAAAAATAGTACTTTTTGCTACTTGCAGCATTTTTCCTTTGCGTGTGTTTTGTGTATTTGTGCATCATTTGTGTTTGCAGCATTTTGCACTTTGTATGTCTAATTTCTGTGATTACAAGGTTTCTCTTTTGCTGCATTTTGCCGCTGTGTGTTTTATATGTTAGCCTCTATTTTGTGTTTGGTGTACCTTTTGTGTTTGCAGCGCGTTTATGTATTCGCAGTTTGTTTTCACCTCTCAGCAAAAAACTAAATAATTAAAATAAAACAAACAAACAAGAACGCCAACTTTTACTGGTTTTGCCTGCATAAGCATAAATGTTAGCTGCATTTTAGGATTCGTGATAAGAACAAGTGTTGTTTTTGTTTTGTTTTTTGGGCTGAAGGAGAAAGCCTTTTCTCTAAAAATAAAAAGATTAAGGCATTGTTGTGTCAGTTTTGTGAATCATTGTCCTTCATATAATTGCCACTAAACTAGAGATGTGCAGTGTTTTCTCAAAAATCGTAGTTAAACATCATCACAGACACTTGATCAAGTTCAAGGACCCCAGAGCGCTTCACACTGCATTCACTCATTCACTCATTCACACTGAAAAGCATGAAGGGCTCATGATTGGTACTGGCTTTGTAGCAACCTGGGCACCTTTTCATGAATCAAGGTGTTGCAATGGTCCAGTCAAAGTCCAGGCCTCTACCTTATTGTAGCGCTGTGATGGGATCCTTAGAGAGCTGCGCTGACGTCTACTTAGAAAGACCTGAAGAAAAGCTGGAAAGAGTGCAGCTAAATTCAACATGAAAGACCAAAAAATGTCTGACAGAGAGCGACTTCTGAGGTTTATTGTTACTAGAAGTGGTACAACAAGATGTTTCAGGGTGTATTCCTTATTTAATGAATTTTAGCAGAATAAAGTATAATTTCTATACTCAGACCAAATCAGATCACGGCCTGGATTATTCATTTGCCTCCATAAACTCCCAGCATCCTCTCTGTCACTGTTTCCCCTTCCTGCGGGTGTCTTTCGGTGTCATCTGGCTGTTTTGGAGTTTGTGCCACAGAAGCAGCTGAAATAAGTTACTGAATATGATATGAAGAGTAAAATTAAAGCAGGAGAGAGAAAACGCTGCGATGTCCAACCTCTCCTCCAGTCAGATTTCACTGAAAGCGTTCTGTAAAAATGTCACGGACTGATTCATTGATTATATCACGTCTCCTGAAGTCATGTTTCAGCCAAATGTTCGTGCTGTAGCAGGGAGGCTGGCCTACTTATGGCTGGATTGAAACCTAATGAAATCTTTTAATGAGCAGTCGCTGTGTGACAGCGTCTGCAGGGGGAGGCTTCCAGAATACGTGTCTGCCAGCCAGTGTGCCGCTCTACATGGTGGACACGTGTGAATGTAGGTAAGCACGAGTTTGGATTTATGGGAATCCACGTTCTTTAGAAAGTCATTTTTTCCTATTACTAAGAAATGCAAGAGATTTTAGAGCAAACCAGCGACAGGATTATCTTAAATTAAAGTGAACAACCTCGGAATAATTAATCTGCTTCTTCTGTTCTCTACTTTGCTTTCAGCTCCAGTCTAAATGTTTCCTCCACCCTTCCACCCTGCCTGCCTCAGTGCATGTAATTTTAGTCTTTTAAAATGTTTTCTCTGTCTCCTCCTCCCACAGGAGAGCAGGAGCACATAAGTAGAGAAGCTCCCATTCTCGAGCCGACAAGTAGATAAGAATAGGAATTACAGAGGCATTCGCTAGAGAGCGGGACACAGGGAGGAAGGGAGGGAGGGACGGAGGAGAAGAAAAGGACTGAGCGATGGAGACAGGGAGGGAGGAGAGAGCAGGTGAGATGGAAACAGAAGGAGGGGACGTGACAGAGGGGAGAACAGAGAGGAGAACACAAAGATGGGAACAGTCCCGCTGTGCTTTCGGCTCGGTTGTGAATTCACTGAATTCCTTATTGTTGTTGGAGGATTTTTTCCCTTTTCGCTGCAGCAAGTTTACAGAGCTGTGACTGATAACAGATGACTTCTTAGACGGTTCAGTCGAGGACTGGGCCCCGTCCTTTCACATTCACTCCTCGTCCAAAAGGAACCTAAACAGAACACGACCTGCTGCTATACCCAGGGAATGTCAGTGAAGGCAATCGGGTCATCTCAGGGGCCTCTAGGTTCCTAGAAGCTAGCAACTGAATGCATATGGTAAACATGTTAACTGCTCCAACATGTCCTTAAGTTACATCGTCAGCCGGCTCCTGGGAAGCTTTCTAATAACCAGTTTTTTTAATTAGGTGTGTACAAGCAGGGTGAGCTGAAAGTCACACAAGCTTGTCCTTGGGGATGGGAAACCCCCGACACTGCTGCACAAACCAGTAAATTCAGTCATGCTATCTTCATGTTGAAGTCTCTTAGGCAAGACACAGAGCCCCCGGCTGCTCATCAATACTGTCTGAATAATGTGTGAACATCGTGTGCGGGGTAAACAGGACTTGCAGTATAACATTACTTTGAGTCTCTGAATAAGATGAGTCCATTTACAAAATGAGTAAAACAAGAGAGCAAAACAAAAATGGTTGTCATTCATTTTTAGGAGCTCATTTTGACATTGAGAGTTTGGTCTCCTTCAGGTGTAATGACTAACCTTGACATATAAAACATCTCATTGCACTTTCTAAGAATAACGCCACTTCAGGCACATCCCATGTGTCCGTTCTGCACATTAAAGCCTTTCTGCCATCATTTCATGGTGGTGCATTACATGTGAGACAGTTGAAGAGCGAGACACCGTGCCGTCCCCTGGTTCCACCTCATGCACGCTGACCAGGGAGGAAACAAGGACTTTTATTGATACAATATGACTGGACATGTTTCTCATATAGTCATTCATGGGTTGACACTTTGGCCTGCAGTGAAAGGTGCCCAGCATTGCAGAGCTTACCTCCAGCGGTCACTGGGTGAGTGGACACACAGGGACCTACTGGACAAACAACCAAGCACACACACACCTAACGAGGAGCAAATTAGAGAACCAATTAACTTAACAGTCATGTTTTTGGACTGTTGGAGGAAGTACCTGGAAAGAACCCTGCATGCATGAGCTGAACCTGCAAACTCCATCTACAAACACCCCAGGATTTAAACCCACAACCTTCTTGCTGCTAGGCAACAGTGCTGCACCGCCGTGCAGCCCCAAAAATAAATTATGGGAAGGATTATTTTCCTTGAGGCAAATCAGATATTATGAGCTGACTTTTTCATAGATAAGACAATCCCTGGCCGTGCACAGGGCCAGGCATGGTGGCTGTTCTAAGCTTGTTAAATCAGCCATGACCTGGAGTAAAATGTATCCTATAATGCAGCATCTTTATTAAATGGCCCTTGGCCAACACACTGTTTGCTGGTTTGGAGTTGTTTAGAGACATTTCTAGATGAGAAAGAGGAAGAAATGTTAGATAAATAAGGATGCTATGTGGACCGTAGAGAGTCCGATTGCTTCTAATGCTCCTGCAGAGCCCATCTAACCTTAGATATTGGTGGTAAAGCTCAAGCTTTTGGGTTTTACTCCGTGTTTTGTAAAAATAAATCTTGGCCAAGAGTTTCATCATTGCATGAAGAATGTTATCATCTCTGTGCATTTCTCTGTGTATCCCCTTTCTCTTCTTGATGCACTGAAGATAATATTAGACAGAAGACAAATATCTCCAGCCGCCATGCTGCAAGAACCGAACAGTAAGAAAGATGGAGCACATTAAGTTTTTTTTTCTGCTGCAGATCGGTTTAGTGACCAGCTCACCAACACACTGTAAACCCCCATGTTTATAGGTCTTGTGTGGGTGGAGATCATAAAATAAAGTGTTTGCTTTCAGCCCCATGCAGTGAGATTACTTATGTCACGCTGTGCACATTCAGCTACAGAAATATCAGCACTTTCCTGTTTTCCGTCTGCCTGCTCTGATGCAAAACAATACATGTAAGTTCTCACATCACCCTTCATAATGTAGGTTAATTGGGTTTTTGGCCTCTTGGGTTTCTGTGCGAATGAACTGAATGAGTATTATAAACAGAACTGGTGGCGAAATGAAAACAGACATATTTCACACAAACACATAATGCTGTAAACATAACAAGGTCTCCACCTTCACATGCACACACACGTGTCTGGAAACATCTGAATCTGGTCAGCACAGACGTTTTCTCATTGTTCACTTAGTTATCTCTGTTTATTTCTCTGTGGAAAAAAGAATGTGTGTCTTTGGAGGATGTTTGGTGACTTTACTTTGCTGAGAAGAATAAAAACTCCCAGCTACGATACAAAAGTGGTCATTTAAATGCTGAACCTTCTGGATTTGTAAAATAGGCCATGAAAATCTATTTATTTATTTTATTTAAATGGGACAGAACATGAGTTCTAAAGACAGCATGTGCATATGCCAGAGTTAGCCATAGAGCCCAGTTTTCATCTGTAATCCCAGAGCAAGTTGATGAAATTCTTGTAATTATTTGCTCCTGTTTTTCAGCTCAATTTGAAGGAAAGAATCTGTAAGACTTTAATTTACATTTCTACAACAAATACCTGCACTAGTCTGATTCTGCAAATACGTTGACAGGTAAAAAAATAAAAAGGTTAAAAAAGGAGAGCTCTCACAGCTTAAGGAGCTTTTGAAGCTGGAAGATGAATCAACACAGAATGGGGAGAAATTTGTTGGGTCTTTGGTTTGGATCAGATACGAGCAAAATGGGAAGATTAAATAAAGGAAAAACTGACCAAGGAAGACACAAATGTCAAGACCAGATCCTCAAACCAATGTCTACTGAACAGCAGAAATGAGAGACACATGGACAGAAACATGAGTCAATGTTTGGGAAAAGGAACTGTAATAAATCTGCTGAAGATAATGAGGCCAAAGTAAAACCATCTTTAACACCTAAACAGAAGAAAAGAAAGCTTCAGTGGTCAGTGATTTCATTAGATCAATCACATTTGATTAAACTTATTTATAAAACACCAATCCACAAACGTTGCCTCAAGGCAATTTACTATAAATAAAATACAAGCGAATCATACTGACAGATTCTAAGTCAATTGATCCCAGTTATCAAACAACGCAGTTAAATTCAGTTTATTCTTCAGGCTTGTTAAAAATTAATATCTAAGGAAAGCCACCAGGTTGCATCCAGTCTTTGACCTGCAGCATTCACTCCTCCGGGATGAGGGGGGAGCCACAGTAGACAGTTGCTGGCATTGTGTTGTTGACTTTGCAGCAATCCCTCATACTGAGCATGCATGTGGTGACAGTAGAGAGGAGAACTCCCCTTTAACAGGGAGGAGAACCTCCAGCAGAACCAGAACCAGGCTCAGTGTGAACGCTCATCTGCCTCCACCCACTGGGGGTTAGAGAAGACAGAGCAGAGACACAGAAAGCACAGCAGCACTGATCCAGGGATACTTTCTACCTGAGAAAAAAGTAAAGGTAGCATAGCTTCTTTAGTGGCTTCATCTAGAAGAGAAACATCTATGCAGATAAACTCTGAGCCAGTTTCCAAATCTAGAGGATGAAAGAGAGCATGCACAAGCTAAGCCAACAGCTATGTCCAGGTGACCGACAGGAGTAAACACTGAAAGTCAGGGTCAACTGTCTCACCTAAAGCAGTTCCCAATGCCGGTCCCCAGGGACCCATGTCCTGCATGTTTTAGACGTGTCTATTCCAGCTCAACTAATTCAAACGACTGCAGAACTTCCATTCATTTAAGACTTTGTGTTACCATTGATCCATTTCAGGTTCACTGAAATGGTCTGCTTTCAGGTTCCACTGTGCCAGTTGTCTTCCTGCATTTGGGTCATAATTCTAACAGATGAGGCTGAACATTCAGAACCAGCCAAAGGCACAAAGAGATGGTGGCCCAGACAGTGTATAGATATTTTATCTCGGCCTAACACCTCAGGGCGGCACTTGACCATAGTGCCTGACTGTATCTGAGCATTTGTGAACTGGCATTCCCTTTTTATCTGCTATGATTCTCTGGGAGCTGCTGGAGGAGAAAGAGGAAGCATCTGGCCATGTAGGAAAAGCTATTTAGTACCCCAGTCCCAGTCAGCACGCCAAGTGTCTGGCCCTTTTTTAAGAACAAGTCACCTGAACAGCACACAACAGTATTATCAAAGCAGGGTAGCAGCAGTGTCACCCAGGCAGTGTGTAGCAACACAGTCGCTATCTAGCTTGTGTCTTCAAATAAAAAGAAATGAAATCTATTAAGGAGATGCCAAAGATGGTGTGAATCCATTTAAATAAAAAAATAGCTCCATTGATGCGTGACTTGATCTGATATTGTGTGTCTCCACTTCCAGTTTGGTGAAACTGTGCCTTTGATTTCCTCTGTTGGCCTTGACTTGGAGCTATGACACAGTTCTCAGACTCACATCAGTAACACAGCCAAAGGTTTTACACCAGGAAAATGTGCTGCATTGCTGGCTAATAATAGGGCTGCCTGCACGTGTTGGTGAGCTTAAAAAACACAGTTTGCATCAAGAATTTGTACCAACTTCGGGTTCATCATGACCTAAAACAAGCGGCTAAATTTTTACATGATTATGCCTTTTTTTAGGCTCACAGAGAGTCAAAAGGGGCTGGTCACATGTTTTCTCTGCATTGCTGACTTGCTGGGCACCATGACAGACATATCTACCAAGACACCTGGTTGAGGTTGCCGCCATATTGGAAGTGACATAGTGTCGGAGAAGAGGCCTCATGTGTGGAATTGTACGAACCAATGCACAGTACAACCCAGATCTACTGGCATTACCTTTTACAGGTAAGAATGAACATATACTTATGAATATATTTATTAATTAAAACGTCATAGACATGTATGTGGGCTCCACTGCTTCTCCTTGTTTACTCATTGTGTTCATGCACATTATCATTAATGTGGTTACCCACCCATTACCTTATTGAGACAATGTCTTTCCCACGGCCAAAACTTAACAGATCAAAAACTGATCTAAAAGGAACAAATCATAAAAATCGAATTAAAAATCAATACGGCTCACCTTGAACCAAAAAATAAAACAATTAAATGTGGTCTATTAAATATCAGGTCTCTCCCTCCAAATACTTTGTTAATTAATTGATTTCTGATAATCAGATTGATTTATTTTGTCTAACAGAAACCTGGCTACAAGAGGACTACGTTGGTATAAATGAGTCAACTCCCTCCAATTATTCAAATTTCCACATTCCCAGATCTACGGAAAGAGGAGGAGAAGTAGCCACCATCTTTCAGTGTGATTTATTAATTAGTCCCAGGCCAATTAATAACTACAATTCTTTTGAACATTTAACCCTCAGTTTCCCTCATCCAAACTGCAAAGCAATAAAACCTCTTCTCTTTGTTGTTTTGTATCGTCCACCAGGCCCTTACACTCAGTTTTTGGATCAGCTGTCAGACTTCTTATCTGATTTGGTGTTAAACACTGACAAGGTTATTATAGTGGGTGATTTTAACATCCATGTTGACACTGAATGTGATAACCTTAGTGTAGCCTTTAAAACTATCCTAGATTCAATTGGTTTTGCTCAAAATGTTCATAAACCGACACACTCCTGGCTTCATACTTTAGACCTTGTGCTGACATATGACATTGATTGTGAAGTATTAACAGTATTCTCTCACAACCCTGTCCTATCTGATCATTTTTAATAACATTTGAGTTTAATCTAACTGAGTTCTCCACCCCCAAAAGAGGGTTCCATTATAGTAGATCTTTATCGGACAATGCTGCATCAAACTTAAAAGAGTCTGTCCCCCTTTTAATATCGTCAGTATTGCAGAAATACCCTGCAGATAGCAGCAATGTTGTTTCTTCCCATTCACAAATAGATGTCTTTGTTAACGGTGTGACTTCGTCATTGCGTTCTGCATAAGACAATGTAGCTCCCTTGAAAAAGAAGGTGATAATTCACAGGAAGCTGGCTCCCTGGTTTAATTCAGAGCTGCGTTCCTTGAAGCACAATGTTAGGAAATTGGAGAGAAAATGGCGCTTTACACACCAAGAAGAATCCTACCTAATCTGGAGGGACAGTCTCCAGATTAGGTAGGATAACAAGACCACGTGACCCAAATTGTGGATTTTCAGCCTAGCAGTCGCCGAGGGACAATTTTTAGTCCTTAAAAAAACCTTTAACAGCGCAATCATGATCTTAATTTAATCTTAATTTCTGTTCTGTCTCTCTTCGAGGTCGGCCGTGTTTTCCTCTCCTCTCCAGCTTTCACCCGCCCTTCCCCCCTCTCCTGCTTCTGCTGCTATGTCTTGCCTTTCTGAGCACTTTCTTCATATCAACCGAACTCTGAAGAACATGGATCTGGTAAGCTGGTCTCTCAATGCTATTGATCAATTTTTTTCGACGGGTAGGCAACGAAAGGGGGACCCGTCTGGTCCTGATTGACTCATTTTGTGGAATACACCCTATATTCTTGGATGGAGAACGGCGTGTCTTTCGTCCTTGTCATTCCTGGACGTTTGAAACGTTTGCATGTTTGGATTCAGGATACTTGGATTTCTTTTTTTTTTTTTTTTCCAGTGTCCTGTCTAGCAATGTGGCAATAAGAATTGATGTCTTAATGCCAAATAGAGCTCGACAGATTTTGCTTTCACAAGTGGAGCAAACAGCTTTCGCCATAGTGCTCCGCTTGATTTGTGCATGTAAATAGCTTTATTGTGATTCCTGCAGGGAGAATTTCAAATTATATGGACACTACAATGGGAAAGTAGGAGAGTAAAGGAAGAACAAGACGAGAAAAAAAAGAAAGAGAAGAGGTGAAAGAACCTCCAGGGGGCCAGGCCCCGCGAAGCCGCCACCGGGAATGGGCCGGCACCCACCCGGGAACCCGCCCCAAACCCGAGGACCATCAATGCGCCAGCGGGCCAAGGCGCCTGCCAGCGCAGCGGAGGAGGGCAGGACGTGGGGGGATGGGCTCCGCACCTAGCGAAGGTGAGGAAAAATGTACTAATTTCAAGAAAATTTTACTTACTTTTAGTTCCCTTTTTGCAGTGAAACTAGTCCATGCTTTTGTTACTTCAAGGCTGGACTATTGTAATTCTTTACTATCAGGAAGTCCACAAAATGCAGTTCAGTCTTCAGCTGATCCAAAATGCTGCAGCAAGAGTTCTGATGAAAATCAACAAGAGGGATCATATTTCTCCAATTTTAGCTTCCCTTCATTGGCTTCCTGTTAAATCAAGAATAGAATTTAAAATTCTTCTTCTAACGTATAAAGCCCTTAATAATCAAGCTCCATCATAAATCAGAGCTCTGATTACCCCGTATGTTCCTAACAGAGCACTTCGCTCTCAGACTGCAGGTCTGCTGGTGGTTCCTAGAGTCTCTAAAAGTAGAATGGGAGGCAGATCCTTTAGCTATCAGGCTCCTCTCCTGTGGAACCAACTCCCAGTTTTGGTCCGTGAGGCAGACACCCCGTCTACTTTTAAGACTAATCTTAAAACTTTCCTTTTTGACAAAGCTTATAGTTAGAGTGGCTTAGGTTACCCTGAGCTATCTCTGTAGTTATGCTGCTATAGGCTTAGGCTGCTGGAGGACATCAGGGCCTATTTCTCTCACTCTGCTGAGTTCTCCTACTGCTCTCCAATCTGCATTGCTTGTTGTTATTTCAGCTTTTAACTTTTTATTCTCTGTCATTTTTCTCTTCATAGAAGGTACACCTGGTCTAGTGTTCTGTTAGCTGTGACATCATCAGGGGAGAGAATCATCTGCTATTACCATCTAACATAGAAAGTACTCCTGGAACAATGTGTGCTTCTGTGCTTGTTTGTCTCTCTCATTGTGTCTCTGCTCTGTCTTCTCTAACCCCCAGTAGGTCGAGGCAGATGACTGTTCATACTGAGCCTGGTTCTGGTTCTGCTGGAGGTTTTTCCTTCCCGTTAATGGGGAGTTTTTCTTTCCGCTTTCGCTTCATGCTTGCTCAGTATGAGGGATTCCTGCAAAGCCATGGACAATGCAGACGAATCTCCCTGTGGGTCTACGCTTCTCCAGTAGTGAATTCTGCTTGTCGGGACTTTGATGCAATCAACTGGTTTCCTTATATAGGAAATTTTTGACCAATCTGTATAATCTGACCCAATCTGTATAATCTGATTGAATTTGACTTTGGAAAGTGCCTTGAGATGACATGTTTCATGAATTGATGCTATATAAATAAAATTGAATTGAATTGAAATCATACCACCAGTCACATGGAGGTGTGAGAATGTAAGTAAGTATACACAAAGCACTTCATTTCCTAGCAAATCGAGCAAAAACTAAGTGTAAACACACAGAGATTAAATGTAAATAGCCAACAGGGCGCGATAATTTGATCAGAAAACCTTTGTTTACAACCAGAGTGAGCTACTGGCGTAGCAATTCATGAAGTCACAGTACGTAACGAGGCCCCTTTAAGCCAAGGTAAACAGAAATTACCTATTATAGTTTCTTTCATCAAATGCAGAATATCCAAAAACAAATATTACAGTGTCAACAGAAACTATTTTTAGTGAAACCAAAACCTTCTATAACTCTTCTGCATGTGAGCCATGTAGAATTCATAAAAAACCCAGAACAGCTAAATTATAGATTATTATCATTTTAGAAACAACTGCAGATGCCTGATAGAGCACACAGCGCTGATTATAGCCTGACTACCTCTGCATATTTAGAGTTTTAGTTACACAACGAGCAGCGTTTGACTGTAAGTAGAAAACATTTTTAATCAATTCATCCCTTTCAAGAAATGATGGGGATTATGTAACAAAACAGCCGCGTATCTAAAGAGGTCTAACCCATCCTGGCTTTACTGGGTGCACTTCACACAGAAACAGTAAACAAGGTAGGCACAGAGAGCAAACTCATGAATTAGTCATGCCCAAAGCGTATGCAGCTCAGTCAGAGGGAGAAGAGGTAAGGTTCAGGTATGGATCTATTGTTCTGTTGCTGCCAGCTACAATGAACCATGTGTCAAAGTTCACACAGAATTATTCAAACATAGATGTTTTTACATTTTATTCTTTCAAGTCCTTTAAATGTAGCTACATAAATGAAGGAATAAATAACTATGTAGTGTTATTCTAAAACACAAATCCATTTGGACGGCCAAAAATACACAAGCAAAACCAAGATGCTGCCACAGAGAGAAAAACACCCTTTTAGTTTTAAGGTTTATGTGTCAGGGCATTAAAAACGAGCTTGTATTTTCCATGTTCTAAGACTAATTAAATAAAATGTAAAAAAAAAAAACACAGACTTTGCACTTCTGCATTTTGTTACTCCCTTCTACTGCTGTCACGAGACAGGAGTCATAGCTGTGACCACTGGAAGGAGTTGTGGATTGCTGCAATATTTCCCTTTCCTGGTATAGAGCTCGAAAGGGCGTGTGATTTCGCTTTGCATTGTGGGACAGTCGCCATTTTCTGGGGACACGGCTTTGGTTTACATTGCTGATTCGGATGCTATGCTGTGAGGGATAGAGACACAAAGTGGAAAAATGGACTATATTAAAGAGATAAGTGATGGACTGTACCGAGACAAGCTAGACCCTGTTCTAACCTGCCAACTTCTTTACTGAGAAAATCCAAAAGATTAGAGGATCAGTCTGTGTTTCCATATCAAGTTCAGAACCAAAGCCGTCTCCAACTAGAACTTAGCTTGACAAAATGTCTCAATTCAGCCAAATAAACCATAAAAGCTTAGAGGAGATCATTCAGCAGCTAAGTTCCTCCTCCTGCTGCCTTGATGTTCTCCCCACAGCTTTCTTTAAGAAAGTTTTACCTGTCATGGCGTCTGATCTGACTCAGATAATAAACACGTCCCTTCTGTCAGGTGTTTTCCCCCAGTCCCTAAAAACAGCAATTATCAAACCACTGGTGAAAAACAACAATTTAGACAAACTACTACTCCAGAACTACAGGCCCATCTCAAACCTCCTCTTTATCAGTAGATTATTGAAAAGGCTGCATTTCAACAATTAAACACCTTCTTAACAACGACCAGCCGCTTTGACGTTTTCCAGTCAGGTTTCCTCACCACAGTACAGAGACCGCCCTTATCAAGGTGTTTAATGACATCCATATAAATACAGACTGTGGAAGAACCACCCATCCCTGCTGGGGTCACAGGGGGTGCTGGTGCCTATCTCCAGCTGTCAATGGGCGAGAGGCAGGGTTCACCCTGAACAGGTTGCCAGTCCATCGCAGGGCAACACAGAAACAAACAACCATCCACACACTCACACCTAAGGAGAATTTAGATAGGCCAATTAACACATGCAGAAAGACCCAGGGTAGGACTTGAACCCAGGACCTTCCTGCTGCAAGGCAACAACACTACCCAATGCACCAATGTGCAGCCCTAATATCTGTCATTTATGGTAAAATCACAATGTAATTTTTTCACATGTTCTGCTGCAACTTTTTTCTAAAAAAGCATTGGATTTGCTGTTTCTGGGCTTGGGAGCATTGAAACCGGGCTTTGACTTCATTTATTTTGCACTGTTGCATTATTCAGCACAAATTCACAAGAATTTGAATATAAAAAAGGAATAAATTGTTCTGCTACAAGTAGTAAAATTCTCATGAAAATACTCTCCCCTGTGAGTAAATTGATGCATCTTCTGATGAAAGATGTGGAAGGACAACGGTTTCAAACTCAAAATGCAGAAAAACATCCTTGAAGTCAGGCTCCCGGAAATATTTATGACAATGTCCAGAATATAAAGATTTTTGCTGACAAAACAGAATATAAAGAAACAGGATTCAGTCCTAAAAGTTTGTCGTAAAACCCTTTGCCAAAAATATAATCATCAAATGCAATAATTAGACCAAAAGATTAAAGACAATGCAGCCATTGCTTTACCTCCTGCTGCTCCGCTCAGAGGGCTTCAGCGCTCACACCGATCTGTTAAAATATAATTGGCTGCAGTGAAGACTTTTTACTTTTTTCCTACGAGTGAAGACTCGTTCCACAAAAAGTAATTTGTCAGTTATTGCTCTGTCTGACAGCAGCGATTCATCTCTCAGCACATTACATTTTTCCATTTCACCTCCAGAGTGGACAGGTTTTCTTGAAGATTTCTGCCCTCGGTTGAACTTCTTAGACAACCTTTCTCTCCATCTGGATCCTGCAATCAAGCTGAAACCTGAAGTGTTGATCTGCATCTTTAATTTGGCATAAATGTGAAGTTCCAGGTGAGACATGATTGCATCATAAAAAGTCAAGGAAAATCGTAATTTTTGCCGTGATTTCTAGGTGTGTTTATGACACGGAAAGAATGTTATTTGGAAAGGACTGCAAAGTAAAATGAGAACCTTTCACGAGTAATGACTCTCATCACCCTGTCTGTTTATGGAGGAAGATAGCTGTCAATGTAAACGTTTGCATAGGTGTCTGAATTTGTAAATGTGAGTCAATAAACGTGAATAAATTTAAGATTTGAATTTGTTCCTTGTCGACTAACACATGTGACATCAGATGTTTCATCGGATGTGTGACAATACAAGTTTAGAAGTTACAACTTTGCATACATACAAGTACAAATCACACATTTACGAGTATGAATCAACAACCCCTAAAGGAGCTGTTACACACCTTCCAGTTGTTGGCTGTAATGCACCTGAAAGTTGTTCACGGAGTGACACCCCGGCAGCTCCACGATCCTGGGGCTTCCCTCCAAACTGCAGCGGCTGCCAAGATGGAAGGCGCCGCTGTTGCAGCCCAGCAGCCTCTAAAATCCTGGGGCTAGCCTAGCATGGGGCTTTCCAGCGTCCACCCCGCAGTGCGAGCCTTCTCTGTCTCACAGGAAGCTGCCGTCGTGGATGCAGCAGCAACTGCTCTGCCCACTACCGCACACACAGCAGTGGTTCGACCAGCGGCCATGAACGTTCTGAGCCACGTACTCTTTAGAGACAAACATAAGAGTTTTCAGTTTATCCAGTGAATCCATTGTTTCCCTTTCCATTGTATTGAGTCTGCAAATCAAGGTTGATTTTTTTTCCTCCCTCACTCCACTGTCAGCTGGCTGGCCGGTCACACCCACAGCCCATCACTGACCAGCAGTCTGTTCATGCAAGAGCTGTACTCTACTCGACTACCACCATATTACCTCCTGAGTGTCGAGAAAACCCAGCTGGCTAGAGAAAGAAATGCAGTAAAAATGCTCTCAAAGCATGTGGAGTGGAGTAGACTACAGCTAACTGTGCTAAAGTCTCAAACGAGAACACCAACATGAACCAAACACGCAAAGCTTTTCTTAGTATAACCAGGCCTGGAACCTGAAAATAGTAAACCAACCCAAAAGCCAACACTTTTTGTATCATCCATTCAGGAGGCCCACCTGCTTTGCTCCAGTTCTACATGAGCCAACATCCTCCTGCAAGAATATTTCTGATATCATTACTGTTAAACCTTTAAAATCTCTGTCTTCTGCTTCCTGCTTTTGGGCCACATTTTTCTTTCAGTCATGACACAGCAAACATCTGCTATAATCCTGACTGGTTATTTGACCCTTGTTAACAGAAATGGGGGAATTAAATGGTTTCCTGCCATGGACCCAGATCATGTGTTTAATCTATAGCTTCCATAGATCCTACCTGCAGCGGTCATTGGGCGAGAGGCGAGGTCCACCCTGGACAGGATGAACGACCGACACTTAGCCAACGACCTGAACAACTTCTACTGTCGTTTCGACAGACAAAGGGACAGTCCTGCAACCACCCCCCACGAAACCTCCCAACAGATCACCTCCACCTCCTCCTCAGTGACAACTCTTTCCATACATGAGAGAGACGTTAACAAACTCTTCAGAAGACAGAACCCCCGGAAAGCTGCTGGACCAGACTCTGTCTCTCCATCCACCTTGAAGCATTGTGCCGATCAGCTGTCTCCAGTGTTCACAGACATTTTTAACACCTCCCTGGCGACATGTCACGTGCCAACCTGTTTCAAATCCTCCACCATCATCCCTGTTCCCAAGAAGCCAAGGACCACAGGACTTAATGACTTTAGACCTGTTGCTCTGACCTCTGTGGTTATGAAGTCCTTTGAGCGCCTTGTGCTTTCACACCTAAAAGAAATCAGCGATCCCCTCCTGGACCCCCTACAGTTTGCCCACAGAGCCAACAGGTCTGCAGACGACGCTGTCACCCTGGCCCTCCACCACATCCTCCAGCACCTGGACTCTGCAGGAACCTATGCCAGGATCCTGTTTGTGGATTTCAGCTCTGCCTTCAACACCATCATCCCAGCTCTGCTTCAGGAGAAGCTCTCCCAGCTGAATGTGCCCGACTCCACCTGCAGGTGGATCACAGACTTCCTGTCTGACAGGAAGCAGCAGGTGAAGCTGGGAAAACATGACTCTGACTCCCAGCTCATCAGCACTGGTTCCCCCCAGGGCTGGGTTCTTTCTCCTCTGCTCTTCTCCCTGTACACCAACAGCTGCACCTCCAGTCATCAGTCTGTCAAGCTCCTGAAGTTCTGGACGACACCACTCTCATGGGACTCATCTCTGATGGAGACGGGTCCGCCTACAGGTGGGAGGCTGACCATCTGGTGACCTGGTGCAGGGAGAACAACCTGGAGCTCAACGCTGTAAAAACAGTGGAGATTGTTGTGGACTTCAGGAAGAACTCAGCCCCAGCTACCCCCATCACTCTCTGTGACTCCACCATTGACACTGTGGAGTCTTTCCGCTTCCTGGGAACTATCATCTCCCAGGACCTAAAGTGGGAGCTGAACATCAACTCCCTCACCAAGAAAGCCCAGCAGAGGATGGACTTCCTGCTGAAGGCAGCTGAAGAAATTCAACCTGCCAAGGACAATGATGGTGCAGTTCTACTCCTCCATCATTGAGTCCATCCTCACCTCCTCCATCACCATCTGGTACGCTGGTTCCACCGCTAAGGACCAGGGCAGACTGCAGCGTGTCATCAGGTCTGCAGAGAAGGTGATTGGCTCCAATCTTCCATCTCTCCAGGACCTGTACGCCTCCAGGACTCTGAGGCGTGCAGGAAGATTGTAGCTGATCCCTTCACCCCAGTCATGGACTATTTCAGTCACTTCCCTCTGGCAGGAGGCTGCGGTCCATCAGGACCAGAACCTCACGCCACTAGAACAGTTTCTTCCCAGCTGCTTATGGCCTTATGAACAAGGCCAAGAGCCGCCTGTGAAACTGGACACTGCCTCTCTCCCCCGTTCAGGACTTACAAGCTTCTGCGTTACATTAACGCACAGTTTACTGAGTGTATATAGTTTCTGTATATATATCTATTTTATTTTATTTTATTTTGTCTGCAACATCAACACCAAGTCAAATTCCTTGTAAGTGCAAACTTACTTGGCAATAAACTTGATTCTGATTCTGATTGCTAGTCAATCACAGGCCTATAACTTTATTTTTTATTAAATGTTTTGAACTGGTAGAGAATGGAGCTGGAAACATGACTTTTGAGAAGCTTAGTAGCCTACTTTATTCATTCCAGAAGAAGCTTTGGTGTGTGTTAAGGATCATTGTCCTGTTGGAGCATGAATGTTTTTACCTTTTTAATTTTTAGCCATTTGGCCCAAACTGACTCCTTCAGATAAAAGAAAATTGTTTTAAGTTATCAAAAAACACCCCAGGAAACACCAAGGTCCAAACCTGTAAAAAACACAAAATGAGACCAGTTTAACATCAACGTTGTCTCTGAGGGAAATGGAGAAGTGTTGTGACCAAACAGGAAATGGATTTGCTGTTTGGTCATAATAACTAAAGCATGTTTGGAGGGTTCAAGGTGTGGTTTTCAAATCTAAACAACTGTAGCAACTATCAAATATGGTGTTGGTACAACCATAGGGATGGTCTTTTTCGTAGGAGGTCCTGGATCACTGCACAAAGTAGATGGAATGGGGAAGAAGAAGCTACTTCCAAATTCTAGAGTTCACCTTGAAATCAACAGACACAAAGTTGAAGTTTAGACATAGTTGGATGTTTCAGTGGGGCAATGAAAACAGGTTAAGGGATGGATGGACCCGGCTAACATTAGGCTCCTGGAATGGTCCGACCTCGGCCCTATTCAAACCGTAAAAGTCATTTCTGTTGCAGGAAACTTTAAACTCTACCAATCCTGTCAGAAATATTGGTCAAATATCGGGTCTGAATAAGACCAGAGGGTTAGTAATGGCTACCAAAGGAATCTTTGTGATGTGTAACTAATAAATTGATGCCTGATGCATCTCAATAATCCAGGTAGAATAAAATGTTGAATTGGTCGTTTGGATGAGTCCTTCTTTGCTTCTACTGTTCTCCAGTTTTGCATTGTATTACATTGAAATGACTGTTGTCATTTCAGCTTTTAACTTTTTGCTCTCTCTCTCTTTCTTCATAGTAGGTACACCTGGTCTGACGTTCTGTTAACTGTGAAATCATCCAGAGAGGACAGATCACCACTATTACCATCTAATGTAGAACAGATTACTGGATCAATGTGTGCTTCTGTGCTTTATAGCCCCGTTTACACTACACCTAAAAACCGAGCCATGCTGAGACCAGTCCGAGCTTGGATCAGTTATCCAAGACAAGCCGACCCGTTTACACACAAAGCTTATCTTGGTTCCTTGGTTGCTCCTCGCCCCCTAGTGGCGATCTGCGGTACTACCACTCTCTGGGATTGAAGGCGGAAGCAGCAAAACAAAACAGCGCGGCGCCCGTAACATTCAGGAAGTTATGCTTGATATTGTGATATTTCGGTGTTTGCGGAGAGTCAGGGGAAGAAGGCAACCATTGGTGAATTTACTTGAGAAAGTTGGCTTTTTTGGGAAGTGGATGAGACAAACGAACGTCTAATAAGGATTTACAGACGCCGGAAACAACGACAGACGCTGAGGTTCATTGCGCTGCTAAGCAGATTCATGTCTGGAAACCGTGTGGCACGGTAAGGAAGCTAGTATTATTATGAATGTCTGAAATTTGTCTGAATGGAGTGTGCATCGGGACGTGCAGCCAGACTGCCGGAAAACCCGCGGACAGTCAGCTGACTGTAAGGAGATGACGCGGTCTGCTCATGCGCTCTTTATTAGAAAACTGGGCCAGAAATAAAACCAGGCCGAGACCTACTCAAGAGCTGGTCTGCAGTTAGCGCGGTCCGGTTATGTTTAGCGCGGTCTGGTTCAGTCTGCTGACCGTTTACACACAAGAGTTATCTCGGTTACCGAGCTCGGACTGGTCTCAGCTCGGTTAAAAAAGTGTAGTGTAAACGGGTCTTTTGTCTGTCTTGTTGTGTCTCTGCTCTGTCTTCTGTAACCCCCAGTGGGTCGAGGCAGATGAGCGTTCACACTGAGCCTGGTTCTGGTTCTGATGGATGTTTTCCTCCCTGTTAACGGGGAGTTTTTCTTTCCACTGTCGCTTCATGCTTGCTCAGTATGAGGGATTGCTGCAAAGCCATGGACAATGCAGACGACTCTCCCTGTGGCTCTACGCTTCTCCAGGAGTGAATGCTGCTTGTCGGGACTTTGATGCAATCAACTGGTTCCCTTATATAGGACATTTTTGACCAATCTGTATAATATGATTGAATTTGACTTTGTAAAGAGCCTTGAGATGACATGTTTCATGAATTGGCGCTATATAAATAAAATTGAATTGAATTAACAAAGAACAACCCATCCAGAAGACTTTTATCAAACCTTTTTTCTGATAAAAGAACATTTAACCAAAAATGAGACAGGTGTCTAAGGCCAGTCCTGGAGAGCTGCTATCCTTTCACACCTGAGCACACCTGAATCAAATGAAGGGCCCGTTCTCAGGCCTCTGCAGAGCAGCACGACTAAATGCTGAGGAGGGAGTCTGATTCAGCCGTTGGAGAAGGGAGACATCAGGATTGTAGCTCTGCGGGACTGGAGCTGGGCTCTCCTGATGTTGGTACGAGTAGATTTAAGCCTTTCATTGTAGAGGAATGCCGTCTAATCCTTCTATCATGGCAAAGAAACTGTTCAAACAAATCATTAAAAGCCCCAAATTACATTACATTAACGCTGATGATGAGTGGATGAAATCGCTTTGCCTGGTCTGCACCTTAGTGTCGTCACTGATATCACATGACATTTAGGCGGAGGTAATTTGTCCAGGTCGTTATTCGGCCAAACGTCTTAAAGTAAATTATAAAAATGTAATGAAAAGAACCAACTGCAGTGATGTTCACAAAGATGAGACCTTGACGTATGTCACCAGAAAGCATCATTATTACACGCTGCGAAAGTCATTATCGTTATTGGCAACATTCACAGCTCAGTGTGTGTGTGTGTGTGTGTGTGTGTGTGTGTGTGTGTGTGTGTGTGTGTGTGTGTGTGTGTGTGTGTGTGTGTGTGTGTGTGTGTGTGTGTGTGTGTGTGTGTGTCTGCTTTCAGGACAGAAAGGTAAGGAGAGGCTGGGTGTGATTTTTGTGAGAGAGATGGAGAGTAGTCAAGAGGGTGAAATCATTAATTCCTGGCATTGTGGAAGGGGGAAGCTCGGTCAGTGTGAGAAGGACATGCACGCACACTAACACACACCTTTACATGGTATACTATATTTTACAGATCAACAGTGCCCCCTGCCTCCTCATCAGAGAACTACACCTGTAATGCTGTCCCCCACTACAGCTTCTTTTTGACCAATCTATTACATTTTTGCTCTACTTGAGACCCATCTATGCAGCAGTGAAGCAATCATATGTGCTTTAAGAGGCTTAAAGGCAAACACAGGGGTGGGTGGAACCACGCTCACGAGGAGATGTTTCTTCTTTGAGCAGCAGGACGTCTTCTAAAGAGGATGTTGAGACTTTATTTGATGCCCTGTTAAAGTGGCGAACAGACTTGTTCACGCTTCTTCTTCTTCACTGTTTTCCTCACTATGGCTGCTCAGTGAGAAGCCTTCATTCTTCCAGACCAATCAGCAGCTTATCATCCTGATGACAAGTCTCCTGTGGTTAATTATGTACAAACAATACAGCAATAATTCCTCTGAAGCTAATCTGACTTTTTCACTAAATCCCTCTTCAGTTCCAGTAAAATGTCTTCAACACGATTGTCAGATATCTCGTTAGTGATGCCATTTTTGATGAATAACTGGATTAGGACCAGCAGCAAAGAGTGATTTTAGGATGCTGCGGACCTGAAAGGCTTGCAGCTCCCTTTTATCAGCAAAGACATTAGAAGATCAGTTGTACGTGTGAAAATAGCCGTCAGTCTTCTAATTAGGATCCACTTTGAGTGGAAATGTGTGTGCTGCAGAGATACTGTACTGTTAAATAAAATGTTCTGAAAAAGTTTGTTGCTCCTTTGAAAGAACGTAGAGACAGTGACAACAGAAGGACATGACAATCATCCAAGGAAATTAGACTTGACTGGAACTTTTTACACAAAGAAAATCACATTAAACTGAACTATATGAGAAAAAACATCACTAATATTACTTGTTTTCAGCCCTCCTTTACTTTGTAAAGAAAGACAGAAGAAATCAAAACCCCCTCAGTGAAGCCCTGAAATAAATATATGTTCTTTAAGTCATTAAACCATGAATAAGTAAAAATTGCACAGAACCATAAGATTCTTGTCATTGGGATTAAATTAACTAAACCCATAGTCGTGAACCTAATATTTTCTCTTCATCTATTCTCATCCTCATGTAGACAAACCAATATTTAAATGGATGTCGTCCAGAGAGTCGCCATGCTGCCAGAGAGTGTGTTGAGTGTCTTTATTCACACTTTTAACAAACCAACATTGATGTTTCCTGTGGACAGCCTGCTGAGGGAAACAGAAACAATTTGGGACTTTAAAGGTTTCATAACAAGATAAATTGTGGGGAGACCAGTTTTCATGTGATTTACATCCAGGATAAAAAGAAAAATATGTTTAGTTTTTTATCCTTGAAAGTTCACCTTCTTTTAAATTCATTCATTTTAAGGATCTTTATGAACTATTTAAACAGTTTGCTGTATCATAACTAAAATTAAAAACCAGATTCCACTTTATTTTTTTTAAAGAAACTGCTAACTATGACTTAGTTCTTCATATATCAGGTGAAGAGGTGAAAGCACCGTCTGAAATCCCCCTACGGATGTAATCAGCAGCCTGCTTGCTGTAAAGTAGATGCGTTTAAAACATTGTCTTCCTGTGTTAGCAGCGCTTACCTCCTGTGAGAGAGAAACAGCACCGGCCTTTGCATCGTAATTCAGCCAGAAACCATCAACAGGAGGAATGATGGACAGGAAGGCAATCATCCTACAGAGAGCAAGGCAGTCAGACATTCTGCAGAGCCGGGGTAGAAAGGGAGTCAGCCTACTGCTGGAAGGTAAGTTCATCAAGTCCACCATGTGCGATGCTAAAAAGGAACGATGAGGACCCAGCTTCCTTTACAGAGACCAGGTGCAGACTTTCGTCATGCAGGGGGACCTGAAAGTAGAGCCTCTGCTTCTTTGCATCAAAAGGAGTCAGAGGAGGTTGCACACTTCTGGGCACTTCCCTCCGGAGGATTTATGGGCAAATTCCTCCAGGTACTGAAGCACAATTAACAGAAGAAAACTTTAGGTTTGTGAAAAGACTTCTGTTGCACAGAGAGGCTTGGATCATAAATTTAACATAAGATCAAACAAGTTGTTCCTTCATGAAAGCCTGTAAATCATGATTTTCAGACAAGCTGAGATGTTTATGTCCACTCTGCTGATGATGAAGCAAAAACACCTGCTGGAGAAAAAGGTCTCATGTATCATGTTTATGCTGAACCTGGTAGGAAAGCTGATTGACAAAGGAAACAACAGGTCGTGACGAATAAAACTTGAATGTAGTCGTGTGATGTCAGGGTACTGAAGGTCAATGAGGCTTAACTACACAGACTCACTCCAAGGTTTCCTAATTAATAGATTTCTAAGAGCATACTCATCAGACTACTTGTAGAGCAAACTCACATTGTTCCTTTTTTAGATTTATCTGCGACGGAAGTGGCTGGCAGTAATGAGAAAATGATGGGTTTGATTAAATGACACAGACTTACTTTGTGCTCACCAAAGCAGAACAACGGTGGAAATAGTCATCGTATAATAGATTTTTCTTTTTCTGATTCGTCTTTTCTCATGAAAAGAAAAGCAGATCACTTCAGGGAGAGTGGTACAACCTGATTACAGTCTTAGCTGGAACAAATCAATAAGCCCCATAAAGAGTTATTATACAACACAGTGATGAACTGGAGCGCTAATGCAAGATAATTGGTACATTTCAGTGTTTTTCTCAAGCACTATCAAAATGGTTTATTTTCTGCAAAGTTTAGCGCAGTTATATCAATATGTTCCATTTATGTACGCCATTTTGTTTTTCTCAAACCGTGTGTTTAACAGTTTTCACAACCTGAACTGAAAGGTTTCTAACATTTTCAGTTCTTATTTTTCCAAACACACAGATCTGACCTTCCAAATACGTTGAACTGCTTCCCTCCCTTCGAAACATCAGAGCTGGACTTTTAGATTTAGGCAGAAGGAGCTCTTTAGATAGAACAAGGACCAGAGTATGACCTGTCTGATGAGTCGGACGGACCACAGATTGAATAAAATTAAAATAATCAATCAAGTCTAGAAAATCTCTTACCAATGGTTTGTCATCATATACATACATATACATGTATATTAAAATCTCCAACAATTAGCATATAATCATATTTCAAGGTAATCCCAGGCATGAAGTCCAACAATTCAGGAATAAAGTCCTTATTAAAGTTAGGAGGATGATAAACCACTACACACAGCAGTGGAAACATTTGTTGGATTTCAAATCATTGAAGCTCAAAGCTGAAATATGAATTTGCAGAAGTCTGTTGACAATGAAAACATAGCTAAGCCTCCACCTTTACCAGTCTGGCGACGAGAGTTAACATAAGCACAGTCCGAAGGAACAAGTTCTGAAAGAGGAGTTAACGGACCTTCTGGAAGCCACGATTCTGTGGCAAACATGAAATCCACATCTCAAAATGTGATAAAGTCATGTAGCATAAAGGTTTCGTTTATGCTACATCTCGGGGCTCCTCTTCCCTCCATAAAGAATATTTCGTCCCAGCGCTGTGTGTCCCGAGCCCGTAACATCATCAGGGACCCCTCACACCTCCACCATGGACTGTTCTCCCTGCTACCTTCTAGGAAGAGGTTCCACAGCATCCGCTGCAGGTCCACCAGGTTCTGCAAAAGCGTTTTCCCTGTTGCCATCAGACTGTTGAACTGCTGAGCTATAAAACTGGACTCTGCATCACATTTGCACATTTGCATCACTGTATCTCTAGCATTACAAATGCTGCCGAACTTGTAGTTTCTAAATGCATTTTTGCACAAATGCCTTTTTGCACCATCATTTCTGCACATACAAATGGTTTAAAATATTCTCCTGTACACCGTGATCGCACACTGTTTCTTTCTCCTGCATTGTTTACATCTCAATTGTTTACTTTTTAATCACTGCTGCACTTTATACTGTAATTTACAAGCTGTATGCAACAAAATTTCGTTCTGTATGCACTCTGTACATGTAAAATGACAAATTAAGTTGTCTAAGTCTAAGTCTAATGACCGAGCATTAATCAGGGCCATGAATGGTTGATGGTGGAGCGGGACAGGTCGAAGAAGAGATTCAATTCAGCCCCTTGAGAAACTCCCCCCTTACGTCTCTGGGCCCTTTGACGACAGAAAATTTCCTCTGGTCCCACGGGAGCTGAAGTGAAGACAGGTAAGCGGCAGGGAGCGGCGGCACAGTCCGAGCAGGTAGGACCAATTCTCATGACGGCGAAGGAACACCAGGTGAGCCTTAAGCTTCACTGCAGCACCTCCACGTCTTCCACGTCTCTGAGAGCGTCTCCTTACCGGTGCAGAGTGGAAAACGGAGAGCTCCAGCTCTTGCTTTCCACATAAACAGCTACTGATGCTTTGATGTCTAATAATGTTTGTCGGTTTTAGGCAAATAAGGCACCGGCATTGTAACAGCACAGATAAAATAGCAAAGCAATAACAAAGAAAACGGCAGAGCATATCTGACGGAAAGCCGCGAACACTGGCGCCATCTTCACTGAGGAGTGCCTGGCTAATAATCAGTCCTGTCTTTAAGCTTGAATGTGTTGCTAGTGCTTTTTACTTAATAGAATGATTATATGCTTAAATGTTAAAAATAGCTTGAAACTGTAACTTATCTATGGAGATGTTTGAAATGTTTGGTTCCTCTCTGATCTAAAGAACGTCACAGAGAAAGACATTTTCCAGAAGGCTGCCTCTCATTGGCTGATCAGCCCTCATGGTGACTCCTCCCTGAGCTACCAGGACGGCTAATTTCTGAAACTTTGAAAGTCACGAAAAGAAACTCAGCAAACAGAAAGTTTTCCCGGCCAAGTCATAGAGATGCCTGAGCAGCTTTCAGTAGTGATAAACGTTTTTGCTTTGGTTTTCCTGACTTTGACACACTCTGCATTGTTCAGGAACTTTCCTTAAGGGCTTCACCCCATTCAAAAGTAGTTTCTTTGTCTCTCTTTATGCACAATTAAATCATTTGTACAAATAGATAAGCTCACACTCTAACTAAGCTCCATGTTCTTTCCTGTAGGCAGTGGGCCTATATGACGGAGGATTCCTCATACTACTTTGGACTTAGCCCAGCTGAGCTCCAGGAACCAAGGCTCCATCTGAATAGCTGTACTGGGTGAGGACTCTTCAGCCAAAATGCTCGCCATGATCGGTTCTGTCTGAATAGTGCAGTCAGTAAGGAAAGAGGTAGGAAAAGGAGTCTGTATGCTTCCTCTCGTGGTTCCTTTAGAATAGGAACCTCTCGACGTCCCTCACCGGTGCTAAGGAGCCTTAAGGCATCCCACAATCCTTTGCGTTACATGACATGTAAGCATAGCCCACCTTAAGGCCCATTCATACCTCACGTAAAAGACGGCTACGGATACGTGTGGAGTGTTTCATACGTTCCAACCGTCGATTTCGTCCGTATTTTGACACGAAAACTGGGAGCTTACGATTACGGACGAAACGGATCAATACGGAGCAATACTACCGGAAACGGTGGGGGCGCTATTGAGTTTGTAGTACAATATCGCAACAAAATCACGAAGAAGGTTAGAATTCTGGGCTTTAAACAATGGCGGGATTCGAGGAACGACTTACAGAGCTTGTCCGCAACTACCCACACATGATGTGTCGTGTCCGGGACACAGGGACAAAAAAAGTTTACCTACGGAGCAAACACAACAAAATCACGTCTTGGACTGTCGCCATTTTTTATCAGTGACGAATCATTGGCGCCCAGCACTGCCACCTAGAGGACATATTGGTTATTGCGCACCTCAACGGACGGAGGTATGAAGGAGTCAACGGATAGAACGTACGGACAGAAATACGGACGTGCAGGCCAAACGTAGGGTATGAATGGGCCTTTATGGAAATCAACAACAAATGAGCGTGCACTTTGTAGTTCATGTTCAGAAGGCTGTAGGCCTGGATCTGACTAGAATCGTCCATGCTGAGTTTCTGTCACGTAACGACGTCGGAGTTAAAGTCTGTCTGAAATCAGCACAGCAGTACGAAGCTCCTTTCCTCCCCACAAGAGTCTTCTTACTGTTGACCCCATGAAGTGTCAAAGAACAAGAGCTTGCAGCAGGAGCTAGGAGCTGTAATTAAGGCGATTCGGATGGAGCCCACGGCTCAACGATCCGGTGCTCACCGGCTAACACGTCCCACTGGAGAAGAGCACATGACAGACCCAGAGCAACTTGTTCCTGGCCTGGGAACATCTGGATATTCACCAGAACGGCTGGATTGGGATGATGGATGGTTTCTTTTCCTACAACATTTTACTTTATTTTGATTTATTTGTTGATGGTAAATAAATCTTAATCTAAGAAACCTGCAGAATTGACCTTGCTTCTTCAAATGTGTGATGGAGCTGGTTAAATAGGAAGGAAAGAATTCATCCCAAAAACAGATTTTCATAGATTGTGAGATGTTTTACAGACAGGATTAGACTTCCTGTTACAACTTGGCAGCTGAGGTTTCACACCGTAGTCATGTAGGAGAGGCTTCACCAGCATGCACGACAGAAGAGAGGTGTGGATGTTTTGCATTTGCTTCGTACCCAGGAGCCCTAGAAGTCAAAAAGTATAATTATTCACATTATGATTACAACAGATGGTCAAACGTCATCTGAGATTTCCTCCAGCACAAAAATAACACCTAAATATTTTCTATAGTGGGATAAAAATAAACTAACACGGTGACGTTTTTAAACATTTTTTTATTACCAGCTGGAGGGAGCTTAACAGAGTTTTGATGAAAAAGCAAAGTCTTGAAAACTAAAGCTGCTGCGAGGTACACGATTCTCAGCCCCAGACATCCCAAAGGCAAAGTTGATTAGAGCGAGTACAGGCCATGAAGAAAACCTGAAATATCTGCAGAAATGTGAAGAAACAAGCCACCAAGGAGGCAGTTTCTGTTAAGAAACAAGAAGTTCCACAAAATCATAATAAAACAAACGTTAGAATCAGAGACTGTTGTTTATTCAGCAGCATTTCCTCTAAATTTTGATGAGACTAAAACTAATCAAACAGAAAGGCTGTTTTTATTGAAAACCTGTAAATATCCAGTTAATATCTCCATGGGATTAATGTTGATGTTAATAAACTAAAAGGTTAGAAATCATATTGATTAATGAACGAGGTTAATTTTGGTGGAATGACGCTGACCCAGAATATTTATTTAAGCTGTAACTTTGTCTGAAGCTCCATGTGGAGCCATCCTGTGACCACAGGTTTTAACATTAAGGCACTGTAACATCTGGGCCACTGCATGCTGCCAAGTTATAATCACCTGGTGCATGTCAGAAAAATCCAAAATGTGACCTTCACTGGCTTCTTCTGTACTGAGATATGCTTAAATTTGACCTTTCTTTCTGAATCATTGGCTTTATTTGTCATGGTAATGAGCCAATTAATGATAAAACGGAAAACATTGTCAGTTTGTTGCTTTTTCATTAAATAAGGGTTCCCAGCATAGAACAGCAGGCATAGTGAACATTTGTCAAGATTATTGAAAATGGTGCTGTAAATTTAGCTGACGAACCCAGTTCTAAACATTTATCTCTTTTCTAATAAGTTTTTTTTTTAAAAGCAAATCACTCATTAGATCAAGAATTACATTAAGGGTCAAATAACGTCAGTAACACAGTTCTGACATGCAGAACATTTATTCTTCTTTAGATATTTAAATTGGGACTAAATCTGTGAGGAGGATCATCTCCAGTGGCGTTCCCCGTGATTTATTTTTCAGGCCCTCTGTTCTCTTTAAAGAAATGTTTTAAGTGAATGTATGACTGCAAAACTGCTTAGTCATGGAAAATGTATGCAACATGTCATATGTTGTTCAAATACGTCATAAAGCCTGTTTCCTGATGACCCCAACTCCAAAATGTCCTTCCAAAGCCTTTAGTGTCATTGAAAATCAACGCATTCCCTGTAGCTCATCATATTTTATTCTCATTCTCAATGAGAATAAAATAAAGTTAAAAAAGTAAACAAATTTAAACAAATTAAGTGATACATGCAAAATAGTCCATTGTGCTATTTATACCTGGTTGGCTGCAGGTGTATTATTGTTGGTTTATAACTTTAACGGCAGATGGATAAAAACAATTTTTTTTAAAGTGTCCTCGTCACAAACTGTGACCATAAAAGAAAAACAAAACACCAGATTTTCATCTTCAAATAAAACTATACGCCAAACGTCCGTCATGATAAGAGTTTACTCATTCCTTTTTGCTCCATCATTTTTGCACCATCAGAAAGGCGACAGCTGACGCAGCTGCTGTAAGCGCCAGCAGACCGTCCTGCAACGCCTCGCAGTAAAACGACGGCTCGGTGCGACCCACGACCGACCCGATCTACAGGGTCAGGGTTACTTATCCTCTTTCTCTTCACACCTTTGCTGGGCGCTGCAGACTCACTCAGCTCCAGTGCTTCTCTTTGGTTACTCATGTGCAATATCGTGCTTCTGATCACGTCGTCTTTTTATGGTAAATATGCACAAAGCGCCTCGTTTACCAACAATTAGAGCAAAAACAAACCGTGAAGCGTGTAAAATATAACAAGGCGTTTATATATATATATATATATATACATATATATATATATATATATATATATATATATATAACAATTTTACTGGAAAACCTTTGTATGCTGCTGCCGTAGAATTTGTTAGGTCAAAGTTCATGACTGGAGTTCTTTAAATCCGGAGGCCCAGATGGATCTAAAACGCTGTCATGATGGCAGCGCCTCAGACAGATCACGTCCTGGATGAGAGCAGTACCGTAAGACGCTGGTGTTACAAAGGTCACACAGTGTGGGGTCTTTATAAGGTCCACAACTGACTTCCATACTCATTCAAGAGCCTTCTTGTCATTAGGCAACATTATTTCTTTAACAGGGCTGTGGAATGGATTTATGTCCAGGAACACCAGGATCACCTGCTGATATTCAGAGTTTGATCCAATTTAACTGGGACCAAAAAAGAAGCTTCTCATTGGTCAAAACCTCTTATGTCCTCACATTGCTTGTTAAGCACAGTAAACATTATCATTATTTAATGTTAGACACGTCCATTTTCCTTACAAGAATGTACAGATGAGGGTTTGATTGTGAACTTGTGTGTTTGTGTCCATTTTCCTGGGTGGGGGGTGGGGGACAAGGCGTACTAAGGGCTATTTTTAATAGCTTTCTACTGTTTGTCTCTTGGGAACATGGGCACACGGAGTCATTACTGCTCTCCCAGTACTCCCCAGCTGTTTTTCAACCTTTGCTCCGTCTTGGCTGGCAGACAATAAGGAAAGTGTCAGCTCAAAGAGCGAAGAGAAAGGGAGGTGAAAAGAACAAAGAAGGATCTCTCCTGAGAGGGATACTTGACTCTTTGGGAGTTCCAGATGAAACACACTCCACCAGGAAAAAAAAGCATTTCTGCTTTTTTCAGATTTATAGCTGAGATGGAGAGATGAATGACGAAAAGGCAGTGAAACTAACATGTTAGTATTAACACGTTAAAGGATAAGTCAGAATTTCATCAGTCAACCATGTGGGTCATGACAAATCCATTCCCTTATTTAGCTATCAACTACAATAATTACAAATGTGCATCACCTGCAATCATTGCACTCCTTACCAAACTTCTTCTGTGTTGCTGTTGTGTTACACTGAGCCTTAAAGGCAGAAACGTCGTTGTTTTGCAGAACTACAGAGCTGGCCCAGTCCCACCAGTGCTGGAATGGGCCAAAGGTCCAGCGAGCTCTAGGGAAAAGCTGGTGGACCATTACAGTTTGAAGCCAGTTCTACCAAATATAAAGGAAACATTAAACTCATCCCTCCTTTATTATTCTGGTGTTTAGCAAATACAAATATTTTTGGTAATCTTAACTCATTTAAAAGAGAAATTTACTGTATTTTTCGGACTGAAAGGTGCACTTAAAATCCTTAAATGCTCTCAAAAATGTGTTATACATTATATCCTTATATATGATCACCGTTGTTCTTACTCACTGATTTTATGTGGTACAATGTGCTCAGAAATCTGTTAAAATGTGTAAATATGACTTTGGTTAGCAATGAAGCCGCTCCACTCTATGGATTTTAGGAGCATTACGGTACACTGTGTCACTACCTGACAGGACCCTGAGCTGTCTACCAGACTGCCTGACTGTAATGTCTAAACTAGAAGTGCATTAATGTAAGGCAGCCTGGAGTACGCGCTAGCAACAATAAACCTAGTAAGTTAATTCAATATAAAACTATTTTGGCCTCATGTTAGAAACAGGGCAGTGTAGTCCAGCTACTCTGTCCTCCAGAGACGGATAGAGAGCTGTGGACGTGAAGGAGTGATATTACACACTAGGGAAGAATATTTAGTGCGCCTTATAATCAGGTGCGCCTTGTGGTCCGAAAAATACGGTAGTCTTATTTAATGTCAGATAGTGAATAAAAAGGTTGTATATTTTTATACAGTGTACATTTTCAATTGGGTTTTAGTATGGCTGAAATATATTAAAATCAACTGGATAGATTTTGAATTTAATCTGGACAAAACTGGATTCTGAAAATGAAGTGGGCCTGTTTGTTTTCAGATGACTGTTGCTCTATAGATAAACTAAATCGAACTGAGCCAGAGTTCGTATTTATTGTACGTTGTAACCTAGTATCCTGTGACGACCCGAAAGAAAGACAGACCCAGAACAACCATCTTAAAACTGCTAATTTTAAATTATGAACCATGTTTACCCAAATCTCTATCATACACTGTATGCTGTACAAAATTAAAGTACTGTGTTGAAATACGTTTTCTGCAGAAATATTCTGACCCAAACGGTGTCAGACAAGCAGGAAGGACGGTTCTACATCTCATTAGTCTCACAGGTTCTGTTGGAGTCAGCAACACTGGAGTCTTGCTGACACCTTCAATTTAAACCAGTTTAAGCCCAACTGCAAAATGCACCAGAACTATCTCATTGCCAAAAAGGTGTTATTGAAAGTCATGACTAAAACGAATATATCTCATGTAGTTTTCGCCTCACACCCGAGGATAACAGGGCTTTTAATATATTAATCAGATATCCCTAATGAGCCAGCTTTCTGCGGCTTTCCAACCACAGCAGCACCTGAGGCTGAAAGCAGTTCTGAACTGAATCACGAAGAAAAATCAGTAAGTAGAGGCATGGAGTTGAATCTCTTAAATAGCAAATTCAATTATTAAACATGTGTTAAACGTGATTCTTGGAAAAGAAATGCAAATGAATTAGGATGCGGTTTACTCCCACATTCTAGCACCGTCAGTTTGCCCGTTCATTTAGAAAACTCTGATCCTGTTTGCTGCTTTATGGGGATTCATCCAAAAAAAGCAGCTTTTGATCCTGAGCCTTCAAATCAGCTTGAAATCATTATAACGCGTTTTACTCAGAACCCGATGCTCCTGAACCAAAGTGCCAAAATCCTCACATACAGGCATGGGGACATTTTGTATGGATGGGATTTATTCACTAGTCATACTCTGGATCTATATTTACCATAACAACTAAATCCTCTTTTTTTGCAGTGAGAAAACACATGACAGGACACCTTTAAGCCTTATTTCGGCTAAATGTGCTTCAACGATGGCTCTGAAAATGCCAAGAGACGCAGCAATAACAGAGAATTTAAGTTTCCCCCTCTGGAGGTCTCTCAGCCTTGGGTCTGCAGGATGTTTAACATCAGCAAGAAGACAATGGGCTCATATACAGGTGTCAGTGTTTGCTGGGGGGTGGTTCAGGTAGACAAAGAAGAATTTCCTTTCATGCATGTTGTACAACTACTTTAAATGCAGGCAAACTGACAGGAACACCTTCTGTACATTAGCTATCGTGTCAATATTTCCTAGTGCCAAAGCAAGAAGACTGGAAAATACAAGCTTGTTAGCAAGGAGACAGGAAAAGCTGTCACACAGAATGATCTGAATATCACATATTGATGAAATCAGATCAGCGTTTTTTTTTACTTCTGCCTCTGCAAAGCAGGTTGAGTTATTTTGTCTGGATGCACGTCAGACTTAAATAAACCTGAAAGCTGACACTAAAGCTCTATTGATGTGTATCACACTGACACCTGCAGAGACGGCGCCTCTCGTCTTCGCTTGAAGGAAGAAATATTTCCAGGCACAAAGGCGTCATGCTGTACGCCAGAAACTTACCTTCAGAAAGCCGACGGGAGTTTTGTTGTTTTCCTTTTTCTTTGATGTCATTTCGGGTTTTCAACAGTTGCTACTTTACTTTCTTTTTTACCCTAACCTTTTCACCCAACTTTATCTTACTTTTGTTGAGTTCTTCCTCCTCTCTGCATGTTTGTTTTACGCATGGTGGATGCTTCCCCATGAGATCAGGAACTCTGGCATGAACTTAACCCGAAAATAAGATTGTTAGCCCATAAAGCTTCCTGCTTCTCTTTTAGAAAGTAGAACAACTTTCAGAGTCAGGATTGCATGCCTAAAAGTCTGTCTGTCCTAAAAAGCTCCACACACGCCAGAACACAAAGCAGAGCAAATAATGCAGGTCCCATAACTTTATCAGATGTTTAGTAAAGCTTTGGTGACCTTTATGGGTCGTTGAAAGAGTTTCCCCAATCATCACTGTCAAAAACTGTGAAGTTCCACTTGTGCTGTTTTACATGAAAGAATAAAGACATTGCCTTCTTTAAAAACCTGTTAAGGATACCTCTATGTGTCAGTTTCATAATATTTTATCACTGTTTCCTAAATTAGTTTAATAGTTCAATTTTCTTCCATCGGTGTGAAGAAAAGAAAAGAAAAGCATGAGCCGTCTGCATTCTTCATTGTCTGCACAGTTTTCTCTGCTACTTCTTTACCTTTCAGAGCAGTGATACCGTTACAGCTGCACTGCGTCTCTGGATCTCTCCCATTAGTTTCCATAGAAATGAAAAAATGTAAGCAGTAATTTTCCAGAAGCAGGTTAGGCGGATGTCTGTACAGACAGCTGATCATTTTAGTGCTTTAGATGCACAGAAATCCTACACACATAATCCAGAATCTGTGCTTTTAGTGATGATTGTGAACTGATCAAACTCAGAAAGCCTGAAGTCTCTTTTTATTTACCTGCATTATTGTTCCACCACTGAGGCAGGAAGTGACCTCGGCTACCTGGTGAGGGGATCAACACGATTGGTTCAGTTTGACTATCCAGGCCTGATTATGGCCAGACCTGTAGATTCATAAAACAGAAACTCAATAGAACCTGTCTGACAACAAGAGGACTTAAACTGAGAGACTTTCTTGTCATTCAACTGCTCATTTGTTTGAGTAAAAAAATGTGTTGCAATGCTCCAAGTAAAAACAACAGACAAAAGAAAAGCATTATACAGGTATCTGCAATATAAACATAAGTACAAAATAAATAAATGTATGTAAAAGAAACAGAAAGTGATAAAAAATATGCCTTTTGTCAGGAATGTAGCAGCAAATCAAAAGGAACGTTTTATATGTACAGAATAATTATGTCTAAGACAATATGAATAGTGTGAGTATCTGTAGTATCAGAACATATTGTGACAATAATTGGACCATATGATAATGCAGATAGTACAGTTAGTGCCACAGTGACCATGTGAAGTGATCCAAACACGTTACAGGTCCATGTCTCCTCTGAGTGATAACCTGGACCACCAGTCCATCACAGACGTGATTATCCTCATGTTAGGCAGACGCTGTGTGTTTAATCGAGCAGGCTGATACCACGGGAGAACAATAAAGTGTAATCTCTGTTGTAAACTACTAACTGAACGATGAGGTAACGACTCTCTTCTTTCACTTTTTAACAAAAGTTAAATATCTCTATTTCCACAACTAGATGGCTGAAAATGAGACGGAGCCGACTGGCTCCGCTGACCCTGCCCAGAACGTGCTCCAGGCACAGGGCACGTCCCTCTCCCCAGCCACTTGGGCCAGCTCCTCCGGGGGAATCCCAAGGCGTTCCCAGCAGAGAGACATAGTCCCTCCAGCGTGTCCTGGGTCTTCCCCTGGGCCTCCTCCCGGTGGGACGTGCCCAGAACACCTCACCAGGGAGGCGTCCAGGAGGCATCCTAACCAGATGCCCGAGCCACCTCACCTGGCTCCTCTGGACGTGGAGGAGCAGCGGCTCTACTCCGAGTCCTCCCCGGATGACTGAGCTCCTCACCCTATCTCTAAGGGAGAGCCCAGACACACTATGGAGAAAACTCATTTCAGCCGCTTGTATCCGGGATCTCGTTCTTTTGGTCACGACCCAAAGCTCATGACCATAGATGAGGGTAGGAACGTAGATCGAGAGCTTTGCCTTTAGATTCAGCCCTCTCTTTTCCACACCAGTACTGCATCCGCTTCACAGCAGAGGCAGCACCAATCCGCCTGTCGATCTCTCACTCTATTTTTCCCTCGTTTGTGAACAAGAGCCCGAGATACTGAAACTCCTCCACTTGAGGCAGGACATCCTCCCTGACCAGAAGAAGGAACTCTGACCTTTTCTGGCTCAAGACCATCGTCTTGGATTAGGAGCTATAGTTTCTGTCAGAGAGAACTAGTTTATCTTCAACTAAAGTTGCTAATTGCCTCAAATCCCTGATAACCTGGGTAAGTATTGTGATAGCGGCTGGTAGCGGCAGCCATTGATGGCAGCAGCATGTAAATTCTAGCTATGGAAGGCCAAAATAAACGTAACTTTTATATTGTATTAACTTCTAGTTTAGACATTACAGTCAGGCAGTCTTGTAGACAGCTCAGGGGTCCTATCAGGTAGTGACACAGGGTCTGTCTCATTCCGAATACTTCTGTCAGTGCACTGCTAATGTGCACTGACAACTTACTGCCGTAGTGCCCACTTTCAATTCAATTCAATTCAATTTTATTTATATAGCGCCAAATCATGAAACATGTCATCTCAAGGCACTTTACAAAATCGATCGTTAGTATTGTTCCAAAAGGAACACTTATGTTAAAACGCTTACCAGAAATGACGGGATGACGTGACGAACGCAACACACGTGAACGCAAATTTTCAGCCCGCCAAAAATATATGCCGGCGTTTGTTTACAAACACACACGTTCTTTAACCAATCGTTAACACTCACAGCATGTGGAAAATACATCGCCTCCGACGCCAACGCAGGATCCTTCTACTATTGGCTGAACATGAGGTATGTATATCAGCTTCTGTCAGTGAGGGACATGTAAGTGATGCATTAGACGAGAGTACAATGCCTCGTATTACCACCATTACCTACATTTATATGATTTCGGTGTCGCAGCTCCGGCTGTCTCGGCTGAATTGTCCGCCATTATTTTCAAAATGGGAACATCTTCCCGACATCCCTAGCCCCTCCCTTTCCGCTTTGTAGTCAAGATGGCGTCCGTTTAGTGCGAGTAGGGTCCATCGTTACACACTGCATTTTGTTCCCGTTTTTAGGGGGTCATCCGGGTACCTTCAGTGCACTGACTTTTTGTGTTATCTACACTACCTACTTAAAACTAAGTGTTCGAAGTGTAGAAGTAGGCGGAATGAGACACAGCCACAGTGTACTGTAATGCTCCTAATATCCATTGAGTGGAGCGGCTTCGTTGCTAACCAAGTACTTACACATTTTAACAGATTTCTGAGCGTATTGTACAACATAACATCAGTCAGTAAGCACAACGGTGATCATAGATAAGGTGCACCATCAATTTTTGAGAAGATTTAAGGATTTTAAGTGCGCCTTATAGTCCGAAAAATACAGTAAAAATATTTTATAAATAAAGTTGACCATTATAACTGAAAATAAATAAGGAAATTATTTAAAAAGGTGAAAAAAATAAAAAGCTAATTAAAAGAGATATATATATTTGTGGCTCATTGTATAATTTAGTGGCGTACCGCGAGCGAGCTATTTTTAGAAACGTAACGTCACGATGACGTCACATCACGTGGTACGCAGTAGGACAAGCTTGCATAGTCCGCCGCTGTGTCGCTGTAAAAGAGACGTGCGTTACCCTTGGTTTTACTCGGTAAACGACTGCTTTTTCCAAATCTAAAACCATGGTTTTTAAACATTGTTGCTATGGAACGTGCAACAGCGACTCGAGGTACGCTGATCGGCCGCATATGAAGGATGTTTTCTTCAAGACTGCCAAGGAGAAATGTGTGTGCTGGGTACACCGGTGCGGTCGGCCTACACAACAGTTCAACCCGGAAAAAGTTACCAAATTCACGTACATATGTAGCAAGCATTTTGTTGGAGGAAAGGGCACAACCGAAGAACATCCTGACCCAATTCCAGCGACATCAAGTAGTGAACAGGTAAGAGTATTTTGGTGGCCGACATGTTAATATTGAAGCGCCTGCTACCATGATAGCATATAGGCTATCATGGTAGCAGGCGCTAACTTGATACCCTGCTACCAGGATAGCTTACTCAAAAACATTTCTAATAAGACAAACATTAAACATATACCGATCCCTGGACGGTGATTACAAACAAAAAAACGGCCGATAACGCCATGACCGCCACGCAGGAAAAAAAAAAAACAAAGCTTATCGTTCGATCAACTCGGCCCGTTTTCCGGTCTTTTTAAGTCCTCGACACTCAAGCCATTGTTTAAGCTGAAGGTTGGTGTGTTCTTCGACAGTGCGACCAGTAATCCGTGCGCCTGGAACATCGTCTTGGGAAAGTTTAACAGCTGCAAAGTCGGACATATCGCTGGTTCTGTTGTGCGTGTAATAGCTGGTTGCTACGGGCGTTCTCTACCTGTATGCCCTACCTAAGCGGCAAAAGGGGCGTTGCTCTTGAGTCGGTGACGTCACGTGCGCGGTACGCCATTACCACTTACATTTGTTTATTTGATGCATTTTTGTGCATTTAATTGTACGCTTAATTATTTCTTTGCACATTTATTTATTTATCTATTATTCAATATGTCAGAGTCGGTCCTCCATATAGTTTTTTTTTTATCCAGACATTATTAAAGCCTGCAGGAAAGATGGGTGTCACAGCTCAGGCGCTGCAGGCTGCCAGTATGATGTTCCTTGAAATGAGTCTCTGAGCAGTGGTTATTGCATCACTTGTTGCAGTGCAGAGGTGGGAAGATGCACCGCTGTGGATTGCAAATGGTGTTTGTATGAGATGGGATTTCCTGACACTGTTAACACCATGAAATGTGCAGTCATCGCTGAGGTGAAATGAGCTGTTCTGTCTGTCTGCAGAGTTTTAAAGAGCTGTGCAGAACATTTCACGAATTTAGCAGTTCATTTCTGCCATTTGCTCTGGCAGCAGCAGCAGCAGAACAGTTTCTCTCCTCTAACGTGAAACGAAAAGTTCAGCCTCTAAAACTAAAAAAGATGCTGCACTGATAGCCGAGCACGCAGGTCATGTGTGGATGATGCTGAACCAAAGTGACATCTTTCAGGGTGAACAGCAGTTTCTCCTCAGAACACAAACTTCTCCAAGGCTGACTTTTCTCCCTTTTTTGAGAGTGGATGTCTTTACCAGGACCAAGAAAGAATCAAGGCCCCTGCGACGTGCCGTTGGCCACAACTTAAACTGCAGTTATCTACAAACAACAATCCAGGATAAGGCTGGTTGCTGGCACTTGCTTAGTCAGCTACAAATCCTCACAAGCCGTCTATCTGAGGCTCAGAGAAACATTTCCACAGAAAAAAAAAGAGAAATAATAAAACACAGAAAACCAAACTGACCTGGCTCTCAATTTAAAACCCATCTCTTTCAGCAGCAGCTGCACTTGAAGCAGGGAGCACCGGAAAAGCTTTTTCTTCAGTAAAAGCTGATGATGTGAGTGCCATTTCTTCTCAGGTTTCTCTCTCTTAGAGTGGCCTTTTGCTTTTCTAGTGCCAAAAAAAGAAAGTCTATGTAATCCTGCTTTTAGGGTTTCATGGAGACCTTATGTTTTTAAAGAAATCACCATCTTTCTTTTAGTGGTGCTGAACTGTTTTCCCTTAATGGGTCATTTATTGCACCCAGAGGCAGAAGCATAAACCAAGGCCTTTCCTTAACTCACAGGTTCTACATAACCCACCTAGTCTAATTATGCAATAAAGTGTAAATGCAATTAATTAACTGTGAGATTAGTTCCGTTAAGACATTAAATGTGCTGTTAATTCGATTTTTCCTTCTTAAATAGTGGAATTGATTAATTTAGCGCAGGGATTAATTGTTGTTTTGCAGATAATAAAAGCTGTAGTTTTAATTAAATTACAGTTGCAAATATGAAGAACAATGAAAATATTGGTGAGAAACTCGGATGGCTGCCTTTTGATGAAACCGATCTACACTGCAAAACAGGAACTTAAATTAAATAACATGTTATTGAAATGAGTATATTTGTGCTTGATTTGAGCAGGTAAATAAGATTATTTGCCAACTGAATGAGTATTTTGACCCCTAAAATAAAATAATTAGATATACTGCACTTGAAACAAGATGATGGAGATGAGTTGTTCCTGTTTAAATGCGAAAATCTTATTCCATTAGTGTCAGGCTTCTCTGTGTGTCCGTGCTCTAACTCTGCTTCACCGCCGCTCAGATTTTGCTCTGGCATCTCCTCTCATACTCTCTTGGTGGTACCAAGGCGGGCTTGCGATTCCCCTTCCTGGATTCAGCTGGTTCACTCTCTGGTTCTTCCATCTGCTCCTCCTGTCTGCCGTCAACTGTGGTGCTCTCCGGACCAGTGTTGTATAGTAACGAAGTAAAAATACTTCACTACTGTACTTAAGTATATTTTGGAGTACTTTTCTCAAGTATAAAATTTTTTGATTACTTTTACTTCACTATATTTCCGTACTTAATTGCATACTTTTACTCCGATATATTTTCAATGTTTGGTTTAGTTACTTTTTACAAAAAAAGTGTCGGTTAGGCTCTGCCAGACGTGCGTACATGCCTCCGTTTGAAGCGCTCGGCGTGTCATTTCAAAGTTGCCGTGCGCCAGCGGGGGCGGGGCCTGGCGATCCACGCAGCCAATCACTAACGCGCCTGGCCTTTGATTGACAAGGTAGAGACCCCCCTTTAACTCCGTTCTCATTGGTTGTACTGTCTTAAATCCCGCCTTCCATCTTCCTGATTGGCTGTTTTCTATTACGCTTTCATTTATTTTCGACCATTTGAGGCAGTTGCTATTCTTGTTTAGACCTTTGCGTAGTTATAATAGTATGATTAGGTTCCACAAAATAATAGTGTTATTCATTTGACTATTTCTACTTCTAGAATTAGGATAAAGACAAATAAAACAAAGGAACACAATTTACATTGGTTTTATTGTTCATAGATTTCCACACTGTCCATTAATAAATTAGTATAAACCAGGGCCGGAGCTAGCAGATCCAGAGGGCAGAGAATTCCCAAAGTATCTAACATATTGTACCTCCTGCAATGGAAGGGAAAACATTTTATGGGCTGGCTGATATACAGCAGGTCAAAAAAGCCATATTTTGGCTGCAGTGCTTTCTGTTCACTTATGAAGAAAAGATCATCTAGTGCACTAAATTCAATAGCTGGGTTGAAAATATCCAGTATAAAATACAGAGATTTGTGTGTGTGTGTGTGTGTGTGTGTTGGCGGCAGGTGTAGAGGGGGGGGCCCAAAAGGACTGTGTTGTCCCGGGCCCTAGCAAAGCTGTCAGCTGGCCGGCCTGCAGGTGTATCTATTAGCAGGTTTACCACTTCCTGTAGGTTAACTAAGCCTGGTTTATCACTTCACCATGTTCTTAGTATACACCACCTTTGCCTGCACTTGGTTGTGTGTTGGTTGCTTAGCACTGACCTTACTTGAAGAAGGAAAACTCAAAGCTTACAAAAAGGTTGTATTTTCTGTCTAAACTTGGTCTAAATTTCTCCTGCACTTGGTTGTTTATATTATTTTAAGTGAATTTGACTTTCAAAGTTTACCAAAATCTAAAAAATGTCATTCAAACTGCATGTGCTTTATTTTACTTTTTATTACATTACTTGAGTACATCTATTTTTACAGTAATTTTCATACTTGAGTACAAGACATTTCAGATACTTTAAGACTTTTACTCAAGTAACATTTCAGTCGGTGACTTGGACTTTTACCAAAGTCATATTTTGGAGAGGTACTTATACTTTTACTTGACTCCGAGATTTCAGTACTTTATACAACACTGCTCCGGACCCCTCGCCAGCCTTACATCTGTCAGCCCTCCAGTCACTCAGCCACCTATTACGGTCACAGAGTCCCCGCGTCACTTACTCTTCCCGGATAGGTCTTCCCGACTAAACGGTAAGCGGCGCAGCTTCTAGTATTTTTCCCTGGTTCGATCCTCAGTAACTCAACTTTCATTCTTCCCCACAGTCGATCCAGCACTGACGTTCAGACCTCGCCTGTTCTACACGCCGTGCGTTTCTTCGTTGACTGAGCCTTTAATAAGCATCTTAAAATTGTTTCTGCCTCTGTCTGTATCTGCATGTGGGCCAAACACTTAAAAAGCATGACAATTAGCAGAACATTCAAACTTTCCTGCTCAAATCAAGGACAAATACACTAATTTCAGGAAGATTTTAGTTCCCGTTTTGCAGTGTATGATTTATATATGCTGGTGTAGATATTCAATCAACCATGAAACGCGAATCAGTAATAAACAGAAACTGGACTTCTTCCAGCTTCTACTTAACATATAGAATCATGGTTTATACATTCAGTTTTATTTATGTAGCACTAATTCACATCCTGTCATGTCAAAGCACTGACAAAAGTCAGATTGATCAAAAGCTTTCGCTCCTCCTGAAGGAGCGCGTGGCGACCTGCTCTTTAAAGAACAGAGGCCCAGTTCTAAAGTGACTCTGACAAGTAAGTAGACTTAAATTATTAACGTTAGCATTATAAAGTAAACCCAACAGTGTTACATCGACCCAGCTAAAACCATTGCTTGCTTTTTAAATGTTGCTGTTTTTAGCAACATTTCTCAGGACCCTGTTCTGAGCATCAGCTGGAAAGTTTTCCATAAATACTAATAGTGATTTCTAACCAAAAAACAAGTCTGCAGCCTCAACATAAAGGGCATATATCCTCCTATCTTTTCCTGTATTTCCTGGTCCAAACCAAAAAGAGAATAAATGAGATGTCTCAGGCTTCACTGACATAACTATAAGGAAGCTGTGATGGGGAAGTTTCTAGTTCCAGTTTGAGCTCATCTAATGAGGACTTTTATGTCAATTTGTCTTATGGGGAGGCAGTCAGGATAGATGTTGCTCCTGAGGTAGTATCATGGGCATCTAATGGACCCACCCCCGTCTGAACCGGCCCATTGAGAAGGCTCTGCTTTGGCTAACAAGCTGGAAGTCATGACTGAGGCTGGAGGACCTGATGCTTCACAACATTTTTTATTCTTGATTTCTTTTGCTGTGAGAATGTAGAAGCAAACTAAAATGCAGGTTTACTCAACATCCATAGTTTCCAAAGGTGTGACGACTGAAGTGATGGTTTGTAAAGCGATTAACACTGGTACACATGGTGAGAATGACAATGAGGGACAATGTGGAGAACAGCAGAGACTCCCTGACCCGAAAGAATCAGGATTCTGTTCTGCACAGAGAAGCAAATGGTGTCTGAATCAATCAATACCGGTAGAAGGTATTGCTCTTTGTTCTCAGCTATGTGGATGTGGATGGTCCGGATGTCGCTTTCCTGCTTGGACTTCTGTTTTGGCCGATGTATGAACTGTGGAGCCTCAAGTTATTCTTACACCTGAAGCCAAGCCTCTACTAAGGTCTCTTCAAAGGAGAAGTCTGCTCTTTTAAAGAGTCTCTGAGGTGGGTCCACAAGGACCTTATAAGTGCTCACTTTATTTTTGATGTCTTGGTGTGATAAACAGCTACACCTCCGGAAGGCTTACTGTTCATAAAAAGGTTTTTATGAAGAAAACAGTCATCACACATCATTACCCAAATATGGTATTATTCACTTCCTGTTTCAAAGAGGCATAGCTACAAAGACCTTTGCTGCTGTCAAAATATTTCTACAATAGGAACCTTTTCCAGAAGCCCAGGATGGTTTTGGGGGCCATTGTCACCCATGTGGGTTTCCGCAGCATGTACTGGAGTAAAAACAAATTATCAGGGTAGAAATTTGCTTTAGAAAAAGGCCACCAGCAAGAAGGTAGTACGTTTTCATTTACCAGAACCTTTTGGATAGTTATGTTGGGGCATTGTGAACCCTGTCCAATTGGTTAGTGATCGTTCAACATTTTAAAGGGACAGTGTGTAATTAATTTGTTTTTTTTATTGGCAAAAATCAAGTACTGCTTTCATAAATATATATTCTATATAAGTCTAATAACAATCCCATTAAAAATGAAAGTGTTCTCATAGCTAAGAATGAGTAGTTTATAAATTCATAGGTGGCTCAAGGCTCTCTCCAAAGTCAGATTCCATCAGATCCTCCAGGTTGGTCAGAAGGTTTCCTCTCTAAGGAAACCCAGCAGGTTGCATCAAAGTCTCTCCAAGCAGCATTCACTCCTCTTGAAAGAGCGTAGAGCCACAGTGGACAGTCGTCTGCATTGTTGATGGCTTTGCAGCAATCCCTCATACTGAGCATGCATGAAGCGACAGTGGAGAGGAAAACTCCCCTTTAACAGGGAGGAGAACCTCCAGCAGAACCAGAACCAGGCTCAGTGTGAACGCTCATCTGCCTCGACCCACTGGGGCTTAGAGAAGACAGAGCAGAGACACAGAAAGCACAGAAGCTCACATTGATCCAGGAGTACTTTCTATGTTAGATGGTAATAGAGGATGATCTGCCTCCCCTGATGATGTCACAGCTAACAGAACGCCAGACCAGGTGTACCTTCTATGGAGAGAAAGATGACAGAGAACAAAAAGTTAAAAGCTGAAATAACAACAAGCAATGCAGATTGTAGAACAGTAGGAAAACTCAGCAGAGTAAGAGAAATAGGCCCTGATGTTCTCCAGCAACATAACTACAGAGGTAGCTCAGGGTAACATGAGCCACTCTAACTATAAGTCAAAAAGGAAGGTTTTAAGATTAGTCTTAAAAGTAGACGGGGTGTCTGCCTCACGGACCAAAACTGGGAGTTGGTTCCACAGGAGAGGAGCCTGATAGCTAAAGGATCTGCCTCCCATTCTACTTTTAGAGACTCTAGGAACCACCAGCAGACCTGCAGTCTGAGAGCGAAGTGCTCTGTTAGGAACATACGGAGTAATCAGAGCTCTGATATATGATGGAGCTTGATTATTAAGGGCTTTATACGTTAGAAGAAGAATTTTAAATTCTATTCTTGATTTAACAGGAAGCCAATGAAGGGAAGCTAAAATTGGAGAAATATGATCCCTCTTGTTGATTTTCATCAGAACTCTTGCCGCAGCATTTTGGATCAGCTGAAGGCTTTGAACTGCATTTTGTGGACTTCCTGAGGACATACTTATTGACGTTGTCATAGTTATGACACTCCGCTGCTTCTGTAGTAGTTATTATGTGCTTAACGGCAAAGTCATTTGTAATTCGTTTAGTGAAGGGTTTAGGGTTGTGAACATTAGATGTTCAGAGGCACAATTAAAAACAAGCACATGTCCCCGATTCTCATGAAAACGAAGCCATGTTGCTCCTTTGGGACAAATCTCTCAGACCTTTCTCTGAATGTTAACTTCCTCTGACTTTGACGTGGTTTTAATACAGTTTCACAGTGTAAATGCTGTAAAATGGTGGAACAGCTGGTGTAAATCCCAACCAGAGCTATCCATACTCTCTCACTTAAAAAAATGATAGAAAAAAGGAAATCTGTGTCAGCAAACGCCGTTTAAAATGAATTGTTACGTCTTTACATGAAACGTATACTGACTCTAACTATGTTGTCAAATGTAGTTGCTGTGCCAGAGGAGCTTAGCCAGGCTGACACTGCAGAACTGGGAAGTAGGTACCGCTCAGCCCTGTTGGACCATTGGACCCCACTGTGGAAAAGTTCACAAAACCTCAACCAGGGTAAATGGTAAATTGCTTGTACTTGTACCGATGACTAGTGTTGTGCCGATGCCATTTTTTGGCCCCGATACGATACCCGATATCTGGCTGTGCAGTATTGGCCGATACCGATACCATCTGTTTGAAATTGATGTGTGTGTGTATATATGAAGAACTGCAAACTACTTAGGGTAGTAGAACTTTTTATTGCCTACCTGGACTGGGTGACAATAGTTGAATAAACTTTTGGCTCTCAAAGGCCAAAATAGTGCAACATTCGTGAAATTATAACATGTATAATAGTAGTGCAACAGTAAGACAGTAAAGTTACATTAATAATTGAATAATCTCTTTTAAACCCTGAGTTTTGGCTCTCATATGCCAAAATAGTGCAACTTTCATGAACTTATATAACATGTATACTAGTCGGGAGAGAGAAGGCTGCGTTCAGTGACAGACCATCAAAATGGTATTGTGCCCTACTCACCGATACCGATACCACCATTTTAGTGCTGGATCGGGGCCCCGTCTGATACTGGTATCGGTATCGGTGCAACACTATTGACGACCCCAAAGCGCTTTACACTACAGTCAGTCATTCACACCCTGACGGTGGTGAGCTATGCTAGTAGCCACAGCTGCCCTGGGGCAGACTGACAGAGGCAAGGCTGCCAGACATCGTCACCACCAGGCCCTCTGACCACCGCCAGCAGGCAATGCGGGTGAAGCTTCTTGCCCAAACTGAGACGGGTGGAGCAGGGGATCGAACCAGCAACCCGCCAATTGAAGGACAAACTCCCTACCACTGTTGTAGTAAAGGTAAAGGAAAAAACACTGAAATAATTTGCTTTTAACTATTCATGAGTTTTATGATTCAAACATGATGACATTTGCCCTTAAAAACAGGGAAAAAGTGAAAAAGGTAAATGTTTTTTCAGCTTGCCTAAGCCTGGACCTGCAGCCCAGGTCCTGACCAACATGGTTGTTATTGCACATTTAATTATTCTTCTTACTGCCTGTGCCCTCCATGAATCCTTAACTCTGAGCAGTTAGGGTGTGGTCTTGTGCCAGTAAGACGCTAAGATGGCTTACATCTACATGAAATCTGAGTCTGACAACCTGCTGACACACAATGTCTCATATCTGACTGCGTTTACGATCGCTGTTGACCACAGAGATCAATAACACCACATTTGATAACATGACTCAACAGAGCATGCATGCCAGATATACGGGTCCTACTTTACATGTCGGTGTATTTTTATCACCATTTGAACTGATCAAATCCTTGTTCCTGTTCTGGTTTCCGGTGGCGCCTCCCTGCCAATCTTTTATGGCCTTTTCTCCATCAGCTCGCTACATCAGTCAGACTGACGTATTTGGAGCCACTGAAAGAAAAATCCCATTTGTAGAGTTTGATTTAGGGACTTCTGGTAGCAGAAATAGTTGCTAGATTCAACCTGAGCTGTGGACAAAGACAGGAGGAGTCGTTAGCAGGAAGTAGAAACCAAATGTAAAGAATAAAAGAGTAAACAGTGAAACATTTTTAAGTTCTGTTTGCCCTGTTTGCCCTGCATTCAGGCCTGTCTTGAAAACCAAAATGAATTTGAATATTTCAGCTGTAACCCACGCATGAACTGAAACCAGGAGCGGACTTTGTTGTATGCTAATTTTCTGGGCATTCATTTTTTTTGTCAGGGGTGATGTAAACGCACAGCAAGCTCTGAGAGAAGATGTCAGCCTGAAAGCACGCAGGGAACCTAAGTCACTGTTTATAAAAATAATCCCACTGTGCAATTTTTAACCATGTAATCACATAAAGTATCAGCCTGAAAATCTACCTGGATCTAACTGACACTCCAAGGTTCGAAGGTTTACAATTAAATGCAAGACAGAGAGGAAAATAAACAGATAATAAAATAAATCCTTTCAAAATTACCAAGGAGTGCTAAAAACCTTCTTTAACCCAAGACCTAAACATTTATTTAGAAATCATAAATCAAACATATTTAGAAATCAATAAACACAAGAACATCTTAAATACCTGAACTAATTTGGTCAATTATCAAGTAGCAGTGTTGGAGGAAATGACAGAAATGACTGTTTCGTGATTTCATAAAATTTTGGTGGGCTCATTTCTACGTTAGCGACACAAAATGCCAACATGTGTAAAATAATTTGCATTTCACACATTTTCCTTGCTGGAATTTGTTCCATCTCTGCATGAGAAGAGTCGCCTGTTCTGAAGTCGACGGTGCTGAGCATGCCTGCAGCTGAAGGCAGCAAACAAGTCAGCACTCATTTCTTGACGTTATTATTTTAAATTATACATGGAGAAACATGCTGTAAATATAGCACTGGAAAGTGCTTTGAGTGTGATGTGTTTCCTCCCCTTTTATTGTGCTGTTCGCTATGTGGAAGAGTGATGTTGGTTAATAGGGGAAATGACATGTTTTTCACATAACGCCTTCCCTCTGCTGCACCAGAGCCTCCTATAGATGCTCAACAGGGACCTAAAGTGAGAATGGATGAGCCCGGCTGAATCTTTCACAGCACAACTACTCTTTGAAATAGAAAATGCATGTTTATGTAGCATAAACACAAGAACTGCCATCATTATAAATAAAAAGGAAATCTTTATTGACCATCACACATGAAGCACTTCAGGATCTGCAGTGTGTGCAATAAATGTTCTGTAGGTTATAGATTGTTGCCTTTCATGCATTTCATTCAGTTACTATAATCCTATTGGTGCATGTGAGAAATGGTACATGCAAAGGTTAGTCTGAACTCTATATGGATGTCAAGAATAAGGTCAAAATTAGATATTTTGTGCCTTTTATGGCTATAAAGCAAAAGTTCCTGACATGTATTTAGTATCTGGAGCATCCTTTGTACGATTAATGATCCTCCATCATAAATCTAAAACTCTTTTCACATAAACTGGAATTAAAAGATGGGGTGAGGCTCTTAACTCTGCCTCTCGCTGATTACTGTTGCAAGGAGAACCCAAAGACACATGCAATGCAGACAACCAGGCCATGAAAAGTATAGATGATAACCAATAGGGCATTCCTCAAATGACGTCAAATTAGCAAATTTAGAGCAGTGCCGTGCGTATGTGTCGCGGCCATCTTGTGGTGGTACAAACAGGGCGGTAATGCTTGAATAGTTTACTTCTGAGTTTAATAGTGAACAAATCTGTCCTGAATATCGCCTCAGCAGACATTATAACAGAACTAAACACGGCTGCTGCGTTGGGATCTGCTGGAGTGACTCGTGATCTGATGATCGTCATCATATGAAGGGAGTTTTTTCCATTGATTTTCCAAAACTCTGGAGGACTGCAGATATATGTCAGTGTTGGATATGAGCTTGTAACCGAGGACTTTACCATGGAATCTGACCAAAGACACCTAAATGTGCTCTCTACATTTACTTGGTCATAAGGAGCCAACATTTGAACATTCAGACCTGAAACCAGCGACAGCAGCTTCTGGGCAGGTAGGCAACGTTTATTTGGCTTTTTCTCAGCGGCTTTAAAACATCATATAATCCATGAGGGCTGTTCATGTGAGCTTCATGTTGCATTTAGTCGCTGCTTATCAGCGACTTTGGGTCACTTGCTACCTTCGTGAGTCGGCTGTTGCGTTTTCTTGGGTTTGTTTTTGAAGGTGAAGTTGCTTTTTTGGGCTTATCTTTCTTCCAACAGAACCCCTTTACTGCTTTCTTTCTGCTCGTTTTGAGGCCTCTACATTTGAACCAATGTTTGAGCTGTTCTATGCAGGTTTCTCCATTAAAGCAGGTTGACATGAAGCTCCTGGAACGTCGTCATCATCAAAACGATTGGTATTGTGGTTGTTGCCATTCTAACTTGAACTCTTCTTGTCCGGCCAGCCGGGAAACTCGGGCTGTCTGCAGCCAAATGTGATGTCATCTGAGGGATGTCCCATATAAAGCAAAGCCAAGGCAGAATTTTTGAGAGGAAAAAAAAATAGAGAAACAGCCACTCTCTGCTACGGGTAAAGGATGTCTTCACTGCACTGAGGGGCCAATGGATGGCACAAAGTACGCAAAGATTGTGGACGAAACCTTTCTTCTTAAACATTGAATGATGGCTCAGGGATGCTCTAATAATTGAACTTTATTGATCTCACAATGGGGAAATTCACTTCTGCATCTTAACCCATCCCCTTGGGGAGCAGTTGGGGGTTAAGGGTCTTGCTCAGGGACCCAGAATGGCAGCTTGTGGGAGTTGAACTCAGAACCTCTGGGACCGAAGCTCTGTGCTCTAACCACTAGGCCACCACTCCCCCCATGTGGAGTGTACACAGTAAAAATGTGTATTTTTAGTATTTTGTCGCTAATAATAATAGAACATCATTGATCTCACAATGGAGAAATTCACCTCTGCATCTTAACCCATCCCCTGCTGTACAGCACCCAGGGAGCAATCAGGGGTTAAGGGTCTTCCTCAGGGACCCAGAGTGCAGGCTGTGGGGATCGAACCGGGTACTTGCATCCTTCACAGAGCGCAAGCGCGCACTCTAACCACTAGGCCACCACTCCCCTGAGTGACATGCATGATGTACATTTCCTGTCCCTTTGCTGTTTTTTATTGTTCAAATTAACTAAAACAAAATGACATGTCAAACCATTTGGGTATCCTTCCGCATATTTTACTGGACCTTTGACCCATTCCTCTTGACAGAACTGGTGTGAATGGCCTCCCTGGTACCGCTCACCTTTTCAGATCAGCCCAGTTTCCAATAGGACTGAGATCAGAACCTTTGGTCCCTCCAAAAGCTTGTCTTTGTTGTCATCGAGACACTTTGTACCTTATTTGGCGGCGTGATTAGGGTCAGGGTTCTTTTGTGCCCAAGGTTTAACTTCCTGTCTGATTTATTCATGTTTTCCATTTACTTTTCAACATAATGTTCATTACGATGCAATTTTAGCTTTCTAGGCTATCTCAAATTTACAGTAACTTTAGTGTCTGTAAACATTGAAAAATTTAATGAAACTAAGTCTGTCAAAAATGATCCTTCTCATTTCTCTGACACTCAGAGCTGATTTTAATGAATTCATGCTATTAATGGTAATAATTTGAATAATCCTTAAACAAAACTTAGTCCGGTTTCATGTCTGACAGTGAGAAAAACAAAACGCTGGTATGAGGTTTCAGCTGCAGATGCTTTTTTCACACCCATGCTCTCTCTTCTCGGTGAAAGCAACAACCCATGTTAGCAGGATTTCTGAAATTTGGCAATAAGAGCAGATCAGTGCCTTGGAATGAAAGTCTGTGAGCTGTTTCTAAAATCCACGCCGGCTTCCCAGTAGCAGATAACAACTCTTCCCCAGAGGCTAAAGAAATCTGGATGCAGCCGATGTTTGCTTGTTGAGCTTGTTCTGAGAGGAGAAACAGTTTGTTCCCCTAAATTTAATTAGTGGAAGATTTTGTGTGTGGGACAGCCGATGAGTCCATCTGTCCATGTCCACGTTTTGAAGCTGCCGCAGTCGAAGGCAGCAGCTCAGATTAGAAAGTCCAGCGTGAGTTTAGCTCAAACAGGATGGTTTTTCCTTTTGAATCAAGAACCATGAATAGATTTTTGTTTGGGTTTTATTTTTATTTATTTTTTTGGTTTCACAGAGCGGTTTCTAATGAGTTCAGAGACTACACTTCTGATTTGGGTCCAACTTGTTCCAGTCCCTGTAAAACATGGGATTTAGGATATTTCTCATCGTTAAGCGAGACGAACTGTGTTCCAGCAGGACTTCATTTCCCTCCCATTGCTTGTAAACATTTCTCTCTTTTATAACTTTCACACCAACCAGACTTTATTGTCTGGTTCTGAAGGAGATAAAAAAGAAACCACAGCGGCAGCAGGAATACAGCAGGATGCAGCTAGGCTGGCTGCAGTTAACTACCCACCACTTCTCCCTTTGCCTCAATAATTAATGAATTTTAGCACAACAGAATTTAAAACGTGGAAAGCAGATAGGTGGTATTATATAGGCCTCTTTTATTCATCTCACAATGCAGGCGGCCAGAACATCGGGCAAAGACCTTAGTTTGATCAGATCCAATCAGATTGGGATGCTCCACCGGCTCAGCTGTTCACTGATTGGCCGACGGAGGAGGAGAAACAAGAAGGTTTTCTCTGTGGAAGTCCAGGGAAAGGTTTAGGTTTAATCTTAAGGAGTGGGTTAAACTGAAGTATAACTTTAATATTTACAAACCATAAACCAAGCCTGAAACCGGTGATAAGGAGCTATAAGGAATCCCATAATTCTTTGCTTGACATGACGTATCAGCAAAGCCCACCTCATGGAAATTAACGAAAGTGTCTAACTGCCTGTGCTCGCTTTCATCCTTTAGACATGAAAAGTGGCTGAAGGTTCATGTGATTAGCTGTGCTTCTCTCCTCCATGAAGCCACTAAAGGAGCTACTGCTGTTATCGCCCTTTTTCTTTCCTCTCACATAGAAAGTACTCCTGGGTCAATGTGAGCTTCTGAGCTTTCTGTGTCTCTGCTCTGTCTTCTCTAAGCCCCAGTGGGTCGAGGCAGATGAGCGTTCACACTGAGCCTGGTTCTGGTTCTGCTGGAGGTTCTCCTCCCTGTTAAAGGGGAGTTTTCCTCTCCACTGTCGCTTCATGCATGCTCAGTATGAGGGATTGCTGCAAAGCCATCAACAATGCAGACGACTGTCCACTGTGGCTCTACGCTCTTTCAGGAGGAGTGAATGCTGCTTGGAGAGACTTGATGCAACCTGCTGGGTTTCCTTAGTAAACTGAACTTTCTGCATTGCTTGACTGGGATCAATGTGTGATGTATGTAATAAATAACATAGATTTCATGTAATTGACTTTCTTTGTAAAGCATGTTGAGACGACACTTGTTGTGTTTTGATGCCATATAAATAAACTGAATAGAACTGAATTAAACATTCATGCTTTAGGTGCTCATGCAACAGTAAATGTGATCAGGAAAACATATAATAAAGCTTTGAGCTGTGATGCATCGCTTTCATATCAACATATCAACCATTATGCTCTTCTGTCCCATCTGTGGTATTTTTATACGCAGACAGACCACATCTGAAGGAAAGGATCTCAGCAGCAACTCATGGCACCCATTTAACACATCTCTCAGCTGCTGGGAAGTCAATCCCCCCATGTATTCTCAATCGTATCACTTCAGCAATACTATGCTTCACTGAGTGCTTAAAGCAATTTTGCAAATGACTTCTCACGGGTAATGCACTTAACGCAGATGGACTCATCGCAGCGTTTGTCAATGCAGTCCATTTTCTGAAGCATGCTGTATTGTCATATAGCCCCTTCTGCAGCAGAAACTGCTGTAACTGGATGCTGGGTTCGTCAGTTTGTTTGATTGAGTCGTTGCTCAGAACCCCTGAGAGCGTTGGTTCCTCTCACCGAGGTCCAGAACGACGCTGAGATGGATATTTGCTCTGACTAGCAGCAAATCCATTCCTAACGGCAGCCTGGAACTGAGCCGTGTTCATCAGATGATTAAGATTTTCGCCAGCAGCAGACATGACTTTTGTCCGGGACTCTCGTGTTCTTATTAGAAAATTTTCACTGCGCATGTTTGCAGATCAATAAAAAGGATTTATGAGCGTTTGATGGAGTTTCTCAGCCGAATGTTTCTCACATAATTCTGTTCCCTTTTGGAAGTCTGGACCAGAATACATCCTGCAGCAACCCTGGTCCTGAGGATTCGGGTTTTCATCCCAACCCGGCGCTGTGACTACAGAGACCTTTACTGTTTAATTTTAAATGAAAACTCCTGCATGATGGTGACGCTGTCTACTGGTTAGAAACGAGTCCGGCCTTCCATCCTGCAGAGGTGGAACCATCTTTCTGAATGATTTAGCTTTCTCCTACATTTATTCTGCTTTATTTTTCTCTACCTGCTTCATAGATAAACAATATTCTGGGATATGTTTTTTCTTCTGTGCACCAACATGCTATTGACTGAAGTAATAATTCAGTCCTGCACAGGAAACAAGCCTTCCATCCTGTCAGCCGCTGCTATATATACTGCATGCAGACCTGCGAGCACAGCGTCCGCTCTTTCCACATCACTGCAGCGCAATACAGCAGAATTTATTCCCTGCAAATCTATTACAAGATGCAGGATATCAAAGCTGTAATGCACAAACAACAAACAGGCTATTTTCTCTCACATACAGTCATGGCCAAAAGAAACTTGACCCCCTCTCAGCTTTAGGAGGGACATAAATACAAGATTTTGCCAGGTTTTACGTTTATTTAAACCTAACCCCAAGTCTAGAAAAATGCAGCTGCTCTTATTTATTTAAAGGGATGCAGACGAAGGGAAAAAACTAAGTAAGTCTTTGATTTAATAGTTTGTGGGATCACCTTTAGGAGCGATGATGCTCTGAATGCATTTTCTGTCAGACTTTTGCCCATCATAGTGTAGGAATTTTAACCCAATGTTTTTATGGCTTTAGTGGCCTTTATTCATTGGTAGCCTCCGTGTATGAAGCCCTTACTCTACAACTAAGCAGCTTCACTGCAAAAAGGGAAGTAAAAGTAAAATTCTCTTGACATTAGTGTATTTTTCGTTGATTTGAGCAGCAGGTTTAAATGATCTGCCAATGGAATAAAAACAGCTCATCTCCATCGTCTTATTTGAAGTGCAATTTATCTACTTATCTTATTTTAGGGGTCAAAATACTCATTCCTTTGGCAGATCATCCTATTTGTCAGCTCAAATAAAGGAAAAATACTAATTTCAAGAAATTCTTTACTTACTTTTAGTTCTGTTGGTGGCCCAACCCAATCTTCATTAATGCAGCTTTCCTTTCACAGATTTGTCTCTGCACACCTCTCTCTAAATGTCCCACCACGGCATTTTAATCCGACTGAGGTGTGGACTTTGACTAGGCCATTGCAGCACCTTGGTTCTCTTATTTTTCAGCCGTTCTGTTGTAGATGTGCTGCTTCATTGTTCTGATGACCCAGTTTGGATCAAGCTGTTGGACAGATGGACTGATCTGAATCTAGACTACTGTGGTATTCAGAGGAGGTCGTGGTCCACTCATAGATGTAAGGTGCCTGAATCCTCCATCATCAGGCCTAACAGTCGGCTGGTATGAGCCCTTTGGATTAATATGCTGTCTTTGCTTCTCTCCTAACGTGGTATCATTCACCAAAACAACCATTTCCAGATGTCTTGTGGTTCATTTCGATGCAGCTTTGCAAAGTTGTGCCGCAGCTTTGTTTTCAGAGAGAGGATCTTTTCTCCCTCAACAGTCATACTTGTTCAGTCTTTCTCTGATTATTCGGCTATAAATGGGAACATTTATTGCGCTAACTGGGGCCTGAGGAGTCTGTGGAGCATTTCCTGCTCAGACCTTAAGGAGAGTTTTCTGGGAGATTGGCTGCAATCTTAAATTTTTTCAGCATAATAATAATCATTTAGCTTTCCATCTTAAATTTACAAATACACTTTCCATTTTGACTTCATCTCAGTTTAACGCTGAATATGCCACGTAAGGTTAACTTTAAATACTTGTATTCACTGATAAAGATCAAATCCTTGTCATTATTTCCTGATAATGACCTTAAAAACTTCTGTGTTGTTGGGTTTGGGGAATCATTAACTAAATAAGAAGCCTCTGATACTTAAACACCCTCCCAGTGTTCTGGCCTTCAGCACCACCAAATGCTATAAGATCTAAATCTGGCTTCTGGCATCAGAAGAGCTTCAGCAACAGCCTGCATGATGGTCCTCTCCAGGTCCTCTCCAGGTCATCTCCAGGTCATCTCCAGGTCTTCTCCAAGTCCTCTCCAGGTCATCTCCAGGTCCTCTCCAGGTCATCTCCAGGTCCTCTCCAGGTCATCTCCAGGTCCTCTCCAGGTCATCTCCAGGTCTTCTCCAGGTCCTCTCCAGGTCCTCTCCAGGTCTTCAGCCAGCCCAGAGAAGGATCTGCCAGGTTATCCCCCATCATCTCCCTCTCTGCTGTCTTCATTTATTAGCTGCTCTCTGGTCTCCTTAAGGATCATTTTTTCTCTCCTCCAGCCTTCCCTCCGTCATCATTTCCGATCATATCGACTCTTGTTATTTTGTACCTCTTCTTGGTAATAAACACCTTTATCCATAGACAGTTTGTCAGGTAACAGACGCCACGCAGTTGGGATTTTCTTCCAGTATCTTTTCCTTTCTCAGTTTTCATGAAAACAACTCATCCTTAAACAACAAGCATGGTTTGTTCTACGGCATGAAAGTGACGTTTTACCATTTCCTAACCAAATAAAGAGACGTTTGGTCCTGAGGAGGCGTTCCCAGACTGCTACGGTGTTGATCATAGGAACGTGATTACTTGGAGGTCAGAGGTGGGGCAGGTGAAGCTGCAGACATAATTTTTCCCTTGATGGTAACATTAGAGTTCATCCTTGCTGCTCAAACTTAAGGAGAGTCAAGGGATCTAGATGACCATGAACAGAGGCGTAGCTCCAAGGTCTGGGCCCTGTACGCTCTCAATGTCAGTGGGCCGCTATCCATGCCAGAGCGCGAGGCATGTGTGCAAAAAAAGTAAAAAATTAATTTATTTAAATTAAAAAAGCATAAATAGGGTAAAAACCGACAGGGAGAGAATCTGTGAACATTCATCCATGCCTACTTCATGCTGGCAGGAGGGTTGGTTCCTTCCTCCGGCGGTCAGCAGGTAAGAGACAGGGAACAGTCTGGACAGGATATGCAGACATGCATGTGTGACCTGACCTAACGTGCAAGTCTTCAAACGGTGGGAGGAGGCTGCAGGAGCTGGAATCCACACAGAAGGGCACTGACTGGGATCTCAACCGACAACCAGCTAGTTGTGGGGTAAGGGAGCTAAAGACTGCACCACCGTTCAGCCCTGAACCTGAACCATGAGACCAAACCTTCCAGGTAAAGAAAGGTGGCGCGCTATGATTAGATAAGAGTTAATGTGATCTGACACAAAGGGCCTTCTTATCTGTCAAAAGCCTTAATAGCGTTGATCTGTGTTCCTCTGGATAATTAAAGAACAATCTGAGGGCACCTGAAAAGGCTTCATCTTCAGCTTTTTGGCCATCAATTATCCTAATTATGCGAGTGCCAGGAGGATGTTGTAAGGAGCCCCCAGGTATTGATTCAGAGCACAATCACCGGATTGGTCCAGCATGGTAATTACAATAAATAACACTTTAATTAAAACTAATTAAAGGTGTCTCAAATCTGCTGTGGGTGGACATACTTACATGTTTACCTTTTTATGTTAATTAGGTGTTGTTCTTCATTAGAGTAAATGCTTAACATTTGCACTGTGACGCCGACCTTTCTGTGGATCCCGCTTTGCTTTTCTCCACCATCCGTGGAGGGAAACCTGAAATCTGTATTTGTAAGTGTGAAAAATAGATGTGGTGCTGATCTCAGAGCCAGCCTACATGTTTTATCATTATCTATTTATGCTGCCGTATCGATCTGCTTTTGCTCCTCTCTTTGTTGCTGCGCGCGTGCATCCTGCTGTCAGTCCAGGCAGGAGCTACATGCTGGTCACACAGCAGAGCAAGCGGCTTCAGCAGCATTATAACTGTATGAAATACGAGGATATCGATGCCGGACACACAGTGAAGCCTCCAGTCCGGATGACACAGAGGGAAGAGATGCAGCATGATCCATTATATTGATCTTTATAGTAGAATGTCTTTGCAGTTTTTGAGTTAAACCATTCTGTTTAGATTATTTTATCCTTTCACGTTAGAGTAGCTCTAAAAGTGCAAACGCCCCTGTTTAAAACTAACAAAAACTGAGACTATAATAATTAATTTCCAAACTTTAATGTGACAAGTAAATCTTATAAAGAGAAATGTCTGGAAAAAAGCTGAAATAGCGTGGCTGACTAAATGTGCAAAGCTTTGATGTATTAGTTTGAGGTTGTGCACAATCATGTAACTGAAAGTGTTTTTATTTTGTCTCAGTGGGATTGAACTGGATGAATATCACATTTAAAGTGGGGAAACTTCATTATGGTGTCCCAGGCCCAGGACCCAGGACCTGTAGCTGGGGTGGGAATCTTTCTGAGGGCCGCTGATTGCTGCAGCTTCTTCCGTGTTGGCGCCGTGGAGCTCTGCTGCCCCCTGGTGGCTGCTGGCAGCCCTACAGAGAACTCAGACCTGCAGGTAACGTCAGTCCTGCTGAGTTCTGTTTAATATTCATTTAGATGCTGACTGATATTCAGCTGAATGTGTCAAAACTTCTTTTGACTGAATACTTTCATAATCTCCATTAAACGTGAAATTTTATGTAAAACAGGTTCGTTTTGCATTCAGTTCTTTCTTCATAGTCGAGACGCTGATTTGGACATTGTGATGCTCCTCTGCCTCTGTTGCTGTGCTGCATGCAGACAGATGAATGTCCATGAGGAGAAAACTTTGTTCTCCTCATGCATTCGGGGGAAGACACCAACACGTCTACAAGCAATCAAACTCAACCTCAGCGCTCTGCAGAGCGCTGAGGTTGAGTTTGTAAGGCTTGATTTTCTTAACCAGAGCTTGGCTAGAATCCGCTTTCCTTTTGTCTTGGCAAACACACATCCGTCACCCTGGGGAGGCTCTTACTTTACCACGGAGGGATGTGTGAAGCATCAGGAAGGCGTCACCATAAGAGCTGGAGCCCGAGCCGGAGCCACCATCCGACTGTGCACTTGAAAACAAAACAGACGTTCACAGTTCTGGCACGTCCCTCCTGCTCATTAGTATTCAGCAGCATTAGGCCTCATTTGAAGTGATGCACTTTAATTTGTGATGAAGATGAAAGTGTATTTTTGCCTCTGGTTAGAGTGCAGCATCATCCAACAAGTGGGATTAGCTGTGTTACTCAAGGACGCGTCAGGAGGAAGCCAAAGCTGATATCTCTGTCTCTGCAAAGATAATTAGCTTAACATTATTCAACATTTCATCCATCTGTTAGAAACCCGTGGTCAGTTCTCAGAAAACAGATACCAACAAACAAGGATCAAATATTAACACTGACAAGACAAGAACGGGTCGTCCTCAGGCAGGTTTGGTCCAGATGTTGATATCCAGAATATCAGAGAACAGGAAGAAGGACCAGCTCTGCAAATATTGACTCTTCATATAAGTTTTATGCATTTTCTAATAAAAAAATTTTTTTGATTTAATGATCGGAGCATGTCATCAAAAATATTAAATGTCAGAGCAACAAATCACAACGTTTGTGTCAATGTGAGACTTTAAATGGCAAAATAAAAGTCAAATTGTTTTACTTCTGCTGCTCTTTCTAAGCAGACTGATTGCTATAAAAAGGGGCAGATGAAGGGAGACCAGGACTGGCTACTGGGCTCCATGTTGACTACGACCTGCAGCAAGAAATGCACAAAAACTGGCCTTGGAGAGACGTGAACGCTTCACTATTCTGACCAAGACTGTTGGAAAATGGCTCCAAGGGATTTTAGACTGAACAAAATAATAATAATAGTAGTAATGATAAATCTTTATTAGCAGACTTTACGTCCACCGTCACATAAAAGAAAAACCACGGAAATATTAAATATCCTTAGATTAAAAAATAATCAACGCATACAGACTCTTACGCCAGTGCCTCCTCAAACTGGATGAGTATGGAGAACTACTCCCTGTCGGATCTGTGAGAGCTAAAATTATCCTGTTACCAAAATCATCCAGTCGTTCTCTAAAAGTTTACATTAACCTTCTTAAAAGGGCTTTAAAATTACAAACACACACAGCAGCAAACATCTGACCAGCACTTCCAAAGGTTCTCATTGCATCACTGTGCAACATGCAGCTTTTGAACGCTACGTTGCTTGTAAAACGCCCACAAGGGGGCAGTATATAGTTGGTGAAGGATATAGAGGCACACTAAGCTTTGAACCAGGGGTCACCAACATGGGGCCCAGGGGCACCAGGTGGCCCCCCAGGACCACATGTGGGGCCCTCAAGCCTGTTCAAAGAAACAGCACAAGCCTGCAGTGAGCTGCATCTAAAATGCCATTTTATACAGTTGCTCTTCCTTTTTAATCATACTTGTATTCACATGGATTTAAAAATGACAAAAGCATTAAAAACATTTATATTACGTAAAGTGAAGGTGAGCTTGGACTCTTGTAGTTCAGAGGTCAGTACTTGTAGTCCTTCGTGTGACACGGTACTGATGAAGTAGCTCTCAGTCTCAAAAAGGTTGGTAAGCCCTGCTTTAAACAGCAACACTTTACTGGAACTCAGCAGAAGCTACATTTGCCTGTATTCATCATCACCATCATCACTGGTCAGTAATAAAAAGACAGAGTTATTTAACCTCATTGGAAACCTGAAGGACATTGTTGGACAATTTAAACACAGGAAAATTAAAATGTTTATCCTGCTTGGTTCTACAGATCAAAACAGCACTTTTTACAGAATTATACTTTATATCATGCTGCGCACCGTATTCGGTACAGATATTAAGAAGCTGCTGTAAACCGGCACTACTTGGACTGAAGAGCACCAGGTCATCAGCATACAGAAGATGGTTTATTAATTTTTCACCCATCATACATCCAGTACTGCAGGCGCTCAGGTGTACGGACCAACCAGCTACATATATGTTAAATAAAACCGTCCGTCCGTCTTCTTCCGCTTATCCGGGGTCGGGTCGTGGGGGTAGCAGCTTCAGTAGGGAGGCCCAGACGTCCCTCTCCCCGGCCACTTGGGCCAGCTCCTCCGGGGGAAGGAGGACTCTGAGTCCTCCCCGGATGACTGAGCTCCTCACCCTATCTCTAAGGGAGAATCCAGACACACTACGGAGAAAACTCATTTCAGCCGATCTCGTTCTTTCGGTCACGACCCAAAGCTCGTGACCATAGATGAGGGTAGGAACGTAGATCGACCGGTAAATCGAGAGCTTCGCCTTTTGGCTCAGCTCTCTCTTCACCACAACGGATCGGTACAGCGCCCGCTTCACAGCAGACGCTGCACCAATCCGCCTGTCGATCTCCCGCTCCATCTTCCCCTCATTTGTGAACAAGACCCCAAGATACTTGAACTCCTCCACCAGGGGCAGCACATCCTCCCCAACCCGGAGAAGGCACTCTACCCTTTTCCGGTTCAAGACCATGGTCTCGGATTTGGAGGCACTGATTTTCATCCCGGCCGCTTCGCACTCGGCTGCGAACCGCTCCAGTGAGAGCTGTAGATCATGCCCTGATGAAGCCAATAGGACCACGTCATCCGCGAATAGCAGAGACGCAATCCTAAGGCCACCAAAACGGATCCCCTCAACACCTTGGCTGTGCCTAGAAATTCTGTCCATAAAAGTTATGAACAGAATCGGTGACAAAGGGCAACCTTGAAGTCCAACTCTCACCGGTAACAAGTCCGACTTACTGCCGGCAATGCAGACCAGACTCTGACACCGGTCATACAGAGACCTGACAGCCCTTATTAAAGGGTCCGGTACTCCATACTCCCGGAGTACCCCCCACAGGATCCCTCGAGGGACACGGTCGAATGCCTTCTCCAGATCCACAAAGCACATGTAGACTGGTTGGGCAAACTCCCATGCCCCCTCCAGAATCCTGCTGAGGGTGTCGAGCTGATCCAGTGTTCCACGGCCAGGACAAAAACCACACTGCTCTTCCTGAATCCGAGATTCGACTATCCGACGGACCCTCCTTTCCAGAACCCCTGAATAGACCTTACCAGGGAGGCTTAAGAGTGTGATTCCTCTGTAGTTGGAACACACCCTCCGGTCCCCCTTTTTAAATAGGGGGACCACCACCCCAGTCTGCCAATCCAGGGGAACTGCCCCCGATGTCCACGCAATGCTGCAGAGCCGCGTTAACCAACACAGCCCCACAACATCCAGAGCCTTAAGGTACTCAGGGCGAATCTCATCCACCCCCGGGGCCTTGCCACCGAGGAGCTTTTTAACAACCTCGGCAACCTCAGCACCAGAGATGGGAGAACCCGACCCAGAGTCCTCAGACTCTGCTTCCGCAATGGAAGACGTGTTGGTGGGATTAAGGAGGTCTTCGAAGTATTCTGTCCACCGGAACACGACGTCCCGAGTCGAGGTCAGCAGCACACCACCCCCACTGTAAACAGTGTTGGTACTGCACTGCTTCCCCCTCCTGAGACGCCGGATAGTGGACCAGAATCGCTTCGAAGCCGTACGGAAGTCTTTCTCCATGGCCTCTCCGAACTCTTCCCACACCCGAGTTTTTGCCTCGGCGACCAGCCGAGCCGCCTGCCGCTTCGACTGCTTTATTTACTGTTAAATAAAACTGGAGATAAAATCCCACCTCGTCTAACACCAAACACTGCTTCACCATTTAACCAGCATCTTCTGACGAGTGCATCAGTAAGAGAGAATCCTCACAATATATCCAGGAAGTCCCCGTCTTTAATTTATCAAAAAGTTTTCTGTGGTTCACCCAATCAAATGCTTTAGAAGCATCACTAAAACACAGAAGGACAGAACATGAATAACCTTTTAATGCCACAAATGAGATCCTGAGATGCTCCAAAGTCTGTGAAGTTATAACAAAATGTTTAGACCATCTTCACTGACTCATTAATGCATCTGATGACATGCCAGAAGTTACGTTCGTTAAAGTAATGATCTTTTCTCTCCGTACCCCAGTGCTGTTCTGGGTGATATTCTTCCCTGAAATGATGTGAATTCTCCGTCCTTGTCATGTTTTGTTGTAATTTTCTGATCCACATGCAGAATCAAACAAGGACCGCAGCAGATAAAAGGTCAGGAGCTTCATCACAAAGATTTAGAAAAGAGTAAATGAGCAAAACTTACTGACCGCTCTCAGCACGCAGAGGACAGTTTTTTCCACGTCTGATGGAGATCAGGGGTGAACCATGACTGACCAGCAACACAGAAACAAGAAGCGTTGCCCAACCAGACTAATCTGGATCAACCTGATCAGGAGCCAGTCGTGTTTTTTTATTCACCAAAATCCTCTTTAATCTTTCAGCAAGATGTTCTTTTTTGGGACTGTTTAATGTTTTGGTTCTTGTTTCTAAAGAGAAGAACTGATGAACCTCCAACACATGAAAACAGCCACTGGGTTGAAACAAATACTGTGTGGAAATGTTCTGTCCACTGAGCTGATGAACGGGACATCCATCGCTGTCTGGTTTGGATCTGCCGCCGAAAAGATCCGGGCCGGGCAGCCAGGACTGCAGGGAGGCTCATCGGTACCAGCCTGCCCTCCGATCTGGACCTGTACATTTCTACAGTCAGGAAACGGGCCAGAAACATCCCTGCACATGCAGCTCACCCTGATCACAACATGTTCTGACTTCTGCCCTCTGGGAGGCGCTACAGAGCACCGGATGACAAACACAGACTAACAGCTTCTTCCCACAATCCTTTGCTCCAATGAACAGCTGAGTCAACAAAAGTTCTGTTCATTTTTACAGTTCATATTGTCAGATTGTTCATAATTTATACCAGATCCACCAACCTCATGTACAGAACCCCGTATATATTTATTCTAGCGTTCGCTGCACTCATCTCACTGTGGACCGGTGTGATTTTATGTGTATGTGCACCTTCCTCCTGCAACATGTACATAACAAGGGAAATAATATTTACTCCTGCGTCCTTTACTCTCTGCTCATTGCATCATTGTCTCAATCCGTCTGCTTGTTTAGTGTCTTCATGTGTTTTCTAGACTGCAGACTGATTTTCTTACTGCATTGTTGTATAAGCACATCGTGAGCGTTGTAATCCAGTCAAATTCCTCGTATGCGATCACATAACTGGCATATAAAGCTGGTTCTGGTTCTGATTCTTAAAGGTGTCCAGGGTGCTGCTAAGTAGCGATGCCTCCAGTGCAGAGCTTGCTCACCACTGGCAGCAGAAGCCAGCAGGCACATTTAAGTGTTATTTTTTTCCATTTCTAAAGCGTGGGATCAAAACTTCCTGCTAGACCAACATCTTCCAGCAACACCGGAACAATCAAAGCGCAAAGTGAGCTTCAAAGTGCTGCTGATTTTCATATCTAGATTTAGCACTGCAGGATTTCTGCTGCTTGACATTTATCTTCTCTCAGCGACTGCAGCAGCCCGGACTAAGGAGGCTGAATACGCTGAAACCTGCTTTTCTTAGACTAATCCTGAGATAATGTGACCTGGTGCTCTGCAGTATGACATTAAAGCAGGGGTGTCCAAACCCAAATTGTCATGTCAAAAACACACGAGGGCCAAAAAATAAATGACGTAATCAAAAAATGTATTTTTTTAACCTGCTGTGCAAAATATAATATAATAGATCATTTTAAACCATCTGTATTTAGCAATTTTTTAATGAATAAATTTGAATCGGGTTTTAATGCAACTACGTCTGCATTTGAGTAAATCATTGGACGGCTGTGGCCCTATTTACTAGGAAGTTAAAGAGAATGTAAAAATGTGGTTATTAAAAGACAAATGTTTGGTATTTATCTAACTTTTAATTGTAGGATTTTAACCTCTCTGCAATATTATTGCCCTAATTAAAATAAAAAAGTTTCCGTCTGCACGAGCCACCAGGGCTGCATTAGAGCTTCTGTCGTCTGCAGCTTTTCCTGCAACTCTTCCAACTTTCGCTTGTTGTCTTTTTTTTTATTCATTTGACCTTTAACCTGCAGGCTAAAATGGAGCTTCTGGGATGTTTGTGACTCCTCCCACTGTGACCTTGGGGTGGTTCTGCTGAGAGGTCCACCCCTGAGAAGATCTGCGGCTGTCTGAGGTGTTTTCCACCTTTGACCAATATTCCTCTGTTGATCGATGGTATCCAAACTGTCTGGAAATAGTCCTGCAGCCTTTCCAAGGAGGACAGACATCAACAATGGCTTCTCTGATGTTATTGCTGGTGTCTTTAGATCCTGACCTGGTTAAACGTATCTGCTCCAGATCAACAAACTGGTAAAACACATTTTACATTCTGCTTTTGGTGCACTCAAGTTAGATTTATTTTGTTAAAACCAGGTCAGACCAGGTCTTTCTGTGGGGTTTGTGCGTTACGGCGCAATTAATTCAATGTTCTTTCCTCTTCCCATCAGTTATGCTTAAAGCAATCGCTTTGATAAAATAATGCTGTCCTTGCTAACAGATCTCACATTTAGCAGCAAATGTGAATCTAAAGAGTGAGTGAAATGAGAAGAAAACGGTTCCTCAGTGATGAAATGTTTTTTTTTTCCTGTAAAATGTGCAGGAAATGAGTCCAGGCATTTAAATCCTTCCTGCTGTACTCGTCTGCTCTGTCTGCAGGCCCATCCGTCCATTTAGCAGTGATTACAGATGTCCTCCCATCTGGATTGACGCCTCCTTCAGTAAACTGCATACAGGTCAGATTTCATGATCATTTTTACAAATCAAAACATGTAAAAATCCCTTCTGCACCTGAAACCTTTCCCTTTTTGGACCTAGTGTTTAGATCGAGTCGTTAAATGAGACGACTTCCTGTTTCCTGGTTGAAATGTTTCCTTTGGTAAAGGCGGGCTGCAGTCTGAAGTAATCAGCACATCGGTTCAGTAATTAATGTGCATCCTGCTGTACTTTAGACAGACATGTAAACTTCTGCAGGAGAGGAAAACTGTCATTCAGAGCAAGCTTAGTCTCTCTAAGACTGTATCTAAAACATTGTTTTGTCTATTTCTGCGTTACTTTGAAGCCAACCGGAACATTTTTTGCAGTTTCTGAGGATGTTGGGCTCTTCGTTTCACCTTCATGGCATCATTTAGCTCGTAATTCTGTGGGAATCTCATTTCTTGTCGATAAAAACTGAGTTTTATTCCGGCTTGCTGTAACTTGGATAGAACACCTGACCGGCCACTACACTAAGTACACTCTGCAGGTTGGACCGCTTCGGTTCTTCAGAACAGTTTTCATTCTTGGTGGAAGAGATTCAACATGATGTCAGAAACATTTTGGTCCATATCCACATGACGGAGGTCAGTAGCAGCACTCAGGGACTCTGTGGGGGTAAAATGATGCTCAGTTGGTACTGAGGGACCCGAAGCATGCTGGGGAAGTATCTCCCACACCATGACGCCACCTCCACCAGCCTGAACCGTGACTACAAGGCAGGATCCATGTTTCATGCTGGTTCCACCAAACTCTGACCCGACCACCAGAACTTTGCAGCTGAGGTCCAGACTCATCGGCCCAGACAACGTTTTCCAACCCGTTGTCCCGTTCTGGTGGGTCTGTCAGGAATGGTTTTCTGCTGCAAGGCTCCAGATGGTGTTCTGCAGAACTTCTGGTACCAGTCGGCCCATTCTCAGCTCACAGCAGTTTCTTTCTCAGAGTTCTCTGTAAACATGCCAGAAGGTTGTGGGTGAAAATCCCCGTAGATAAGCCGGTTCTGAAGCACTCAGACCGGCCCGGCTGCCACCAACCATCCTGAAGGTCCCGTCTGATTGGCTGAGTTAACAGGTGGGCTTAATGAGGTGGTCTGACTGGATTATCTTCATTCCTGGACACCATCCACCTGTGCTGTGAAGCAGCTACAGCTTAACACTGGGAATCAAACCTGCAGACAAAAGAAACTGAAATCCTGAAGCTTTTGCACTTTTATTGAGGGTTAAAAGTAAAAGACAACAGAGCGAAGCTGCTTTTTAATGTTTTTTATTCACTGACTAAAAGAAGAGAAGCATTCATTCAGCATCATTTCCAATCAACAGTCGGCAGGTTGACCCCTCGGTTCTGCTCCGTGCGGGTCAGTTCAGAGGTTCTCTGTGGAGGTTTCCATGCTGCCCTCCCTCTCATCGCTCCAACAGGAACATGAATCAACACCATTCTCTGTAAAATCTCCTCCTCTATGGAGGAGACAGACCTTTTCCTGCAGACTGCTCCCAAAAACCCAGCTGGGAAGATTTGAAATAAGCTGCAGCTGTCAGGGAGCTGCCTCAGCCGCTGGGGGCAGGTCTCAGAGGAACCAGTGAATCTGGTGGATCAGGTCTACCCAGCTGTGTGTTTTGGGGGAAGTCTGCGTCCCTGCTGGCAGGAGGATGCAAAACCCAGCGCTTACATCAGCAAACAGTCACACGGGAACATCACACTCAGCTTTCAGCAACAACGTAAAACCATTTCTGTAAAAATAAAAACAAAGAACACAACGACATGGCGTCTGATTTACAGTCTGTGTGGTTTTAGAATAAACTTCATGTTCAGAAACTGAACCCGGACAAGTGTTGCATAAGAGTCGGACACCGTAACGTGTTGTCGATACCGTTACAAATATGCGCTGTGTGACTTCATATATATTTATCTCTTTATATAGTTTCTATTTCTTCCTCTATGGTTTTCTAAAGACGCAGCCGGGCGCCGTCAGCACTGCTCGTGCCCCTTTGTGGCCACTTGTAAAACTGCTGTTATTGCAAACTGTCCTGATTTTAAACAAATGCACAACATTCGTACCACGATATAACCGGGGGCCGTCTAGCCGGTCTCACGGAGACCAAGGGGGACCCGCTGTCACCGCCGCCGCTGCTGCCGGGCCACAATTCAAAAGATCTTCAGACTAAAATGATTACAAGATCTCACAAATCATCACTATCATCATAATAAGGCCAAGTATTGTCTCTGCACGTTCTCGCTCGTTCACATCGTCTGGTTCTGCTCTGTGACGGTGAGAGAATGAAAAAGCAAATATAAAAAACTGAAAAATGAAGCGTTTGGATTATATGCATTCCTCTTGCATAGTTGCGAGGCTGGACTGGCCTGCCTGGCTAATCAGGACGTTTGGCTCTCCACGGTAAACAAGGAGGACTTTGTTTAGCAGCCAGAAACATATCTGAGCGGGCACATCTGCACGTCCGCTGAGAATGAAGGTCTGTCGGCTCCTTTACCACAGAGGAGCTTCACCAGGCTTTAAAACACGTCTGCATGGCAGCAGGCACAACCTACCACCACAACAGCATGGAGCGATGCTGAGATCTTCATCAGAAACTGTCAGGAAAGCTGTTTTAGCTCGAGCTATGAGCGGCACCTCTGCAGCACATCCCGTGTTTCAGATTTACATTCCTGCACGAGTCCAGCTCTCTGCAAGCTCATCCAGACCCGACGCTGACGGAAAAGAAGCGCGTGATGGAGAGACGATGAACGAATGTGTGTCAGGGTTAAAAACCTGACCGCCTGCTGCTTTGGTTCTAGGAAACCTCCCTGGGTTCTCCTCTGGTCCAACAGACAGACAGGTCTCTGCCACCCGGCGGTCTGGGATGGAGGGAGTTAGAGGCCAGCTCTGTGGTTCAGGTCCTCGTGGGACCGCACCTCGTCCCGCCTGACATCTGTCCGGGTTTCACCGGGAAAGGACGACGTGTGCAGAGAGCAGACAGTCGGCTGCAGCCCTGGGTGCAGGAACCGCTGGTGATGATCTCATGGCCGCTTTGTAGCTGCAGCTGCTTGCAGGGTGGATCACAGTTTAACGTTCGCGACTCCAGGCCCAGAACATCAGTCTGTGTACTGGAAGCCGTCTGCTTCAAAAAGTAAAACTCGCTGATTTAATGGAGTGAGAGGTTTGTGACGTTTAATGTAGCGGTGACCCGCGGCAGCATCACCTCCGACCGGCGCCACGCCTGCCGCAAGACCCGACCTCTGCACTTACGCACACCTCTGGGTAAAAAAAATAAACCTCTGTTTCTAGAGATGGCAGGATGCAGGAGCAACCCCTCCTCCACGTGGAATGTTCTAGCAGCAAAATCAGTTTACAGCTTCAAAGACAGAAGCGGGGAGGACGCGGTGGACGGGCCGAGCCGCGGCTCTGCCATCGGCGGCAGAAGAACCTCTGGAAGCATCCGAAGACGAGCAGAGTCCTCCATCCGGAAGCCAACTCTGCGCTACTTGTGTTTCACGGCTGACCGTCGGAGCGAGAGGGACGGCGCGCTCAGAACATCCGGCGGATGCTCTGATGTTCTGGTGACACGTTTCACAGACACTGAGTACCGATCCGAGGCAACGCCTTTACTCACGGCCCCGCTTTGGTTTGTTCCCCCTCAGAGAACCAGGCGAGGCTGCCGACGCTGCAGGAGAACGAGGGAAACACCACAAGGAAGCAATACTGGCTCTGTGCGGATGGGCGCTTCAGACGTTGGTTCCACTCGGGTCTTTGGCAGCTTCCAACGGGTCAGCAGAAGAGAACCGGATGCGGAGGCTCCGTAATAATTCACACAAACAAGCAGGAGGCCTGAGACTGTTTCAGTTTCCACCCTGCACCCTGAGAGCGCCCCCGTTTCACGCCGCGGCACGAGTTAGTCCTCTTCATCAAACACACGCAGGTCTTCTACAGGCATGCGTCAAATAAAACACGTCTACTGGATGCACGAGAAAATTCACCAGAACCATTATTAAAAACCAACATTACAGGCACACAGCAGAGCAGCTGCAGCAGTTAGCAACACTGCTTCCCTAAAAGCAAACGAACAGCAAACATCGGCTTTGGACGCAGCGAGACTCCAGAACCTCCCAAAGGCTCGGCACACAGAGGGACCGCCAACTCCAGGCCTGTTCCTCATCGTAGCTTTCTAAATACTTTGTGATGCACCGCGTTTGTCCCAGAACCGATCCGGTGACTCCAACAGGCAGAGTCTGCTCTGTCGGTACATATCGGCGCCGTTTTACCCTCACGGTTCTTTTACTAACCCTCCAGTCTGAGGAAACCAGACCGGAAACACAACAGGAAGTGAAGCCAGTAAAAAAAGATCAGCTTTCTACTAACCAGAGGTCGACTAAAAACAAAGAGGAAAGAAAACTGACACCAGACCGCTTTTGCTCAGCGGATATCAGAAGCTGAGCTCTGGGTGTTTTCAGCGCTGAAACAGAACCTCTTGGTACCACAGGGCGGTTTCTCTGGAGATAAAAAAAAAAAGGAGGCTGCTGCAGATTATCGAGGTTAAACCATCGAGGTGCAGTCAACACGGTGGGCCCGGTTGCAGGGACCGACTCTCTCTGCGGCCGGTAAAGTGCTGGGAGGGAAGAGAACGTCGTTCAGAATCTACGGATCCCTGCAGCCTGAGCTGAAGCCATCTGGGCCCGTAAAGCGTCTGGCAGCGCAGCTTTGGACAGAACGTCCACCCGTCATGGGGAGCAGAGGCGCAGCCAGCTCCTGATGCGCCTCCTTTAGCTTCAGCCAACCTTAATCGTTGAAAACAAATGTATGATCAGGTTCTGTGGCCCTCGGGCCGAGGCGGGTCGGAGGGCTCAATCAGATGGCAAGACACGCGACGACATCTAGAAGGATTCAAACGGGAGAGTGGAGCTGTTTCCAAGGCCACTGTGACATAAGAGGAAAGGAAAAGTGATTGTTTTGCAGACGGCGCTCGTCAGCGCGTCGGTCAGAGTGATGCTAAAAGCCTTCCTGAGGGGACACAACCCAACCCTTATTGTGCTGTAGCTCAAATAAAAAAATAAAGGAAGGACTGTCAGTTGTGACGCATGAAGCTCAAACTGGTTTTTACATTCTGCTCCAGAAACAGCCCCGCTGCGGCCGCCTTGCTTCAGGACGGCGCCGCGGTGAAGCGGGTCTAAGCGGTTTCCCACGAGGGAAACGGATCACGCCTTCCCTCCACCACGACGCAGAGCTTCGAGATGTCAGGGCCCTTCTGACGGGGACCAAAGATTTCTAATCGGATGAAACCACAACATGTTTGGTTCTGACATCCGTCGGGGGGGCTCACCGGGAAGGGTAACAGAAGTCTCCATTACACCGTCAGCAGCTCAGAACCCCAAATCAATGACCTTTTGACATTAAAAACAGCAAAATAACACGATGAACAGCAACAGAGCCGCCCGCCCTGCTGCTGGAGGACCCGTCGCTCAACCTGCCCGTTCCGTCTGAGCAGGACCACAGGACATCTGCGTTAAACACACTAAGCCTTTACGGGCGGGGATCAGACGACACACAGGGGGGGAAGCAAAGAAACACAGGAATCAGAGTTACACTGTCCACACAGAGGCTCCTGGACCAAGACCAGACCGGGCCGGGTCAGACCAGACCGGCTCTCAGCAGACTAGTTAAATATGTGGTTGTAACAGGCAGATCTGTGCCGAGTTCTAAATAAAAAAACAAAAAAAAGAAGAATAAAGAAACCTGATCGTCACAAATAAAAACTAAAATAAACCCGATCCTGTAAATCTGAGATCTGCATCGTTTTACTCGGTCTGCTGTTTTCCCACCAGGTCTGGTCTGTCAGCCGGCGCCGCCCCACGCGGCCTACATGCCGGCGCTGAAGGAGCGCAGCTCGCGGTGGAAGTGTTGGGTGGGTTCGGACAGAACCACGGAGGAGTCCAGGCAGGGGTGCCAGACGCGGCCGAGGCCCAGCGACACCTCCTTCACCAGGTTGTGGACGGGGTCTCCCTCCACGTACAGGGACTGGTCCGGGTCGAAGTCGATGCTCTCCTCTGAGACGGTGAGGACGCGGAGGCTGGAGCCGCGGAGGCGGGAGATGGCCACCAGGTTGTGGGACCACACCGTGTAACCTGGTGAGAGAGATCCGACAGGAAGCGCCGGCTTGGTCAGACAGGATCGCTGCAAGCAGGGATTCTGCACACCTTTAGCTCCAAGGTTCTCTAGGGCTGGGCGATATGGCTTAAAATAAAATCTCAGATTGCATTATATCAGATTACTGTACTTTTAGGACTATAAGGCGCATTTAAAAATCCTTTATTTTCTCAAAAATTAATGTTGCGCCTTATCTATGATCACTGTTGTGCTTACTGACTGATTTTATGTGGTACAATGCGCTCAAAAATCTGTTAAAATGTGTAAATACGACTTTGGTTAGCAAAGAAGGACCCCTGAGCTGTCTACCAGACTGCCTGACTGTAATGTCTAAACTAGAAGTGCATTCATGTAAGGCAGCCTGGAGTACGCGCTAGCAACAATAAACCTAGTAAGTTAATTCAATATAAAAGTTTATTTAGGCCTTATGGTAGAAACAGGGCAGTGTAGTGCAGCTACTCTGTCCACAGAGGCAGATAGAGAGCTGTGGACGTGGAGGAGAGATATTACAGATTTGGAGGAATATTTAGTGCTCCTTATGGTCCGACACATACAGTAATCAATTTTTCCCCCTTCTTTTCATTTCACAAAAACAAATTATTTTAAAAACTTGCTTCTAATCAGGTAAAACCAGAACAGGTTTGGTTCTGACATCAACAGGAAGTGAGCAGGGTGGCAAGAACACAGAAATATCGGACTTGACAAGAACGCGAGCACGCAGCACGTATGGTGTATTGGAACAGAAGCGTACTTGTGACGTCATGAGACGCGCAGTTCTTTAGCATTTCTTTAACATTCAAAACTATTTATATATTACACCACAATAAATCTTATTGAAATTTTTTTTAAAACAACATTTTTAATTTCTAAAAAGCCTAAAAATTATCTTGCCGCGGTGCATTCTGGGAAAGCGGTCAGTCTGAAGAACGCGCAAGTCTTCTCTGATGCATGCTCGATAAAGAGGGCGGGGCGAGAACAACATCCGGGGATATGGTGCGTTCTCGCTCTGGCGTTCTCGGCAATCGGAACAGTGCTCGGGCTGAGGCTGATGACGTGTCACGAGCACACGAGAACGCTCCTTTTTATTGGATCAGTCCTGTTAGGGTCACACCTGCCATCACAGCAACGACTGATGAACCGGATCTAAGCTCAGCTCTCAGTAGGATTTCCCTGACATTTGCATCCTTTAACTGAAGCCACTGTGTGCAGAGGACCAAAGTGATCTCACTGTATGAAGGTGGCAGACAAGGCTATGAAAAGATTTCACAGCATTATGAGTACAGTGGCCTAGTGAAGATCGCAAAGATGTTGACAATGACATCAACAGTGAAGGAGCTGCAGCAACTTCCAACAGGCAACAATATCCTGCATTTACCAAGGAGGGTCTGATGAAGCCAAACTGGCTTTATAAATGTGCAATGAAATGCTTTTAGCTGCTTTAATATTTAATCCAATAATCCTCAGACTGGCAGGTATCGTCCTGTGAATATCAGCCCCATTTGGCTTGGATATCAGGACAACAGGTGAAAGAGGGATTCGAGTTCTAGCCTTCTCTCTAACAAACTGCTAACATGTGGAATAAATCAGTGACAACTCTTCAAATATAAGAAATTATTAAACAGAACTAATTCAGCTGCGAGTCTAAAATATTTCAACCAACAACTGTTCTCTACTAGGCCAGTGAAACTCCATTAAAGCTACTAGGCTAAATCAAGATTAAAGAAACTATGTACACACAACAACAAAGAGAGAAAAATGGTTGAAAACCATCACCATAAAAATCATTCAATGATTTTTTTTTAGAGTTCAACCAGGATCTTTAATTCAGAGAATCTGGAAAGTAGTTAAATTAGCTTAACTAATTTATAACTACATTTACATTCACACTGCAACTCCGAGTTAGACAAAACGGTATTTCAGAAAATAATATGTAAAGATTGATTTGATAATTTAAACATCAACAACCTTTAGAACACTTGATTTTTAATTCATGTAATTATTTCTCCGGAAATAATTAGAGTTGAATTGGCAATTTAAGATGGAGGAGGGACGCTTTAAGAGGACGGATGACCGGAAGTTATTTTGGGAGCACCTCCAGGTCACGTAGCAATTAGCTTAATATCTTTCTCCTAAGTTCCACAGAATGCCATTAATCACCATTAATGTTCGCTGTTCATGTCCTAAACGCTCGTGGCATTATCGGACGACTGCGGCGCAAACGAAAAAAAACGTAATGTTTAAACAACCTGTAACTTTGGTTAGCGTAGCTTGTAAGCTAGTAGCGTTAGCAACTAACGGACATCTTGTTTAACGGACGTTTTAGTCATATTTCGGTGTAATGGTCAGAAAACATTAACGTCCATCAGTGTTTAACCTCATAAGACACATTTTTACTTTCTTTGCGGTACCATAATTTCACGATACTTTGCACAATCTGAAAGGTTTCTGAAAGGGGAGAGATTGCGCCTTATAGCCAATGTCGAGTTATTACGGTAATTTCACTCCCGGGGTCGAGGGAAGCCCGCCCTCCTTCCGGTGAAGATAGTAGTGGAAAAAACTGTTACGGAGCCTTTTTACAGAGCACAGATGCAGAGGAAATGTCTGAGAGACGTCATGGAGGACGCCCGCCACTGCTTTCCAACATCAGGTTGACATTGCTCTGAGCAATTCCTGTGTCCGTCACACGGAGCGATCTGCCAACATGCAGAGAAAACCCGTGACCCGTCAGCAATGTCAGGAAGAGCTTGATGCACACCTCCTTGGTGTTTCACTGAAAACTGGACCTCAGAGAGCCCCAAGAGGTAAACGCCGACCTGTCCCCACCAGCACAGGACAGACCACGGAGAGCCAGCATGGGGCCGCCTGGAGGTGTGTGTGTGTGTGTGGGGGGGGGGGGGGGGGGGGGGGGGGGGGGGTGATGGGGGCTTTCTGTGTGCACCATCAAAACTGAGAGATTGCTGGAGGAGCAAAAAAAACACCGACACAGTTTTCTGTTTTTTAACATTTCTTCACTTTCCTAACAAGGACTCTTAAAGTCATGTTCTAAATATTTTCAATGCTGTCTAAATATCTCAGTCAGAACGCAAAAGTCTTTTGTTGTGTACATCTATTGTGTTTTTTTGATCACTAAAACAATTTCCGTTGCTTTTTCTTTTTAAACTGATGAAACTGATAAAACTTAATAGACTGAATTGTAGAAAATGGTGGATCTTGAAAGTTCAAGTTGTTGTAGGTTAATGGGCAAAAATGATTTACTCACAAGACATTTAATGGCCTTTCTACTGTTAAAATAATAAAAAAAATCCAGGCGGAGCTTTTGAGGCTTAGGCCTTAAAGCAGAGTTGCCCAAACTTTTCGGTACAAGGGCCAAAACTGTCAAGTCAAAAGGGACCGAGGGCCAAAAAATTAACAACATTTTTTGAAACCAAAAAATTTTGTTAATTTTGTACCTGCTCTACAAAATATGGTCCTCCAAGATCCAAAGGTAAAAAAAGGGTTTTGGTCATTTGTCGTATTAAAAGATGGTCATCCAGTTTGCAAATTATTTTGAATAATTTAATTTGACTCTTAACAATAATAAACGGAACTATTTTTGGTCAGGCAATATAACAACAGTATTTGGTTATTCTTTGAAAACACTTGCTGTAATTAGCCCATTTTAATAATTGAATTCAAGGCACATGGACCAAAGTCTGCATTTGAATAATCAAATATCATTGGATATGTGTTACTATGAAATTAAAGAGTAAGTCAAAAATGTGTTTATTAAAAGATTAATACTTTGTGTTGTACTAAACATTTTCAATTGCTGGATTTTAACTTTTCTGTAATAATTGTGCCCAATTTAAAAACTAAAATCTTCCATCTGCATCAGCCACCTGTGCTGGTGAAATGCAGGGGGGGGGGGGCACAAACGGCCCCCGGGCCACACTTTGGACACCTTAAAGGGTTAAACCCCTCATTAAACCCGGTAACACTGTAAACACCAGAGTTAATAATGGGTGGGTTTAACTTTTATTCATTCCTATCAATCATTCTACACTCACCGGCCACTTTATTAGGGACACCTTGCTAGTACCGGGTTGGACCCCTTTTGTCTTCAGAACTGCCTTAATCCTTCGTGGCGTAGACTCAACACTGGAAACCTTTTGTCAGGTGTGTATCTGATAAAGTGGCCGATGAGTGTCAGTTATAATTCTTAACCTAAAAGCCTCCTTTCTTGATGTTCAACAACCTTAAAATAGTTAAAATATTAAAAATAAAGCGCTTACATTAAGTGATGCAGATTAAAGCAGCTACTCCCACAGCTGCGGCTGCGTTGCTGAGGAACACGGGTCATGATGCGGTCCTTGAACTCACCGTGTATCACCAGGACCGCCAGCTGAGTGCACCTCCACGCCAGCAGGACCAGGGGGTCCTCGTTGCGGTTGACGCTGAGGTCGGGGAAGCCGGGGCCGTCCCTGAGGAGCAGGAAGTGGGTGAGGGTTTTGTTGTACTGCTGGGAGATGAGCTCCAGGGTGGCGTCGTTCACCAGCGTGCTGTAACTGTCCAGGTGGAGGCGCTCTAGAGGCAGGCTCGGCTTTAGGACCCTGAGGAGCTCTGAGCTGTCCACCTCCAGAGCCATTATGTACACTCGCAGGTTGGCGCTGACGCGCACCTGGGGAGGATGAGGGAAGCTTGGTTAGCGTCGCTTTGAGTCTACAGAGCAACAGCCACGGCGCCGCTAGCTTACCAATGCCTTCCAGTCCTCCTCTTTGGCTGTGTCCTCTAGTGGTTTGAACTCCAGGGCGGCGCCGTTCAGCAGCAGGGAGAGGCGATGGAGCGGAGCTCGTCGTGGAGATGCCAGCAAACCACAGAGCTCGGGCGTAAAGTCAGAGAAATCCAGAGCTAGGGAGTGAAGGTTGGAAAGCCGATCCAGCTCCGACGGGGAGATGAGGGGGCCTGAGGAGGAAGGGTGAAAGGGTTAAAAACGCTGCCGACACCGGCTGCAGCTGTTCCTCAGCCATCGAACAGAAACAAATACAGACCAAGCTGGTGGTCGAGCAAACTGAGGTGTTGCAGCGTCTCAGCTGAAGGATTGGACAGGCAGGCCAAGGAGCAGGGAGTCACCAGGCCCAGCATGAAGCTGCAGGACAGCCACCGCAGCTGGCGGCTGTTGGACAGCAGCTCCATGAATAACTGCTGGATTCTGTGGGAGAGGAACCAAGATGCCAGTTAGCCGCGTTACTTTAACCCGACTGAACCTGCAAAAGATTCTGAGCCATTCTGCAAACATCTCGGTCTCTGAAAGAACGGGTTGGGGCGATCGCTTCCTTCATCCAGTAGATTCCCAGCTTCAACATCCACTGACTTCATCAGAGTGAGTATACAGGTGTGTAGAAACACAAAGCAGAAAGACAACAGAAACGACCTTAGAGAGACTAACTGAAGTCCATCACCCTACAAAGAGAACGCAGCTGTCTGAAACGTGGAAACCTTTTCAGACAGCTGCAGAAATCCTGTGGAGTAGACGTCCCGGCTAGGGTCGTCAAAATAATCGATACCTCGAAAGAATCAATGATAAATAAAGAAAATAATTATACAACGGTGTTCATTTGTGTCTGAATCACTATAGACCGACCCGTGTCTCTGTTATTGTGTCTCTGTTATCACAATAACAGAGACACAATAACAGAGACACCCAACCCGAACCCTGACCCTCCCTGCAGACGCGCAGCTGCTGCTGGAAGCCTAAAGTCTGTTAAGCTGTCGAGTTCAGCCAGAAGAACACGAGACGCTCTGATAAAACTTTCCCTACAGGAAAACACCAAATGCTGAATGATGCTACATGCTAAGCTAATGTTACAATGATGTCTGAGAACATAAGCTAACGCTATCAGTGTGCTGATCCCAAACACAGCCGCAGACCTTCTGAAGATGGACTGAAAACGAGAAGAACCCTGGTGTTGTGGCGGTCTAGTCAAAGTCCAGAACTCAGCCTTCAGGGAGCTGTGCAGAAACCCCAATGAGCTGAAGCAACGCTGGAAAGAGGAGTGCATCAGAATTCCTCCACCACGATGTGAAGGAAAGCTGAATCTTGGGGTGTGCTGATAATTATGAGCCTGGATTGTTACGTCTTGACGGAAACATTCAGACCGTGGCAGATTTGACCCGATTCTACCAACTGAACAGGAGCACAGCTGCCAGGCTTTCTTACTCGTTGATCTTTTTGTCCCCCTGGTGGATCTGGTGCAGGTTGGAGCCGTCCAACAGTCCCTCCTGCTGCAGGATGAAGGTGTCTCCGTACAGACTCAGCCTCTGCAGGTTTCTGCAGGAGAAGAAGACCAGAAACCGTCATGTTGATGGGAAAACACCGTGACTTGGTATTGTTCTGTCAACTTCACGGCACCGGACCGCCGGTCTGGACCCAGCCCAGAGGGACGCCTCAGATTGTTTCATTTACCAACAGCAGGATGCGTCACTGACCATCGCTTCATATCCTGCTACCTGAAATGAATCAGCTGAGCTTCCAGCACTTCCTGCTTCCCTCTCCCAGACTTCAGGGACCGCTTTTTACTTCATTACAGTGATAATTGTGTTTTATTGCAGTGATTTTTATTCTTCTGTCTGATTTTGTTCGGCCCTCTGTGCTGCAGTCATGTTTTAAATTAAGGTGAACTGACTCTAAAGGCCACAGGGCACCAAATGACCTGCACCATGTCTGCAGGACCAGGGCCGCGTGCTCGCCTCGTATTCAGACGTCCCACCCAGCGAAGCGTGCATCGTGATGAAAGCAGCCACTTCCTGAGCAACAGCTGCCGCCTCGGCTTTTGTTTTCTCTAAAGTGAAACCAGCGAAGAGGCTGTCTGGATTACAGGATGCGTCGACCGACAGACCACAGATCGGAGCGCTCTGTTTCCTCGCTCACCTCTTACCAACAAGTCAAATTCAGAAGTACGGCTGGGCCACAAATCCATTTAATCGATTAATTAGAAGTTACAATTTAAACAGGATTTTAATTTACCAATGAACTCACTGGGCTTCCATGAAGAGAACAGCAGCAATGCTGAACATGTTTAAGAAAATGAAACTTTTTTTCACCATGAGACCAGGCACTTTAATCTATTCATTTACTTTTTTAAAGTTAGTTTGAAGTTAAACAAGTGAAGTGAATTCTGTTCTCAGCTCACTGTTAAAACCACCAGCAGCAAACATTCAGTTATATTTTCATTGTTAACGGCAGGGCGGCCATCTTGTTTCTCAGCTTTGATTTAGTTGCACTTGAATTCAGATCAACTCCCAGACGCAATGCTTGACATAAAAGCAAGTTTTTAAAATAATTTCTTACATTATTTTTGTGAAATTTTTAAAAATTGATTAATCAGAATTGGTATAATTACATCTGAGATTTTATTTTTAAGCCATATCGCCCAGCCCTAGCATCTGGTCTTCTCCCCATTTATTAAAATGAATCAGACCACCTATTAAAACTAAATATTTGCAGAGGTTTTGGACCATAAATGCATCGACTAATGACCTGAACTATAAGGCAGTTTCCTTAGTTTAATAAAACTCTGATTAAGGCCAGGGCAGATGCTCTAATGAATAAATGGACATGATAATGTACTTCCTTCACTTCCTGATGGATTCAAGGTTAGTACCTCCATTAAAAAGACCTGCGGCTCAGTTTTCTCCTTAATGCATTACAGTTCTTTGACTAATTAGCATTTTTTATTCTAATTCAGACTGTGCAGCTCAGAGAAAAACAGGCAGGAAAAGCCTGATTGATGCCTCGTTAAGACAAACGTGTTTGATCACCAAGCTTCACGTTAAAGCCACACTTTAAACAGAACCGCAGAAGAATAGCATCCAGTAATCTTTTCACGGTTCAGATAAAAGCCGCATCAGTACAGGCGTCTGGCATTTTAAAAGTGCAGTGATGATCAACGCTCACGCCTAAAACAGAAACTGCCAAACGGAGAGAAACGATTAGAAACACGTGCGTACAGCCGACCAGACGTTAGCACAACAAAGTAAAAGCCGCTGAATGGGGGCCGCGTCGGTGCTAGAAAGCACTACGGCACCTAAAGGGGAACATTGGAGAAGGCATCAGCCATCAAAAGGAACGTTTCTGCAGAATGGAGCTTCTTTATGATGATAATTATCATATGCTGCTCAGCTGTGGTCATAAGTGACAGTTTGTAACAGCAGATCACTCTAATCTGCACATAAGGTGTAGATGTGTGTGTTTGTGCTGATATCAGCGGGTCAGAGGCAACAAAGGGTCTCTGCAGCGCTGCTTTGTATCCTCTGGTTTTCAGACCAGCCCCTGACCTCACACCGACACCAAAAACACACAGAACCGCTTTCAGTGACCCGCCAAGCAGTGGCAGGACTGCTGATGAATTAAAAATGTCTGCGGATGTAAGCCTGCTGTCAGCTCTACAGCAAGGAACCACGCAGCAGAAGCTGGTGTCTGACTCACAGCTTCACTGAAACAGTGACTTTTAAAGGATGTAGATTATCTCTGGTTATGAAACCTAAAACGCATGGATCAAAAAATACAGTTCAAAGTCTTCAGCTGATCCAAAATGCTGCAGCAAGAGTTCTGATAAAAATCAACAAGAGGGATCATATTTCTCCCATTTTAGCTTCCCTTCATTGGCTTCCTGTTAAATCAAGAATAGAATTTAAAATTCTTCTTCTAACGTATAAAGCCCTTAATAATCAAGCTCCATCATATATCAGAGCTCTGATTACACCGTATGTTCCTAACAGAGCACTTCGCTCTCAGACTGCAGGTCTGCTGGTGGTTCCTAGAGTCTCTAAAAGTAGAATGGGAGGCAGATCCTTTAGCTATCAGGCTCCTCTCCTGTGGAACCAACTCCCAGTTTTGGTCCGTGAGGCAGACACCCTGTCTACTTTTAAGACTAATCTTAAAACCTTCCTTTTTGACAAAGCTTCTAGTCAGAGTGGCTCATGTTACCCTGAGCTATCTCTATAGTTATGCTGCTATAGGCTTAGGCTGCTGGAGGACATCAGGGTCTATTTCTCTCACTCTACTGATTTATCCTATTGTTCTCCAATTTGCATTGTTTGTTATTTCATATTTTAACTTTTTATTCTCTGTCATTTTTCTCTTCATAGAAGGTACACCTGGTCTGGCGTTCTGTTAGCTGTGACATCATCAGGGGAGGCAGATCATCCTCTATTACCATCTAACATAGAAAGTACTCCTGGATCAATGTGAGCTTCTGTGCTTTCTGTGTCTCTGCTCTGTCTTCTCTAAGCCCCAGTGGGTCGAGGCAGATGAGCGTTCACACTGAGCCTGGTTCTGGTTCTGCTGGAGGTTCTCCTCCCTGTTAAAGGGGAGTTTTCCTCTCCACTGTCGCTTCATGCATGCTCAGTATGTATCAGGTCAACTTTCTGACCAACCTGGAGGATCTGATGGAATCTGACTTTGAAAAGAGCCTTGAGATGACGTGTTGTGGATTGGAGCTATATAAATGAACTGAACTGAGTTGAATAGATCAATAATCCTGAGTGCAATGTTGCAAACCCTGGTTATATTTGTGGAGCCCCTTTGAAATGTATATTAATAGAAATATTAGACATATTTGACTTTATTATGCTGATTGATAACAATTAAAACACCTAATGCTATATGAGGGGTCTGTTCAAAGTGGACAGCAAGGTGGTTATCATGTCATTAGAAATATGTCCCACATGACCATTCAGGAGTGAATATGAATGTTTATCTCCCATCTCTGCATTTCCAGGTGTCTCAGTATTTAAACGCTACAGAGTCATTTCCTTCCCCGCTCCAGAGATCTTTACTCCTTAGAAACTAACAAAGGGGCAAAAGGTAATCTGGGATTCAATATTTAATGTAAGAAGGACCTTCATAATCAGCTATTTAATGTTTTCATAAACTCTAAACTAGATTTCAAAGAACCTGTAATGACTAAAGTAAAGTAATGAACAGAAGAGATGCATTGATGAGGCCTTTTGGACCCAACAAACCCAGTAAATGTTTATGTCTCTGCTGCTCTTGTAAACAGCGTCAGTGATGGTGTGTTCTGCATATTTCCTAAAATCACCCACTCTGCTGCTTTTCATTCTTTTCATAAAGCTATTTTACTAACTTGCCACTAAAATATTGTACTAACTGTACAGTATCCTGCAGTCTCCTAATCTTCTTTGTTTTATCTGCTCCCCTGTGGATCTGCATGCGTCAGTTTAGCTTCACTTTGCTGCTGCACACCTCGATTTACCAACTGAGGGACAATAGAGGCTATTTCTATTTGATTCTATTCTGACCTGATGATCCAGAGTCAGAGTTGGTTTGTACAACTGAACGAGGAAAAAACGTGCTTCCGGTTCTTTGATGGTTTTACAGCAAAAAGGAAATAAAGCCTAAAAATCAGCGGTCCAACTTTGATCTAATTTCCATTAAACGTTAAATTAATGCTGCGTTAATAAAATGACAATAGTGCCACAATTAGTGACGTGTTGGCGGAGGAAGATGAGGCAACGCGAGAAAAGCTGCACGTTTAGGACAGCGCAGCCTAATCCAGGCCGGGTTAGACCAAAACACTGGACCGGTCCGGGTTCCGGTTCCCTAGAACCAGGGTTCCCTGGAACCAGGGGCCCGGGAGCCGCGCTGCCCAGCGGAGGCAGACTTCGCGGTCCTCCGCAGACCGGACCCGGTTACGTAACTCCCGCAGCCGGTTTGCTTACAGTCAAAGCTGCGGACCTTCCGCTCCAACATGTCCGCTACTTTCCGGGGGTCGCTCCCCGCAGCGCAGGCCTCTGGCCCCGGACTCACCTGTTGTTCCGGATGCTGGTGAACACACACAGGACCTGGTCCAGGTAGGTGGCCATGGCGTCCCTCCACCGCTCCGACAGCCGCTGCGGGTCGCCCTCCTGCCCGCCGGGCGGCTGCTCCATCCCGGCGGCCGGCGGGTCGTTGCTCAGCGGGCTGAGGTTCCCTTCCACCGGCGCCAGCTCCAGCTGCAGCTCCCGCACGAAGGAGCCGAACTTCCGCATGAGGAACTCCAGCTTCGGCGTCTCGCCGCCGCCGCCTACCCGCAGCTTGAGCTCGGTCCACAGCGCGGGGTAGAACAGGCACTCCCTCCAGCGGGAGCACACGGCCGAGGCCCGGAGCTTGTCCCGGTCGGACAGAAAGGAGAAGATGTGGACGATGAGCTCGCTGGGTAAAGCCATGGCTCCGACACCGCCGCACAGAGCCATGGCGACCTGGGAGAGCACCGAGCGCTTAGAACAGCTGTAACCGTTTGTTGGTTTAACGACGCAGCGGCGGCCGGCCTCCTTCCTCTCCTTGAAAACAAACCGTTCTTTTTTTTCAGCTTCGCCTTCACTACCGGACCGAACCACTTCCCCCCGGGATGCGGGGGGCAGCACGGGCATTACACAAACACAGGATTGTTTATTTAACCTAAACACGTCTATATATTTTTATTTGTGTTCCTAAAACCTGGTAGGATTTTACTTATAAATTAATTTAAACTCCCAGTGTGTTTCCTGCTGGCGTCCTGAATGGTTCCGTCCGGAGCCGCTCGTATTTTTGCCATATCTCTGTTGTCCACCAGGGGGCGTCGGGGAAGAAACGGAGAACCTGGAGCCAACACGTGATCTTTATTTTGGTGTTTGTTTCCAGCATGACGCGCCCCACGGACGTTCACACCCCACTGCAAAAATCTGACGCAGGGCTTCATCTGGTGGGCAAACCAGTGCAGCAGTGACTGGGACCCAAATGATGTCACCTCCAAAAACATGGCGTTCTCTTGCCTTCTGCAATTAAATTTAACTTCAGTCCGATGCATTAAGAAAATAAAACACTTTAAGGATAGTACTGCAGCTACAACAAAAAGTGTAACGTTTGGAAGTTTGAAAAAAAAATGCGAGTCCCATTTTATGTACCTTCCATTCTATTAGAATATATATTTTTTTGTTTAGTTATCAATATGGAAAAACAAGTGTATGGGCAGCAAATTGTAAACAGAAGCACACAGATACAGTTAAATGATGGCGATTAAAAAAAAATACATAAAATGGAGACTATATACTGCTTGAAATTCAAGGATGTATACACAAAGTAAGAAAACTACACAGTTATGAATACACAACATGCAGATTTTATTATATTTGTTAAAATTCTGACAAGGAGCCACAAGTGGAAAATGACGAACAGCCTTTTCTCTGATCATCGCTGATCATCCTATTTCTTATAGCTCCAACTGTTAGATGACAGCTTAAAAAACAGCCGATCATTTCCTTCATCCAAATACGTGTGTTGTTGCTTGCCAGGTGAAAAGATGCAACTCTCAAGATAAGGACTGTTTATAAAATGGATCTATATGTGAACACTCCAAGGCTTCACCGGAACAAAAGAAACAGTTTGGTAGCCATCAAATAAAATATAATTAAAAATACAAGTCAAATAAGGTTTTATAAAGTATAGCATATAGAATACAATAAAGTACATACATATATGGTATATAGTACAAAATGTCAGAATTTTATTTTAATATTTAATTTGATTATTTTGTTTTCTTCAATAAAAAAATATTGTGAACGTCTTCCATTTTGCCTGTTATTGTTATTTATTATTTCCTTTTAATTAATTAATTAATTAATTAATTTTCCTTTGGTTATTTCATTGTCATATTTCCATTTGGTTTCCTCCTTGTGATTGCGTTTCTCCTGTTGTTTACATTGCTGGTGTCGCTAAGACGTAGCTGTAAATATAAAGGTGATTTTCTTTTATTTTGGTTGGAAATGTGCTGTTGTGGCGCAGTTATGCAGTTTTGTGTTTTAAGCAGCAGGGGGCAGCAGAGGGCATGAATTAAACAGGCCTTTCCAGTCATTGTCCGCTTCTTTGATGCAGAGGACGCGGGTTCGACTCCCGGTTTAGTCAGGAAGAGCATCGGGCATAACAACTCTGTCAGACATGTGTGGAATTTTATTGACCTGCTGTGGTGACCTCTGAATAAGTGAGCCGCTAAATGAATTTAAAAAAGGGGTTGGTGAGAATGTTATGACGCCATGTGCACAGAAGGGGGTGACAGGGAGTAATGCAGCCTAATAACCATATGTAAAATACTCAAGTCTGTGTACAAACCTAAAAGTACGACCAACGGGGCCCGTTGAGGTGGTAGGGGGGCATGGTCATTAACACCTCTGGGCAGATGCTCTTCTCCTTCATTGGATAGGCACTCTGCCAGTGGGGGGAGGGGGAAAGGAGGGGGAGTAGGGACCTACCCAGCCTGGATGTCTACTGTCGAATGTATGGTGAGTTGTTTGAACGTTAGTGTTGGGGAGGGATTAAATCTACGGGAGGGGGGGGGGGGGGGGGGTTGGGGGCGTTGACGTTCTGGTGGGCTTGTGTCCGGCCCCCTGTCCCGGTCCTGGTCCGTGTCGTCTTCCGGTGCGGGTTTCACCTGGGGGTGGGGTTTGGGATGGCTCGTGCGGGCCGGCTGGCCAGTGTCCCCCCCTCTTATTATTATTATTATTATTATTATTATTATTATTATTTATTTATTTATTTATTTATTTATTTATTTAGTTTAAGTAGGCTTGGTGGGTGGGCTGGGGGGGGTTGAGGTGTTGGTCCTGGTGGGTGGTTGGCTGGCGGGCCCTGCGGCCTCTCCCTGTCCCCCGGGCTACGGTGGTGCCGCTGGCGGGGCCCCCTTCTCTGGGTGGAGCTTTCGGGGAGCGGGGGTGCCTATTGGAGTCAGTAGGGGAGCTGGCTCCCTGGGTTGGCTTCCCAGTCATTTGCTCCCCATCCCCGGACTCCTCCCTCTGCCTGCTCCATCACGCCGCCACACATGTAGGTCATGTGGGAGGGGGCGTTACTGGAGGTTGCCACTTTCTGGTGACGCCCCTCTCCTCTCCCCAATTTTATCATGCATCTTAGACACTTTCACTTCAAACATTTTTCACATCGCACACTCATATAGGCCATGGTAGGGGGGGGTGGGGGGAAGACGTCTGGGGGGGGGCTTATGTTGTGTGGGCCTCACCTCGGACGGCTCCCTTCACCTCCTCTCCCACTTAGACATTGAGGGTTCTGGGCAGTCACACGGAGGGGGTGCGCTGGCAACAGCTACCTTCCGGAAGGGGGGTGGGCTGTGCCGTGCATCCCCTTCGGCGCTCCCAGTTTTTAAACGCACTTGAGAACAACATGCAACAACACAACATTTGAGCGGGCGTAGGGAGGGTCGGGGTCTTCTGCACACCCCCGTTCTCCGATGGCGGCAAGGAGTCTGGGGCCTGGAGCGGGCCACTGTGTCCGGGGTCTTGGTGGGGGGCTGCGGTGTGCAGTCAGCGGCTTGCCAGGTCTGGGGCTGATACCTCTGCTCCCCCCAGGGGGCGGGGGGCAGGGATGGCAAGGGTAAGGTGGGGGGAGGGAAGGGGTTTATTAGGTATTTAGGGGGAGGGGGGGGGCTCTGGCCAGGTGGCTCGTGCGGGTCGTGTTGGCCCGCCCTCTTGGGGGGGCCCGGTCCGGGGGGCGTCTGGTCTGGGGCCGGGGCCGGGAGTCGGGCACAAGCAGTCGTATAGTCGATTTGGGGTGACCCCCCCCCCTTTGGTCAGTGTTGGATGTGAGTGTTATGTGGGAATGTGTGTACAGCGTCCTTTTTTTTTTTTTTTTTTTTTTTTTTTTTTTTTTTTTCTCTGTGTGTGGTGAGTGGGGCACAAGGGAGGGATGGGGTGAATGAGTTGTTTTTTTTTTTTTTTTTTTTCTCCAGGTATGGGTGTGGTCCGCTCCCTCTCCCAAGAACATCTCAAGTCTCCGCTAGGTGCGGAGCCCATCCCCCCACGTCCTGCCCTCCTCCACTTCGTTGGCGGGCGCCTTGGCCCCCTGGCGCGTTGGTTGGCTTCGGGTTTGGGGCGGGTTCCCGGGCGTGCGCCGGCCCACTCCCGGCGGCCTCTTCGCGGGGCCTGGCCCCCCGGGGGGCGGCCGGGGCCCTTGTCGCGGGGGCGGGGCGCCCCTGGGGCCTCTGGCCCTCGGGGCCCATGGCCGGGTCCACTTCAGCGGGGCTAGCTGCCGGCGGAGCCCACGGGCTCGTCTCCGCGGCTCTTGGGGGCGTCGGCATAGCGGTGGCTGGGGGATTTCCTCGGGGTCGTCTCTGCTCCTTCCTTGGGGGGGGGGTGTTGCGGATATCCTGTGTCGGCCCCTCCTGGGCGACCTGCTTTAGGGGCCCCTTTGGGAGTCCGGGGTTACGGGTCCCCTGACGCCTGTCTCTGTGCTCGGGGAAGGTGGGTCTTCGGTTCTCCACAATCACTATCAAACTATTTCTGGATAATCTTCACCTAAACTAGTGCACTTTCATATCTCCCACAGGTGCTGGGTCCCAGGTATTAAGTGTTCACTTATATACAGTAATCTTACAATGTGTTTATTTATTTATTTATGTTCTTTCACTTTCTTTTTTCAAATATCACATTACACATGTCAGCTTACATAATAATATATATGATTTAGCAATGGCATCTAGGTGTTATTCGAGTGTAGCTGTTGCTTTATGTCTGTTGGTTGTGCTGTTCTTTTTGTGTCTCTTTCCAGGTGATGGAGCAGACAAAGAAGGTTTTATCACTCTCTCCCTTTTATCTCCTCTTTCTTTCACCTCTAATCTTTTTTTTCTTTTCTTTCACTTTTTCTTCTTACTTTAGTCTACCATTGTCATGTCCATATAATTTGAAATTCTCCTTGCAGGAATCATAATAAAGTTATTTACAAGCATAAATCAAGTGGAGCACAATGGCGAAAGCTGTTTGCTCCACTTGTAAAAGCAAAATCTGTCGAGCTCTATCTGGCATTGAGACATCAATTCCTATTGCCACATTGCTAGACAGGACACTGGGAAAAAAAAAAAAAAAAAAAAAAAAAAAAAAAAAAAAAAAATAAAAGTACGACCACAAAATACTTTCGTATAGAACAGCAAACACGTGGGCATATAAACTGCAGCCAGCCTACAGTTATACAAGTGGAAAACCTCTTTATAATCGTACAAAACCTCCACCACCATGTTTGACTGTAATTATGATGTTATTTTCTTATATGCTGTGTCACTTTTACTCCAGATGAAACGGAAAGCACACCCTCCAGAAAGTTCAACTTTAACTCGTCAGTCCACAGAAAATTTCCACAGAAGTCTGGAGCATCATCGTGTTTTTTTTTTTCTTCAAAGATGCAAGATTGTTTTGCCCTTAACTTTTTATCTTTTGGCCAAAACTACACAAATGTTGGACTAAACTATTTTAGATCAGTGACTATAAAGGATTTATTAATTAATTGTATTTTTTCCCAGTGTGGACCATTTTCTTTTTCATGTTATTCAATTTGCATCCGAGAAAAGGACCAGGTGACGTCAGCTAATCCGCACAAGATGCTTCTTTACACCCCAGAGGTGTTAGACAGACTTCTCAGGGAAAAGGCTGTTATACAAAGAGTTCAACGTGAAGTGAATACAGAGAAGAACCACCCGATGCCAGCTAATCAGCACAAGACGCCTGCCTTCACCACAGATGGCTTCAATAAGCCTCTACAGAAAATATCTTTTATGGAAATAAAAATCCACCGACTTGAAGTTAATGTGGAGGTTAACGCTGGAGATGGGAATGATACAACTGTGCCCATGATTCCAAACCGTGACAACCAGCTCAATGGTGATAACCGATGGAAATAGGAATAATCTAGAACACTCTGGGCGCGAGGCCAAAAGACCAGAGAAGAACCCCACACCTAGATAAGGAGAGCTGGCCGATATTACAGAGAAGTGTCCCGCTGTCCCAGGGGAAAGGAGACGGCAGTGCGCTGTTCTCACAACAAATTATAGGAGTGAACGAGCTGGAAATGTTGGAATTCCACTTCAAAACAGATTTACACCACTTCAGCATTACACCCAGTAAAATAGTCCATCTCCTGACAATAATCTGTGTTGTAAGCGGTCTGCTCCTAAGCTGCCAGAGACACGGCGAGCCACAGGTCTGCAAAGCTTAATATTATGCAATGCAGCTTTAAAGGTGATTAAACACTTCTGTAACAAGATGATTTATGACTGTAACCTGGTGTCTGATACCTTGGAGAGCCTTCTAGAGATCACGGAAGAGCGCCCACCCTGGAAAAACTCATAATACACACTGAAGCCTTGGGTGACGCTGTCAAGAAAAAAGTCAGAAGTATTGAAATATATTCATCTGCTAAATATGGCTGAAGGTCTTAATGTCAAGGTGTTTCTGAGCTGACCTCACATGGCCATTTATTGTGGAGATGAGAATTCTGATGCTTAAAAACTGCAGTAAAACATCAGTGACCTTCACTGACAACTTCAATATTTTCTGATAGAAAAGACACATTTTCAACAGAGACTTTTTCTCTCTGAACAGGTCAGGTGCAAAACTTCTCATCTTCTATTCTGTGAGCCATGCACCATCAGCTTTGTCCTTCAACAAAGTACAGCAAGTGCATAAACAGATAAACCTGGTACAGCCCGAACAAGCCAAGACAAAGATAGCCAAAAAGATGAGGAAGAAAGAGCCTTCTTCACTACTACAGGATGAATCACCCCAGATCTCAACAGGACCAAAAGTGGAACCCCCTGTAAACCCAACAAAGAACTGAAACCCTCCTCCCCTCAGACCCCAGCCCAGACTGCACCCACCTCCCCACTCAGCCCACATGTCCCTTTCCTGGATTTCACCAACAACATGAAAGAGGGTTTTAAGATTACAGCTGACATCTTCTCCTCACAGTCACCCTGAGAGCCCAGGCTCTGCTACCAAACCAGCATCTTCCAAAAACCTCCTAACCCATCTCCTCCACATATCAAGGATGATGAACACCTCAGATCACTTCACTGTGACATACACTGGGCTCCAGTCATGACTTTATCAGAAATGTTAACTTCCAGGAAAAACTTGAGCCCCTGATGGGAGATAGCTGTAAAATATCTGTGATGATGCACGGCAGAAAGAACAAAGCTAAAAGGATAACAAAGAGGAATAAACGATCATACTTAGAAATCATACATTGTCACAAACAACCAGCCAGACACAATATCAACCACTAAGTCATATAAACTGGCTTTATTAAACATTAGATCTCTGTCAGGAAAATCCCTTTTAATCAATGACTTCATTATTGACAATAATCTTGATGTAATGTTTTTAACAGAAACATGGTTACATGAATTTAATGAAGCAGTTATTCTGATGGAGTCGTCTCCTCCAAACTACAATTTTCTTTGTGAGAGCAGACAGCAAAGGAAAGGTGGAGGAGTGGCAACATTGTTTAATGATTCACTAAAATATAAAAAGGTGTTTTTGTAAAAAATCTACTCTTTTGAACATTTGGCTCTCCAGGTAAAGGGCCCGGTACGAACTATGTTTCTGAATGTTTACAGGCCTCCTAAGTCCACATCAAACCTTTTCAATGATCTTAGTGACCTGCTGTCTGTGATATGTGTTGATTATGACTGTTTAATTATTGTAGGAGACTTCAACTTTCATGTTGACAACCCTGAAGACAGAAGAGCAAAAGAACTGTGTGACACACTTAGAAACTTTGGTTATATTGAACATGTTAAACAGGCAACACACAAACAGGGACATATTTGAGACTTAATCATCACTAAGAGTCGAAACCTTTCCTGAACATTTAAGATGAATCTATATTGATTTTGCATTTTTGGATGATGATTCTCACTCTGGCTCTCTGGAGTACCAGGGCCTAAGACAACCCAGTGTGACACTTTCTAGACTGAAAACCGTTTAATTACCTTGCTTTTGGATGTGTTCTTGAATTTCTGTAGATCGTAGCATAAGCACTGCTTTTTCAGATCTTTCAGTCAACTTTTCAATTCAGTTTTATTTATATAGCACCAATTCACAACACACATCATCTCAAGGACCTTTACAAAGTCAAACTCAGTGATACGTCCAGACAGGTTGGTCATAAAGTTTCCTCTCTAAGGAAACCCAGCAGGTTGCATCAAGTCTCTCCAAGCAGCATTCACTCCTCCTGAAAGAGCGTAGAGCCACAGTGGACAGTCGTCTGCATTGTTGATGGCTTTGCAGCATCCTTTATGTTGTTGGACAGGTTCTATTTATAAGATTTATTGATTCTAGAGGATTTGGAGTATCAGGCCTGAGTGTGGCTGGTAAAACTGAGCTGGGTTTCCAAAAAGAAACTGTTGAATCACATTATTCCTGATAACAAGGGGAGATTCTCACAAGGGACCAGTTTGATGTACATAGTATTTTTGTTTCCTTAGCAAATGAAACCGGTACTTTAAAACTGCATTTTGTATTAATTTATCTTTCTCTGATATTAAAAATTGTTTGCGCTGGAAAACTGGGAAAATTCACAATGTTAATGCAAATTTCAGAAGAATTAAGTCATTTCTGTGACCAGGGGACACAGCCATAATGGTCTGCACCTACAGCAACAGATTGAGAAGGATTTCCTGGGACATTTTGTGGTGTTTTACGGTAGCTTTACAGCAAATGAAAGCAGTGTAGAGGTCAGGTTAATGTAAAACCTGACTGATAAGGCATTTTATGGTGTTAATTCAGATTAAAATCTCTCCTTTTCAAATCAGTGAATACAGAAACAACCATTTTGCTCCATGATAATGAGACCCTCCTGGCCCCGTTTACGGTAACATGGCATTGTGACAGTCTGACAGAGAGGGCAGGGCAAACCAAGACTGGAGCGAGTACGTGTCGGGCATGGGAACACTCTGTCAGCATCATAGTTTGAATCCCACCGTGTTCCTTGTTTTGTCTGTCTGACCTTTTAACTCCTTTACGTCATTTACTAACGGTGGTGAATTAGAATTGTGAGAAGCAAGATCCAAAATGGGCCGGGTTCCCCAGGGGTTTGGCAAAAACTCGATTTTTTATGAAACTATGAAATAAAAAGTAATTTTCCAATTTGGTGTGTTTTATCATTTTTGTAAGAAACTTTTTTTCTCATGGACATTTTCTGTTCATTTGCTTTTAATTTAGTTTCTTTATTTTTGTATATTAATTTGTACAATGCCTTACAGCATTGTATACATCCCTAGGAGCCTTTTTGCTGTGTGTAATCTTAGAACCACGGGCTTCAGTGAATTACACCTGGATTTTGTTGATAGATGGACGAAAGGTTGTGCAGAAATTTGCAGCAACAGGATTCATAGCTTCTCTAAATGATTTACAATTAAACATCTGAAAAGTGCGGAATGCTTTTATACAGCTAGACCCAGATATTTAAATGCATGTATAGCCTTTATGTTCCTCCCTATCTCACACGTAATCAGAGTAAACCTTTTCTGTTTTATGTCAGTTAAGATCGCCTAAATAATCTTCTAAATGCCATGTCATTTTATTATGTTCTCAAAAGGCAGAAGTCTACATAGAACAAGATTACGATGACTTTAAGTAGCTAGCCTAGATGTGGATGCCATGGCCTTGGAAACCTCTGGTGGTTTAATTCACACTATTTGAGTTAAAAGGAGTCCTGGACCAATATGGTCTGCAAGGCCACTCAGAGAAGAAGAAGCCATTACTCCAAATAAAGCCCTGATCTCTGTCCCATTGGAAACTTCTGAACAAAGTTGAAAATGTGTGAGAGAGAGAGAGCAAGGTGGCTTACAAATCTGACCCAGACTCATTTCCACCAGTTCTGTCAGGAGGAACGGGCCATTGATTGAGCTTTGTGGACAAAAGGCAAATACTATCTGTGGAGAAAAACTAGCACTGCAACAAAAATTTTGGCATGTGGTTTAAGTATGGTGGTGACAGTATCATGCTGTGGGGATGCTTTTTGCAGCAGGACAACCGTAAACATACAGCCAGAGCTGCGATGGAAAGGCTTTGATTGAAGCATATTAACGGGTTGGAATGGACCAATCAAAATTGAGACTTTGATCTAATTGAGAATCTGAGGCAAGACTTGAAAGTTGGTGTTAATCTCCATTAATCTGACTGAATTTGAGTTTATTTGCAAAGAAATGGACGTTTTGTTCATCGTGCAGCTGACTTAGACTTAGAGACTTAGAGACTTAGACATCTTTATTTGTCATTTTGTATGTACAGAGTGCATACAGAACGAAATTTCTTTGCATACAGCTTGTAAATTACAGTATAAATTGCATCAGTGATTAAAAAGTAAACAATTGAAATGTAAACAATGCAGGAGAAAGAGAACAGTGTGCGATCACGGTGTACAGGAAAATATTTAAAACCATTTGTATGTGCAGAAATGATGGTGTAAAAGGCATTTGTGCAAAAATGCATTTAGAAACTACAAGTTCGGCAGCATTTGTAATGCTAGATAGAGACGCAGTGATGCAAATGTGCAAATGTGGTGCAGGGTCCAGTTAGAGTTCAGCAGTTCAACAGTCTGATGGCAACAAGGAAAAAGTTTTTGCAGAACCTGGTAGACCTGCAGCGGATGCTGCGAAACCTCTTCCCAGAAGGCAGCAGGGAGAACAGTCCATGGTGGAGGTGTGAGGGGTCTCTGATGATGTTACAGGCTCGGGACACACAGCGCTGGGACGAAATGTTCTTAATGGAGGGGAGAGGGGCCCCAATGATCTTCTCTGCTGTCCTCACCACTCTCCTCACGTTCTTCCAGTTGGAGGCGCTGCAGCCTCCACACCACACAGAGAGACAGCTGGTCAGAATGCTCTCTATGGTGCTTCTGTAGAAGGTCGTGAGGATGGGCGGGGGCAGGCGGGCTCTGTAGTCCTGGTCGTTGTCGTCTCTGATCAGGCCCACCAACGTTGTGTCATCTGCAAACTTCACGATGTGATTGGTGGTGAACCTGGGGACGCAGTCATGAGTCATCAGGGTGAACAGCAGGGGGCTCAGGATGCAGCCCTGAGGGGAGCCCGTGCTGAGGGTGATGATATCAGAGGTGTTCTGTCCGACCAGGACTGACTGAGTCTCCACTGTTACTATGTACTGTTTCAGGAGGAGGGATTGCTGCAGGTCGATGACTCGAAGCAATCGGCTGAGTTTCCTTAGATAGAAAACGTTTTATTATTATTAATAATAATAATAATAATAAACTGACCTTGATTTTAATATCTAGAATCAAATTAGAATGTGTTGAACGTCTATGAATGATGGGACTGAACTGACTAAATATTTCTGTTCATAAAAGGGATAATTTTGTAAAGTGCATTGAGACGAGTTTTGTTGTTAACTGGCGCTATTTGAATAACCTGAATTGAGTTGAAAGGGCAGAAATGTGAGTTTTTAGATGTGCAAAAACGTTAGAGATACCAAAAGACTTGCAGCTGTAAAATAAAAAAATCTACGCATCTTTTTTTCTTCTTTTTCACAATTATACAGCACAAATTTTTTTCAAAGGTTTTGGAATCCTAATCAGCCCATTAAATACAAATATGCTTCATATTTCCTCTGTGCGGGGCTTTCCCCTCCAGGCTAATGACACCTCGGGGCATTTTAAACAACATGCAGGACTATAGACAGAATGGAGGTTTGATGGGTCACAGAAGGTTACTGTTTTTTATCTATCAAAGCCCATTAATAATTCAACCCCCACCCTTTCCCCCTCGCACAAGTGAATGATGTAATAGCGTGTCTGCCGATGATTTGGATTCGCTGTGCGCCATGTGCGCATCTACGGGTTGCGAAATGAGGAGAAGATAATCCCATTTTGTGGACAAACAAGAGTGAGTAAGCTGTTCTCGTAGCAATAGATGTAAATAAACAGGCGGGTAAGAAAAGAAACTGAGAGCTTGATGCAGCTTGATGCAGGTGGAGGAGTCGTAGCTGGGCTCTGGAGGGGGGAGAGCATCCTCCCCCGTCAATCAGGCTGCTGGTGTGAGGCGTGCGTAAAGACGCGTATAGACACGCTCCGGCAGTCGGTGTTGGACCGGACCACTATTCCGGTGCCACACGGGATGTGGTTCGGACCACCGAGTGGTGCAGGCATCTGAAGGAGCCTGTCTGAGCAGCGCCGGTGACACGCTGCGTTCACGCAAGGCGGGGTGAAAAAGGAGGGGGAAGCCTCCTCCGCTGGAGAGGCAGACAATGCGGCTCGTCGATGCGCTCATTGCTGCTCGCAAATAAAAGCAGGCTGCGGGAAAGTGAAATGGAAACGGAATGCGTCGTGACTTGGTTTTCTTGATTTATTTTTGGATTTGGGATTCTCGCTGAATATTTTTCCTGCACGCCTTGGTTACTAAGGAACCAAAGCAAAGATGAAATTTCCCATAGAAAACCCGACAAAACAAGTAAACTGGGACCCCGAACAAGGTTGGTAAATCGACCGTATGTGATTAGCTGCTAAGTTTCCTGGTAATTTCATTTTGTGTTCATGGGAACCACCTCATCTTAGCAACATCGCATAGAGGTGGGCTACCTGCAGCACACCCGCATTACATTCCTCACACGCTTGAACAGTTTTGCTGGATTTCCTGTTCGTGATTCACCCATTTATTTCCACTGACACCCCCAGATTGTGGATCCACATCATGCAAATGAATGTAAACAGCAGGCAGGTGTTCGTGACAACCAGCTCTCCGTCAGTCATGTGCTTCTAGATGTGCAAAGCAGCGTTTAGGAAAAAGTCAGTTTAGCAGAATACCCCTGTCTGAGACAAAAAACTTTTCAAAACAAAAGCATGAACATCCACAAAATGTTTCATTTCTCCTCATCAACACCATAGAAATCCTTTTAGGGAGTATTTAATATTACTCATCAAAACATTTAACCAAGCATATTGGTTCCAGCTCCTCTATATAATGTGCTAATTCACAACTAATGTCATATCTAGGCTTTTTAAGAAGACAAACACGTTCAATTTATTTCCAATTATACAGAAATAAACCATAAATCCAATTCCAATCAACACAATCCAATTCTATAGACACGGACTGGATGAAGTGACACACTGTCCAATTGCATCCTAACAGTGATATAAGTATAATTTCGTTTTTATTATTATTATTATAATAATTATTATTATTTCAACCAAAACTAATTGTATCATCGTTAAAGTTGCAGCAATCCCTTGTAGTGATCATGCATGTGGTGATAGTGGGAAGGAAAGGCTTGTTTTGAACAGGGAGAAACCGTGAGCAGAACCAGGCTCAGGTTAAACAGCAACATCTGCTGTGGGGTTTTTAGCAGACAGAAAGCAAACACAGCTTCAGAAGCACTTTCTATGTGGTTCTTGAGAACGTTTCTGTGGTGGAGCAAAAATTACCTCGTTTAGTGACAGCGTTTGTCCTAAAGTCCAACTTGTTAAAACAAGCCAAGCGTCTTAACTCCAATGCAGTCTCAGCTGTGGTTGTCAGGTTTACATCCTGCATTGTTAGGATAGATTTAAGACGTTTATTACGGTTTCAGTGATGTTTTCTCCATTAATCACCAACCGGTCCTACTTCTTTCCGCTTTTAAGATGGAGAACAACCCAACTGTGCCAAATGACTCTAAGAAATATTTAACAGTCAAATGATTTAGTTTCAAAATCAAAATAAGTTTGATTTTTACTGAGATGGTTACTCATTAGTTTTTTTTTCCTCACAGGTCAAAAGAAAAGAAAAGAAAAAAGAATTAGAATGATTAGAATGCATAAAACATGACTAAAATAGTTATAAAACCTTTAAACCTATTCAGTGAAGGCAGCGTTACAACAACCACAGCTGGTCGGGCTGCTGGTCAGTGGAAACTTGTTTAAATGAACTTCCTTTTTCAACAGGAACCAGCTGATCAGCTCAGTTCTCTCTGTTAGCCTTCTAATTTCTTTAGTGCGTCTTTCAAGAACATTTTTAGTTTGTGAAATCTTGCAGTACAACAAATTTTTCATGGGTAGTTACTTTAATTTCTCATCATGTCGTAAGGATTTGTTACCAAAGGAAGTAGCGAGCATCACATGCATAAACTACAATACTTTGTTTAAATGTAAATAATCTTAATGACTAGCGATACAAGATATATCGGCATTAACGTCAGTATCGGCCAATGTTAGTCATTTTTTAACATGTCGGTATCAGTCTGATAAGTAGATCTGGGCTGATATTAATAAACGATGTTTATTTCCATCTAGTTGCTGTTTTTGCCAGTGTTTCAGGAAGGGGAGGCGGTTGGTGATGCGGTTTTTGTTCGGTCATGAGACAGTGATGAATCGCAGCCAGGATGGTTTTTAAATGAAGCAGAGATTTTAAAAAAGCAATGTCTAAGTCTAGACGAACTCATATTCAAAATTCAGTTAGCAGAGTTTTCAGTCGGTACAAACTTAAAAAAATGATTAGCACAAAAAGGAAATTTTCATATCGGTGCATCAATATTAATGACTAATATTTATTGCTCTGCTAGATTCCGTTGTTTATAGTGTGTGTCCCTTCATAATAGCATAAATGTTCAAAAATCTTAAGTTTTACTGAAATAAAATCTATAAATTCTGTTTTGATGTGCAGAAAATGTGAGAAACTACTTAAAGCTTTGACTGCATGATTGTTGCTTTGATTGTTGACTTTGTAAGGCTCAGATGTTGAGTTAAATACCTGCCAACAGAGGACCGGGGGATTCATCTTACTGACTGTTTAAAGAGTCAGAGAGTGAACAATGTTTGCGTTTAGCCTTTCAACAAGCCGACTATAAACTAGCTTCACCAAGAAGTGCTGCAGATGGACCCGAACCTCATCGAGCTCTGCATCTTCATCTGCTGCTCTCCATTATGCACCATCAGCTCCCGTGGATTTCCCCTCCTTCATCTTTGCTTAGCCAGACGGTGGAAGCACAGAGTGAAGACTTGAGGAGTGAAGGGATATTATGGCATGAAACACTTTCAACTCAGGGCTTATCTAATTTACAAAAATCAATGTAAAGCTATTTCAGTAGTTTAAAAATGAGTTTACAGTAATGGCACCTGCATGGCCAGAAGGCCAGACAGTATTATGTTCACTGCGGTGTTAGTGTCGACTGCAGGTTCTTGTAGGTTCTAGTTAATGTTCTTTATTTACATTTTCTACCCAATGCCATAAAAAAGAAAATGTGTCGTCACTTTCTGACAACTAATGCTCTTGGAAGACTGTTTTGCCCTCATCTAAAACATGTCGCATCAACAAATAAAATAAAAAACCATAACTTTTTGACATTTTTTCATCAGTCATGAGGTTTTTACCCAAATCCTTCACTGGACAAATACTTTTACAGTTATTCAACCCTCCTCTGCAAATCACTTGTTCAGGTGTCTGATATGAACAAATTGCCCAACGATGGTTTAAATGCTTAAATAAAGCTACAAAGATGGACATTCAATACTGAACTTGACTTTCAGTGAATGCTACTTTCACAAAATGATTCATTGCATGAGAATTTCATGAGAACAGGGACCTCAACTAGCCGGACTGTTGACTGTATTTCATTGGATGCCTGAGATACTGTATGGCTAATTGTCCAAAGAGTTCAGAGAACAGACCATTGCATTGTTCAAACAAAGAAAATCACACAAAAAGAAAGTGAATTCCCCGAAGAGATACAGCTGGAAACACGATTCTCAAGTTTGAAGTTGAGGAAGCACTAGTTGCGCCACCTGGTGGCAGAAATAGGAAGCTGTTAGGGACTGCCGCCAGATTCCTGAAGAAGCAGGAGATCAATAACCATCGACTGGTTGTGAAAGACCTGCAGCCAGAGTTGGTGGCAGCAGCTGAGGTTTCAGTTTCCACAGAAAGACGAGAACGAAAAGCAGAAGGGCGCCACGCCTGATCTGTAGAAAACACACCACTACCGATCCAGAAACACAAGGAGAGTCCACCCCAGGCGTGTCTGGGCGGCGTTTGCAGCATGCAAGCCAAGAGATGTTAATGACCTGAAGGTGTTTAACCCCTTCATGTTTGCAGCATTCATCACAGCAGGGGGGGGGGTTTACCAGCCCTGCCAGCCACACCGTAACACGGTGTACGTCAGTCCGGCCAGGCTAGTGCTCTGCAGCTTGACTTGAGGGCTTAAATATTTTGAGACTGCCGGAGCCACTCAGTTTCTATGTTGCTGTCATAAAACAGAATGTGTAGTGGGGGTGGAGTAATTTCATGTGCCGCTGTAACTGGACTCACGAGCCGGCGACATCACTCTGATGTTATTGATCCACTCTATGATGTGGGGATTTACTGAAAAGTTTCCTGCGTCAGAGAATGGCTTATCGATTCTCCGTGGAGATGTTTGCCATACAGCGGCGTCAAGCAGCAACGCGTCTTCCTCAGTTAGAGCCGTTTCTCATCCGGACCTCAGTGCAGAGACGAGCAGTGTCACAGACGACGGCCTCCGCCCAACGCTCCGAGGCTCTCCAGCCTGAGAGGAGTGTTGCCGTTTAAATGCATTGATTATACAATCAATGCATTAAAAAGGAATCTAAATCTGGTTTCCTTTTTTTTTGTCATTTGCTAAATGTTTGACCTGCAGCAACAGACAGGACCCATTTATTTATAACTAATCCAGCAGAGGAAAGGTGGAAACGCTTGATTAAATCATGTTGGATCATTTGCCTTGTCTGTAATGTTAGTAAATGGGGAGGGGGCTGTGTTCAGTTTAAAACGGTTCAGTCCAGCTTTGACCAGCGTTTACACTCACCTGCTTCTTTATCGGGCGCACCTTCCTGGTACCGGGCTGAAATTCTGGCTCTAACATCTAAAACCTGCAACTGAAATCATCAGGCCAGGCAACATTTTTCAGTCTGGGTATTTCATCTGATAAAACACTGTCCACATTTCATTTAGTGCTAAATACAAATGTTGAACCTGAAAGCAGTTCATTGTCATCAACAACTCACCATCCACAGCCTGTTTTTCTTCTTCTCGACCAACACAGGGGAGGACCTACTCCCTGTTGACTGGAAATGACAATAAGTAACAGAAAAATGCTCTGGTTGCAAATGTCACACAGCTTTATTTTTGCTTGTTTGCGTTCTGATGGCCGCCCTCCAGCACAGTGGCACCCTGGGTAAGAGCCATATTGCTAATATCAAAAACCTTCACTGCTGGTCAAAGATTATTTGTTTTTTTCTGATTTAGATATGATCGTTGTTTAATATTTTCCTGCGCGATCAAAGCAGTAGCGGTTGTGATGTGACCCAGGTTGGTCTGAAATGGCTCCAGATGTTCATGTTGGAAGAATTTTGTCGTGGCAGAGAGTGAGGAGGTTACAAAACAGCCGCATCCCGGATAACGCTGGTTTTGTCTGAAAGCTTTCTTCTGCAAAAAGCTCTTTATCTGGACCCAGGAAAGCTTTTTAGGCCTTTCCTTGTGAGTGGAGATATCAGATCTGTGATAGCTGTAATGTACTTTTTACTGTCTGTATGCAGCAATGTATCTCTAATTGCTGAATGCGAACTCCAAACCACTAGAGAAGGGTTAGTTGAACCCATGGCAATAGTTTAAGATTTTAATTCTGAAGAAGCTTTTTACCACAAACCAAGACAAATGTTTCTGGGATCTGTGAATTATTGTATAAACCGACCACAATGCCTTTGCATTCATTTTGAATTTATCTTTAAAGATGAAAGGATGCAAAACATCCCATTAGATTTCCCCTAACAATGTTTCTACTCTTAAATTAAGACTGTAGATGAATTTCTGACCTGTCCAAGGTGTACCCCGCCTCTCGCCCATTGACAGCTGGGGATAGGCACCAGCACCAGGGAGAGACGTGTTAGAAAATAGATGGATGGATGAATTTTCTGTTTTTGTCTTACCAACAAAGATCTAATTGTGATTGTCTTTTCGTTTCTTAGTGGCGGTCCAGACCCACTTGGCCCCACCCAAAAAGATGCAGCCGGGCATGGTGAAGTCCAGCCTGGTCCATGCAAGCGTGGCCACCATGCAGAACCCCATGGGCTACGACCCGAGGACCAACGGTCACTGTGCACTTCCACGCCTCTCCATCTCCTCGCGGTCCGCCAGCATGGTGGCTAGCCTGGATGCCGGCAGCGACGGCTCAGTCCCAGCGCTCCAGTCCGTCATGAAGTGGAAGACGGTGATGGCCGTGTTTGTGGTGGTCGTCCTCTACCTGGTGGCTGGAGCTCTGGCGTTCAAGGCTCTGGAACAGCCCTTTGAGAGCAACCAGAAGACCAGCATCACCCTGGAAAAGGCCTCTTTTCTGGAGAGGCACCCGTGTGTGACTCCCAATGAGCTGGATGCCATCATCAAGGTGAGCGCACAGAGAGAGACCGATAGGCTCAGAGATTTTATTTATGAGAACCTTTCAAACCAAGCAAAGTAAGTTCATTAAAAAAAAAAGGCCTCAAAGTAAAAACAGGAATTCAAAGGGTATCAAAAGAGAAAATGGAGCTGCATCTCATGCTATATGCAGTCTGCAACAGACGGGGTTTCAAGTGCGATTTGAGAATGCTTGAAGGGTTTTACAGATGCAGGGTGTGGAGCTGAATGGCTGCAAGCTTGACCTCCTGCATCAGTCAGGCAGGATGGTGAGGTGGCTGGAGGAGGAGAGTCTGAAAAGGTGCGATTTGGTGAGTTATTACAGATGGTTGCAGGCATGGATGGAGGAGAAATGGTATAGATGGTCTTAAAAGTGAGCAGCAGGAGTTTGATGAGGAGGCTGTGTGTAATGGGGAGCCAGAGAAGGCCTTGAAGGACAGGAGTAACGTGCCGGGAGAGGATGGCCGCTAGATCTTTACCTTGAGGAAAAGTGGGAATTCTTGGAATCGATTCAGATTAAGATTTAGATTGTTTATAGCTCCATGGCAAAAAAATACAAAAACAGTCATTTCTGTCAAACATTCCCATGAGCAAAAGGGAGCAGAAAGAAGATAAAATCTTATTTTGTCCGCCCCTAGTCAAAAAACGAACCAAAGCAGGCTTTGGAAACAATTGATTTTGTACCAATGAGAAAAATCTCAGTTTTATCACAGTTTAATCTGAGGAGGCCTGATTTAAACCTGCATTTATTTCTATTTAAACGGTCAGAGAGGGAAGAGGTTGCTTCAAAAGAAAAGTAGAGCTTCATTGCAATGCAAATTAATATTGACTGTAAAAGAAAGTGCTGAGAAGAAGGAGATGAACTAGAGGGGACCGAGGGCAGAACCTTGAGGAAAACCTTCTGTGACTGGAAATGATCAGCTTTGAATAGACAGCTGTAATAAACATTTAAGGCTGTGAATGACAGAGCTGAAGGCAAGACGTTGGCACAATCACATTACAGTGGATATTTAACGAAACAAATAGAAAACTACAGTAATAAGCAAGATGATCAGTCCACGGGGAAAACAGAGGAAGCAGAACAACAGAGCTGGGGATCAAAACGGACTGAAAAGCTGAAGGCATCATGGATGGAGCGAGTGTAAACCTGCTGCAGATACACTGGTCAGTGGATGAAAAACAGGGAAGTCTAATTAAGAGGGACAGCAGAGGGATGCAGGGAAAACTATAGAGACTCATGATGAAAAAACACTAAAGGGAAACAATAATTACACAGAGCATGACCAGAAATATGACTAGAAATTCAAGACAAAAAGTAAAAAAAAAAGACGTACACAAGTCAAACAGGAAGAAAATAGAACAAAGTACAGAAGAGAAAAGCAGAAGGAGAAACTGAGGGTGAAGACTTAGTATAAAGCAAAATGTTAACACAAAAGAAAAGTCCCTGGAATTATTAGAATGATACTTTTGTAATTTTTTGGCAATTTAATATGAGAATAACAACAAAATGTTGGACTATGAATCTAATAATCATTGTCAGTTCTTGTTTTTTACTGAACAGTGAGTCTTACCTGCCATGGAGCAGATTAGGCGGCGGCTTAGGGCCCCACGGCCACTGGGGGCCCCGAGAATGACGCAGTTTAAACTGACTCACTGTTGCTCCACCGCCTGCGACAACAACCATAGAGCCCAGTTAATCATGCAGTTTAGGCCAATCAGCAGCTACTCCAACGTCCATATAAACTGATTGACAGGTAATCTGACAATGATAGTTTTAATACGTGACTAACCCAATGATTGGCGTACTTTGTGGGCCCCTGGGCTGAGGCCTGGTTGACCCTGTGGACATAAGAGCCACCATTAGGCTTGAAGCCCCATTTCATATAAAGACATTATGGCTGATTTTTACCCAAAATTTGATCATTTAAAGGGGAAAAAACATTTAAATGGGAAGTGGTTTTGCTGCAGTGAAGTTTTTATTATCTCATTTGATATATTTTGAATTATACGTTATTATTGTGTTTTTGTTATTTTGAATTTTCCATTTTTTTCTTACTCTGACGACTTTTATTTATTATAAATATTTCTTCATTTTGTTAAGATTTGAGCAAGGATTTCATGCTTATTTGTGTTCTAACTTTATTTATTTTATTTTATTTAGAAAAAAAATTATTTTAGCAGTTTTGACCTTGTTCGCCTCGTTGAAATTTGAACGTGCGTCGTATTTGTTACAGGTTTAGAGTCTAAAGGCTTGTTTTAAGGATTATTTATAGCCTTTAGGCTTTTTTCACCTACAAAGAAAATAATTTAGAGAATAAATATAAAAAATATAGCGTAATTTTTTATTGCGTTCCATTTTATTCCGTGATATGGCCGCTATGTGTTGTATGTTAAACTTTAGGTTTGGAGCCCTCTAGTGGACAGATTGTCTTAATACAACTTTCAACACAAAACGCTGTTTAGAGACCAGCACATGTTAAATAGACTGTGCTTATATATCTCCTTTCTAACCCATCCACACGTGCACTCATACAGCATTTTCAGGTGTAACCACCATACACCGGTTCATAGAGGTCAGATGTTATGCATAAGGTAAATAAGTGCATACAGCACTTGGTTTTGAACACCTTTAACTTTCTATCTACGGTAAAGTAGGGCTTCCAAAATATCTCGTGCTTAGGGCCTCCGAACGTTCAGGTGCGGCTCTGACTGTAGCCACTAATCAGCCTGGAGTTTATCAGATCGATGATGACAGATTTACTGTAAATTTGTCAAACATTGTTTGTCAGATACAGAGAAACGTGGAAAGCATCAGCTTTCTGCACACCTACATGATGCTACGTGACTCCATGATGTCTGGCCGACCTAAACCTGGTTTTGCTGCGGCTGCACCAGAAAGATGTGCTTGTCTGTGATCTTTTCAGATGTTCTTCAGGACAGCCTCCCCTCCTTTGGCTCCAGCACACAGTCTCACCTTTGCTGTAAAATCCCAGTGAGGAGGTTTTTATGGACCTGTTGTTTTCTGTTTTCCCTTCAACAAATGCTTGTGTTATTTGGAAATTTGCTTTCTCCCAACACCCTGGACTGTCTTCATCTGCATGCCACAATATTTTCTTTAACCAAACTGAAGACATCAATAAATAATGATGTGATGGGCGATATTCATTCAGAGATACCTAGTGGGGAAGTTTTATGGCCGAGCACTTATAGATTTGTCCGTTTTAATTTACAAGCATATTTTACTCCAGTTTTATAAGCTGGGATTGGACTACTTTTATATTTTTGTTAACAGCTCTACCGTGGCAACTAAACACACAATGCTGTTGTTTGACTGGCTGAAAGGAGCTTTTTGAAGCCGGTGGCTAATTTTCACACAGCAGGGATATCTTTATTTTCCAGTTACACCTCTTATCTGTCTTGAAATAGATTTGATATATAAGATTACTTAATAGCGATTAAAAAGGGAGGCATGGTCGGTATTCTCGACAAAATATGTACATTATATGGAAAAAGAAAACAGTTGTTGGGACATTGGTGACTTTAGCTAGAAAAAGGCCCACCAGGCTTATAATGCAGTGGGGAAAACCCTGCTATACATATATTACTTTGCAAATAGGCCAAAAAGTTGAGTTTTGCACTCATTTGGCCAACGCAAACTGCATCAGGACTTTCTTATATTTCTTTCTTATTATATTTTTGCCATCCATACATCAACACCTGATTTATAAAGTGCAACACTAACAGATTGTTCCACTTTCTCTGCAGCTTCTCCATAGGGTTTCATTTAGGGGCATCAAAGCAAATGGGGGGAATACAAATGCATGCAGCACTTTTCAGATTATTATACAAAAAGACATTTAAAAGCCATTTGGTTCTATTTGGTTCAACTTCACATTGAGCTCTACTCTGTGTTGGTCCCAAGAAATGAAAATGAATTTAATGAAGTTAGTGAATGTAGCACGACACATTATGAAGCGTGTGAATATTTTTGCATGTATGTTTTTAAGTTTGTCAGTTGTGTTCCCAACTTTGAGTTGCTTAGAAGTAGCTACATTTTGCAAGATCATCTAAAAGCCTTTTACCACAAGCTGTGGTGCAGAATTAATTAATTTTTTCTTCTTAATCATGACAACCAGGTACAACCTCCACTAATTTATCAGCCTGACGTCTGACATTTTTCTTCTTGTCAGCTTGTTCATTGCTCCAGTAAACAAGCAGGAGCACAAATGCCCATTTCAGTCATTATCCACCTTAACTGTGCGTTTAACAGTTTTTTCTTACCCCGTCAGCTGCAGTGATATGAGGTATGGCTATGATTTAGGCCGCTCTCTGCCATTAAACCCAGAATTATCGGTCCAGATTAAGGGTCACTACATCACGCTGACAAGTACAAGTGGAAACAGGATTGGAAAAAGGATTTGAGCTGTGCTAGGGTGAGCGGAGCAGGAAGTTTCATGTGTGAGGAGGTGCAGAGCTAAAAAAAAAAGCTAAGAAGTCATCACAATATGCTGTTCAAACTCCAGATAAGACAGGAAAACCATCCTCAGCCGGTCCAACATTAAAGAGCTTAAACAAGAACCCAGAATTAGTTTTCTATACATTCTGAGGTGAGTGGGGTCCTTGGAATGACCCCCAACCCAGAGAACTAGCGGGGATCTCGTGTTTCCACCAGAATAACTCCATCTATCCAGCTGCCTTCTTCTCCAAGCTCATCCACACTTTCTTTAGGAACCGTCCTTTTAATGCTGCGCCTTCCCGTTGTTGTGCTCAAGCTTTCAGCCACTGATGCTTTAGCAGAAGTTAAAAAAATAATCAATGGCAGTAGTTCCTGAGAAGAAGCGTGGAGTGCCCGGGGTCCAGAGGGAATCAATTATTCATCGAAGGGGTCTGCAGTCACAAAGACGAAGTGCTTGGAGCACAAAGTGAATCAGAGCCGAGATCGTCTTCTGGACAAATGATGACATTTCAGAAATTCTTTACTTCCCTTAAACTGTAAATAACAAAGTGGAAAAAAGAGTTTGACATTCTGATGTAATTATCTGGTTAATATTTTGAATTTATTTGGGTATTTAATTCTTTTTTTTTAAATAACACGGTTTTTACCTGACAAAAAGCAAACCATATCAAGCTTTACTGATAAAACTTTTGAAAGAGTCTTGCAAAATATTCACTTCAACTTTTAAAATTTTGCAGCATTAGAACCACAAACATCAACGGGTTTCATGAAGATTTTTATGATGGAGCAACCAAATGTAGCACATAATTAAAAAAAAAAGAAGGTAAATGATACGCTTTTAAAAACCTTATAGAAATGATGACCTGAACAGTGTCTTGTGCATTGAGTTCTATAACATAGAACCAAAACACCTTTTGATGCATTTACAGCTGTTTTTGCAATATGTCTCGACCACCTTAGACCAACTAGAGCCGGACGTTTTGCTTAAATAACAGAAAAATAAGTCCAGTTCTGACATTCAGGTGTCCCAGCAGCAAAGTGAAAGGCAAATGGAAGCAGCCACATCCGCACACCAGGGTAAACAATAAAACAGAGAACAGGAGGCTGGACAATGAGGGCAAACTTACAGCATAAGAAAACTAAATAACATACTCAGAATAAATGAAATATGCAACAGTTTAGGGGGATTTAAAAATGTTCATGCAGAAAACAAAAACGACTATTTCCAACAAATTAAAAGCCGATGAGCTGATCTGGCCACTTCCTCTCATCTGCTGCTCCACCAACCGGCACCTCACAAGGTGGCTGATGTTGCTGCAGTCATAAAGGTCTTCAGAGGTCTCCCCCAGACTCTAAAAGACCTCAGTCTCCCTGGTAGGTGGCGTCAGCTCTGAGCCTTCCTGTGAAGAGCGCCAGTGTTGTGACTCCAGGTAGTTTATTGTTCAGGCGAACAGCCGGGAACCAATCAGAGTCCACCATCTAAAAGTCAGTCCTCTGGATGTTGACCGTTGTCAGGGTGGTGGATCTGAGCCTGCTTGGTGTAAATATGGTCATGACGGAGTTAAAGGTGTTCCTCTTTGGTAAAATCCAGGTTCTACAGCTTCTCTGATGTCTTTGCTGTATCTCCAACCTGCTAACAAAAGAATCCAGGTTGAAACAAACCTTTTGGTGTAATGGTTTAGTTTTGAAGGTTTATGAAGGTCTTCCATTAAAGGCAGCATGGTCGAGTTCGACCTATATGGGTCTCCACAAAGATGGCAAAAACTGCCTGCAGGTGTGTAAAGAGAAAAGATTAGATGGAAAAATCTTTATTTTATCATCTTCATAGAAATTTACACAGTAATATTCTCCCGCTGGGGTCAAAGAGCCAATGGCGCCACTGAAGGTCTGTTTTCTGTAGCAACAGTAGTCCCAGCAACTTGCCGGAGCGTTGTGCATCTTCATTCAGGGCAACCCCCAATCTGTTCACTCAAGCTTTCAGTAAGCTGAAAGCCCATTTAATAAAATATGCATCTACTCTTTTGACACACATTTCCAAGCAGCGAGAGCATGACACAACCTGCAAACACGTTGCTTACTCACCATCCTGCCTGAGATCGCCTCAGCTTCATCAGCACCGACCAGCTGATAACCTACATTCAGCACCTGAAAGTCATCGCCTTCAATAATGCTTAAGCTTTGTTAAAAATAATTAATTTATGGGGGAAATATTCTATAAATATGCCCAAAATAGCCTATTTTAGGAGTTGAGGGGCAGCCATACATACATAGCTGCTCAGCGTGTCTGAATATTTTATAAGATCTATTTTTGTTTCTCAGCTACACCCTCAGAAAAAAGCCACTAATGCTGTTCCAGTGCTCCGATTAATACGGTGTACAAATAATTGATATTTCCATATAACTGAAAGTGAGAAAAAAGTTATTTTAAAAACTTCATGTGCATCAAAGTCGATATAGACTGAATAATTTTCATCTGCCCAGGTTGGTGCAGCGTGTCAGACGGCAGCACTGCAGGCTCTTCCTTACCTGAGCCAGAACATCTTAATGGCTTAGAAAGACACGATGCAATACAGAGAATAACGACAATGGGATCATTAGAGTTCAGGAAAGCAGCAGACACACCATGCACATATGTGCCGCTGCACAGAAACAACGCACTAAGAACACTTAACATCCAGCTAGGCTAAGCAGACCCTTACTCTCCTTTGGCTCCTGGATGCATGAAAAATGAAACTACCTGTTTTCCACCTGCTCTCAAATCAATTCAGCTTATAATTATTTGATTAATTCAACTTAATTTGTTGAAATTTTATTCCAAAATGATCGAGTAATTTAAGTTATTAAACTGAAAGAAGAAATGAGATCCTGATCTGACGGCAAAAGTTGCTTTTCAGGCAAGCTGGTTCTTCTTCTACAGTAACATGGCGGGTCACCAGGGACGCTGTTCTAGACCAAAGGGAAGGACGCTGATGAGCTGTGCCTGTGCAGCAGGATGGTGGCTGGAAAACTGAGCAGCGCTGCACACCTGGCAGAGCGTCGTAAAGGCACCGAGGATTTTAAAAAGGCCGGTAAAGCTCCACGCCTACAGAAAGAAAAGGCTAAACCATGCTGGACTGCAGCAGCCTCATAATAGACTAATTAGAGCTCAGCTCCACTAGCAGGTGACGACTGGAACAAAGAAACAAAAGGCTTCATTCTGTACCTGGAATGAAAAGAAGGACATGCCCCCCCACCCCCACCTGTTTACATGCTCCAGATCCTTGTTCACTGCTGAGAAACTGCTTTTCTAAAACCTTGACCCAAGCATCTTCACACCGCTAGCAAGTGTTGATTTTTTATACAGTTTCCTGTGTAGGAAAGCTACACTTTGAGTTTTTTTATTATCAAAATGGCTGCAGACTTGCCTTCTAATCACTGATTTTATCATAATTAAAACTTATCCAGGAATTTGAATCTCTCTAATTAAGATCGGTGCGTGCTGCGTTGCTTTATGAGATCACCGAGTCTCCTTCATGTTGTCACCGTTTATTTATCACATCGGGTCAGATTTCCTTTAATTGATCGTTTGAGAACAGCATTACAGATTTGCTCAGCTTGTTTTCCCCTGACATGAAAATTAACTGTGTGACGTTTAACTTTTTGGCGGTAATTAGCAAAGCAAAGCGTTTCTGTGTTAGCCACCATGTCTTGGTCTGTTTTGATTTCCATCTTTGCTCAGACATTGTTGCAGAAACGCTCTTACCACCAACTGGCTCTTGGCTAATGTGTTTTCACGTCCTCCACTGCAGGATCATTAGAGAGCAGACAGTCAGTGCAGATTTTCATCCTCTCAGCGTGGCTTTCTTCCCCTCAGCAGGTGACAGCAGTGATCCGGGCGGCAGGGGGTCTCACGCTCTCCTTCCCCCTGCTGCATTCTGACACTGAGCCAACAACTCTGCTTTGCAGCACTTTTACCATCAGCAATGCCTGAAGACCGAACCGAAAGATTTGATGCACACGAGAACTAAACACTACAACAAAACAGGTGGTTTTACGTAAATTAAGTCATTTGCAGAGAAGTTAGGGCGAACTGGCGTTTTTATCTCTTGACATATAAATAAAGCCGTCCTGTTAGACCGTTCTTTTGTGTTGCATAATTCACGACATGGTAGGGTGTTCTGACGTGTTTCTGCTTCAGGTAGCCCAGCGCATGCAGAAGTTTATTTGCAGATTAGTGACTCATGAACACACGAAGCCTCGCTGCTGTCAGAGACATAACGCCACAGCGTGAGTCACCAAACCAGCACCCGGAAAGCCAATTAGGGCTGCAGTCCTTGTTGCACACAGTGGGCGAGCGGCCATAACGGATCCCGAAGCAGACGTGAGGAGGTCAACAGACCTGCACGGACACATTAGGCCAGCACACGCTGTCCGGCCAACCTTAACGAGAGCTGGCGCTCTGATTTATCCTCGCACACACTTCCAAGGTTGCCATTTTTCTGCCAACTCCTCCACCAAAACAGTTTGACAACAGTGAGTCACCGCTGCCCCCCCCCCCCCCCCCCGTAGATCTTCAGCCCAGCGACTTGAGCACAAACAGGCCGATAAGGAAAGCTGTGTGAGGACCAGACAGACTTTTTGATGATGTACGTGTGAAGCAGCCTGTCCTGGAGGCCTTTTCTGGAAGCAGAAGAAAACAAGCGGCTCTGTTACTGTAAACGCCGCTAAGCCTCGATGTTTATCAGGAATACGGATCTATTATTGTGTAAAAACAAAAAATCACTTTCTTCTACTGTTCTGCAGTCTAGATGGCTTTAATATATTTTATTATATGCGTGCAGTGGCCATAGAGCTGCTCCCTGTCAACTTTGTCTCTGGTTAAACAATGCTTTCCTTCTCCAAACAGCTTTTCACATCAAAGTATTTTCATTTTAAGTCGTTCATAATTCTGAGGTGGATGGAAATAGACACACGGTTTTCAGAATCAGAATCAGATTGACGTGAGAAGTCCCTGTTTGCAGTTTTCCATTAAGCATGTAGACGTCGTTCCCGACTGGAGAACAATGTTGTGTTTTCCTGACAAACTTCAGGTGAATTCAGCTCCTTCTGAAATAATTTAACGGTTCTCTATTAGTGAGGCAACGAAAGATTTACACACTAAGTCTGTTACATCCCCTAAAACTGATTCTTTTAGCTCAACAACTCATATAAATTTCTGTTGAATGCTGTTATCTTCACAGATTAGAAGCCAAAATCACTTTGTAGCACCAGTCTCATTTATTAACAACCCTGGTGAAAATGTGCAAAAGGCCTTGAAAGAAATTGATCTTTTATCTCAGCAGCACATTCTCACCCTAAAAAAAATGGAAAAAAAAACATACCTTTAATTAAAGAACATTTACATTGCTACCAGGTGGTGGTTTAATATGTAACTTCAGGAAACCCAAATCTCGTTTTAACCAAGAGGCTCAGATTGAAAAAAATAGTCACAGGTTTCACTTTATATTATGGATAAATTAAAATATTTCCAAAGTGTTTTCAATGTCTTTCAAAAATCCTGTACATTTAAACCTGTAAATGTGTGATGAATAGTCAAGATTTAGCTTTTAACCTTCACCCAAACCTTTAATCTTTGGAAAATCTCAAGCCATTAAATAAAACTACTATTTTAAAATAAATAAAACTATTTGCAGTTTTTTAAAGTAAGTATAAGGACCCTGTTGGGTCACTTGAGCATTGGGGTGATCAGAGTGTGAAGAAAGCTTTAATTTAGTTTTTTATTTTTTGTTTAAATATATGACAACATAGATGCCCTTATTTCAGGGCCACTCATCAACATGGGAAAGACAAAAGAACATGCCATTCAAGAAAGGTAGATAAGTGCTGGTTGTCAAATGTTAGTAAAAAAAAAAAAGAGCCAGTCCGTTCATTTCTGATAATGGACACCTAGAAGGCCATTATCCAACTTATACCACCGTCACTTATGACGATGGTATAAGTGACGATGGAAATCAATTATTAATGCTGTAATGTTTTTTTTCCACAGTTAAAAGCATAAGTTTAACAGAACTATTTAATATCTCTCGTTGTAACGTGTTGTAACCAGCGCTGGCCACAGAACCTAGAAAGCATCATTTAAACCTTCAACTGTCTCGCCGTTTGAGCCAGCACAATAATTTAGAACAACTTAACAGAGACTTCTTTTATAGGTGTCCTATATCGCTTTTTAACGGACACCCAGCAGCCAATCAGAATCGATAGATATGTTGCCTCCACACACACTGAGCAGGATGGCAGTAGAGTTCATAGAGGAAATCTCTAAAGCTTTCAGCTTCTGACCACCATGTCACCAAAACAAGGTTTAGAGGCTGTCTGCATGCTAACAGCTAAAGAGGCATGGCAGGAAAAAGCACAAATATGGGCGTTTACTAAACAGCGGGTTTGGAGTAGAGCATCAGTGGAAAACAACGTGATGCTCACAGCGAAGGGTGGAGGAGGGTCTACGATGCTGTGGGTCTGCTTCTCCGTCCAGTTTACAATACCAGGACAGTTTTAACTCAAAGATCTGGTCGCATCTTCTAGGAAACCAAACTTAGGCACAAGATCAGCCTTCTTCCGTTGTCGTCCCGTCCCCAGACCTGAATCCTGCTGAAAACCCGTGGGCTGAGCTCGAGAGGAGCGAGCATCAGGGAGGAACCAGGGCTCTGGTCAAAGATCTTCTCTCTGGTTGCTCCAAACCGGTGAAACATTAAGGAGAAGTTAACAGAGGGCTTACTTTAAGTGTAAATTTCTATTTTCTAAAGGTTGGAGCTAAATGAAGAAAAGGTTAATGTATTTTAAGACTTTATATGCTTATAGGAGGGTGTGTTTAAGTGTCAATTCAATTTCAATTCAATTTTATTTATATAGCGCCAAATCATGAAACATGTCATCTCAAGGCACTTTACAAAATCAAGTTCAATCATATTATACAGATTGGGTCAGATTATACAGATTGGTCAAAATGTCCTATATAAGGAAACCAGTTGATTGCATCAAAGTCCCGACAAGCAGCATTCACTCCTGGGGGACCGTAGAGCCACAGGGACAGTCGTCTGCATTGTACATGGCTTTGCTGCAATCCCTCATACTGAGCAAGCATGAAGCGACAGTGGGAAGAAAAAACACCCATTAACGGGAAAAAAAAACCTCCGGCAGAACCGGGCTCAGTATGAACGGTCATCTGCCTCGACCGACTGGGGTTACAGAAGACAGAGCAGAGACACAACAAGAGAGAGAAACAAGCACAGAAGCACACATTGATCTAGTAATCTGTTCTACATTAGATGGTAATAGTCGTTGATCTGTCCTCCCTGGATGATTTCACAGTCAACAGAACGTCAGACCAGGTGTACCTACTATGAAGATAAAAGAGAGAGAACAAAAAGTTAAAAGCTGAAATGACAACAGTCATTTCAATGTAACGCAATGCAAATCTGGAGAACAGTAGACTGGAGAACAGTAAAAATCAGTAGAGTGAGAAAAGTAGGCCCTGATGTCCTCCAGTAGCCTAAGCCTATAGCAGCAAAGCTATAAAGGTAGCTCAGAGTAACATGAGCCACTCTAGTTATAAGCTTTGTCAAAAAGGAAGGTTTTAAGATTAGTCTTAAAAGTAGACAGGGTGTCTGCTTCACGGACCAAAACTGGGAATTGGTTCCACAAGAGAGGAGCCTGATAGCTAAAGGATCTGCCTCCCATTCTACTTTTAGAGACTCTAGGAACCACCAGCAGACCTGCAGTCTGAGAGCGAAGTGCTCTGTTAGGAACATACGGAGTAATCAGAGCTCTGATATATGATGGAGCTTGATTATTAAGGGCTTTATACGTTAGAAGAAGAATTTTAAATTCTATTCTTGATTTAACAGGAAGCCAATGAAGGGAAGCTAAAATTGGAGAAATATGATCCCTCTTGTTGATTTTCATCAGAACTCTTGCTGCAGTTCAAACACTGTGCAGGTTCTAAAGATTCCTCCAATGCTGCCTCACTTACTGGGGATGAGGTAATCATGTTTGGGAGGATGCCAATTATTTTATTTTTAATGGCATCAATTTTATTTATGAAGAATCCCATAAAATCATTACTACTAAGAGCTAAGGGAATGGATGGATCAACAGAGCTGCAGCTCTGAGTAAGTTTGGCAACTGTACTAAAGAGAAATCTAGGATTATTTTTATTCTCTTCAATTAATGATGAAAAATATGCTGTCACACATTTGCTGCCATGGCAGAAGAGTCAGGATTAACGGTGGTGATGTCAAAAGGTAACGCCTGGTAATATGGCTAAAAATGATGTAAGTAAACAAAATGGAAGTAGTTAATTTTTGTAGTTTGTTTCTGAATCGGTGTTGAAGTGAAAACTTTGATCATTTTACATTTAATCCAGTTGTTTTCCTACGAGAAATATTTAATATCACTGGTTGCCCTTTTTCCTCGTCTTCCGACTGGTTAGCCTGTTTTCTTCATTTCTCATGGTTTGATTTCTTTCCCATTTCCTCCTGCTGTCAACTGGATGTAATCTTGCAATTGGAGCTGATAGCTGATCTTTGTTCAGGCAGAAGTGTTACACAATCAGTGAATAAGTGGAGATATGACAGATACAGAAACACTGGCAGAAGGTGGAAACGTCTCTTTCTGCTGATGTCATCAGGACTTTATTTTAGGAAGTCAAAGTGTTTGTTGATCCCTTTCAGTGGAGGTGGCAGGAGATCAACAGGTGCTCTGAGAGTTTCATGGCTTCTCTTTATGATCGCTGGGCTCTAAATGTTTATCTGGCTAACCTTTCACTGTTTTAATCCGTCCCATTTGCCTCTCCTCCCTGTTTTCTGCAGCATGCTATCGATGCTGTGAGCGCAGGAGTGAGGCCTATCGGAGAAACAAACAACTCCAGTTACTGGGATATGGGCAGCGCCTTCTTCTTTGCTGGAACTGTCATCACAACCATTGGTAAGACCCAAAATATGCTGCTCTGCTGGCCATTGTCAATAAAAACACAGTTTGAGAAGTTATATCAATCTATATTCTGCATTTGTTACATAGCAATTATAACCAATGGGCATTACGTCTTACTGCTCATCCTTCACTGAAACAGTTTAATATCTAATCTCAAATAGCAAAAGTTACTTTGCAAGACATTTTATATTAATAAAGCAATTTAAAAATGTTTTTTAAAAAAAAAACTCATAATGGAGTAAAAAGGGTAGAATTTGGGGAGGACAAGTCTGTCTGACATTTGGGCTAGAAAACTTCATAAGAAAGCAGAAACTCTTTTTCAGCTTGTAGACATAATAAGTATTAAATAAAAACAAGACGTTCTATTTAAAATAAATGGTGACTTCTATGTAATATGCACCACTAAAACCAAATGTGCACAAAGAAAACTGAACGAACCATATTAGCTACACACATCTCATTGCTGGTTTACGCAATGCAGCTGTGCCTCCACATGTGGTGAAGTTTAAACTGAGCATCAGATTGAGGGAGAAAAGGGGATTTTAGGGACTTTAAGTGTAGCATGGTTGTTGGTACCAGACGTTCTCACACAGCAGTCTCCTGCAAAAAGAGCAGCTATCCAGGGAACGCATAAACATGTGTTGTTGGTGTCAAAGGTCACAGGATAATAGACAGAAAAGGCGCAGCAGCTCAGACAACCTCTCGTAACAACCGAGGTCTGCAGAACGCCGTCTCTGAGCGCGCTACACCTGGATGAGCTACAGCAGCAGACGACCACACCGGGGGTCACAGGGAACCGAGGCTACAGGCTGCTGGAGGTTGGTACCTGATCCACTTGGTACCAACTCGGCGTCATGTAAACACCACAGCAATTTAATCCAAAATTCAAATGTAACGAGTTCAGATTCCCCGTGTTATTTGCAGAAGCTGAATAGATGTAGTAAAATCTCTGTTAACTTGTGCCTTATCACTATTCCCAGGTGAGTTTTACTATTTGCTTTATCCCCTCACGGCGATGCTCGCTTATGGAAGTGGTAATCGCTGTGGGACCTAACGGCCTGTGAGGCTCAGCGTTCTCATAATTGCTTTGAGAAACTGCTGACAAACATGTTGTTTTCTCACTATAATCCATCCTTCCTAGAAAAGCCTCTGCAGCTTTTTCAAAGGAAACACGGTGACAGTTTGGGACTGATGCCAATTCTGTCTGAGACCATTAAACACCTACTTAAACATTAAAAACTCGTGTTTTCTCATTCAGCTGCTTTCATGTACGGGGCTGTTCAAAACCGCAGTAAAAGTTATTACGTTTTATCACTTTGCATGTTTTTATTGGGATATTATGAGATAGACCAACATAAAGTATCGAATCGTTAAATTTGTATATTTGCAATAAATTGCTCTTTTAGGTAACAGCTTGGAAAGTGCTTGAATTTGACTGTTTGTTAGAGAACCTTAAAGAACAGCATCATGGAGACCCAGGAACCCAGCAGACGGGTCAGGGAGGAAGTTCTGGTCCCGTTTACAGCAGGATCAGGTTCTACAGCAACATCCAGAGCTCTGATCATCATGTGGACCTGGAGAGAGGATGGACCGCCTGCAGACCTACCAGGACATGGACGTCCACCTGGACTGACAGGCTGGACCAGGAGAGCATTGACCAGAGAAGAAGCCAGGAGGAGATGGAGTTAAATCCAGGACGTTTGTGGAGGAAAACCTGTCAGAGGCTGCAGAAGACCTGAGACTGAGGTGGAGGTTCACCTTCCAGCAGGAGAACCACCCTGAACATGAAGAGATACCATGGGATGGTTTAGAGCAAAGCACGCCCATGTGTTAGAATGTCCTAGTCAAAGTTCAGACCTAAATCCAGCTGATGTACTTTATTGATCCCAGAATTGGGAAATCATTGGGCAGCAGCAGCATCACATGCAGAAAACAGACAGCGACAACCTCAACACTAGACCTGAAAATATGAAGGTGAAGGTATTATATTAAAATGTCTATATTTATATCGTATAGCAACATACATTAGTGGAAACAGACAGAGGTGGAAAGGTACCAAAATAATATACTTAAATCTAAGGTCAGGGACCTTGATAAAATGTTACTTGAATACAAGTAAAGTTATCAGTTACTCAAGTAAAAGTAAAAAGTACATCATTAAAATTTTACTTTAAGTAAAAGTTCCTTTTTTTATTTCTTTGAGAAGAAAGTCCCTCTTGTGCATTTAACAAAGGAAAAGACTGTTTTTAATCAAAGGAGCACCTTTCTAAACTTCCACTGTAGTTGAAGTATTTTTGCTAGCGCCGCTAACGTCCGACTGATGATCCTCCATGTTGGACCACATGCGACGGGGAAAAAGCTCTGAGACGCAAATAATTCAGCCAGTTGCTGCTGAACTAAAGCTTTCAAAGGCTCAGTTCACAACACCTCTACTATAAAGAGGTTATGTGAGTCTGATAAATGTTTGCATAATATGATTAGCGCATTTCTCTCGGATAAAGAGGAAGAAATCTTCAGCATGCTTTCTCCTACGTCACTGCTTTCTTCACTGCACCTCGTTGTTTCACTGTATGTTACGGTAAAGTCATTATTAATGCGATTTCCTTAAAGGGGAACCTGATTACAGCCACTGTTGGAGCCTTTCCATGCACTAAGAGGTATTACATAAGGCCATCAATTGATTGTGTTACGTAAGAGAGGCTTGATTGACTTTTCCTTCTCGTCTTACTCACCATGCCTTCCTTGCCCTTCTTTGTGTCTTTTTTTGTCTTAAATAGTTCTGAAATGTTCTGCCCTTCTCCCCTCTTCGCCGCTTTTCATGGCGCCAACAATGTCTCAACAGGTTATGGAAACATCGCTCCCAGCACGGAAGGCGGGAAGATCTTCTGCATTCTTTATGCCATATTTGGCATCCCTCTCTTTGGCTTTTTGTTGGCGGGGATCGGGGACCAGCTGGGGACCATTTTTGTGAAAAGCATTTTGCGAGTTGAAAAGATATTCAGGGTGAGTGACGTGCTTTTGTCTGTTTTTTTAGGTTCTAATGCTATTTGAGTGTAGAAAAAAACGAATTAATGACACCCAGTGTTAAAATGTTACTATTTGTTTTGTTAAGGTCTGTTTTTGCTCATATTTCCAGCTGTTGAATAATCTATCTAATTTGTTTATAGAATTTCTATTAGTGTCTCTTTCTTGGTTTTCTCAGCAAAAACACCGACAGATCAGCCAGACAAAGATAAGAGTGACGTCCGCCATCTTGTTTATCCTCGCCGGCTGCATCGTCTTCGTCACCATCCCCGCTGTCATCTTCAAGCACATCGAGGGCTGGACCACCCTGGAGTCCATCTACTTTGTGGTGATCACCCTCACCACCGTGGGGATCGGCGACTATGTGGCAGGTAGTCCTCCACCGCGGGAGCGTTTAATAAACTCCTGTATCGTTAGCAGGGTTCTGAGCTCGCCGTGTTTTCCTCCTCCAGGTGGAAATCGTACCATCGAATACAGGACCTGGTACAAGCCTCTGGTGTGGTTCTGGATCCTTGTAGGGTTGGCGTACTTTGCCGCTGTGCTCAGCATGATCGGAGACTGGCTGAGAGTGCTTTCTAAAAAGACCAAAGAAGAGGTGAGCTTTCCTCACGGTTCTCCATGTTCCACCACTTTTACTGCCGTTCTGTTGGTGTCGTTCAGTCTAGCATCTATCGCTAGGTCTCCTGCCAAGCCACGCTGCTAAGCATTTTTGAGAAAAACTTAAAAGGTTACTTTGCATGAGCCAGAGGTGGCGATCCGAGTTTGAGTCACAAAAATAAAACCCTTCAGACTTTTGCCCTAAATACTTGAGACTCGACTTGGACTCGTGGTCTGAGACTGGAGACCTAGCACCAGTTTTTATGTCATGTAATGAAGAGTGAAAGGAAGCAGCTACTTCATGTTTTACTGTGAAAAGATGAGCTGACTATTAGCCAGTGATGTTGGTGGAATATTATGGGATGTTAAAGGCTCATAAGAACCTGTTCATGTTAGCTGTAGCTTCATAATAATGACCACATGAATGGCCGTTCAACTGAACGCGTTACTAAATATTTCTGGATCGTTTTCAACAATCATTCCTAACCACAGGCTTTCTCTTACTGCTTAGCTAGCAGCTACATTACAAGGACACTTCCTGTTTAGAATATCAAAATAAAAGCACTTCCTGTTCTGTTCATTCAGTAGTTCAACTCTCTTTAATTTACTTACTTTGTCTTGATTGTTACGCTGTAATTTCAACATTAAATTTAAACATATTTACTATCTACTATTATTATTAGCATTATTACAAATACTACTGCTAAAACTGTTGTGCATGACAATAAAATTAATCAAATAAAAATCAAAACTACTACTACCACCACCACCACCAACAACAACAACAACTATTATTATTATTATTATTATTATTATTATTATTATTATTATTATTATTATTATATTTAGAACTGAGAACAAAAGTTTCAAATGTAGATTTTTTTTAAAGTTTGCTAATATTATGAAAACTTCTCCAGCTCAGAGTGAGAAGAAGAAAACCCTCCAACCAGATTTAGTTTATTATATAATGAAGAGGGAACAATATGACAGCAGGGTTAAAAAGCTGTTAACTCAGACATTACAAAGTCAAAAAAGAAGAAATTCAACACTAGCAAGTTTGAATTGCTTTCTGTAATTTTTCTCACAGTATAAATGCCTATTTATATTTGAAACATGGTAGAGTGCACAACACGAGTTGGTAAATTAAATGATAAAATAATAAATGATAGAAGTTAATAACTATTAAAAGATTGAAAAATAACAATTAAATGTTCATGTAATAACTTAGTCCTGAGGTTTGGGTTCCTGGTCTGCAGCGATGCAGAGTTAGAGATGTTGGATCTTGAGGCTTTACTCTGAATAGGAGCAAAAGACTTGAGACTTGACTTGGACTAGAGCAAAATGACTTGTGAACATCTTTACCATGAGTGTTGCAACTTAGTACTTCAATCCAATGCTTAGCTAAAAGGTAATTAGACTTTTGTTTTACTCATTTTCATTGAAAAGGCTTCGTTAGAACCATTTTTGTCCTGAAACCTTTTTAGCATTTTACCTAACTTACAATTCATAAATAATGTCCTCATGCTGGTTTTGTTGCTCATATAAACAGAAGTTAACACCTGAAGGGACCTTTTAAACAACTGTTTCCAATCAGATGCTAACTTTACAGCTGAGTGACCGTGGGACAATGTTTTCTCAGCGAACAAGCCTTAGAGAAATCAGACCAGATCAAAAATATCTTATTTGTTTTCAAAACGCTCATAAATATACTTACCAATAATAGGTTATTCGTATTCATTATGTGTTACAAGATGCCAGAAAGTCCGTGATTTGGTCATAATGTGACTTGTTGAGATGCACCTGTAGGCCGTTCTGCTCTTCCCTTAGGTTCTCTGATCCATTTGTTGTGGTGCTTTCAGGTCGGGGAGTTCAAAGCTCACGCAGCTGAGTGGAAGGCCAACGTCAGAGCGGAGTTCCGGGAAACACGCCGCCGCCTGAGCGTCGAGATCCACGACAAACTCCAGCGGGCCGCCACCATCCGCAGCATGGAGCGCCGTCAGCTGGGCCTGGAGCAGCGGGCTCATTCGCTCGACGTTCTTTCACCAGAGAAGCGGGCCATGTTCGCCAGCCTGGACGCTGGTCGTTTCAAAACTTCCTCCCAAGAGAGCATCAACGGCAAACTGAACAACCTGAGGCTGAAGGGCGCCTGCGAGACGTACGACCAACAGGGGAGCGAGCAAACGCCGCAGACAGCGTCTTCCTCAGAGGAGAACCTCTTCAACCTGCGCTTCGGGTCGCTCACCAAGCTGGCCAGGCGCAACAAGAACCTGTGCAGGAACATCCCCGGAGATTCCCGACGCACCAGCACGGTCATCAACACGCCCATGCAAGGGGAGGACGACGGGGAGCCAGAGGAAGAAAGCAGAGAAAAGAAAGAGGAAAACACCAGTCTGTCAAACCTGGCGCAGTACGCCGCCGAGCGCACCAGGCTGAACGGGCTCACACCAACACAGGCCAAGGACAGAGAGAACGATTAGATATCAAATGCATGAACACTTCAGCTGCAGACATAGACTGTAGAAAGAGACCGAATGAAATCTGAGTGACAGGGAGAGTGCACAGTCCTTTGAGATGTCAAGAAACGTGCCTTTTCTGTTTCCTATGCTTCGACTGGAACCGTTCCCATCAACTTCAGTCATCGTGCCATAGCAATGGGAAGAAGACCTGCTGCCAAAATGAATCAAATAAACACGCAGAAGAGCCTGTTGTTCGATTACCTCATTACATATGTTGCTGTAAAATGGGCTACCTGTGCTGTGTTTTGGAGCTGTCACGTTCAGCTCTGTTGTCTCTCAGCCCTCCAGGGTCTTATGAGACGACCATCTGTTCGCGCTGAATCTTATTTTTCTTTCACACTGTGGGCAGAACAGCCAGAGAGCTGGACTCCTGTCATTCATCTCCGGAGACATTATCGATCATTTTGTCATCTCATACTGCGGTGGCTGTTTATAGCCCATCGGCCTGCTGTGGAAGGACTACAACTTTAATGACTGCAGTTTGGAAGCTTTAGGTTTTGCAGGATCAATAAACAACGCTAGTAGCTACCTAGAAAACGTACAATTATTCCTACATTGTATGTGGCTTTGCATATGTAGCCTGAAAGTAAAAAAAATGAAAATAACAAGTAAATATCAAGATCTGTTAAAAAAATAAAAACAAATATACACAATGCATGGTTATTAAAAGACGACCATAGCAGCTAGCTGGAAAAACTTAAAGAGTTACAGCTGTTATAATGTTTCTTTTTCGTACAAAAAGAAAAAAAAAAAGTTTGGCTTTCACTCCTAATTTCTGCTAATTCACAGTAAAACAAAAGTGTTTTTGTATCGTCTAATTGTGAATTAACACTAGCATACCAACAACTGCAGCATATTAAGATTTCCAGCAGCCTTTATTGTACAAAATTTTTTTACGCCTTTTTCAACCGGCCTTTTATTTCTGTCGGGATTTTACATGTCAACACTGAGTCTGTTCATGAATGTGATGCTGTTGCTTTTATACTCACAAGCATGTTTGCCTCTGTGTTTACTTGTTTTTCTATCAGCCATACACCTCAGTTCTGTGTATTTTCCATTAAACTGTAACATGAACAAAATAAGTCCTGATCTGCTGTCTTTTATTTTAGCTTGAATAAAAACGGACTTTTAAGGAGCATTTAAACCGTTCTCAGTGCCAGTAAGGAGGAGCCTTCACCCAACGACTGCTGGAGACAGACACCAGCTGGTAGTAGGTGTCTGCATATTGTATAAAATAACTGATTATAGTAGAGGAAATCCTTCTTTAAAGACTTGTACTAAATGGACAGGTTTGTCCAACAGAACTCATTCAAAGCCTTTTTTCGTGGAATATTATGACCTCTTAGAGGTGTATAAACAGGTTATCTCCTCATCACGGGTTAGTAGGTAATCTATATCAGGCAGCGAGTAAACTGTCCACAATGGTGATGGTTTCAAAACTGGAAATGTAAGAGTTTGGACTAATTTGACATGCATCAAATAGTAATCTTATTTGTCATTGTGCCTTTGTACATTAAGATGAAACCGTCCTCTGCATTTAAGCTGGCCTTCAGGGAGCAGTGGCTGCATTCAGGGACTCAAGCCTGGTTCATGCTTCATGCATCCACAAGGTCCGCGTGGCCAGAACCATGCGGACTGTCCCGTGCAGAAAAACATGGCGGACGAGCAAAAGTTCTGTTTGAAGGAGGTTCGTAAATATAGACATCTTTATGATTCGGCCCAGAAAGATCACCATGATCAACAAATTGTAAACAATTCCCTAACAGGAAACTAAGTCTCTATAGGAAGAAAGTAAAACTGTGTTTCCTACTTCTGCGTGTCGTGACTGTAGCACGCCTGGCGTAGGAGAGCAACGCTGCTCTCTGGAGTCTAGGAGAAAAGTGCTACTTCGGAGGAAAATGCTGCGGACGTTGTGTCCACACATCTCATTTCCGCTCAGAACGTACAAGCATAAAGCATAAAACAGCCTTAACTCGTTTTTGGCTACCACGCCCTTCTGCGTAGCCAAAGGTTTCTGTTTCCTAACCACACGGACAGTCCAGTGAAAAACATGGCGGACAAGCAAGAGCTCCATTTGATGGAGGTTCTTAAATATAAACATATTTATGATTTGGCCCATTAAGATCAAATGATCAACAAATTCTTAACAACTCCTGGAGAGAAATGGTTGTCATTCTTGGAAAAAAGGAAGAAAATTATGGAAACTAATGTGTTTTCTAATTTTATGTAGTAGGGTGTAGTACATTTGGCGTAGGAGCGAAACGCTGCCCTCTAGAGACTGGGAGAACAGTGCTACAATGCATGGAACATAAATGCTGCAGACGTGTCCAACCCTTAAGGCTGGTTTATGCTTGACGTACATTCTGCACGTCAAGCATAAACCAGCCTTAAGCGTCTTGCTCAGGGACCCTTAAGGCAGTCTGTTGTATTCGAACCTTGCAGCCTTTCCAGGACACAAACGCCCTGCTCCAACCACTAGGCCAACTCTTCCCCATACTTTCTTTTTTTCTAATAATAATTAGAAAAATGTCTCTCTCTGTCTCTCTCCAAGGTCAGTCGTGTCTTTTCTCTCTCTGCAGCTTTCACCCCTCCCCCCCACCCCTCTCCTGCTTTGCTATGTCTTGTCTTTCTGAGCACTTTCTTCATATCAACCGAACTCTGAAAAACATGGATCTGGAAGCTGGTCTCAATACTATTGATAAATTTTTTTCGACCGGTAGGCAACGAAAGGGGGACCCGTCCGGTCCTGATTTGACTTATTTTGTGAGATACACCCTAAATTCCTGGAGGAAAACGATGTGTCTTTCGACCTTGTCATTCCTGGACGTTTGAAATTTTCACATTGGATTAAGGATACTTGGATCTCTACTTATTGGTTTTTGTGGATTTTTGAAGTATCGGCAAATACAGCGGATGTCGGAGCCATTTGGCCTTGATCAGGCTGCCGGCTGCATGACGCGCTCACTATGGCTGTGAACGGACAAACCTGGCAGGTGGAGGAGCAGAGCCGAAAAGCTGGCTGTGCTGGAACGCAGACTGACTTTGGTGGTTGAACTCAAGGGGAGATGGGATATTATCTGAAAGTGAAGCGCGAAAAAGCCCAATAATTTGGAAAATTGGTGGAGCCAGCAAAAGACTTAAAAGCTGACAGGAAAGGCAGTGCAGCTTGTCTCATAACAAATAACATATTTGGATTCCTCCCTATCTCAACTCCTGGATTGTTATGGTGGAGTGCTCAGAAAAGCCCCCGGCTACCCCCCTCCCCCGCTAACACCTGTGGATGCTTCTCTGAACTGTGGGCCGGCTGATAACATCAAGGACAATGGCCTCTGGAGAGTGTTCACGGAGATAAAACACTTTCGCCCATACACACACGCATAACTGATACTCATAAAACTGATGAATTACACACACGTGACAGGTCTCAAATGTTTACCTTCTGCATACATGTTGTATTGTGTTATTTGTGGTTTCGTGCTGCTATGAGGGTTTTTTTTGTGTCGGTTGTTTGTCTCTTTATCGGTGAGAGCATAAATAGGCAAACATCTGTCTCTTTCCCCCCCCCCTCCACTTTCCGCCATGTTGTTGCTTTCCTTCAGTTTCCTGATGGTGCCGCGAACGGCTGCCACGGTGTGTTGGTGCACTGTCTGCACCATCATCACCAAGTCAAATTCCTTGTATGTGCAAACTACTTGGCGATTAAACTTGATTCTGATTCTGATTCTGAATTGATGGATGTCTGCCAGATCATCCTCAAAGCTTCAGCTGTCATGGACTACTGTCTATCCAAGGAAGGAAGAGTGACGCTCCGGCAACAGGGTCATCAGTCATTGATGCAGGTGGAGAGCAAAGGTTGGCCTTTGTGGTTTGACCCAGCAGATGAGCTACTGTAGATCCAGTAGACCTGGACGATATAGAAAAAAAGCATATCGATAAAATAGAAATCATATTGATCGATATCGATAATTATCAACAAATTGAAAACATATATTTTAAGTGTAGCTCTGGCCATTTTATGCTGTTGTTTAGCGACTTATTTTTAGATACAGACACAAACACTGAACTTAAACCAATTTTTTTATTCAACCATCTTTTTACCAAAACTGCAAGTATTTAAAAAGTAAAAAAGAACGTGTGCTCTCTGAACTCTTTGAACGGGGCTTGGTTCCTGTGTTTGCGTTGTGATTGGTTGGGAGGATCTAATAACTGTAATATTAACCTACATCACTAGAGAAGGCAAACTGTTATTCTATCGAACTCTTGTTGACACTCTTTTTTCTATCATCGGTATACGGTTATAGATCGATATATATCGTTATTGAATTATCGTCCAGCCCTAAGATCCAGCGCTGGTTATCGTAAAAAGCTGTTTGTGTTTTATTGTTAATGTATGGTAGGCACGGCTTAGCTCTCTGTAAAACCCAGAGAATCCCAGTAAACTGGACCATGCAGGCTGTCAGGACCCCTGGGCTGACACCATCTGGACCTGCTACCTGATCCCAGTTCTGCCTCTGCAGAGTCAGGCGGGCGGGACAGGCAGGTTAAACGCATCCTGATGTGGCAGGAGGCTTTGTTGCTGGTGGAGGCTGCGGCTCTGCTGGAGACTGTAGAGGTGCGACAGGAAGCTGTGAGTTCACAGAGGTGTGAGCTGTGTGGGAGGGAACCGCAGAGAAGAATCCTGAGTCTCTTTGTGAATCAAACACACTGAGATTCTTCCTACTCCGCCCTCACCTCTTTTTTCATCAGTATAATTCAGAAAGCAGACACAAAGCAAAGCTACATGTTTGACTAGATAAAAGTATTGAATGTATGGTAAGAGGCGGACGCCATGGTAACCAGCCAAATGAGTAATTGCAGCTCTTTTTCAGGAAGCTTTTAAACACCCAGCATACAGGAGAACAGTGAGATCCCTACCCTCACATGTTTATGATGAAATAGAGGCTGTTTTATTTTTATATTAGTTGCTGTCAGCCCCTTGCATTATAGAATCACACATTATCAGCTGAAGTTTAAACAAAACAAACGTGGGCTGAAATAGGTGCATCCTGGTAAATCAGAATCTCTTCTAAACATTAATCTCATACAGACGTATAGATTCATTACACACAAAAATATTTATTTTAAGTGTTTGATTCTAGTTAACAATTAATAAATATCCAAAATTCTGTATAATCAGAATATCGGGGCTCCTTTTCCATGAATTACTGCATTAATGCGGCGTAGCATGGAGGAGATCAGCCTGATCTGAGGTGTTCAGGAAGCCCCGGCTGCTTCAGCTCTTTACCCCGTCTGCATTGTTGGTCCTGGTGGCCCTCATCCTCCTTTTATAAACAGCATATAGTTATCCTTTTACTTGTGCATCTTTCTCTAACACGTTTTCCCTCCACCAAACTTTCCACTAACGTGCTTGTATCAGAACTAAGTGAACACACAGCCTCTTCAGCAATAACCTTCTGTGGCTTACTTTTATTATTTAGGTGCTAATTTATGTCTGCTGGACATGAAAATATAAGCCATAAAATAAAATATTTTATTAAAAATCCTTTTCATTGGTCTGATGTCACAACCTACAGGTGTTTGTGTTTTATTCAGATTATTTCTGGGTTTATTAGGCAAGGCAAATTTATTTATATAGCATATTTCAGTACAGAGACAATGCAAAGTGCTTTACGTGATTAAAATACAGGGGGAAAAAACAGAGAAAAGCAAGTAGGAATAAAATGTAGAAACAAAATAGAACATGAAAAAATAGAAACTAAAAGCAAACATTAAAAACAGTTGGACTACAAAGTTAAACTAATGATGTTTCAGTAAAACAGTTTAATTAGAACAGTCAAAGTTAATCCTAAACAAATGTGTTTTTAATCTTGATTTAAAGGAACTCAGGCTTTCAGCACCTTTACAGTTTTCTGGAAGTTTGTTCCAGATCAGTGGAGCATAGGAACTAAATGCTGCTTCTCCATGTCTGGTTCTGGTTCTGGTTCTGGTTCTGCAGAGCAGGCTGGAGCCAGAAGACCTGAGTGGTCTGGAGGGTTGATGCACTGATAACAAGTCTGTGATGTATTTAGGTGCTAATTCAGGGATTTATAGACTAACAGAAGGATTTTAAAGTCTATTCTCTGACATCCAGGGAGCCAGTGGAAGGACTTTAGAACCGGGTCCATGTTCTCTACGTTCTTAGTCTCAGTGGAAGGACTTCAGAACCGGGTCCATGTTCTCTACGTTCTTAGTCTCAGTGGAAGGACTTCAGAACCGGGTCCATGTTCTCTACGTTCTTAGTCTCAGTGGAAGGACTTCAGAACCGGGTCCATGTTCTCTACGTTCTTAGTCTTAGTGGAAGGACTTCAGAACCGGGTCCATGTTCTCTACGTTCTTAGTCTTAGTGAGGACTTCAGAACCGGGTCCATGTTCTCTACGTTCTTAGTCTCAGTGAGGACTTCAGAACCGGGTCCATGTTCTCTACGTTCTTAGTCTTAGTGAGGACTTCAGAACCGGGTCCATGTTCTCTACGTTCTTAGTCTTAGTGGAAGGACTTCAGAACCGGGTCCATGTTCTCTACGTTCTTAGTCTTAGTGAGGACTTCAGAACCGGGTCCATGTTCTCTACGTTCTTAGTCTTAGTGAGGACTTCAGAACCGGGTCCATGTTCTCTACGTTCTTAGTCTTAGTGAGGACTTCAGAACCGGGTCCATGTTCTCTACGTTCTTAGTCTTAGTGAGGACTTCAGAACCGGGTCCATGTTCTCTACGTTCTTAGTCTTAGTGAGGACTTCAGAACCGGGTCCATGTTCTCTACGTTCTTAGTCTTAGTGAGGACGCGGGCAGCAGCGTTCTGGATCAGCTGCAGCTGTCTGATCCACTTTTTAGGCAGACCTGTGAAAACACCGTTGCAGTTATCAGTTCTACTAAAGATAAACATGGATTAGTTTTTCCAAATCCTGCTGAGACATCAGTCCTTTAATCCTGGAAATGTTCTCCAGGTGCTAGAAGGTCCACTTTGTAATTGTCTTTAGATGCTTTTGGAGGTTCAGGTCTGAGTCCATCACTATTATTGTTAGAACAGATCTTGCCATATTCAGTTGTGTAATATAAACCATTAGGATTTTTCCATTTTAGTTCATTCATTTTTTATAATCATTTTGATTATTAGTCTCCCTGCTCTCTCTCCACCACAGCTCTTCCACATCTCCTCTGGTTCCTTTGTCCTCCTGGCTGTTCATCCGTTACTCGGTCCGTGCTCCATGTCCTGTTAACCATGTGAACACTACTTTCCTAAATATCTAGATTTTGAGTTTTCATTAGAAGTCATATTCTTCAGAATTAGAAGAATAAAATGCTTAAAATATAATACTGTTTATGTAAAAAAAAAAAGAAATCTAAATGAATGTTTACTGTAGAATAAATCCAATGAACCAAGTTTTGTTGCCGTCCTTCTTTGTTAGAACCCGCTAACATTAAGAACCTCTCAGCTTCTCGGTAATCATCCAGATGCTTCCAGCACCTACCACTCTTTCTTCCTCTAACCGTTCAGCTCTTTGTCCTTTAAAGACAAATAGAAACCAACTCTGGCAGAGATGTTCCCAAAAATGGGCCGTGCGGTTTGTGGCTCCAGCTTTACTGGCCATTTAACGCCTCTTGTTCAATACTTGTGTCCTGACTGACCTTCAGCAACAAAGCCCTGATTGGCTGAGAGTGAAACCAAAACTACAGCTTGTTGGAGGTTGAGAGCAAGTAGAAAGCCTTTTGTCTTTCATATAAGCTCCCACCCACCTTTACAGACGGACTCATTTAGCATCTGGCTGACATATTATATCCTTACAGCATGATTTTGTTCAAACCTTCAAACAAACCATCTTTTTTTATTTTCCTTTCCCCCTTTTTGTCTTAATGCCAAAAAGAGCCCAACAGATTTTACTTTCACAAGCGGAGCCTTACCGCATTCGCCATGGTGCTTCGCTTGATTTATACATGTAAGAAGCTTTATTTTAATTAATGCAGGGAATATTTCATGTAATATGGACACAGAAACAAGAAGGTAGAAGAGAAAAAAAAAGAGAGATATAAAAAGAACAGCAAGACCAGCTGATAAAGTATTACAGGTACAAACAACCAACACCTTGATACCATCACTGAAGAATATACAGGATTAATTAATATGACATGCAGAAAGTGACAGCTGGAGATAATAACAGGAGTTTTCTCTATAGAAGTGAGTCTGTTAGCACCTGGATCCAAGCATCCAAACAAACCATCTTAAATTGATAGAAGCAGACCATCATTTGTACAGCTGTGTGAAAATTGTTTGACCCCTTCCTTGTTCTACGTTAAATTCTAACTGTTATATTTTTTATTTTGCTATGTTTTAATGATGTGAAGCACTTTGCGTTGTCTTTGTACTGAAATGTGCTGTACACACATGAATTTGCCCTGCCTTGACTATTTCCTTTTCCTTTTCTTTTCTGCATGCTTGTCACACTACAGTGTTTCAGAGCATCAAACAAATTCAAATATCAAAGACAACACAAGTCAACACAAAATGCAGTTTTTAAATGTTTTAATGGGTCTGTGTGGAAAAGTGATTGGCCCATAAACCTAATAACTGGCTTGGCCGACCCCGGCAGCAACAACTGCAGCGAGTCTTTTCCAGCGCTGCGGAGGAGGTGTTAGGGTCACTCATCTCTACAGAACTGTGGAAATTCAGCCACATTGGAGGGTTTTCACGTATGAAGGGCCTTTTTAAGGTCATACCACGGCATCTCAATAAGACTTAGCTCAGGACTTTGACTAGGCCACTCCAAAGTCTTGATTTTGTATAGTTTTTGTTCAGAGTTCATTCAGAGGTGGACTTGCTGGTGTGTTTTGGACCATTGTCCTGCTGCAGAACCCACGATAGTTTCAACAGATGGCCAGACCTTCTCCTTCAGGATTTTTTGTAATACATCCTGCTTCTACATACACTTGCACTACTAATAGTGTCTTACACATAACCTTTCTGTACACATAAAATGTATTCTTTCATTTGCATATATTGTCTAGAAATAATATAAATTGTGTACTATAGTAATTATAAACCTACGGGCCGTTTCTCAGCACCACTCATGATCGGCATAAATCTCATTATTTTGTTCTTTTCATGACTCATTTGAGTCCTTTTTTTCAGGGTGGTCTGACAATCTCAAATGTAACTCAAAACATTTCAAAACAAGATTTTGATCCACTAGTTTGAGTTTTTCCTTGAGGATTTTCTCTCATTCATGCAGGCTTAAATGAGTACATACAGCCAGCCCATATTTGGTTAAATGTCTCTTAACAAATTGAATAGAAACCTCGCTGCAGCCTCCAACAAGCTTCTGGCATCAGAATTATTTGGGTTCAGTAAATGGCTGGTTTCCAGGCACAACGCCAACTTTTACAAAGTTGACTTTTCCCCAAAACCAGTCTGATTGGGTTTGGAATCATTGTCCTGCTGGAACAACCATTTCTGTCCAGGTTTGAACACATTTCTGCTGATTTGAGGTGAAATTAATTTAGTAACTTGATTAATATATTAAATTAGGAGGTCATTTGACTTTTTTTATTCTATCTACTTTGTGCAATGCAGCAGTACCTCTGGTAAAGAAGCAGACGCTCAGCATGATGCCGCCGCCATCATGATGCCGCCGCCATCATGATGGCGCCGCCATCATGATGCCGCCGCCATCATGCTCCAGAGTTGGTGCAGTTTTAAAAGCCTCCTCTTTACTCGCCTACTTTTTGTGATCGAGGGACAACAGCTGAGTCTTCGTGTCCTCTGACCATCAAACCTTTCTCCAGAAGGCACCTGGCTTCTGGCAGCTGCTAATTTCAATTAAGCTTGAAGGCATCAGGTATTCTTTCTTTGTTGAACTTAGTCGATTATGTCGTTGATGAAAAACGTACTCCTCTGTAGACCACAGTGCTGGTGTTTCAGTCTCTTTTAGTTGATGATAGGCCTGGATTTGATGGTTTTGGGGTCGTTCTTCAACATACTACCAAAGTTCAGGTCAGATGGTCAACATCTATGACACAATTGAAGGTTCCAACAAGACGGCTACAAAAAACAATCAAACTGCACTCAAAGTGGATAAAGCAGCAAACAATAAGCTTTAGGAATTGCCCTGACCCGGTTCCTGCTCAAAATTTAAGGGATTACATTTGAAATCCACCATGAGAGAATTGATCAGGCTTGTTTAAATTAATTAATTTAGACAAGCTTAACCAGTATCTGGGCAGAATGATGTCAGCTGCTTGTTGATGGCAACAAAAGGTTTTAATTTCTCTGTATCTTAGAGATATTTACCAGATATTAGTGGGAGAGTATGAATATATATGAGCCTGTGTTGTGGAGAAGACGGGCATTAACTTCCAACTTGTGCATCCAGTTCAATTTATTTGGAACATTGTTAGAGCGTCTTTCTAGTTTTGTCTAAATATAAACTTTCTCTTTTATTTTACTCACATTGACCAAGAAATTTCTGGCATAAAAATTATTAAAACTACCAAAGAATAAATCAATAAATCTCTGAAATAAACCAGTAAAACTGTTTGTAGTTTTTTGTTTTCCGGTTTTAATCTACAAACTAACATCATTCAGGTTTTAGTTCCAACCTTTGTTCTTTATAAATAAACAAATGATATAAAAAGTACAGAACAAGCCCTTCTCCTGCTTATTTTCAATCCAGTGCATGAACAACACAACCAGCCTGTCTAAAATGTTCATTTTTGTTTTGTTTTTTTGCAAACCGTTTCCATCTCTCTCGTGGAGCTTTCAGGTAATTAAATGACAGAATTTATTATTATGTAAGTGACTCCTGGCGTGTTGCAGGATGCTGCAGCCCCCGGGTCTCCATGTGTGCTCGTCTTCCTCCCTCTGAGCCACAGGCACATGTGTCCGGCTGTGTGTGGGATGTGCACGAGCTGCAGAGCTTTCCTTCAAGGTGAAAGTGACCTCAGTCTGCTCACGCTCCCTCTCCCCTTATTCATTTGTCTGCCTCCGACTTCCCACTGCGGCTCCCAGACCAACAGTAAATCTGAGGCGACTCCAGTGATGCTCTTTGAATACTTTTTCTCTGAAACTATCATTGACTGAATGTTCCTTCGTCTACTTGTGTCTGGACAGCCAATCAGAGTTATTTACAAGGGTGTTAAAGGAAATCAATTAAATCAGAGGCTACGCTGCAGTAAAGAGGAAAAAGGAGATGCACACATACAAACAATATTTGACTTTTCCTGAAGAAAAATTGACTCTTTTGGAGCCTGGAAAATATTTAAATAAATCTTCAACATGCTGCAGTGTTACGTAACACTGCCAGTGAACAACAGGAAGGCGCCAGAGAGTGCCTCTTCTGTCAAGTCAGGAGAAAATGATCTGCAAAAATCACAAGGCCTCCCCGTCAAGTTTTACTCAATTTAAATGACTAATTTATTGAATTTTCTGTTGTAAAATGACCAAAAGCAAAATAGACGGTTTTGGTGAAGGAAATTTCTGTAATGGGAAACCATTACAGAAATTTCCAAAGATTTAATTGGCACATTACCTACTATTACTCTTCACCTTCCTGCTGTTTGGATGAAACCCCTCCTCCGTAGTTTGACTCCATGTCACACGTACCGCCGTCATGCTTCTCTCCACTATGTTTTCATCTGAGAAGAAGAAGAAGAATTCCCTTGTTTGCACATGCGCAGTGCGTGAGGTTGGGGGAAATCGGCTCGTAACTCTGCTTCACCAGCAGGAGGCGCTCACCGTCACCTCAGGAGGGCTGACTAAATTTCAAACATGTTTGATTTTCATTCAACCGTCCGATTCCTGATGGGGAGGTGGTGGTGAGAAGCTAATCGCCCCTCGTTACCCCCTGGATACGACACGACGCAGAACGCACCATGCTGCTACAACTCGGCCCGATCCAAAACAATCTCGCACGACTGAAGAATCGGCCAAAAAAGGGCAGAAAATCGTACCGTGTACGCCCGGCTTTAGTGGAAGCAGTGGGGAACAGCAGCAACTCCACCATGAAGGGACAGGTCGTGTAAAATGACGGAGCGCAGTCGGTGGATGCTGAGGCTCAGAGGTAGGATCATTCTGGCTGAGTCAACAGCTACAGACCTTCACACCTCTGTGGCTTTCACATTAACTCAAGAAGCTCACAGAAAACGCTTCATGCAAGAGTTAGATTGTAAAGTGCGATTCAAAGCGTCAGATGCTTGGACTCAGTGGGCTAAGGAGCTCGGCTCCTAAACTTTGGTTCACACAGAGGGATAATTTGGCCGATTTTTGCCCCAATCTTCACGGTTACTTTTAAAATAATCTTAAGAGATATTCCTGCCGTGTCTGGAGTGTTACGAGTGATCTAGTCCTCTCAGAAGGACGTTGGGACCACTCCGACCTAGAATGGTGGATTGTCTTGACTCTCTGCGGGGTGTTTCCTGATGACAAACAAGCACGCTGTCTGTTGAACGTGACCTGACCAATCAGAAAGCAAGGTGAGGCAAACCATGAGAAAAAAACACCGCTCACCTCTATGTCACAGTGTAGCAAACGTAGAGCCCCTGTTCGCTCTGTCTCCACTGCTTTAACGCCTTAGTAATCTATTTTCTCCGTTAAAATCAGTCCACAAACTATCGCCGTAGTTCTTCCTGGTCGTCCATGTTTATTTACCCTGAACTCATGTTTAATCTTCAAAGGTTCAGCCAGATTTCCCATCTGTCATCTGAATGATTCTGAGTGAATCTGTTCATGTGTGGCGGACACCACACGCTGTACCAGCAAACCTGGTATATACACAATTTTTATTGTTATGTTTGGTGTCTCTCAGGCAATTTTGAAATCTTGCCGTGTGAACCGGGCTTTAGGCCAGTCGAAGAATCCTTTGGTTTCAGTGAAAGGGAAACTTAATGTTTTTACACACCAGGACATTTTTGACCATTTCCTGTTCCTGACTGGAAAAAGTTTGGAGATGGACCCTTCCTGTTCCAACTCTACCGTGCCCCAGCGCAGAAAGGAAGATCTAACCAGCAAATATTCCTGAACTTATCCTGATAAAACACCTGTTGGATGAACTACAGCAGAAACTTGGTCCTCCTGCATCAGTGTCTGACCTCACAAATGTACTTTTGAAAGAATGATAAATATTGACCATAAACACACCCTAGAAGTTGTGGAAAGCCTTACCAGAGGACTTGAAGCTGTTAAAGATTCAGATGCAGATCTTTATTTGTGTCCCTGTGGGAAACGCCATGATCTGTCCCGTCTGCTGTCGTCCTCCTGCTACTCCTCCCTATCTCTCTGTTATTTGAGCTGTATGGACCACACCTGCCTCTCCACCGCTATCCAGTCAGGCTCACACATGTTTCCTATAAGCTCTCCTCAGACAGCCAGGCAGTGCCAGATTATTGAAAGCCTTTGGTTGGTAAATGTCCACTGTTCTTCAGGCCTGTTTTTTGGACCCTACCAAAGCTTTTGTTTTCTGGACTTTTACTGACCCCCTGGGTTATTCTGCCCTGTCACTGACCATCTGAGCATGATCCAAACCTTTCTCCTGGACTCGCGCAACGCCTCAGCCATCCTGCCCGTCTCCTCTGCAGTGAATAATTTTAAATTCATCCGCCTTTATCCGACTCCTCTCATGCGCTCCACTCTGATTTTGTGCTACTGAACTCCAGAAGAAGGTACAGGACCCCCTTATGCAAATATAACAGATATGAACATTCGTTCATCCCACTGTCTGTAAAACTTGTTAATGGTTTGTGATGAGAAGATTAGGGGAAGATCAAGGACACGTATGAAGCCACATCTATGGTCTCTTATGATCTACAGCAGCAAACTGGGAGGGCAGTGGTGTTTGAAGTTGTTCTGTTTTTTAAAGGTTGATTTGAACTGTTTTACTAATTCATTTTGTTGCTATTGTATATTTATTTATTATTTTACTGAGACTCCTTTTGTTAGTGATTGTATATGTAGTACAATGCAGCTGATCCTTGTATCCAAGGCAAATTTCTCCCAAGGGAGACTAATAAAGATATTTTGATAAATTTGCTCTCCTGCTCGCTCCTGTAGATATTTTTTTTATAATCCTCACTTTTCTCAATAAATCTTTTAAACGTAACTGTCATGATGCAGCCTGAAGGCTGCTTTCTGAACATTTTCTGGCTCCTTCCCCAGTGCAGCCCTGATTGGGAACACCTGGCAGGCTGCAATCATCTTGGACTCATTCCACCTGCTCATCCTACTATATGTACTCTCCCTGATCACCGGTTCGTCTGCAGTCTTCTGACCATCATGCCTGTCCTGTTCCCGTTGGTCTCCTGGTCCCGCTCCGGTCTGTTCCTGTCTGCCAGTTCCTGCACCTCTACAACTTCGTCTGGTAAAATGACTCTGACTTCATCATCCACAACCTGCTGTTCTCAATAAACTCTGGAAACCAGCTCTGTGTGTGTGCGTGCTGTGTCCGGGTTCATCCAAAGACAAAATCATGACAGTAACGGTAACTCTGGTTTGAATGTCGGGTTCTGACAAAAGAGAGTATAAGGAGAACATCATATCTAAACTGTCTGTCTGTCCAGTTACAGATCTTAATTCAGTATAAGGATGAAGCAAAGCTGTCCAAAGGACGACTTTCATCCACCTCCTTACCACCAAGGAACTACAAGGTAGACAAAAGAATCCTGGGTGGGATTCAAACCCGGAACCTTCCTGCTGCTGACAGCACACCAGGTGACATGCAAATAAACTCTCAGCCTGTCTATAATCCATTTGTTTCTGGGTTTTTTGTTCATAATAATCTGTCTCCTCTCATCAAAATGCCACAAAAAATTAGAGACTGATCAATTTTTACAAGTGAGCAAAAGTACAAAATCAGGAATATCGCCGTGATCAGCGAACAAAGCAGCAAACATGATGAGCAGAGATGTTCACCGCGGCTTCCATCAGCATCCATCATGTCGAGGCTGATCAGAAAGGAAGTCGTCAACATTTAAAGTGAGAACAAGGAGAGATAAACCGATGAGGTGAGAGAACTGAGGTAGGTTGTAACTCAAAGGAAACATTTATTGATTTGTTTTCCCACCTAGACTTCATCCGGAATATAATTCTCAGTTAGCAGATACTGACGACGGCTTTTACAGGCCAAAGCTCTTGGTCTGCAGAGAATTTAAAAGCCGGTGGCTCCACCTTTCCTTCCAGCACAGAGACTGTTGGGAAGTTGCTTTATGGTGTAATTCATCAGAGAGGAAGGTGGATGAATGCAGGCTTGTGTGCTTCATCCAGAGACGCTGACAGGATGCGTGGGCGCACATCCTAATATTAGCCAGAGCAATCAAAGGGAAGGCCCGGGGGCATGAAATAAATTCAAACCTCGTCAATAGATCCAGACAGTTTCCCCGCACACATTTTTGTCCTTTACATGTTGAAAATGGTAGAAATGGCATCTCTACAAATATTTGTCACAAGTCAGAGTGTGGAAGAAGGTTCTCAGCTCTGAGGTGGTCAAAACTGAACCTCTGGCCCTCCATAAAAAACAGAAAACCCAGTACTGCCCAGCAGCCAGGGTGAAGCATGGTGGTGGCAGCATCATGCTGTGGGAATGTTTGTCATCAGGTCAGGGAAGCTGGATGGAGCTCCATCCAGGACAACCCTGGAAGAAAACCAGTTGGCGGCCACCCTGCGGCGGTAATGAGCTGGACTAGAAGGAGGAAGAAGTCTTTACTCCAAAAATTACCTAAAAAGCCAGATTTCTAAATATTTGACATACAGTGTATAAGTTAACTCTACTAAATACTAAAGGGAAAAAACTCTTTTGCTCAATATCCAACCGATGAGAAAATAAAATCAATTTAGTAAACAAAAACCGTAGTCGGATGTAGTTGTGTAGTTAAACAGTGATTAAATAACCGGTTTGGACTGTAGACCTGCTGAGTCGTGTCACAAGGTTAAGCCTATTCTTTCTTTTGCTTTGAGTTTATTCAACGTAGCGTAGTAAAAGAGAACAAATTTATATATAGACAAGGAAGAAATAAAGTAAAAACCAGCAAAAGAAGAACAACAGTAAAGTTTAAGGAGTGGGTAGAAGTATAAACATAATAAATTCCTGTTGGTTATAAGATTGTTTCCAAACAACTACTTTCTATATCTATCAATAGTACAGTTCTTACCTATTTGTAAGCCGTTATAACAATGCAGCTTTGCAGCAGTAATCCATGCATTTATAACCACTCGTCTGGATTACCGTAATGCATGGTATACAGGAGTCAGTGATTCCTGCATCTCTCAGCTTCAGAGGGTTCAGAATGCTGCTGCTCGTCTTTTAACACCAAGGTTTGACCGCATCTCCTCTGTTCTAGGCTCGCTGCTCTGCTTGCCTGTACATTTTAGGATTCATTGTAAAATCCTTTTATTTGCTTTTAAAGCTCTAAGAGGCCTTACATCCCTGCACACCGTCCCGTTCCCTCTGGTCAGCTGATCAGCTGCTTCTGACGACGGCAAAGACGAAGCGCTCGCTTAGAGGAGGCCGTGCTTTCTGCAGCAGCTCCTACGTTACCGGATGACCTTCCTTTGGTCTTCAGACAGACTTTCTGAGTTTAAATCCCCAGTTAAAAGCATCTCTTCTCCTTGGCCTTTGACACCATGTTGACTTTTAAAATTGTTCAGTTTGATTTATCACTAATTTTATTGACTAATTCTTTCCATTTTACTTTTATTGATTCTATGATGAATCTATTATTTTAGGGCTGTTTTATTGACTCAGGTCTTATTGATCGTCCTTGTTTAATGCTCCCATATGACAGCTGTTTATTTACTCTGGTCCTGTGGTGTGTGAAGTGCTCTAGAAATAAAGTATGGTGAACAGACTTGTGAACGCAGCACCTGGAGGACATTTATGCTACATTCAGGTAGTAATCAAGAACTGTTAAAACTTTTTAGTGGGTGACTTCGCTCCTGAAAACAGGTTTACTTACATAACACTTTTACCTGTTTTACTTCTCTCTGTATTTCAGACTCAGAACAGATTTAGTCTGAACCACCCGTGAAAATAACTCAGAGAGGCAGAAAAGTGTGAAGATGAAGCTAAACGCTATTTGTTTAAATTAGCTCTAAAAATGTGCCATAAAGTACATGATGATGCAGTCAGTGAGCATTTTAAACACACCTCCTATGATAAAAGTCAGAGTCTGAGCAGCCGGCAGAACTTCCTCGGAGCACAATGTTCTTCACTTCTTCAGGTTCATTTTCACCTCACACACCCCAGGCAGAGTTTTCATCTCTCCCGGTTCGTCTCGTGTCAAACCTGCTGCGCCGCTCAGGGCCGCCGTCTGGCACCAACTTTAACTTTTCCTCTTCCTGTCGCTCTTAGCGCTATCACACTTCTCAGTTCCTCACACCATCTTCTTCTTCTTCTTCTTCTGGCAGCAGGATCTTTTTGAGCTGGTGGGAAAATTGTAAAAGGAGCAAGTGAGGAAGCAGCAGTTGGTGTTAGACTGCGTGTGTGGAAGGCCTCCATGTATTATTTCTGTCTCTTTGTGCTACAGGCAACACGTTTTTTTTTTTATCCCCATGGATTTTCATTTCAGAGGTCTTGATTCATCATGTAAACATCGAGGTGAAACCCTCAGCGTGAAGAAAACATTTGAAACGTGTTAAAGATTATGGGATCACAGAGGCTGGAGCTGCAGAAAGCAGTTAACGGGGAAACAGCAGAAAACTGACGGACGGCGAGGACGTCACAGATGTGGCACGCCTAAACTGTTATGCCAGAAACCTGTTTGATTATGGATATTATTATTAATTATAATTTGCTATTATAATTTAATAATAGATCATTCAAACTCAAATAGTAGCTATAACAAATATAATTCAAATGGTTGTGATCCAAGGGCTATAAGCCTGTAATGATTAACACTAACAATGCATTTATTAATTAGCTGTTATGAACTTATTTATGCTGGAAAAGTGTGATCTGACCGGTTGTTGACCGATTAGACTTTCACAGTGACACATATCTCAGATCCAGCAGGGGCAGGTTCATGCTGATCCATTTAAGCTGACGTACCTGAGAGGTTTGACTCTTTCGCTTCTGGATCTCACCCCTCCTGCATTGTTTTAGGTATGAGAGTCCAGTACTGAAGGTGTAGCCTTCTTCTGACTTGTTAGATTAAATATGTTAAAGGATAGTTTCTGGTTCAAGAGTCTTTTCCTCCTAAAGGAGTCTACAATACAGAAGACCACTTTTACAGGGAAAGAACTGGGAGGACCACAACACAGGGAACGGTTAATATCCTAACAAAAGTCTAAACAGAGAAATTCACTTTGAAAAAAAAATGAAGACATAAAAGTGGTGCTGAAAGGAGGTCCATCACAGTCCAACGCAGAGACACACATGACAACCAACCAGACTCAGACCAAAGAGCTCAGCAGTATCTGCCCAGCGGTGCCCAAGTTCTCAGACTCATCATCCTGGACCTCTGAAATCAGGCTTTTTATTTACTTGAGAAGTCATGGCTTCCTCCCTTCTGAGCGGCATTTCAGCCCATGTCGGTACAGGACTTCTTTCATAGTGGGTAGAGAGCAGGGTGCTGGTGTCCTGGAGAGGCTACAAGGTTCTGGGCTCGAATCCCAGACTGCCACTTGGGTCCCTGAGCAAGACCTTCCAGAATGCTTCCCCTGGTGCTGCCCAGTGGCAACCCACTGCTCCCTGAGGGACGCGTTAAATGCAGAGAACATATTTAATAGGCATCTCGGGTTGATTCAGCTTTCATATAAAGCCGTTCATCTCTTAGACACAGAACCGGTCTCCTTCCTGAACGGTGTGATGACTGGACATTCCCATTCTATTTATTCTTTATCCACAGTTCTCTTCCTGATATCCTGGCTGAGTCCTTTTGAATTTTCCATAAAATCACACAAGGCAAAAGCGTGCTTGAGGCGATTACTTGAATAAAGGAAAAACGGCCACATGTCACCTGATACAGAAAACGAGTGGAAACAAAGTTTCACGTTGAAGGTCGTGCAGTCAGCCTGAAATAACCCTGCAAGCCTTAGAGCCTCAAACTTCATGTTGATCTGTAAAAATTTTGATCAAAAGTGTTCAACTCTGTTCTCAAACTGATGTGGTTGAACTTTATGTTCACCTGAACAGAAAACTCTCATAGAACCAAATGTAAATCAAGTACGTTAGAGAGGTTAAAAACAGAAGGACTGACACTAATTCAACAGAGACAAAACACTTTTATAAGATCAAACCAAGCAAACAAAAAAGTACAATGATAATAAAACAATACAACAATAAGAAAGGAAACACTGGTGGACAAATGAATCATAAAGACTATTCAATTGAATCTAAAACAAAAAATAACATAACAGTAATGGTCATGATTATTAATAAACAGAAGTCTAATAACCAAACTTAAAGAGATAAGACGAAAGTTGCTAAAACCACCATTAACAAAATTAAAATAAAATAAAAACTGCAGGAGATAAGAAATAGCTATAACCCCTCATTTAAACCAGACTTACAAAATGTGGCTTTAGTTTGATTTAAAAACATTTAAACTCTCGGCTGCTCTCAGAACTTTAGAGAGGCTGTTCCACAGCTGAGGGACGCCTCACCGCGAGTTTTAATCCCACTGTGGGTATGAGGAGAAGACCTGAGGGGTCCAGAAGGCCTGTGGGACATAAGAATGCATCTAAAATCTTGATTGGTGAGTTAAACTAAACTAATGGAATGAATGCAATTCTGGTTTAGACGGTATTTATTCAGCAATTCCCTGTTTTTTTTTATTAATTAACAGTAAAGAGGCTTGGCTGCATTTCCTATCTCATCCACTAGAGAGCGATAGACGTCCATAGTTATGTTGCGTGCATTTCACAAGCATAGTGGGAAAGGATGGCCATGAATAATACTGATAGTTATTTAAAAAAAGTAAAGCTTTTGAACAGTTGAGAATGTTTTTCTGTTTAAGTTTTGTTGAAACCAATACAGACTTTTTGCTCAAAAAATGCAGAAAAATGCAGAAATGTGTAACTCATTTAACTCTGAAAGCTCTTTGTTGGATAAATGCATTCAGATCAGAAATTGAGTTGTGAAGGAAATATTTTTTTTTAAAATGTATTTATTTCTTGAATGCAGGTGTCTGTTGGAGAAAAAAAACACACAAACTCAACAGAAGGTGATTTGTTGAACTTGGCGGTTCAAAGCAGCTGATGTTATCATCATCTGACTCCGCTATCCACCCCAAAAGAGACACTTACCAAATGTTGCAACTGATATGCACCGTATTAGCAAAGTAAATATGGTGCATCAGAGCAGATGTTGTTCTGCTGATAAAGAACGTACTGTGAGTTGATTTCTTAATTAAACAGCCAAATCCTGCGGGAGAAATTAATGTTTAAAGTGAACACATAGGAGGGGTCATAGAACCACCTTACTGGGAAGTTTCCAGGAACGAGGAACTGACCAAAAAAGAATAAATAGAGCTTTGTGGTTCAGGTATCTGTCTATGCTGTGTGTGCCAAATCATCTAATATTCAGTGACCTAAAGCAACATATTTGGCAAAAACAAACTGAGTCAGTCATCGCTGCTGCTTCTCGTCTTTCTCCCTTTATCTCAACTTCCTAGTCAGGAAAGTGGTAACAGATGGTCACTCCTCTATCGACATCAAACCTGCAATAACAGATTTCTTGGAAACAGGTCATCACATAATAAAATTTAGAGGTTGGTGAGTCCCCAGGTCTGTTGCTTATCGACTCGTCCAGTTATTAAAGAGCAGCACCCGCACTGCGTTATCTCGCTTTCTGCAAATATACAATATTGGAGATAAAGGAAGTCAAGGACAACAATGGGGGGGGGGGGGGGGGGGGTATTACAGGAAGTCTCATGAAAGTCAAGATAAATGAATCAACTGCACCGTTTAGATCTAATTTAGATGCATTTCCAGAAAATATATCTAAACCACCCCTACCCCCTGGTGGAAACATCAGATAATCTCTTTTTATAAACGTTCTGGGTTTTTTGGTCGAGGCCTAATTAGAGCAGAAGAAAACCCTTTCAGTCCCCTTTCAGTTTGCCTTTTCATTATTGAAAATGCATTTAAACCTCCTTGAAATGGTCCACATGATTTTAGCGGTTTATTAAAGGGGATTTATTGTGCAAAATCCACTTTTTTGGCCCTTATATACATTTTGTTGCATATTTGGAGTCTGTAGGAGTGCGGACAAGTTGAATGCAGTCTGTCCAGGAGCTGCATAGATGTCTTTATATTTGCTTGGGTCATATTTTTTAAGATGTTCAGTTTTGTATCCAAGAACCACCTGCGACTTGGTGGGGGGGGGGGGGTGTGAAGTGCCTCATTTGCATTTAAAGAGACGGCACCAAAACGAGTTTTTCTCAGACGCACCACAGAACAGGGGTAACAGAGGGGGGCTGTGGGGCAATCATAACAAATAATTCAGTTCAAAGCATCTCATTTCCACTTCATTTAGAAAACAACTAAATGATTTAAATGTGGAACATAAGGCATTCAAAACCATGATATGTCCCCTTTAAATGTCTGAATAAAGGCGTATTTTAACCATGACATCCATCCATCCATCTTCTTCTGGGAATCGGGTCGCGGGGGTAACAGCTTCAGTAGGGAGGCCCAGACTTCCCTCTCTCAGCCACTTGGGCCAGCTCCTCCGGGGGAACCCCAGGGCGTTCCCAGGCCAGCTGAGGAACATAGTCCGTCACCAATCCTCCTGTCGATCTCCTGTTCCATCTTTCCCTCATTCATGAACAAGACCCAGAGATACTTAAACTGCTCCACTTGGAGCAGGACATGCATGAGAAAACCACAAAGCTGACCCGGTTTGGTCTCAGGACGTCTGAATGATCATCTTTACCAGTTGAGCTACGCACTTTAAAACTTTATTAAGCACAGCTAATGTATTCACTACCTGTCAAAACCTTTAGAACACCACAATTATCCCTTTTTTGGTTGAAAATTATGTCAGTTTAAATTCTCATTGCTCTTGGAAATGAAAGCATAAAACAAACAATGAATTTAAATGAAAGAAATAATGGAATTATTTTCTAAGCCAGAGCTGACTTCTTCCTGGCTCTGTTGCTGAGGTTTCCATAAATGTGCAGAACCTGTGGGTCACTTTGCTTTCACTCTTCTATCTAGTTCCTCCCAAAATCGCCTCAAGTTGAAGTCTGGAGCCTGTACAGGCCCAGCTACGCTTTCAGGCTTACTAGTTCCTTCGTCCTAAGAGTAGTTCTGGCATAGACTGAACTTATGTTTTGGGTTTTTATCTTGCAGCAGGATGAAGCCCTGACCAACCAGGCGGTAACAAGAAGTTACTGCCTGGTGCTTCTCACTCTGTCCAGGTCAGACATTCTCCAGCTTAACAGACCCTGACGGTTCCTCCTCCATGTCACAGTGGATGACACACACTGAGGAACCATCCTTTTCACTACCAGATGGTGCACAGAAATCCTGCAATGATGAACTGAAGATTTAGATTCATCAGTCCAGAACGCCTTCTTTCAGTCTGTAATAGTCCCCTGGCAGTGTTTCACGGCCCGCGAGCGCCTCATTCTTATTTTGACGTTTTAACAAAGGTTTCTTTCAGCCTCTCTACTCTCAAACCTGCAGCTTGAAGTCTTCTCTTCTCAGTTGAAAGACGATCGCGTTTAAACTCTGCTTTGAGCTGTTCCTGTGACGGAGGCTGGAAACTCACAGGACCCTGTGTTAGGATTGTGTTGCAGCTTTGGGCCGACCAGACCCCTTCCTGTAAAGGCCGACATCTTTGTGTGCTTCTGTGCTTTTTTGTCTCTCTTGTTGTGTCTCTGCTCTGTCTTCTGTAACCCCCAGTGGGTCGAGGCAGATGACCGTTCATACTGAGCCCGGTTCTGCTGGAGGTTTTTCCTTCCCATTAATGGGGAGTTTTTCTTTCCACTGTCGCTTCATGCTTGCTCAGTATGAGGGATTGCTGCAAAGCCATGGACAATGCAGACGACTCTCCCTGTAGCTCTACGCTTCTCCAGGAGTGAATGCTGCTTGTCGGGACTTTGATGCAATCAACTGGTTCCCATATATAGGAAATGTTTGTATAATCATATTTGTATAATCTGACCCAATCTGTATAATATGATTGAATTTGACTTTGTAAAGTGCCTTGAGATGACATGTTTCATGAATTGGCGCTATATAAATAAAATTGAATTGAATCTTTAGAAGTCATGATGATCTTCCTTTATTAGTTGCCTTTTTTATTTTACACACAGCTGTTTGCTCTATAAACATTGCACCACAATGTTCTACAACACTGCTGTTGGGCAGACCGAGGGGTTAATAAATGCAGCCCCACCGCTGAAGGCTTGATCAGCCTCCATTGCAGCAATTCAGCCTTAAAATGCCTTTTTGAGTTTTTATTTTCCAGGTTTGGGTAACTCTACTTTCTTAAAAAAGCTCTGGAAGTTCACCACTAACCTTTGTACCATTCCAGGGCATCCCTTGGACTTGAGCGGCGTGAATTTAAGTAAATAAACTGGAAAAGCTGAGGTGCTGTAAAACGTTTAATAGGTAATGTAAGTAAAGGAACAGTTTTGTTTAGCAGTCATGATTTTACTGTTGCTTTTCCGCAGCCTTGGAGACGTCCTGCATCCTTTCTGTGCTGTGAGCCGTTCGGTACCAGAAGTGCTGCCGCTGCATGAGAGCACAACCGAGATTTTCATTTTATGAAAATTAAAATTATGGTGAAATCCAGAAAGCTCGTTGTTGTTGTCAGTCCACGGCTTGTGCAGCTCCAATGTCGTTTCCTTCAACCAGAACAGTCCAGATGGGTGAGTATGTTGTTCTTTCTGATTAGCTCTGAAATTAACAGAGGGTTTCCCCCACATTAATATTATTACAGCAATATCACGGCTAAAACCCAAAGAGGTTGTCTTTGATTTTCAGTTTTCTGGCATTTCTCATGATTTAAGGACTTTTTGTGGACTTTGCTGATTTTTAAATCTAATTCTAAGCTAAATCTCGACCAAGGAAATACAGAAATGCATGTTTGGTTCATTATTTATCTGTTGTAACAACTCTTCTTGGCAATCAGTTGTGGCACCCATTCAGTGGAGCCACTGTTGTAAGGAAAATGCATTTCTTGCATTAAGCAGCAGACTGCAGTTTGTGAGCTGAGCCCTTAAAGAGTTTCCCAGATCCTCTCTTCCATTGCTGAGCAGCTTTTTCTGCTGTTGACTCTTTGCTGTTGTTTTTTTCTGCATTTCTTGGCAGAAATATAGATGTAATATCAACTCAGGTCTGAAGGAGGTCTATATGGAGCCTTTACATTGAGAGCAGGACTTTTGGTCAATGGGCAGAACTAAAACCAGATCTCTAGACTTAAACTTGTTAAGTTGATTTTACAACTGAGATGCGTGTCATTCTAAAGTTTACTCTTTAACATACATAATTTACCTCTTCCGTGCTTTTCTGCTTTCCCAAGAAGAAAATCAGAACCTGTTTGACATTTTCCTGGCCTGTTCTAGTAATGAAACAGTAGAGCAGTGGGTCTATAAGACAGTTGATGCTCGATATAGCCAGGCTAACCTTGTAAATACAGACAAACCACTTAAAACTCACGCAGCCATGCAGCAGCAGCATGCGGACAATCATGACGACATGGACCGGGCCGAAGCAAAGCACAAGGCACAAAAGAACCACCGTCAGTAGCTTTAAAATCCGTAGGCGTTCCTCGTCCACCGTGGCTCGGTTGGATTTTACTGCCAGACAGGTGCTCCAGGTGGAGTAAAAGACGATGAGAACTGGAACCACGAAGCCCAGGAAGAAACGGGCGATGCTGGCATTGACCAGGGTCTGCGACACTGGCAGAGAAATGTCGTAGCACAATGAAAACATGCTGGTTTCATGGTAGGAGTCCTCCCAGGTTATGGTGGAAGCGTTAAAGCCCATCACTAACACCCACATGGCAACGGTGATCACTGCGGCAGTGCTGACTTTCCTCATCCATGCACACTTCAGCGGGTGAACCACAGCAAGGTAGCGGGTGACGGCAATGCAGCAGAGAAGAGCTTCACTGGTGTAGAAGTTGGTGTAGAGCGAGTAGATGGAAACCAAGCAAAGGTAGCCTCCGTGGTCCCAAACACCTCTCCACAGGAAGTCCATCCACAGGGAAAGGCCCAAGGTGAAGGTCAGGTCGCTCAAGGCCAGATGGAAGAGATAAACGCCGAGGTCGTTCTTCCGTCTGATGTGCTGGCACGACACGTACAGGGAGAAGGCGTTAGCAGGGATGCCGATGATGATGACGGTCAGGTAGTAGAGCAGAAAGAGCTTTCTCCTGAAGGGCGTATCAACGGAGAAACAATCTGAAGCATTGGCCGCCAGAGTCAAGTTGTCCATCGCATAGCTGGGATTTTTGTCTCCAATCTCCAGTGGCAATAAAAGAAGAAAGGGAGCGAAGAAGAAAAAAAAGTCATTAATGGAAAACTCATACATTTACCGTAGGGCGCAAAAGTCTTGAATCTGACTTTATTTTAATATTTAAAACGGTAATATTCTGTCAATTTTGAAATACTTGAAATTTGAACAGGTTAGTTTGGTGTCATAAACACCTCCTCTGTTGGTATTTCTTTAAGCGGTACCGGAGAAACTCACAGCTCCTGTCATCAAAAGACTCTTTCCAAAGTCAATTCAGTCAAATCATCCAGACAGATTGGTTAAAAGTTTTCTATCTAAGGAAACCCAGCAGATCGTGTCGAGTCTTTGACCTGCAGCATTTATGCTGAAACAGTTTTTTCAGGACTGAATAAAAGTCATTCTGACCAATCAGGATCGGTTTCCTGTCGCCTCCTCGACGGCCAACCAGAGCCATTCTCTGACGGTTTGTCTCAGCAAAAAACGTACAGTTTTAATTTAGTCACAGTATGAGAGTCTTCATGTTTGCTGTGTAAATAGACGTTGGTGTTGATCATTACTGCCTCTGTTGCCATGTTTCCATAATAGTGCATTTATCACACAGCCTACCTACCGGCTCTTTGAGCGCAGCTCTACATCTTTCGTCAAGTGACTGATGAAAGTAAACGGGATTTCTTTTTAAGCCCATTTAAAAAAACAACTGCTTTGTAATTGTCTGTCTTGCACATAACATACAGGCAGGTATATTAGTTTAGTGTATTATTTTAAATGCAAAGCGTACACCCTGCCCTTCATTAGAAAATGGTTTGCATTTAAAAAATTATGCGCTCAGCCTTAGCTAATCGGCGTTTCTTGGTGCTTTGGTTGATAAAACAGCATGTTACAGGGTCCAGGTTGCTCTGCAGTGGCGTTAGGTTGTTGCTGGTACCAGATTCTAAGCTTGTTGGCCCAGTTGGGCCTCCCTGCTCACAGCATGGCTGTGAAAGATGCCGGTCTATTGGCGCTCTGCTGCAGGAACCTGGAAACCAGGACATCATGAAGGGGGCATGGACCTGATGAACCACTAAGACTTTCTGAAGGATTCCAGCGCCCCCATGTGGTGAAGTAGCTGTCTTGTCCTTTTGATCCATTAGGCCCCAAATGATGTTTACTTACTTACTCATTTCTTCTATTAAGCTACGGAAATAAATCAGTTTGTCTGGTTCAGCTGAAACTTTTAGTTTTTTTCTTTAATTAATGAAGAACGGGAACTTGAATTGTAAACAGTAAAGGAGCAATAATACAAGTGAAACTATTATTTTTAAGCACGAGCAGCAGTAACAAAGGGTTTACTGCTGATTGGAAAAACATCTTTTTTGGTTGGAAAAAAAATCCGATGACACCAATTATCCAAAAATAAATAAATAAAAATAAGCAAACTGGACGGGTGTGTTGAACGGGAAAATAGTTTCAAGTTCAAGAAGAATCTTTATTATCCATTAGGGACACTTGTTTGCACATTTCCAAGTAAAACACAAAGATAGACATGCACCAAAAACCCAGTTCATTATATCAAAATCTAATCACTCTGGGGATAAATGAATGTTTTAGTCTATTACTCCTGAATCTTGGCAGCAGATGTCTGCGTCTGGATGGAAGCAGCGAGAAATCATCATGCAGCAGGCGGACTTTCCACTGACGCTTAAGGACATTCCAGCAGTTTTACTTCACATCCTGACACTGCCCAATAGTTTGTTGCTGTTGTTACAAGTTGAAAGACCAAACCAACACATAGAAGTGAAAATTACTAAGGACTCAGTAAAACTGAGTAAAACAAGTTAGGTTTAAGGATCATCATCAAAACGGCACCGAAACCTTATAGCCAAGAGCTTCCTAACGCAGATGGCACATATCACTCATCTTGGTAGCAATGGATTAAAGCCCATTAAAGGCCCACATCACCCGGATAATATTATGTTCTGTCCCCGATCATCAGCCAGATTCCTAAAAAATAAAACAGCAAAATATAAAACAGAAATAAATACTTGAAACTTCTGTGTCTCATGAAACTAGTTTCACTTATTGAACTGAAATAATAGAATTAAACATTTATGATGATATTGACATGCATATTATATACATATGTTTGCAGAAATACATGTTTGCTCATGCTGTGTCGGACGGTGACCACCTTTAGGGCATCTTTCCCTGAGATTTAACATGGTGCAGGTAAGACAGAGCAAGCAGACGGCCGTCTGGAGAATGTGGCTGTATGTCGTTCTGCCACAAGATGTTGACAATAAAGAGCTGATTTGCTTCTGGGTCAACAGGGAAGCCAAGGACTCCAATTAGCTTTAGTCTCTTCTGTGAAATAAAAGACTCACCAAATAAACACTCATGGTTCCTACTGGAACAAGCTGCAGTACAGAGAAACACATTATTTGCTGATTTATTTAAGGAGTTATACTCTTGGGGTCACTTGTGCTTCATTTTTAAGTGCTGGGAAAGTGCAAAGATCAAACTCTACCAAAGTAAAGAATTAAAAAACACTGGAAGTCTGTGGAAAAACTAATAAATATTCTCGAGAGAGAAAATGACTACGTGCTAAACTTTTTCATTGTGTCTGAAACAGTGCTTGTAGCGGGATTTCATTATAAAATAGAGATAAAGGGAAAAGCTCTCATAAAGTTAAAATAAATAATTAAATTGAACATGCCTGTACTCATCCTTCAAGTTATGTGACTTTTGATGTTAAAAACTGCACAAAACACCAAGGTACACAAGCAGGGATAGAAATATTGCCAGAGTCAGCTCCATTCATCCAGGATATCAGGTAAATAAGTTGTTTTAGAGTCAACAGAACAGGAAGTGAGCTGTTCATCAGTTAACGATAACCTGAATAAACACAAAAAGCCATTTTAAAAATAAAGTCAGGCAACAGGGATCTCAGTTTTCCTGGTTGGACCAAAGAGGAGCTTTTCAAAAGAAACCCTAATATCAATACAGGATGTCTTTGCATGGGACAGACCCCTGGGGGGCGCCGGTGTTGGTCCAGTCTCATCTGCAGCTGGCGGTCAGTCAGGAAGCTGATGATCCACTCACAGGTGAAGGCCGGCACTGAGAGCTAGGTGAGCTTCTGGTGAAAGTTGTTTGGGTTGGTGGTGTTGAAGGCGGAGCTGAAGTCCACAACCAGGATCCTGGCATTCGTTCCTGGGTGGTCGAGGTAGTGCAGGATGAAGTGCATTATCGGCCAACCTCTGTGCCCAGTAAGCAGTAAGCAGTCCAGCAGTGATGTCCTGACCACAGACGTCAGGATGGCAGGTCTGTCGTCATTTACTCCCATGATGGATTGATTCTTGGAGACCGGGACGATGGTGGAGCGCTTGAAGCAGGAGGGAACCTCACATACAGTTAGGCCCAGAAATATTTGGACAGTGACAAAGTCTTCATGATTTGGGCTCTACATGCCATCACGTTGGATTTGAAATGAAACAACTACAATATAATTGAAGTACAGACTTCAAGGTTTAATTCCAGGGGTTGAACAAAAATATATGATTAAACATGTAGCAATTGTAGCTATTTTTATACAAGCGCTTCTCATCTCTGGGGCTGAAAAGTAATTGGACAAATAAACATAACTAAGTAAAATGTTACTTTTCAATATTTCAATCAATCAATCAATCAATCAATTTTATTTGTCAACTGCAATTTGCATTACAATTGAAATTTTCAGTTCCAGTACAACCGTCCATCACATACACTTAACAAACATTTAAGTGTATGTCTTTAAGTATATTTAGTTGAGAATCCTTTGCAGGCAATGACTGCCTGAAGTCTGGAACCCATGTACATCACCAGACGCTGGGTTTCCCCCTTAGTGATGCTTTGCCAGAACTTTTCTGCAGCTGTCTACAGTTGCTGCTTGTTTCTGGGACTTTCAAGTTTTGTCTTGATCAAATGAAACAGATCCTCGATTGGGTCTGGTTCTCGGTGGTCAGAGGGCAGGCAGAGGATCAGAACGGTGGCAGTGACGAAAAGCAGGATGTACAGGGGGACTGTCCAGAATCCGTAATCCGAGAAGAGGTCCAGAGTCCGAGCCGGGTGGTCTGAGGTCCAGTGAGAATACAGGGGGAAATCCAAGGCAGAGTCAGGGCACAGATCTAGGTCTAGGTCCGGTAGCAGGCAGGCTTTCGGATCAGACAGGGGTCAGGCAGGCTCAGATATCAGGAGACAGAACAGGTCAGGCAAACAGGCAGGCAGGTAGTCAGGACAGAATGCTGGATTAATCCTACCAATGGCTCGACATAATCTGGCACTAGAGTCGGGTCTGAGAACAGGTTATATAGTGACAGGAGCAGATGGATCTGATGAGCATAGATGGTGACGGTGCGGAGCTTCACAGGTGTGTAGAGTGATGATCAGACCAGGACTAGTGCCGAGATCATGACAAAAATAACAAAACTTGTCCTAACTTTTCTAGGCCTAGCTGTAGCTCTAGAGACTTGTTGAAGGTCTGAGTGAAAATGGGAGCCAGTAGGTTCTCCGGCATGAGGGGGAAATTCATGACTCTGACCTTAGCAGAGAGAAGAAAGGTCTGTAGAGCCTGAGACGTTGTTCTGAGTTGTTTTGTGACCTCCGGAATGACATGTTGATTAAATCTGGGAGTAATTTTGGTTGATCTGCTGGGAAGGTCAACACTGCTCTCACTCACTCTCAGTTTTCTACTATCTGAAGTTTCTTTTAGATGATGTGGCACTTTTTGAGATTGTTCAACCATCAGAGAGGTCCACTTTAAATTATGTATCACTTCTGCAGGTCTGTAATAATCAATCTTGGGTTTTTCTTGGGAGATGTGGTTTAATCAGAATAAATGTATGATCTAACCAGCCAAGGAGTTACTTTTTTGGAAGGGCCAGGTTAGTTTGGAAAGCCTTTTTTTCCATTAATGAATGAAATCATAATTTGTAGACAGTCTTTTTGTATTTCCTCAGGATAACCTTATTCAATTTTAAAGTTTGTTTAATCATTTGAAAGTGTGACAAAGACAGAATCTGTAAAGGGGTAAATTATGCATTTGAACTGCTGCCTGAAGAATTTCTCTCGTTCTCTCAGGAACTCCCAACAGACAAACCTGTGGAAAAAGCTTTTCCTGTAGCTCACCACCACCAGTGCGTGAATGACTGTGGCGTTAGCTGCAGAAGCTATATAAGGGTGACTGTGGCTACATGGGTAGAGCAGTCGTCTTTCAATTGGAAGGTTGTGGATTAAATTCCAGCTTCTCCCTGTCACTTGTTTATGTGCCCCTGGGCATGGCACTTAACCCAAAGTTCCCTGTTGATCTCTGTATCGGTGAATGAATGTGTGCAGATTAGTGAGTGTGATTGGGTGAATGTGGCTACAGTGTAAAGTGCTTTGAGTGGTCAGTATGACTAGAAAAGTGCTATAGAAGTTCAGTCCACTTACCATAATAAGACCATTTACCTTTTTCCCCTACAGCCACTTTCCTGTTTTGGAGTAAGATTTGTCAAGGTAGAGTGAAAGAGCAAGAAACAGTCACAGCTGATCCGACATTGCCAGTCCAGGTAAAAAAAACATAAACCAATATAATATATATATATATATATATATATATATATATATATATATATATATATATATATATATATATATATATATATATATATATATATATATATATATATATGTATATAAAGGATGGTATTGCTGAAATCAATACGTGGATGTGCCAACATTTTCTTCAACTGAATAAAAACAAAACTGAAGTAATAACATTTGGACCAATAGAGGAGAGATCAAAAGTTAGCACACAGCTTCAGCTGCTTCAGCTAGAAACCACTGATCAGGCCTAAAATCTGGGAGTAGTGATGGACTCAGACCTGAACCTCCAAAAGCATCTAAAGACAGTTACAAGGTCGGCTTTCTATCACCTGAGGAACATTTCCAGGATTAAAGGACTGATATCTCAGAAGGATCTGGAAAAACTAATCCATGCGTTTATATTTAGTAGAACTGATCACTGCAACGGTGTTTTCATAGGTCTTCCTAAAAAGTGGATCAGACAGCTGCAGCTGATCCAGAACGCTGCTGCCCGCGTCCTCACTAAGACTAAGAACGTAGAGAACATGGACCCGGTTCTGAAGTCCTCACTAAGACTAAGAACGTAGAGAACATGGACCCGGTTCTGAAGTCCTCACTAAGACTAAGAACGTAGAGAACATGGACCCGGTTCTGAAGTCCTTCCACTGGCTCCCTGGATCTCAGAGAATAGACTTTAAAATCCTTCTGTTAGTCTATAAATCCCTGAATTAGCACCTAAATACATCACAGACTTGTTATCAGTGCATCAACCCTCCAGACCACTCAGGTCTTCTGGCTCCAGCCTGCTCTGCAGAACCAGAACCAGAACCAGAACCAGACATGGAGAAGCAGCATTTAGTTCCTATGCTCCATTTATCTGGAACAAACTTCCAGAAAACTGTAAAAGTGCTGAAAGCCTGAGTTCCTTTAAATCAAGATTAAAAACACATTTGTTTAAAATTGCCTTTGACTGTTCTAGTTAAACAGTTTTACTGTTTTTAATGTTCTTTTTTGTTACTACATTCTATCCCTACTTGCTTTTATTCTATTTTCTATCTACATTTTATTATTTTGCTATATCTTAATCATGTAAAGCACTTTATATTGTCTTGTACTGAATTGTGCTATATAAATAAATTTGCCTTGCCTAGCTGACACAAACTCCAATCTGCTACCTAAGGATTTAATTAAAAGCAGAGGACACATTTCATTGGAATGTACAAGGCTGCAATAACAAATTATTATTATTTTTAAACAAGCTCATCATTCAGTGATATTCTCATAACAGCCCGTACGTTTTTGCTAATGTAACACATGGATCTGAAATGTGGTTGTAAAAATGATTTATTATTGCTTCTTTGCAGCCCTTCTGGGAATAATTTTTTTCTTGTCTGACAGCTGTTGTGTGATTGGTGAAAAATATCTCCGTGAACCCACGGGGGGATTGTTGAGTCCTGGCCTACATCTACCCCAGGGACCAGGCTGTGTCTGGGGTTGGGGCCTGCCATGTGCTGTGGCAGTTTTTGTACACACCCTGAACTTGAGGTCGTCACTCTGTGACTAATCCAACAAGTTCACTGCAGTCAACCTTTTCCACTCCTTCAGTGAACAGTGTTATGAACATATGAATTTGCGCAACCAAACACATGCACATAAGCAGCATACAGCTCCTCTACAATATGTGCTATATTCTTATAGCTTTGAGTGCAGTAAACACATTTGGGCCTTGGGGCAGGTTTCTTTTTTGTGGAAAAGAAGCATCATGTAGATGAAAGTGAGATATGGATGTTTCTGCTTCTTCACCAGGTGTTTGCATCCAGCCTTACATCCCTTGTACCTCCTCCTCAGCTCTCTGGGAATTTCAGGCCTCTCATCTGTCCTCAAGTTTCAACAATAACCCTGCCGACGAGCTGAGCATGGATGGAGGAAACATTGATTCTTGTCCAACTTTGCTGGAAGCAAGTTCCCTAGCATAGTTGGCTAAGGTTAGCCAAACAACAGTAATAGAAACAGGAAATTAAAAAAAAAAACAGCTAAAGTGCAGAAGGAGAGAGAAGTGTTGCTGGCTGCTGTTTAACACCAGCTGTTTATAAAGTGTTTGCAAATAAAGTTGCCTTCTGTCTGTTATCTTCTTCTGATGACAGCCCATAGACTGTCTTTGAGTTTTAGTTCAGGCCAGTTGGCTGGTGTCATCATGGTGATTAAAGCAGCTAGTGTTGTCCTGCTGAATTTTTTTTTTTAATCAACCATAAAATTTGTCAGCATAAAGCATGAAGTGATATAAAATGTCCTGCCGTGGACTTCAGAAAAAGCAGTGGACCAACACCAGAGGATGACATGGCTCCTCAAACCATCACTGTCTGTGAAAACTTCACACCGGACCTTAAGCAACAGGGAATCCGTGCCACTCAACTCTTCCTCTAAACCACATGTGCGGTTTAGAGCAACAGCCCGGGTCTTTTTCTCCTTAGCTTCTAATGATTTTACTGCCTCAGGTCTGGTTTTGATTCAGCTTCCTGTGAACAGGTGTCAGTGACTGTCTGGAGGCAAATCATGAAGTCAGCAGACTTCCTTGTAATTTGTGGGGATTTAAAAATTTCACTAACGTGGAATTTCTGGTTTAAAAATACTGATTAATTGATCTAATATCTAAATTTTCTGATAAAACTGATTTTGGGTTTTTTATTCAGTGTAAGCCAGAATAACCAAATCCCCTTGATCCTTATTACACTGTCACGGTTTACACTTTTCTTGGTTTTGATATTTATCAGATCAGCCTTGTTTTAAGTCCCTTCTGCAATGTATTTAGTTTATTCCCTGTGTTTAGTTATCCTCAGTTACATTTAGATTCTCTTTCTTGCTCCTCTGTTGCTCTCTCTCACCCCCTGTTGCCACCAGCTCTCTCTCAGTTGTTCTTCCAGCTCCTTCTCCACACCTGCTATCAATTAGTCAATCAACCCCTGCCATTGCTACAGCTCTCATCCTCCCAGTATTTAAACTCCTCTCATTGTCCGATTTACTGCTGTTGTCCCTACTATCTGCTTCAAGTTATTTCCTGATTGTTTTACATTAGGTAAACACAGCTATGGTAATACACCTCAGCTCCCCGCAGCCCCACCACCGTTTGCCGGTTTCCCTGTTCCTGTCTGAATATGCGCTAAACCCGCATCTTTAAAATGAATTGCAACCATCTGAATCACAATGAAAAGAATTGCAGATCTGTGCATGAACATAGTCAAGAAACCGCGTCTATCACCAATTCCCGCCCAGCAGCAGTGGTGTGGTCGTGTCATGGGCATCAGTGCTGGTAGAGTCACAGAAGCATGACCAGCGTTGTTTGTAGGCACTGCGCCATCGATACAGAGACAGTCACTCAGTTTAATCTTGTAGATAAAACTTTCGGCCCAAACTCAATTTTCCTTCTACTGACAAACGACATGAAACGAGGAGATAGAGAGACATTGGGCCCGTTCTTCGTACGTTGCTTAAAACATCCGAGATCAAAAGAGACATCCAAGATGATTTCATCCGGCTAATCAGGATCCGGCTAATTGGGTTCTTCGAACACACCTGTTGTTTAGGATTAGTATGGATGGATTGAGTTGTCTGAGTTAACTGTGCGTTCATGCGTCGCTTTAAAATGTGTCGATAGTAGAAACAATGATCAGCAACGCTGCTATTGGCTGTTCAGCATGGCCAAAGAACGCCAACAGTTTTTCTCCCAAGCAGAACAAGAGCTTTTAATGGAAGGTTATGCCGAATTTGAGTCATTAGTGAATTAAAGAGTTTTAAACAACTTCAAGATAACTATAACCTGGAAAAATGTGATTTCTTTAGATACCTTCAGCTAAGATAGCATTACAATAAAAATATAACATTTTTGGAGCAGGATGAGACAGGTATACTTAAAATCTTATTAGATTCCAGCAACGGAAGACCTCTAAAAAAAAAAAACAATATCCAAACTATACTCATGTCTACAAACAGAGAGAAAATGTACAACATATCTTAAGGTTAAATGGGAAAAAGAAGCTAAAATAACAATAACTGATGATGTTTGGTTAAATATTTGTAATTCTGTGATCCAGTGATGGAGGGATGGCATGGTGCGTTTTTTGTTACACCTAACATTAAAAGTAAACATTGTAACGACACTGAGAAGGCAACATGTTGGAGGAACTGTGGGAATGTGTCTGCAGGACATTTTCATGTCTTCTGGGAATGTACTAAGAATGTACTGGAGGGCGGACAGATGGTAAGCTGGCGAGAGATCCGGAGCGCACCACAATGGACAGGAGGGACAGACGGGATGACCAGAGTAAAGGTGAACCAGCAGAATCCAGGGAAGGGGTCTCAGGCCCGGCTTGGTAAAACCAAGGGAGTCTGAGGGGAATGCCAGAGCAACATCTGAGCGTCGGGGATTCTTAGGGTGCTGGTTCTTCGAGCAAGACGTCAAGGCGGGTGAGTAAATCCAAGCACAAAACTACGAAAAAACAGGAGACTCAATATTAGTCAAAAATCAGGATACGACAAAAAGACTCACAGGTTTCAGGATCAGGTCAGAGGCCACGGTGTACCACAACTGGGTTAAGGCTCTGGCGTCTTCCATCTATCTGAGCTCTCCTTAAGTATCCAGTGGAAGCCACTCCCAACGAGCCGCAGGTGTGGGCCACGCCCCCCAGCCAACTAGAGCCACCTGTGGAGCAGAGTTAGAGCACGGACCAAAACAGAGAACCCTGACAGTTACTTTTTTCCTTTTTTTCGATTATTATTCAACTGCTCCTGTCAAACTAGTTTCTCTGTAATTTTTGTTGGAGGGGGGTCCAATTGTTCAATGTATGTATGTATGTATGTATGTGTATTTCTAAAACTACTAAAATGACAAAAATAAAGTATTAAAAAAAACTCAAAGTCTGCTAAAGCAAGGAGAGAGGGCTGGCAGAAAGTAGCAGACAAATTAAATGTGTAAGTACTGTTCATTGTAGATGTTTCTATCACTTTCTACAGTATGTATTTTTGCATTTTAATAATTTCATATTTACTTTGTTCTTTTATGTCAGAGCCTCCACGGGACCCACTAGAACATGGGGTATAATCATTAGCCTTATGCTAATGATTATACTATATTTTAAAAAGCCACTTTTTCCTCTTTTTAAAAGCCACTTTTAAATGCACTCAAAAAAAACCTCTTTGGATGAACATAAAAAAAAATCACTCCTCCGTGTTGAACTTAAATAACAGCCTCACGAGAAAAACTATACCTCTCTACAATTACACTGTCGCGCTGCACTAAAGGATCCTGTCTGTCTCGCAATGCGCGATTAATTCAAAAAGCTCTGCAAATTATTCTTGCACCTTCAGCAACAGGGTGCTGTCGTAAAAATGGACAAGGCATGGCTACGACAGACTTCCCATCTCCTCCGCTTATAAAGCCGCGATCTAATCCTGTTTACATGAAATAAGCCTGGTCGCCAGCAGGTTTAAGTTTGCGCACATGTTGCTATGACAGCAAGTCCGGGATGAGTGTCGAAGAACCAAACGATCCAAGATCATGCCAAATCGTCAACAATCAAATCCAGCTAACTGAGTTAGCGACGTACGAAGAACGGAACCCTGTTCAGTTTTAGCTGTTGTTGTTGTTCAAAGTTTATCTGTTATTTCTCTCGTCCATGTTCAGACTTCCATCTCATTATTTGCTCCTCTCTCACCTGCCATTCATTCTAAGAAAAGGAGACCCCTGAGTCTGTTTTCAGTGACCATCTCCCCATCATTAATAAACCCGTTAGTTTAAGTACGTACTGTGTGAGACAAAATGCTAAAAGGGAGAAAAGGTGAAAGAGAAAAGGGAGAGGAAAGGGAGAGAGCAATATAACATCATCTGAGTCGGCTTCTACACCTGCAAAGAGAGATATAAAAAGAACAACAGAACCAACTGATAAAGTATTACAGGTACAAACAACCAACGCCTTGATACCATCACTGAAGAATATACAGGATTAATTAATACGACATGTAGAAAGTGACAGCTGGAGATAATAACAGGGGTTTTCTGGATGGAAGTGAATCTGTAAGTACCTGAATCCAAACACCTGTAGGTGTTTGTGAGAGTGCTCTTATGTATGTAAGGTTTATCCATGAGGAAAATGCCCAATAGTGGATGTGAGGCGTCAAAGACCCCCAGAGCACCGAGGTAGACGCCAGGGGAACCAAAACCCCAGATGCCCAAAGGGACTTTCAGAGTAAAGGTGCCCAAGAGGGGCCAACACAGGGAAAGCTGCCTCCCCCATCTGAGGGAAGAGGAGAAGGGCCCCAGGAAACCAACAACACCAAAGCCCCTGGGAGCCGCGAGGACGTGCCGTGGGCTCCGCCGGCAGCCAGCTACCCTGGAACAGATCTAGCCATGGGCCCCAGGGACTCAAGGCCCAGGGATGTCCGCTCCCCGACGGGGCCCCCAACAGAGCCACGGGGGCCCAGGCCCCAGGAAGCAGCGGCCAGGAGAGACCCGACGACTACCTGAGCACCCAGTCCCGGACACCAAGGACCACCAACACACCAGCGGGCCAAGGTGCCAACCAGCGGAGGACAGCAGGACGTGGGGATGGGCTCCACACTTAGTGGAGACCTTAAATGTCCCAGGAGAGGGGGCAGTCAAACCCAACCTGATAAATAGACAAACAGAAAACCACACAGTCACATTCACACGTTCCCACTTCCCACGTGAACGCTCTTACAAAAAAGGGGGGGACTTAGTACACACACGATCTCACCACACACATCCTATATTCCCATGTCCAGGCATCCCAGAGGGGTATCCAGGCCCTGGACCTTGGATGGGGTGGGGGAGGGTTGGGGGACCACCACAACCCGACCAACCCGGTTCATACTTCGGTCCTAACCCCCCATCCCGATCCCAGATCAGATGACCCATGGGCCCATCCACCCGGAGATGGGGCCAACATGAACCGAACGGGTCAACCATCCAGAGCCCACCCCACGAACCCTGAAGTTCTACATTCTTCCCCCACTCCATATTCCAGGGGGGAGCAAAAGCGCCAGCCTCAGCCGATCCCTGGGACCCGACGTCCACCCCCAGCCAAGACCCCAACCAGGTGGACCGCTCCTCCTCCAGGTCCCGGACTCCGGGGAGAACAGGGGTGTAAAAATCGGACTACATGGAAGTGAAACTGCGGACGCTCAACCTGCCGAGGCCCAGATGTGACATCAGACAACGTTTTGTCTATCAGGCTGAAGTTTTCTGCTATTTTGTCCTATTTGTTGTTTGCTTAAAAAAAACCTTAAAGCTGTCAGCATGTCCTGTAACTTAAATGGTGCAAACTCTCAACCTATGTCCCACTATCTGGCCTTTGTTATGTTTCTTTGGCCTGATTGTCTCTTCTCTCCCCATTCTCTGCCTCCCTGCCTGCTTAAGTTTGTACTCCAGGGTTTGCTTTGCACTGCCTGTAGATCTTGTGTTCCTGTGTTGATCCAGTGTTTGCTCTGCCTTCTCGGGAAATTTGTCGGCTAACACTCTGGTCAGACCTGTCTCCACCACCATTACCTGGTCAACCTGCCTCTGTTATCTTCTGGTCCTGTAAAGGAGATTTTGCTCATTGGCAGCTCCATTATTTTGCTCCAGCAAAATGAGAAGTGCTGATCAGAAGACCAGAAGACCATTTCCGTTACAGCTATCACCTGCCTGTCTTGCCTATGACCACCTCCAAGTTTTCATTAAACGTTTTAAGAAAACGCAACACTAGGTCCGATTAAAATATCGGGTTTCTCGATCCAGATGAATAGATCCAGCAAACTATTCATCTTAATTTCAGTTTGGCAGGCAACAAAACATGCAAAAATTCCAAGGGTAATGAATACTTTTGCAAGGCAATATATTTGTTTCCAAGTGTACTTAAAACATTAACAAGAATCTTGGAAAAATGTGCCTAAACTGTGATATGCTTTGATGTGATTTGGCCTAGACCCTAACGTAAAATAGCTTTATAATCCCAATGGGTGTTTTTTGGTTAAACATGGATGAGAATATACATGGAACAAAAAAATCACAATTATGTTGTTCAGCAGCAGTTTGGGAATCCCTTCAAAGTTTATCTGTGTGGAAAAACAAAACAAAAAAGATGAGAAATGGGTGTTTACACATTCCTTTCCAAGGTGTTGTAGTTGAGCAACTGGGAATTCTGTTGAAAAAGAAGTACAACAGTAGCAAGCCCCTGGATTAGTGTTCATATGTGCCTGAAAAATAATTAAAATGTAGGAAGTGAAAACAAACAGAAGAACTTCTTGGAAAACATTTCAATATATTAGCAGATTAAATTATGTCTTTCTGGAGTGAACGGTACCAATGCTGCCAAACCACATGGAGAAACTAGAGTCAACAACAGTCTTGGATAACAGGTTTATAATTGAGAAGCTACATTACATGAAAGCGAGAGCCAAAGGCTCCTAACAGACTAGCATATAAAGAGAAATTACACATTACAGTATTACAGAAATCCAAAGTCTGCTTCCATTGGTTCTGCTTCCATTATCATGATTTAAGTCCATTATTTCTGTGATATAGAACATGTGGTAATGCTGTTTAATTATGTAGCAGCGTTATTATTAAATTATTCTGAGAGCACTTCCAATAAAAAAAACGGGTGCGTTAGAATGAATGTTTTTCTAATATGAGTCATACCACATCCTGCAAAGAAACAAATAAACAGAACGTGCAAAGAGCAGCACTGGAGATTAACCCCACCCCATTAACTGACCTCTTATCCTGATGTAGATCTATAATGTCCTCATTGGGGCCGACTGTGGCTGAGTGAGTCTTACAATCCAAGGGTTGTGTGTTTCATTTCAACTTCCCTCTTTTACATGCCGATGTGCCCCTTGGCAAGGCACTAAACCCCAAGTTCCCTGCTGTTCCACATATTGGTATATGAATGTATGTGTGATTTGGTAAATGTGGCTATAGTGTAAACTGCTCTGGTCAGTATGATTAGAACAACACTATATAAGTTCAGTCCATTTAACAGTATTTTTAGGTTTCTCTGTTACATAACAAGGTAACCAACAAGTAAAATCTGTCTCTTCAATCTGTGCATCTGTCTGTAATGAGTTACAGCTTTAACAGGAATGAGATAAAATTGTTTTTCGCTCTTTCCTTTCTCTAGTTTTCCTGCAGAACTGTTGGCCTTATTGTCTCAGTCATCGCCTGTGCATCTGTTTGTAAAGAAACACGAGTAACTTGAGCCCCAGCTATGAAAACGTGTTAATAGGATCAACCATTGGGTCATTCAGTGACTTGCCTTTACTTGAACCCTGTTACCTTCAACACAGATCAAATTGATTATGAGACATCTCATACCTCCACATCATGGTGGGCATTCCTCCAACAAACAAAACAAGGAAAAAAGAGTCTCCTTTGTTATAAATGTTATAAATGTTTTGGTATAAAAAAAGCATTTAATCTCAAATCCTAGTTGATAATATCTCGTTGGGATTTAACACTTCTTAAAAATGTTGTTCTTGTAGATGGTAGACTGATGGTCGAACTCCGTTTTCTGTCCCACTGAGTTAAGAGCTCCTTAACTTTTTCCTTGAAACTATTTCCGGCAATGACGTAAAGAACAGGGTTGAGAACACTGTTGAAGAACGCTAAGTAGAGGAAGACCTGCTCACAGAAGTGGATGGTTTCCCTAGAGCTACAGCTTGTCAGAATACCAGCACTCTGGAGCCGGGATGGTATCCGGAGCAGATGAAACGGAAGCCAACAGAACAGGAACGCCAGCAGGACGGCCAGGACCAAAGTGGTGGCCCTCTTATCCTTGTCCTTTGTCTTTCCTCCTTCCATAAACCTGCTTCTCAGAATCTGAAGAATCTTGACTGTGCAGAAGATGATAATGGAAACGGGAATGATGAAGGCAAGTACCAAAATCATGTACTCACATGTGGCAGAAATAGTTTTATCTTTTTCTTGACATCTGATAATGTTATCATGAAGTACCAATTCCCTGTTGATAAGTTTTGGAACACTAAGAACAAATCCCAGAATCCAAACCAGGAGACAACCGATTTTAGCAAATTTTGGCCGACGTATTGTTTCATGGGACAGTGGATGGACCACAGCCAAATACCGGTCTATGCTGACCAAAACCAGGAAGTAGATGCTGCAGTAGACGTTCATCAGGATGCCCACGTTGACCATTTTGCACAAGGCAGAACCAAAAATCCATTCAAACCGTTTCCAAGCGCTGACGGCCCAGAAGGGCAAAAAGGAGACCAGAAGAAGGTCAGCAGCTGCCAAGTTGGTCAAGTAGATCTCAGGTACGCTGCAAGGCTTCTTGTGGAAGATGAAAACCATCAGCACGAAGATGTTCAAGGCAATTCCCAGCACAGATATGACCATGATGTAAACTGGGACATAGGTGAAGGTCCAGTTGTCAGATGCAAGTGTGCAATCACTGGTGTTTGTTTTGTTTACATCTCCAGCCCATGAGGTCAAGTTAGAAGAGATGCTGCAGTAAAACAGAGAGAAACAGAAAACAACTTTAGGAAAACCACAGCAAGCCAAACATTTTCCGTAAAGGTTAAATATGCAAATATAACTTCTACTGTCATGTTTTCAATTTAGTAAATAACAAATATCCAAAATAATGCAAATATGTCCCCAGTTAGTCTGAAGTTAGGACAATAAACAAATGAAACACATTCCCATCATTTCAAATGTTTGTGGCTTTTGGGTTTGCTGCAAGTTTGGATCCCACCCCTGGGTTTTTCTTTATTAAGTTTGCATGTTCTCCCTGCGTTTGCATTGATTCTCTCTGGGTTCTCCAGCTTCCTTCAAAAGTCCTAAAACACAACTAGTTTAAAGTGTCTGAAGGAGTGATTCAGCCCTTGGAATTGTCTTATTACTTAAAAGTGCTGTCCTGTGTCGCCCTGTGATGGACCATGGATGGATAAATAGGTATAGATAATGAATGAGAGGATATGTAGCTCTGATGTTAACAAATTATGTATCTTTTTGTTGTCCACTTGGTAAGAAAAAAGTTTAAGTTAGAAACATCAAAACGTGTTTCCAAACGTGTATATTGCTAATATTTATTATTAACTGTCAGACAACACACAATTGTAAACATGATCATAAAATAAGGTGACCAGATTTCTGAAATCAAATCTGGGGACATTTCTTGCTTGTGGATAAAAATCAATACATCTCATCAAGATGAAATTAGGAAACGGGGACAGTAATGGTTTCATTTATTTTTACATATTTATTAATATTTAAACAACAAAAATCAAGTGTAAAAGCAGGAATGTGCCTCTCCACACTTTTAGTACATCATAATATTAATAAAATGAATACATCAATAGTGTTATTAATAGAAAACTAGAACTGTGTCTCTGGGTTGGGGCAAAGTGGTGGGGGTGGGAGTGGAGGGGTCAAGGGTGGTTAGCAGGGCTTTCCAATTTTGTGGGGCCCAAAGAGCTCTGCCGCCTCCTAAGGGGAGAGTGACATGAGAAAAAGAAAAACCAGTAAATACAAACATTTAGCCTGTGGCTGTCTGTGGAGACAGAGTTCCCCCACCTTTTTAAAGAAGTGCAACAAATACTCATTCTGTTCACATCGACATACCTATGAGAAATAGGTTTTTCTGTGTTAACATCAAAAACAAGCTGCAGGTAAAGGATGATACATGTTTCTTACTGTCACCTGGCCACATCAGGGGCCTGTGCATCTCAAAGAAGCAGATTAATTTACCACACTAATGGGCTGTAAGCACAGCTCCACTTCTTCCTGAACTTCAGCAGCTCCTTTGTTTCCTGATTAATCCAGGTGTGTCTGGCTGGTTACTGAGGTCAGACACACCTGGATTAATCAGTCTGTCCAGTAATGCAAGACAGGAAACAAAGGAGCTGCTGAAGTTCAGGAAGAAGTGGAGCTGTGCATAGAGCCTGTTTGGGACAAGAAAATGTGTTGTGGTGATGTGAGGTGAAAAGGTGTTAAACATGTTAAAAAAGGCACAGACTTGGAAATCTCCTTGACATGAATGCAAGCGATTGAGTGTGTAGTGCAGCATGAGCATGTATAAACTTACATAAAGTGTGTATAACTACATTATGTGTATGGTAGTAGTTGATGTGTGAGTATATCATTTGCTCCTATAAGGTGAGTTAACTCCGGTCAGTGAGTCAGCTAACATGAGATCATCTCTGGATTCTTCAAGGCCTTCTGTGTCTGAAGAGCCATCAGCCATGATATCCAGAGGTCTGGATAAAATAAGAGGAGAAGAGGATTTATTATGTGCAGAACAGAAATTTTTAAAACACAAGAAAAAAATACAACTAATCTGCCTCTTCATTGTGTCACAGCAAGGGATGTGCAGTGAAACTCATGTTCAGTGCAGAGACTCAGAAAGAGGTTATATCCTCAGACAATTGGGCTTCTCAACTTAAACCTGAGTCACTCTGTTTTACATAGTATACTTTGCACAGTACATTACTCAATAGGTTAGTTTATCACTCAAATCATGTCAACGCCTTATCACTTTATCAACTTTATTAATACTTTTTTCTCCCTTCTTGTCAACTGTCCTTTCCATCAGTGTTCCTATTTTCCTCCACTCTCATTTAATCTCCTTTCTGTCTTCCTATCTTCTTCTTCTCTCCTCTTGTATCAATCTTACATTATTCTAAAACAGACATTATATAATTAAAATCACTTACACAAACATTAGAATATACAAGATGAAAACTTCCTATTATTATTATTATCTCATCTGATTAAATACTAAAAATGCTAATTACCACAATATTAGGAGCTAAAAGCAAAAACAACATAATAAATTAAACAGGTGGTTATCTCTTCCTCCATCATTCTCAGATCATGCAGATTTTGTCTTATTCAGTTACTGACTCCAATTTTTTCATGAGGAACTTTCATATATCCAAACTGAGCAGTAAAAAAGAACACCTAAGCCAAAAGTCTATGCTCATAAATCACAACCATAAATCAGCAAAACAACTTGTAATAACTCTACTTATAACTACCTATCTGACTTATAAACTAAAGGTCACCAATCAGTTCTAAAACATCTTTAGATGAACCCTTGTTGATCCCTGGAGATCCACCGTACCAGATTAGTGCCTTACAAAGAGTTTTCATTCATTCTGTTACATTTTATCTGAGTGTCTTTTACTCATGTGAGCAGCAACTCGTGGTCTTGTCTTACTTTTTATTGATTATTTTTTAACCTGGACACAAACCAAACATTTATCACAGGATCAGCCCGATCCAAATAAAATGAATCGATTAACACACCTACCATGACACAGCAGCTCCCCATCAGTTTCCACCGTTTATGACAACGAACTTCCACTTCTTCTTCTTCTGTTTTAAAAGTGGTGCGCTCTTCTTCTTCTTCGGGTTTTAATGGGTGCTGACCACATCCAAAATGATAATTACCGCCCTCATAGTGGTGCGCTATGATCCTCATCTTTATATTATCAGCAGCGCAACCAGCTACCGTAACACCTGTTTCTGCGTGCAACAGCTCTACCGTAATAACAGTCTACACGCAACATTTTCCCCCTCGGTAAAATCGGGGACATTTCCGGGGACAGCTTTAGCCGAGGACAGGTGGTCCAAAACGGGGGCAGTCCCCAGAAATCGGGGATGTCTGGTCACCCTATCATAAAAGACAATTGTCCCATCTTCCACAGATCTGGCTAGTAACACACAGCACTAACAGCGGCTCACCAGAGTCTTGACTAGGTTGTTCTTACAGTGATTTAGACGGCACGCTAACCTACATCAGATTTTACATTAGCACAGGGAATGAGTTCACATGAGCCTGACTGAACAGCAGACTAAGGCTGCTGGATCTAGGGTCCGTTCTTCGTACGTCGCTAACTCAGTTAGCTGGATTTGATTGTTGACGATTTGCCATGATCTTGGATCGTTTGGTTCTTCGAAACTCATCCTGGACTTGCTGTCATAGCAACATGTGCGCAAGCTTAAACCTGCTCGTGAGCAGGCTCATTTCATGTAAACAGGATTAGATCGCAGCTTTATAAGCGGAGGAGATGGGAAGTCTGTCCAGCCAGTGCACTTGGACCACCTAGTGGCAGAGGACGGGACATAATTGTGGAACACCATTTTTAATGTTTAATAAAAGACGAAACAAATAATGCTTAGTTCCTGTCGTTTTATTTAAACAATTCTTTATAAAGAAAAGCCAGCAAGTCATCTGTTGCCTGCAATAAGAGAGAGTTATGTAAAGTCAGCAATACTACTGTCAAATGGTGTATTAGAACTTACTCTGAAGGTCCTTTTGAAGCAACTCGATCTATAGTGCAATTCTTCTCTTTTTCCAGTTGTGGAGTTCAATTTCTCCTCTTAATTTGTGTTTTTTCATGTCAAAATACTATTTTTTTTGTTGAAGAAGCCGTTTATATAGGGAACGGATGGCACTATGTGTCATTTTGTGAAAGAAAAAGAAAGGGTGAAACATGCCTCATGCGACAAAAGTAAAAAGAACCTGTTTTTTTTTAGCCTTCTTATAGGCTGTTATAAACAGACAAACACATAATTTAACAGTGGCCTTTAAAAAGAGGAAGAAGTGGCTTTTTAAAATATAGTATAATAATTAAAGGCTACCGTTTTGTAGAATATTCTTGTACTTCACTTTTACTTGTCTCCATGTTAGTGGGTCCCGTGGAGGCTCTGACATAAAAGAACAAAGTAAATACTAAATTATTAAAATGCAAAAATACATACTGTAGAAAGTGATAGAAACATCTAACATGGACACTACTTACACATTTAATCTGTCTGCTGCTTTTTGCCAGCCCTCTCTCCTGGCTTTAGCAGACTTTGAGGTGTTCCCTGTCGTTTTAATTAATGTCTTAAATTCAGCATAACCTTCCATTAAAAGCTCTTGTTCTGCTTGGGAGAAAAACTGTGGGCGTTCTTTGGCCATGCTGAACAGCCAATAGCAGCGTTGCTGATCATTGTTTCTACTATCGATACTTTTCCCCTTTTAAACAAACGCATGAACGCGCAGTTATCTCAGATAACTCAATCCAGCCATACTAATCATAAACAACAGGTGTGTTCGAAGAACCCAATTAGCCGGATCATGATTAGCCGGATTAAATCATCTTGGATGTGTCATTTGATCTCGGATGTTTTAAGCAACGTACGAAGAACGAGCCCCAGGAAAGCAGAGGTCTATTTTCCCCTTCAGTTCTGCAGATAAGCGCCACACTCTTTTTAGCATTGTATTGGCTATCCTAGGAGAAAGGTTGGCCACATCATCAGCGTACATGACATACTTGATCAGAGTTACCGAACACACATCTTGTTCTACAGTTATTTAGACGCTGAGATAACTAATCCATATACGGGTTAAATAAATTAAGGGACAAAAGCATGAGTTTCAACTATTACTCAAGGTTTTCCCCTGCATGCCCCCTCTTTACCTCCAGGTTCCATTGTTATGTCCTCAGTATGGTGCAAAGTGCTATTTATTCATGACATATTAATATTTTTGTGTAGTAGAGTCAGACTGTCTTTCTGAAGTTCTGCTGTCTAAAGCAGGAACCTCCCAGGGTTCGCAGGAGGATTTGTTACTGATGTGCTAAATAGATTTAATATGAAATTATTTGTAACACGGATACCAACGTATAACTTTACAAGATGTTCGATGCTCCTCATTCTAACACAGGGAGAAGGCTGCACCTTTTTTTGTAAGAGTTTTCATTAAAAAAATATTCTCATTGAAAGACAATGAAATGAAGAAAAAATTCCCAGCTGCCAAAAGGGGACCAACAGTCTCCAGCACTGGCTGAAAAGTTTGGGAACTCCTGGTCTAAAGATCTTTAAAAATATACTATTTCAATTTAACTTCATTCTAACCAAATCTTTAAAAAATAGAGACCATAACTGATGAACTGGTAAACTAGTATATAGTTTAAATTAATTACTGCAGAGTAAGTTGACTTAGTCAGGTAACAGGACTGGACGTAAGATGACAAAGAGCAAAAGCTAAAAAAGATCTTTCAGAAAGGAACTGTTGAAGATCACTTGAAATAGTTAAATAAAATTCTGTCTCTGGGAAAGCAAACAATAAAGACAGTAGTGTGTTTAAAACCTTAATTAAAGCACTGTACCCGTATATATACTGAGATAAATGCATTAGTAGGTATACAGTCAGACATGCTGAGGCAACTAATTCTCCAAAAAAGATTTTGTTGTAATTTGTAATTTACTGCTTACTTTGCAAAGTTGCTGAATGTTCAATGATAATGACCAGACACAACAAAATAGCAGTAAACTATAAATCATCTGCATACCTTGCATTGGAAACAGCCATTTCACGTAGTGAGAAAAAGGAGAAGCAACTCTCCTGCGGTACTGATGCCTCCGTCTCCCGTTTGAAAAGGATTGTTAATCTGGCCGTACATGCGTCTGATGTGGACATTATTCCCACCCCTCTCCTAAGGCTGGCGAGTGTTTTTAAACTATCAATCCATATGGGCAGAGTAAAAGAAAATGTGAGTTTCCTCAGTTTTTTTAACAAAAGTTATGGACAAAACATTTTACGCAGTAAGAGAGCTTGATTGTTTTCCATTAAATTGTGCCACATTTCCTAGGAAATGCATTTGTCAGCTAAGAAGGCCTATTATGCTTATTTACTCAAACAGGGAAGCAGCCGATCACTTGGCGTGTAATGGATGACGCTGGTGAAACCGATATTCAGCCAAACACAGAGTTACATATTAAAAGGTTTATTGAAAAGGATGTGTAGTGGCAACTGAGGCAGGCAAACAGAACCACACTTAACAGATGAGTTATGGCTGAAGGTGCAGGCAGGCAGAGATGAACAGGGGACCAGACGATGCAGGTAGGGTGAATGGTAGAACCAAACTGACGAGGGGATACAGGCAGTGACAGGCTAAACCAACGATGAAGGCAGAGACAGACCAGAACAGGCGACATGGACCGAGGAACCACCAGAACGGGCAGAGCGAACGGCTGGAACTGACAGGGAAACAGGCAGAACTGTGCAGGCACAGGCAAATTTATGGGAAGAGTCCAGCTGGCTGAGCACACAGGAACTGGTAAAGGAAGGGCTCATCACAAAAACTGAGACAAGACAGGATGAGATGAGGCATTCTGGCAGTGAAAGGATGTGAACAGGTGACCAGAGTTGTCAGTAATTACTGGCAGCAGGTAGAGCTGATCTGAGCTGACTGACTGGAGACTGAGGTGTGGACAGAGGTGATTGGCTGGTGGCTAAGAGGTGACAGGCTGATAGGATAGTGGCTGATTTAAGTCCAGAAAAGTCCAAAATAAACATTGCAGCATTTAAGCATCCAGGGGCCTGTTTCAATAAGGAGGTTCAACCAACTCTGAGTTAAAACTTGAACTCTGAATTGACTTACCCTGAGATGGGAAACTCTGAGTTTTGGGTTTCAGAACAGCTGAAATTAGTTAGTTCAATCAACTCTGAGTTGACTCACTCTGAGTTAAGCGTGTGCACCACAACTATAAAAAGCCATTATCAATGGAGCGCAGATATTACGAGTCACCATGGCAACAGCCTCAGACAAAAAAAGGTGTGCATATTTCTCACCAGCAGAACTGGATGTGCTTATGCAAGCATATGCAGAATTTGAACATGTATTTAAAAAAAAGCAACACGGCTGCAGCGGCGAAGGAGAGAGAGTTAGCTTGGGAGAAAATAGCTGCTCGAGTCAATGCGTAAGTTTACATTTTAATTACTTTTATACAGTGTTGGGTGTAATGAATTAAGTTACTAAGTCATCTAAATACTGTAATTAAATTAAAGACTATAAAACAATAGTGGATTTAATATCAAATTTTAAAAGGTATATTTTTAATTTAACTTTCTCCCTCTAGTTACACACTTTGGTCAATTTGAGATTAATTCATGCAATTGAATATTGTTTATTTGAAAGCATTAGAAGTGCAGTTTCTTGTCTCTCCTTGTATTGTTCAAGTGGTTGAGGTTGATTTGGGATTTAGAAAGTAATTAAGTAAGTAAAACAAATTAGTAAGTAGACCAATACTTTCTAGAGACAGTAATTATTACATTAATCTAATTAGACTTGTTGAAGATAAAATTTGTAGTTAGTAATTAAGAACTATTTTAGAGTAACTTACCCAACTGTTATATCAGAGGTGAAACTGGAAGAACAGTATTTTATTAAACCTAATTTAATTTTCATGGATAGGTGCAATCCTGCAGGCATCAAAAGAACATGGCAGCAGCTGAAAATGAAATATAAAAACATACTTCAAGCAGGTAAGCCTTGAGCACATCATAGGAGTACAGTAGCTACCTGGCTTTACAAACATTTGACATATCAAATGACTAAATGGCATTCAGTGTCTAGCAGTGCAGCAGCATTTTTGACATAGGTCTAAATGTTCATTCTCATTTGACTTCTACTCAGCCAACAGAAAGAAGGCAGAGGCTGGTAAAACAGGGGGAGGACCTGCACCACCACCCCTGACAAATGCAGAAGAGATGGCCCTGAGCCTAAATGCTGGAAGGCCAATGGCTGAGGGAATTCCTGGAGGGACTTCATCAGAGCCAGTCACTCCAGAAGATTTAAGTGCCTTCATAAAATGTAAGAGGTCTACCTAGAGTGTTATTTTTTTTTTATATAGATTAAATGTGATATTTCCATTTATATTACTTTGGGTTGGGTTTTTTGTTGGTCCTAACAGATTCGGATGGTAATATCTGCCTCTTGGAGCCTCCTGTCCCAACAGTACCACATACAGTTGTCAGTAGCCTACTCCATACACCATCAATTATGACAAATAGTATTATAAAGTGTACTCTATGAAATGCTCATCTTCACAGGATGATGGGGATGAAGAAACTGTTTCTGCTGCCACAGACAGGCCTACAGAGGTAATTTTAATATTATATGTCTACACATCAAACAATCTACACATTCACTTTTATATGTGGATTAGCCTATAGAACCCAAGTTAATATTTATAAATGGTCATTCTTATCTCTACTCCCCAGAGTGTGGAAGAACAGCAGGAGGAAGGTCCATCAACTTCTGGTGCACCGATGGACACAGTTCAGTGATTTACAGTAAATGCCACAGTTTCATTCTGAATTTTAGACTACATTCATGATGTAACTTTAATCTAATGTATTTTCAGTTGCCAGTTAAGGAGTTATATAGACTTCTTCTTATTAAAAAGATAGAAAAAACAGCAAAGAACTTGTATACTTGGACCGCCAGATCCAAAAGGCAGATCTGGAAATCGACATTCTGAAACTAAAGCTAGAGGTGAGTGTATGGTCACAGGTGAATTCTAGGAAGTATTGAAACTATTTTTTTTTTATCTTTTTTTTGTTTTCTTTTTTTTTTTTTTAGCAAATGAAGAACACCATATAAATTGCTGTGATTTTGTTTATTAATTATTTTATTTTGTGGTTGCATTTGTATGAAATAAAGAACACCATAAATTGCTGTGATTTTGTGTTTATTCATTTTCTTTGTGGTGGTGGTGGATATCATGTGTATTAATCTGAGAAGACATTGCGGCATATCATATCCCGGACTACCCTTCCATCCTGGAAATCTGCAGGCCTATGGTCATCTCCACCCGGGCTCTCGTCCTGCAGTGTGCCACATTGAAGCGCTGCTGTGGGCCTGGTTCAGGTTCTGGGTAAGGGGCCATAAGATTTGGTCGGCATGGGTAACCCCTATCTCCCAGCAGAAAGCCATCAATCTCTCCTGTAAGAAAGTTCACATTGCTTCAGAGCTGCATAGAAATTCCCCTGTAAGTGCTTAGTGCATACATTGAAATATGTGTATAGGATATACATTTACTTACCCCTTTCCGGTCTGTTGCTCAGGGTTGACTCCCGATAGATTCTTGAGTCATGAACAGAGCCAGGCCACTTGGCCTCCACATTTGTAATTATATGTGCAGCATCACATATGATCTTGACAGTGCAAAGAATGAGCGATGTTACAGTATTGTGGTGTAGTCTTTGACCATTAGAAACAGTAGGCTGTCAGTGTACCTGCACATTAATACTGTGGATGGATCTCCTGTTCACATAGTCTGCTTCATTTTCAGAAGGTGCAATGATCGGAATATGTGTGCCATCAATGCATCCAACCACATTCGGAAATCCTAAAGGTAATTCTAATTATTAGGTTACTTCCAGGGGTCGCAGCAATCCTGTGAAACTCCTCTTTGATGACTCTCACTGGTTTGTGCCCAGGAAACAATACAAAAATTCTCAGAAAGCGCTTAAGAGCGAGGCACACTTTCCTTACCGCTCTGCAAACAGTAGCCTTACTAATATGTTCAGCATCCCCGATGTTATAAAGAAAACTTCCATTCGCAAAGAAACGTAAGGCAACGCAAGGAATCTGCTCGGATGTAAGAGCACGGCGGCGATGGTTGATGTTTCTGATGTAAGGATGGATGAGATTATGGATGTATCTTATTGACTGTAAAGAACAACGGTAACGCTCAAATAAAAATGGATAGGGATATGACAAAAAATCCACTCTGGGCCTCAAAATCCTTTCCCGACGTAAATGTAACTCCCTACGAAGTAATACAGCCTCTTCGTCAACAGGATCATCCATAAAAGGACATGCCATTTCATTCCCTTTGATGCGCTCTGCGTGACTGAAATGTGCGCAATGAATATGTCCCCAAAGAATCAATGAGGTGTTTAAACACCACTTCCTCTTTAAAAAAGGGGAGGAGACCAAAATAAACTCTGGGTTTTCTGAAGAAAACCTGCTCCCGACCAGGTTAGGTTCACAGAGTAAATTGCCATGGTAACTGACTCTGAGTATAAGTTACCTCTCTTTCAGAAACGGGCTTGACTTACTCTGCTTTCTCAGGTTTAACTTACCTCCCTTTCTGAAACAGAAAACCCAGAGTTTCCCTCATTTCAGGGTTAACATACTCAGAGTTTTCACTTAACCTCCTTTCTGAAACAGGCCCCAGGTGTTTCAGAAAGGAGGTTACTTGGGTTCTAAGTAATACTAGTTCTTTCAATATGTCACTTGTACTCTGACCTCCTTGTACATTTTTTTCTAGTAACTGAATTCTTTCTTCCAGGCATTTTATCTTATGTTTTTCTTTAGTTTTTCTAACTTGTATAACTAATAATTTGTCCTCTTAAAAACGCCTTGAAGGCGGTTGTTTTAAACTGTATTAAACTGGAAATACTCGTTGATTTGTTGGCCTAAAAATGAAAGAATCTTCTTTCTTCTTGCATCCACTTAATTTGGAATCTCCATTTATTATTGTTTCTGAAGAACTTTGGGTTCACTTAATGTAGAGACAGCTGTATGGTCAGATATAATACTATTATACTGACAATTAAAAAAAATGATGTTAAAGACAAGCTCTACTGAAACCAGAAAATCATAAATTCTAGACTGTTCTCCATGGGTATTGATGTTTGGTTGGATTCCGATTTCTTCACATATCTATTAAAGGGGAAGTCCGGTCAACAAGGAAAAATCAGGGTATCATTAGCTATAACTAAAACTAATACATTTGTGGTTATTTAATTAACTTATCTTTAATCAATAAGAAAATAAAAACATAAATTGTCGTCTGAATCACTGTGTATGGGGGCTGACATGACTGCCCAAATATGGGCAGTAAGGGGCGTTTGACATCACATCCTGCGACGTGGAAGAGCGGAAGCGGCGACAGTATTTCTCTCCGCTTTCCATGCAAAGTCAACAGGAGCCGTTCTACACAGCTGCGATCATCAATAATTATTTTGGATTTCCAGAGGACTTCACCGCTGACATTCCCAAGAGCTATTGCTGAAGCAACAATGCCCACGTGCATGGCCATCGGATGTTCCAACACAACTGGTAAAAGAGGAAAAAACATTGCTTATTTCAACACAGTCACTTCAGCGATCTCTCCTCCGCTGTGTGTGTGTGTGTGTGTGTGTGCGCGCTCTGCTGCAGCCCCGGCAAAGCCGTGCTGCAGCAGAGCGCGCACACACACACACACACACACACACACACACACACACACACACACACGCGTGTATAGATATATACTGTAGGACCCGACTGAGTTTGATCTTGGAAAATAGTGCGCCGTGACAAACAGAGCGTTGAAACTTGCTCAACAGCGGGTCCGCCGAGTGACGTCAAAAAATGGGAGGTGACAGTACTATTCTTGACCAAGATGGATTCCTCCACATAAACATGATTAAATGAGAATTATTATTAATTAAAAAAACTTATAATTTTTTGCACAGTATGTAGTAGTTTTATATTTAAAGTACTTTCAGCAGTTCTGATTTTGACCGGACTTCTCCTTTAAATTTTCCCCTTTTTGTAATGTTTACATGGATTGAACCCAATATTCAAGCCAGACACGGAGTACGCTTAAAAGGTTTATTGCAGGTGAATAACGGTAGATGTTGCTCTGACCTGATAGCACTTTGCATGACAGACAATGATCAGGGCATAGGTGACACCTGGGAAAGCAGCTGTGGTAATTGAGTTATTTTGTCACCCAGGCCACTTCTCAGCTGTCTAACTGTGAGACTTTTGCTCAGTGGTGGAGACCCAGTGGGAGTAGGAGAAGTGCCACGTGGACATCCAGCGGAGTGAGAAGTCGGTAAGAGTTATGGTAAATGGTAAGTACTAGTATAGCGCTTTAACTATCCTTCAATTCAATTCAATTAAATTTTATTTATATAGCGCCAATTCATGAAACATGTCATCTCAAGGCACTTTACAAAGTTAAGTTCAATGATATTATACAGATTGGGTCAGATTATACAGATTGGTCAAAAATGTTCCTATATAAGGAACCCAGTTGATTGCATCAAAGTCCCGACAAGCAGCATTCACTCCTGGAGAAGCGTAGAGCCACAGGGCTTGACGACCTCCAAAGCGCTTTACACTACAGTCTTTGTCATTCACCCATTCACACACACATGGTGAGCTATGTTAGTAGCCACAGCTGCCCTGGGGCAGACTGACAGAGGCGAGGCTGCCATACAACGGCGCCACCGGGCCCTCTGACCACCGCCAGCAGGCAATGCGGGTGAAGTGTCTTGCCCAAGGACACAACGACAGAGACAGTCAGAGCAGGGAATCGAACCGGCAACCCGGTTGAACACTATTGGAGGAATACATAAACTGTACTCTGAATGTAGCTTTGTGGCTTCCACATCAGGTGGAAATAGTGGAGAGGAAAGGGAGTGGATGATGTCAAGGTCTTTACGAAGAAAATGAGAAACAAGGTCAAGACAGAAAGAGATAGAAGTTGGTCACATGGAAGTGAGATAAGAGAGGAAAAAATCAAAAAGACAAAAACAAATGCAAGTCTTAAAAAACAAGTGCAGAGAGAGCGAGCAAATGGGGAAGAGTAGTGGAAAGTGACAGTCGAGTTTAAACAAGAGGGAGGACACTTATATCTGATTGAACTAACAAGAGCAATTGAGAAGGAAATTGGACGAATCAAGTCAGCCAGGCTAATGAACAACCGAAACATATGAATTTATGCTGTAAGCAAAAAACAACAAGAACAAATTCTCAAAATGACCACTCTTCTAGGTGAAAGAATTAAGGTGAAAGCTTATATTCCCGGTGCAGCTGCAAGACTAAGAGGAGTAGTTTCAGGAGTCCCAATTGACATGACAATGGATGGTATCAAGAAATTAAATGAGGAAGAGTTACTGATGCAACAAGGATAAAACACAAAAGAGATGTTAAAGAAAAACAAAAATGGTAAAATTAAGATGATTGTAGAAGCAGCAGGACGGTTTCTTGACATGAAAGAGGTCCAAGCAGATCAAATTGACATACTTCTGAGTTCAGCTGGAAATTATCAAGAAAAGGATAAAATAATAATAATAAAAAAATGGTCATACATATTCTTAAATGGAATGCTGGAAGTCTCATAGTAAAATTATGTAAATGAATTAGAAACAACTCGAGATGTTATGTGTTCAGGAGACTTGGTTAAAACCATCTTTAGAGTTTAAAATTCCCGGTTACAGTTCAATAAGAAAAGATAGAAGTACCAACAGTAGTGGAGGAGGTTGTGCATCCTTCATTAAAGATGGATTGGCATATAAAGGAAATCATGTACCTGGAGAGTATGAATGTGTCAGTGTAGAAATATTTAACTTAGAAAAAATTGTTTTCTCAATTATTATAATCCCTGTAAAAAGTTAGAAAGGGAGGTATTTAATAAAATTTCAGGAACAATAACAAGGAGAGAAGTTTGGTGTGGTGACTTCAATGCACATAATAGCCTTTGGGGAAGCAGACAGACAGACAATAATGGTAGAATAGTGGAAGAAAAGATGGATGAAAGGTCACTGGTGTCCCTTAATAACGGGCAGGGACCAAGAATTGACATACATAAAAGGACTATGTCATGCCTTGATTTAACTTTATTATCCAGTTCGATTGTTGGTTCTTGTGAGTTAGGTGTGAGGGGAGAGTCCACAATAGGAAGTGATCACTTTCCAGTTAGCACAATCATTAAAGATAATTTATTCAGACAAGATGAAATCAAATTAACAAGATGGTGCTTTAATTAAGCTCAATGGCAAATGTTGAAAACAGTTTGTGAACAAACAAGTCATTCAGTGACATTAAAGGGAAATGTTGATGAGTGCACTAAACAGGTAACAAAACATATACTAAATGCTGCAGAACTTAGTATTTCAAAAGCAACAATTAAAGGAAAGGTAAAAATTGTGCCATGGTGGAATAAGGATTGTAGTAGAGTGATTAAAGAACGAAATAAAGCATTTAAAACATTACAGAAAAATTTGACAGGAGAAAATTGTATTAAATATAAGAAGAAAAGGGCGGATCGTAAGACAGTTAAAGAGGCTAGGAAGGAAACATGGAGAAATTGTTGTTCCTCCATAGGAGCAGAAATAAAATTACAAAATGCTTGGTCAATGTTTAAGAAGATGAGTGGGAAAAGAAGTCAAGTAAGAATTCCAGCACTGGTTAGCGGTCAGGAAATAGTGGTGTTTCATCTCTTCAACGAAGACGGCTTCTTTCCGAATAGACCAGGTGTAAAACATTTCAATTCAAACATGTTTTTCTCTGTGAACCATGCACCATCAGCCGTGTCCTTAAACAAGGTACAACAAGTGCACCAACAAACGATAAGCCAGGAGCAGCTCACAACAGCCAAGATAAAAACTCCAACTTTCACGTTAATCCTGAAGACAGAAGGGCAAAAGAACTGTGTGACACACTTTGGTTTAACTCAACAAGTTAAACAGCCAACGCACAATCAGGGACATATTTTAGACTTAATCATCACTAAAGGTCTAAACATTTCTAAATTCAGTGTAACTGATGTTGCCCTATCTGATCACCTTTCTGTTACCTTTGAAAGCATCATTTCCAATTACTCAGCCCAAGGGACATCATAAGAAAACACATCTTTAAGTACGATGCCACGGAAACTTTTATCCAAACTTACTCTTCTACTTCAACCTTATGCTGCAACTCAGTAGATGAACTAGTAGATAACTTTCAGTCTAAAGTTTCAGACATCATTGACTGCTTTACTCCAGTGACAGTGAAGGTTGTTTCCGGGAAGAAAATAAATCTCTGTGGAGAAGTGCTCCAGCAGGTAGAAGTGAAAAAAGGGAGTGTTGAAAAGTTGAACACAGAGGACAAAGGTTAGACTCCAGGTTTACTATGACATCTATAAAGAGAAATTTTACAGATATACCTTAAAACTGAAAAATCCAAGGCAATCTTTCTTGTCTCTGACAGTTTGTTTGCAGAGTCAAATTTTACCAGGAACACCGTTTTACACTTTAGTAAATCACTAAACAATGTTGCCACTCCTCCACCTTTCCTTTGTTGTCTGCTCTCAAAGAGAGGTTGACACAAATTATACACCAATAAGAAAATCAGTGCTTTTTTTAAAAGTTTAGAAATGCTGGCAAAAAGATGAATGAACATGTCATCCCATCATGCAAATGTTGATTATAACCAATTAATGCTTTAGTTGATTATGTTAAACATAAGAATAACTTTTAACTGGAACTTAGCTGATTAAGCTGTATTTTTATGCTTCATCTTGATTTGCTGCCATGTCGTTCTTAAGCCTTCTTGTCCTCTCTTTTTTGTTGGGTGTTGAATGAGTGTACTGAGATAAGGGATAGGGAATATTTTTAAAGATTCTAATAATTTAAAATTTTGGCAAATTGAAATACTTTTAATAATCCTAACTGACCTAAACCAGAAAACGTTAGTCTGATTTTATGTGACATTCAAAATTAAATACAATAAAATAAAAAGTTCTCTCTTTTTATAACAAATATGTAATTTACTAGTTTCAACTGACAAATGCTGGATTTTTAATTTCTCAGTTTTAGACAAGAGTAGAACAAAGCAAGTGTACAAGACAAGTGCTTTAACTTTGTTTCTACCACATTACATTAAACAATATCCGTTATTTCCCATAATTCAACTAAGTTATGTTAGAGCTTTGTTAATTTGTTTTCTGTTTTAACAATTCTTGCTTCCATCTATTGCAAAGTAAATTGTGAGCTGAATGTCATTAGAGAAGTCCCTGTAGAGGGCTAATTCCACATCTTGTAAGTTAAAATTTTGTGAGAAGTTTCTTTTTTATCCTATGTAAGACCTGGAAAAAAATCATTGACTCCCGGTGCAGCTGCAGAGTTTCCAGCAGACACTAGAGCTACTTGTCATGGTTTTTAAGTGTTTGGCCCACATGCAGACACGGACGGAAGCAGAAACAGTTTAAGATGTTTATTAAAGGCTCAGTAACGGGAAAGCACACAGCGTGTGAGGCAGGCGAGGTCTGAACGTCAGAGCTGGATCGACTGCGGGAATAAAGGGGATAACATTACTAAGGATCGAACCAGGGGAAGCTTACCGTTTAGTTGGGGAGACCTATGCGTGGGGAATGAGTGACGAGGGAACTCTGTGACCGTAACTCCCTGATGGAAACAGGTGGCTGAGTGACTGGAGGGCTGACAGATGGAATGCTGGCGAGGGGTCCGGACAGCACCACAGAAACGGCAGGCAGGAGGAGCAGCTGGAAGAACGGGAGTGTTTGTGGATCAACCAGGATAATCCAGGATGGGGTTCTCATGCCCGGCTTGGTATCACCAAGGGAGTATGAGTGGAGATGCCAGAGCAAAATCTGAGCGGCGGGGATTCTGAAGGCTAGTTCACTGAGCACGACGCCAAGACAGGTGAGTAAATCCAAACACGACAAGACTGGAGAATAACAGGAGACAAAGTTAGTTCAAGAACAGGGTTTCCAAAAACTCACAGGTATGAGGCACAGGAGACAGATCAGGGGCCTAGGCATACCACGACGGGGTAACACTCTGGCATCTTCCAGCTGTCTCTGAACTCCTTATAAAGCCAGAGGTGAAAGTTCATTGATGAGCAACAGGTGTGGGCCACGCCCACCAGTAAATTGCAACTACCTGTAAAGCAGAGTTAGAGCACGGAAACACAGATAACCCTGACACTACTAAAACTGTGGTGTGAAATCTTGAGTAAAAAAATACACCGGTATATAAGGGACTGAATAGTTCTACTAGTTAGAATAGAATAGAGGATATTAGATCCAACCAGGGGTTTTATTTATAAAGCACACATAAACAAATTAAAGGGGGGCATTTCATTGTTTTTAGGGGGTACACTTTTTCAAAAATGTTATATACTCCAGGCGGAACAGTGGCTCTGTGACTCCTGCAGTGCTGATCAAATCTTATTAAAGTCCCAAAATAAAAAAGGAACTCTAGCTATAATGTACTCTGTGTTGCCAGATTGGAGGGATTTTAAACCCATTGCACTTCTATTTAACACACTAAGTTGGAAAAAATAGCATATGGGCAGGTTGTGAAAATTTGGGAAGCTTTTCACAACATTTGGCAGGTTTTTAAAACAATTAAAAACAAAACATATCAAAATAGTTGTCATTTTGTGGCGGAAAACTAAAAAATTCTACATTTTAATAAAATGCCATCTCCTTGCACTCATTTTATGAGTTAATTTATTTTGAAATGTGTAGAATCTGTAGAATCTGACATTGTCAATTAAAAATAGATACAGAGACATAGCTGTCTCTGTATCTATTTGCATCTGTCTCTGTAGAGTCCTAATGTATGACTCAGTGACCCGCTTCTCTCTAGCAGTAATTGGCTAGCCTCTTGGCTTCAGTCTTTGATTTGATGATTGGCAAATGGAGATAGGAATAAATAGAGCTTGTATCCCAAATTCCCAGTTTCCAGTCCAGGGCAGGCACGGCCCCCTCCCCAGGTCAAGCTCCTGAATTTCACAGCACCAACTTACACTAGTTTGAGTAGAGTAAATAAAACTTCAACACAGGAACATGAGGAGACAGAGAGGCTTTTGAAGGATGAAAAAGGATGTTTAAGTACAGTACATAGATAATGGATTTAAACACTCGGCCAATTGTAGCTGAATTGGAGCATTACAAGTTAAAAGACCAGGTCAGAAGTTGAGGCAAGGAATTAGTTTCAGCATCAATGACCAGTTTCCAAAAGAAATCCTTGATCAAAGGTGAGTTTTATTCCCAATCAGGAAGAAATACATGGCTGAGGTCATCAGGGCTACAGTTGCTGTAGATAAGCTCCATATTATTGGTCAGCTGTTCAGGGATCAGAAGATCACTCAGTGGTGATACTGGCAGCACAACAGGTGAATTTAGAGCATGTGACACTCCGAACACGGTGATAAATTAAATGTATGTACAGTGCAGCAGCACGTTGACACGGTATGTTGGTTATATCAAGGCTGGGTTTCTGTGTTATGGGTCGTAATCCTTGTTCTTTCACCCCTTCTCACTCTCTGCACTTTCTTCATTTTCTGTCTCTCTTTATCTTATTCTTCTGCTTCTTTCCTGTTGATCAGACAACCAACAGCACTTTATATGATGACACCTAGGTCTCTGTATATCTATTTCTATAAGGACATGCACTTTCCAACTTCAGCTTCTCACTCACACCTATGGTGAATCTAAGGTTTGTGACATGGAATGTGCATCGAGCTGGCACCAGAGAGAAAAGGTCTCATTGCAAGAAATTCATAAATCAGCTACAACCGTCAATTATCTTAACTCACCTGAGTTCAATGAGTACCAATTTTAATCCACAAAATGTTAGTTTTACAAGAAAGAACAAATTATAGATCCTGAAGGTAGATTCATAATAATAAAAATGTCTATTCATAGATGTCAGGATGCAGCCTGTAGGCTGCATTTTGAGCATTTCCTGGCTCCTTCTCCCTCCACTACAGCCCTGATTACACCCTGATCAGCCACACCTGTCAGGCTGCAATCACCCACGGACTCTACTCTCCTTTATAAGCTCACCCCAGTCTGTTCCTGGTTGCCGGGTCGTCTGCAATCTCCACCTGCAACCTCCACTCTTTCCACGCCTGTTTACTGCCTTGCTGCTGGAACTCCTGTCACCCCAGTGCTTCACTACTTTTGTTTTCTCCAGTCAGCCCGCTCCGGCAACTCATCAACTCCAGCCCGGTAACTGACTCTGGTTTTCACCCTCCACTACTCCCTCTTTGCAATAAACTCTCAAGACCAGCTCTGTGTTTGTGTGCTCTGTCCGGGTTCATGAAGACAAATCATGACAATAACCAAAAGCTATGTATTGTCAGTAAATATGGCCCAAATGTTGATGACCCCTCATTCTTTCAGAAATTTTCCACGCACTTTCAAAACACCTGGATTGTTTTCTATTTATTGGGGGAAACCTCAACTTTGGTCTAAATGAGGAAATAGACAGGTTGAATACAACAGGGACTCACCACAGTTGGCAATCATTAAATGTAGTCAAACAAGGGCACGCTTGTGGCGCAGCGGGTAGTGCGACCTATATACAGAGGGCTTAGTCCTCGACGCAGTTGACCTGGGTTTGAATCCGACCCGCGGTTCTTTGCCGCATGTCTCGCCTCCTCTTCCACGCCCCTTCCTGTCAGCCTTCTGTCATAAAAAGCGAGCCACTAGAGCCGCAAAAAATCCCCCCCCCAAAAAATGTAGTCAAACAATACATGAGTGATTATGGTCTTTGCGATGCATGGTGATCTCTTCATCCTAACAGTAAGGAATATACTTTTTTTTCAAAATTTCCATCATTCCTACTCTCGTTAGGACTATTTCTTAATCAGCAGCTCGCTGCTGTCTGACATTTCAGAAGCTGTAATACATCCTATCACTGTTAGTAATCATGCTCCTGTTAATTTAACCCTAATGAATAAAAAAGTAGCCCCACAAAACAAAATCTGGAGATTTAATACATCACTGCTTAAAGATGAAGAATTTATCAAATATTTTAAAGAATAGTGGTCTTCATACTTGGAGTACAATGATCTACCAGGGCATCAGCATCTATCCTCTGGGAGGCAGGGAAAGCAGAGATGAGAGGTAAAATAATTTCATTCTCATCTCATAAAAAGAAGATAGAAAACAAAAAGATTCAGCAATTAGAAGAAATAATTAGGTTACTAGAAGCCTTCCAGGAAGAGGAAAAGCTGGGTAAAATGCGTAAAGCTAAATTAGAATTAAACAAATACAATGAAATTCAATTCAATTTTATTTATATAGCGCCAATTCATGAAACATGTCATCTCAAGGCACTTTACAAAGTCAAGTTCAATCATATTATACGGATTGGGTCAGATTATACAGATTGGTCAAAAAATTTCCTATATAAGGGAACCAGTTGATTGCATCAAAGTCCCGACAAGCAGCATTCACTCCTGGAGAAGCGTAGAGCCACTTACTAATCAAAAGCAAAATACATTTTTAATACAAAGACTTTGAATACAAAACTTTGAACATGGCAATAGGTCAGGAACCTTCTAATTAGCTGACCTAGCTAATCAGCTAAAAATAAATAAAGAAAAAACAACTATATTTCCAGTTACAGACTAAACTGGTGATACATTAAATGGTCCAGAAAGTATAAACAACACGTTCCGAGATTTCTTCAAAGCCTTATTCACATCACAGATAAACCCATCAGATAATGACATTGACCAATTCCTGAATAAAATAACACTTCCTAAATTATCAGATAGTCAAATGACGACCCTGGATTCAGAGCTGAATTAAAAGGCTCCACAGGTCACAATGGATTTCCAGCTGAGTTTTACAAAGAACTCTGCAATATTCTGGCACCAACGTTCCACAGAATGTTGCAGGAAACTCAGGAAAATGTCAGATTCCCGGCTAATAGGAATTCTGCTACCATTAGTCTCCTGCTTAAGCCTGGCAAATATGCTGTGTTTCCTACTAGCTATCGTCCCATATCCCTTATTAATGTAGTGTTGTGCTATTACACACTGTAAGTTATTTAATGTTTAATAAATAACTGTCTGTTAGGTATTGTCCGGTGAATATCAGCCCAAGAGCTGATATCAGGACAATAGTTGAAAGGGATGAATTCGAGCACTAGCAATCTTTTAACAGCAAACTCTGCACACACATAGAATAAAGGAGTGACAACTTCTCTTCAAGTTCAAGAATTTATTAACAGAAATAAAATGAACATCCAGAGAACATCACTATATAATGCTGTTTATCTGAATAAACACTATACTTCAATCAACAAATCCTCCATACTAGGCTAGTGAACCTTAACTAAAAACTACTAAGCAAAATTAAGATAAAAAAAATCTAAGGAACTATGCACACACAAAAGAAACAAAAGACAAAATAAAGTGGTTGATCATCATCATCTGTAATGATCACAGCTTTTGCTCTGATTATTTTTCCTGTTGGCCGTCTCAGCCTTCCATACAGTGGCTCCTCTGTTCCCTGATTGCTAGCACCTGTTGTTTGTCCTGATTACTGGCACCTGTGATTGTCACAGATAAAACAAACCAGATAAAACAAACATCAATATCCCATCAATGTATAAAACCCTTGTGGAGTTAACGTTTTCAGCGGTGGGATCAGAAGTGGGTGGGGCACCAGTCACTTTGGAATGTGGTTGGGGCTTAAATTTGATGAGTGAGGGTAGGGCCTACATTCTATTGCACAAGTTCAAGTATCAAAAATAAATTTCCACGAGACACATGGAAATTCTCTCGGAAAATACATCTGAAAGACGTGTACAGTCGCCATCTGGTATGACTCTGCTTTCTTCTTTGCTGAAGAATAACAGCAACTGATAACATTTGCAACAGAGCTTGTCCAGTGTTAGCTAACAAACAGACTAGCCGTCCCTGCCAGGAGGACAGCATAGTTGCTGGACTACACTACACTGTTTCTAACTGTTAGAATGGCCCTTAGAGGCTGGCTTAAGCAGGAGACTTGAGGCAGAGAAAAGGTGCACTCACTTGGTGTTTATTCTCCAACATTGGCAAACGGGTCACAGGAGCAGCCACAATCACACTAGCTTCTTACAAGCAGCCTTTTATAGATCACTAACCCCTCCCATTATTAATATAGCTGTCTTGTTTTACTTGATGAGGTCCAAGATTCAGAAATAAAGTGGCACGAGTCTAGTGAATAAACACGGTTGTAATAAAGAGAATGGACTGAGAACATCTGGGTGGTGACTACTGTGGATCTTACATAGAATATATGAAGTAAGGAGTCCTTATACTGGGGAGTTATATTACTTATAGCTAAAAAGGTGAATGGATAAACAGATGGGCAACATCTGTTGGAGAGCTGGAAACTTTGTCACTAACACTATTAAGCAAAAACACAGGAACACAATGGAACATAAGAGGCTACAATAGAAGCAAAATTAAGAAACTCAAAGTCCAAGAGGTTATAACAACAGGTGGTATCACTGAGCTTTATTGTCAGACACTTGAAAAGACCAGTAGTTTATTGAATTAGAACTGATTTTATTTTTCAGTTGTAGGCTTGAAAGATAAATTGAAACATGTTAGAACAGCAAGTGTAACAGATACTGAGTAAATTGCAGGTGTTACCTTTTCATGCAGCTCCATTTTATGTAAAAACCCAACTAAAATAAGGATGTTACAGTGAACCTCCTACAAGGAAATGAAAATATGAAAATAGCTCAACACGTACAGAGTTTACATGCAGCCATCAGACATTGATCTGCTAAACAAAAAGTTTTGACAAAGGAATTATACGGTAGCATCTCTCCAAGTCAATATTCAGCAGCTGACTGTAAAGAGCATGTTTAGTGTGTAAAACCAACCAAAACGGTTTAGATGCTCCATAAGCATCAATAATATTAGCATATTTGACTTCGGTCCATGCAGAATCCAGAGGCCATTATAAAGTTAAATTAGGATGTAATGAGAGAAAAACACAGTCTGCTTCCGTCTCGTTTGTAGATTGCTTCCATTATGGTCATTTCCGTCCATTATTTCTGCAGCATAAAACATGCAGTTATACAGTAGTTTAATATGTGTGTTTTTCTGAAAAAAGCTCCACATAAACTTTTGTAAACTAATAGAATAGAAGCTTCTGTAAATCAGATTGTTTAACCTTAAAAAACATGTTAATGAGTAAACAGAATGTAATACCAAAGAGTCATACTGGCTCATTCAGGATGCTGGTAGCACACCGGAGGTTTGTGAAAGACACATCATGCAGGGATGCAGGATTATTCTTTTTTTCTTTGTGTGTGCCATTATAATGTGAAATGCAACATACGTATATCAAGTCAACTCTAATTATCGCTGTCAGTATGCATCTAGTTGGGGGGCCCAGTTAGTTCTGACTACGAGAACATTAGAATTACATCTGGATTAGACCATTGTTATAGAAAGATTGCCTAGTGAGACTGGATGATCCTTACTGAGGGCAATCAACCACCAAAACACTCTTGCAGGGTAAAACAGGGATCCCATAGGCAAACTGCAAAATTTTTTTTTAATTGTTACATGGTCTGGCACTGTCTTACCTCACCGAATTTTAAATTGTCTTGCTACTGAAACATGCTATATAAATAAACTTTCCTTGCCTTTCCTTACACAAACACAGTCCTCGTAGAACACTGAAATCTGAAAACCAGATCTTAGATGTTCCAAGAACTCAACTGGCAACTAAAGAAGACCAAGCTTTTTCAGCTGTAGCTCCTAAATTGTGGAACAGTTTCCCAAGATCTATACGGTCCTCCAGTAGCAATGTTTATTTTTAACCTGTTTTAAAAACTCATCTGATATCTTTGGCTTTTAATTCTGGGGATCTGAACCATTAGTACAGTTGTTGTTTTTTTCTTTGCTTTTGCTCATGTTGACTAGTTTTAACCTGTGACACTGTTTTTATTGCTTTGCTTTTACTATTTAATTGCTTTGATCAATTTGTTGTATGTAGCAGTGCTATAGAAAGGGGGCTTGAAAACGTGTGATTTTGCAATGCATTGTGGGATGTGGTCGCAATTTTCCGGGGCAACAGCTTTTGTCTACATTGCTGATTTGGAGGCTGTGAGAGATAGAAATGCAAAGTGCTTGAAAATTAGACCGTACTAAAGAGATAAGCGACGGACAAGCTAGACCCTGTTGGGATTGATCCTAATGAACATGATAAATGAACAAAGGATTTGCATTACCTCCCGCCCCCCACCACCATTCTCAGAAGATGAAGTTGCTTTCTCTCTCATCAATGGAGTTTTTATACCAGCAAATAATTCAGAAATGTTCATGTACACAACAGCTTTGGTTGGGTCCAGGATCTCCGAATATTTCAACTTAAAGAGGAAACTTGTCATTTCAGAGGTACGTGAACAACACACCTTCACCTCACTCTGGTCCTCCTGCGCTCCGGTGTCTGCCAGACAAATTTGTCGAAATTATTATAAGCCTGGCATCCTCTCAGCACATATTCACAAAGGATCTCCTTTACTTTTAATTTTTTTGATACCTTTAGTTGGCTGGGCTAGCGTTAGCAGCCTGCTAAAACCTCAGTGTAAAACAGCATAACTCATGAATTAGGTTTTTGTGTCTTTGTTTGTTTTGGACTTTTCTTGAATCAGCCTTCACCTCTCAGCCACCACTCTGCTCTTGATCAGAACCCCTTGCTGCACTAATTAGAGTCAACCCTGTTCACATGGCTACTTATACCTGCCTCAGTCATCCACTCACTGCCAGAACGTCTCGTGTTGTCTTTGTGATGTGCCCTGCCTCTACCAGTTCCTGTGTCCTCAGCTTGCCTGTCTGCATGCTGCACAAGTCACCCTGCCCATTCTGGTGGTTCCTTGGTCCAAATCACCTGTTCTGTTCAAGTCTGGTTCTGCTTGCCTGCCTCACCTCCCTTTCAATTAACCTTTTAAAACGTACACACAAATTGTAGCTACAACATCTTGGTTACATCTGTAGCAAGTCTGGTGTCCACACAACAAGCAATTGAGAAGGTATACATGTTTAGATTGGGAAAAAATCCAGTCTGACCCCTACTGTTTTTGTGCCATTTTAGCACTATTTTGGAAATTTGGAATTTATTTTTGAAATTGAAAATGTGGAATGCCATAATATATTCGGTAGATACTTTTGTAGAGGAGTCTAAGATGAAGATCTGGACAGTATCTGGAAAGTATTTGTCAGTCTCAGTCAGCTACAAGTGCATTATTGTTACTAAAGGCTCACAGGCTTAAGGGGTTAAATACATTCCCTTACAATATAAATGCAAACATTAAGCAGATTTTGTTCAAAGTTAGATTTTTCCTGAGAACATTGAGCTTCAAGAATGCTGTTTGTCTACATGATGTACTCTCAAAACCCTTTGGAGCAAACTTCCGTTTATCTATGCAGAATTTTATTTTTTTTCCATGGCTACAGATGTTGAAAATCCAGCAGCTAGTCATAGAAAACGCTTCTACAATCATTTGGGTCCATCTCTGGAGGTAAGGGAATTTCAAGTATGGTAATTTGCCATGACTCTTCAATAAGTCCAGTCGTGAAGTTTACTCACTTCTAAATATTTATCAGTGAACAGCTATCAGAATATTTTCAGAATGCAAGTGAGAATGTGAGCAATTTAGCTATAAAGTGGTACTTCATGTAAAATCACAGACCTGGGTAAGCTGATGCTGAGGCGCTGTGTGTGTAGATTAATTTTATTTATATAGTGCTAATTCACAACACATGTCATCTCAAGGCTCTTTCCAAAGTCAGACTCCATCAGATCCTCCAGGTTGGTCAGAAAGTTTCCTCTCTAAGGAAACCCAGCAGGTTGCATCAAGTCTCTCCAAGCAGCATTCACTCCTCCTGAAAGAGCGTAGAGCCACAGTGGACAGTCGTCTGCATTGTTGATGGCTTTGCAGCAATCCCTCATACTGAGCATGCATGAAGCGACAGTGGAGAGGAAAACTCCCCTTTAACAGGGAGGAGAACCTCCAGCAGAACCAGAACCAGGCTCAGTGTGAATGCTCATCTGCCTCGACCCACTGGGGCTTAGAGAAGACAGAGCAGAGACACAGAAAGCTCAGAAGCTCACATTGATCCAGGAGTACTTTCTATGTTAGATGGTAATAGAGGATGATCTGCCTCCCCTGATGATGTCACAGCTAACAGAACGCCAGACCAGGTGTACCTTCTATGAAGAGAACAATGTCAGAGAACAAAACGTTAAAATATGAAATGACAACAAACAATGCAGATTGGAGAGCAGTAGGGGAAAAAAGAGAGAGAACAAAAAGTTATGAGCAGAAATGATGACAAGCAATGCTTAATTGAAGAACAGTAGAACTCAACAGAGTGAGAAAAATAGACCCTGATGTCCTCCAGCAGCCTAAGCCTATAGCAGCATAACTATATAAGCCATTAATTTTCTGGCAACCAGGACAGTGTGTAAAGCAGCTTTGGTTGGAACTTGGCCAAATTGAAATACAATCATTGTTAACAAGGAGAACAGTCGGGAGTTGACAGAAGCAAATAAGCCACCAGAGTCCAGGTTGGAAATATGAGTCATGAACCAATTTATTATGTGCTCATTTGCACATGAAGTCATGATCTACAGAAATTAAGATGGAAAACATATGCTAACTATTTCATGTTAGGACTGGAGTTCAGTATGAATTGTTCAGCTGGGGAATTATGAAGAAAAAATCTTGCAGTTTTTGCCTGAATGAACCAAACTTAGAACTAGTTTGTTTTGCCTAACAGCCAAATGCTCGAAACACCCCATCATCAATCCTCTACGGATGCCGGACCTTTGAAACCACAGCAACTCATTAAACAAAGAAACATAGACATTTCTCATAAAAGGGAAACTCTTAGTACTCCAGTATATCTGGAGATTTTAAATGTAATGTTCCTTAGAAATAAAACAAAAACGCATTTTTTCTGAAAACAGAACAAGTTTTAGTGATGATACACAACATTTTCTACAGGCTGTCAGAATGATGGAAAAATGCTTGACAGTTCTTTTCAAACAGTAAAAACTTATGAGTAAAAATGCATGTAAATTAATATTGACTCTGTACATAGATAACTCAACGAGTGGAACATTAAAAATAGTTTTCTAAAAATAACATTGCTTATATATAAAAAAAATTATACACATATTTGCATTTGATTAAAATAATACTGGTTAAAAAAATAACGTTTCCTCAAGAAATTGCTTGAATCCGTGTTGTCTTTTTTATAAAACTTCTCCTCCCTTTCTTTACAACTTTCCGAATCTCTCTCTTAGCGCTCTCGTTAATTAAACAGTAGAGTATCGGATCCAGAGTGCTGTTCAGAGTCGTCGTGGCTACTGTGACCAGGTACGGATCTCTGAACCTCTGGGCCCAGTTGCACTGCTCTGGCTCCAGAATGACCCGGAGGAACATGACTGTCTGGTAGGGCACAAAGGAAACTATGTAGGTGAGCAGGAGGAACAGCAGCAGCACTCCAACTTTCCTGCGCTCTTCTTCTAGGATGGAGGTGCTCTTTTTGAGGGACCACATGATCTGCTGAAAGCAGAAAGTCATGATGGCAACAGGAAACAGGAAGCTGAGGACAACTCGAACAAGGGCAACATCGGCATCCTTGTGTGTCATTGGCACGTGCTGGTTGCATAAGTAGTTGAAAGATTCCAGCTCTCCCATGTGGTGAAGCAAGAGAATGTGGACAAAAATCTCCAGGATCCAAACAGCGGTGCTAAAAACTGTAGCAGCGTTCACCTCCCTGACCCAGTGAAAGTGGAGAGGGTAGACCACTGCGAGGTAGCGATCGACAGAGATGCAGCAGAGCAGACCAGAGCCAATATAGAAGCTGTTGTACATGATCAAATACATCACGCTGCAAAAGCCATCAGATATATTCCACTGCAGGGCCATTCCAATCCAAACAGGGAGCGTAACTGTGTAGAGCAGGTCCGAAACAGACAGGCTGATGAGGTAGACGGCCATGTTGTTCCCCTTCAACATCAGCTTCCAGGCTATGTACAGAGACAAGCAGTTGGCTGGAAAACCCACAACAAAGAATAAAGAATACACAGTAGGATACATCTGCTGCTCCACTGAGGAGTCGGAGCTGCAGGAGTTAGTCCAGGTGAGCGTTGAGTTCATGCTGACACCACGGAGCCAGATCCTGAATGGTACTGTGTCAGGAAAACTCACTCAGGTTGGAAATATAAGATAAGCACAGCAATGCAAATGAGAAGTCTGGTTGGGCAAGCTCGGAATTCAAATAGCATCAAAGGGCAGCTGAACCAAAAACTATAAATAGATTTTAATTATCAATTGGCAGTGAATTGGGTCATTCAGTATGTTTTGTGCACTCCAGTCAACATAGGATGTGTGGCTGTTTATAGGTTCTATGAAAACTTCTTTCCACTGTTTTTGTTTCAAGTCAAAGATAAAATCTGCACCATTAGCTTTCCACGAACAGAGTATGTTTGCATATTGATGCATGCAGGCGATCTGCTCTAGACTGGACCCATCTCCTTCTGAAAAGTCCAAAAAACTTCATGGACCTTCATCCTGTGCCATTTTGCAAGGTTAACAGTGTATGGGAGATTTTGCATTTGTGTCTTGTACTGAAAAGTTAATTTTTTGAAGATGACACAAACCATGAAACCTCAGTATTTAGTTAGTGTTTTCTATTTAAGAATATTTTGACACTAAAGAGCTGATCCAGTGAGCCAGGAGGGAAGCCAAGTGAAGAATGGAAATAAAAACCTTGCTGGATTCTCTGGAACTGGGTTCAAAACAAACTCTGTTAGAAGAACAAAGAAGGTTTAGAGAAACATGAGAGATTGCAGCTATTAGCATAACTACATTCAAATATATACCAAATAAGAGTGTTGCGTGACTGTAAGTGTGTCTTTCAAAGCATCGGTCTGAATGCAAACTAAAATGCGAAACATCAAAGGGCACATGCTCTAGTTTAACTCAGTCGGTTAAGAAATATATGTAAGAAATAAATAAAAACTGTAATCTGCACACATTCTGAAACAACATTAACTGTATTTTTATGATGTATAATGTGAGGGTGGAGCCCGACCAAATCACAGAAGAGACTTTAGGAGCAAAATGTTGCATTTCAATAAAAATCAAAGAATATAAAAACTAGCGAGCAGGACAGAGAACTGGGCAGAAAGTAACACAAGAAATCAAATGGAAACAATGAGATTAACAAGGATTAAATACTGAGAAAGGGGCAGAGTATGACATGGGGACCAGGGGCCTCATTTATAAAGCTTGTGTACGCACAAAATGGGGCCTGAAACATGCGTACGTCACTTTTCACACAAAAGTTGGGAACTATATAAAAAAAAACTTCACTCCATATCAGACTTTAACCATAGATCAGCTTTATCATAAACAGCCAAAACCGCTGTGTTATTCATGCTTGCTCTGGTGACACATAACTGTACATAAGATCCTTACAGTGAAATAAAAAAAATCACACAGGCCATCTTAAATAAAAGTCTGCACAATATTTTATCAGGGTTTTAAACCATCACATTCCAATAATCACCAGGGTGACGTGTACCACAGATTAACAGATCATTGTGTGAAGGTGTGCGGAAATTACTTTAATTGCTGTAAACGGTCAAATACAGTGGTGCGTAATGATGCATGGTGGCTGCATTAGCACTGTTGGAAGACCTTGTAGATGGGAGGATCAGCTTTCATTTTTTATTTATTTTAATGTGGGCAACATCTGTGCTTTAATCTCTGATTCACAAATTCAATAAACACCTCTTCAGATGACCCACCTTTATATACATTAACATTTATGAGGTCTTTGGTGTTGACCATTTATGGTTTAATCTGGGCGGGTAGAGGGCAGAACAGAACGATTAGGTAAAGCTGTGATCTTTAAAGGAAAATTGCATACTGGTGTGCGTGAGCATGGTTTTAAAAATCTGAATTTAACCAGACACAAAAAGGGTCTTCAAATCAAAAAGGGAAAAAGTTTAACACAAGTGAAGATAAACAAAAATGCACAGAGGAAAGAACACAAGAAATAACTGCTAAGAAACTCAACCCAAGGAATGAAACTGTATGGAAAGACCCTAATGACAATAATGAACAACAGGGAATTAACTGTTAAAAGCAAGAGCTTGCTAACAATAATAGCTTACCCAGAAAAGATCAGAAAAAAACACAAAAGAAGACCAAAACCCAAGGACAAAAACAAGATTATGACCATTTTAAAATAAAGTACAGTGGCTTGCAAACGTATTGATACCCCTTGAACTTTTCTACAAATTATCACATTACAGCCACAAACAATTGCAATTCTAAACCTTTTAGGGTTTGTTTCTACCAGCTTTGAGCATCTAGTGACTGAAAGGTTTGCCCATTCTTCTTTGCAAAACAGCTCAAACTCATTCACATTAGATCAAGAGCGTTTGTGAACAGCATTTTTCAAATCTTCTCAAATCCTCTTGAGTCTCTTGAATTGTTGATGAATCCTCCTCAGATTATGTATCAGATTTGACTTTGGACTGGCTGAGCTGTTCTAAAACAATATTACTTCCAGTCAGAAGACACCTGCTAGTCAAATTAAAATATTACTTTAAACCTAAATCTGAGTCAAACATGTGCAGATATTAAACATCCAACAAATGACATGTTGACTTTTAAAGCTGTTCCAGTCATAAGGTCCATTATGTGAATCCATTATCACACAGCTTTAAACGGCTTGTGGTAAACTTGTTTAAATATGCAGCAGTGTTAATTTGTTATTCTAAAAGCCTTTCCTATAAAAAGCTCTTCCCATGTGTGGGGCAGAAAGGATGTTTCTGTGGCCTAGTCCACACGTAGCCAACCTGACTCTCGCCAGATGGATTTCTTTCTGCAGAGATCATCACATCCACCTGGGATCGCTCCAATGGGAGATGTATTTCAGAAGGGTGGACCTCACCATAAATCCTTGCATATGATTGGATAAACCAATTGTCCGTCATCTTTACTGATGTGCTACAAGCACAAAGCAAACTTTGGAGCAGGTCAGACAGTTTCTTCTTCCCTCTCCGTCTCACTCTCCCTCTTACTTACACACACGTGCACACACAAAGACGGTCAGAGCGGGGGAGCGCCGACTGCAGGACAAACCCCCTAACTCCAGGAGTTAGGGGGTTTGTCCTACAATTTGCAGGTTGCCGGTGGGCGATTTGGGCGAAATTGAGTAGGGCCGGTGGAAACGGGGCTGTAGTGTGTGATTGTGTGCTAAACACAAAGTAAAGCGGACAAGTGTGAGGTAAACAAAGTTACAAGTCAAAATTCTTATCTGAAGCAGATATGTTTATTTTATGTTAATTATTTGATCTTGCTTAATTGTCAGAAATTCAATGAAAGGCATTTAAAGGGGAAGTCCGGTCAACAAGGAAAAATCAGGGTATCATTAGCTATAACTAAAACTAATACATTTGTGGTTATTTAATGAACTTATCTTTAATCAATAAGAAAATAAAAACATAAATTGTCGTCTGAATCACTGTGTATGGGGGCTGACATGACTGCCCAAATATGGGCAGTAAGGGGCGTTTGACATCACATCCTGCGACGTGGAAGAGCGGAAGCGGCGACAGCATTTCTCTCCGCTTTCCATGCAAAGTCAATAGGAGCCGTTCTACACAGCTGCGATCATCAATAATTATTTCGGATTTCCAGAGGACTTCACCGCTGACATTCCCAAGAGCTATTGCTGAAGCAACAATGCCCACGTGCATGGCCATCGGATGTTCCAACACAACTGGTAAAAGAGGAAAAAACATTGCTTATTTCAACACAGTCACTTCAGCGATCTCTCCTCCGCTGTGTGTGTGTGTGTGTGTGTGTGTGTGTGTGTGTGTGTGTGTGTGTGTGTGTGCGCGCTCAGCTGCAGCGCCGGTGCAAAGCCGTGATCAGCCCAGCATGTGCTGGAATGCTCTTATATTTTAATACTTATACTATAATAATCAGCTAACTTAAGTCACTTCAGCGATCTCTCCTCCGCTGTGTGTCTGTGTGTGTGTGCGCGCGCTCTGCTGCAGCGCCGGCAAAGCCGTGCTGCGCGGAGCGCGCACACACACACACACACACACACACGCGTGTATAGATATATACTGTAGGACCCGACTGAGTTTGATCTTGGAAAATAGTGCGCCGTGACAAACAGAGCGTTGAAACTTGCTCAACAGCGGGTCCGCCGAGTGACGTAAAAAAATGGGAGGTGACAGTACTATTCTTGACCAAGATGGATTCCTCCACATAAACATGATTAAATGAGAATTATTATTAATTAAAAAAACTTATAATTTTTTGCACAGTATGTAGTAGTTTTATATTTAAAGTACTTTCAGCAGTTTGAATTCTGATTTTGACCGGACTTCTCCTTTAAAACTAATTATAATTATTATTGGAAATGTGATTTTAAAATACATGAAGGAATGCTTAAAAAGAAGATATTTCTGAGACACTTTTGTTTTATCTCCCTCCATTTCTTTCTCTCTCTTCAGCGTATACGATCTTGTTTTTGAAAAAACCTCAGTGATAACCTAACTAAACAGCTGCATGAAGAAAAACATCTCTTATCTATATGCTTTTCTTTGTGGTGACGTGTTAAGATTTCTATCTAAAAGTTGCCATGGCACCAACCACAAATGTTCCAGCGCGAAAGGCAAACGTTTTGTACTTGTCCTCGAGTAGAGAACACATAAAACTCATTATGTCTACAGTTTAAGGCAAAAAAGCTACACGAGATTAAATAAAGTTGGCTAATTAAAACACATTTATTTCTGTGTTATATACGAATTACAATCTCTATAGTTAACTTCATTAAAGATGCTATGATAAAGCAAATCATCATATAAGTTTCTGTTTTAATGCATTAAAGTTGTTGTTTTGAAGATTACCCATAATTCCATTAAATGTATAACACATAACAATGGTTTCTAACAACTAGAATGTTACCAACATTTTTTAAATATACAATATTAACAACAATAAATATCACTTTTAGCCCGACTCGAACCTTTTAACTATCAATGAACCTCATACAGCAGAAATAATAACAAGCCATTAATAATAAAGACAAACATCATTTACATTAAGTTTTGTACTTTTTCTAGGAATTTAATAGTTTTCATCATACTACTGACCGCAGGTATTGACCAAACAGCAGGGGGTGCTGTTGTCACATTTAGAATGATTTAGAAAGCCTATATTTCCTAGACAAAAATGGCAATGCTGTTCTGAAGCAGGAAAGACCATCACACAACCGCCACCATGTGTCACTCTGGGTGTGATGTTTTTGTTCTGAAATCAGAATCAGACATACTTTAATAATCCCAGTGGGAAAATTGCTGTTTCAGTACAACCGCCAAGACAAAACATCACAAACATTTTAGGGGAGACGATTTACTGAGGCCTTGCTGCCAAGGGACCGCATTACATGGTGCCCACAGGGCGCTGCCTTTGAATCTGTGGAAAAGATAGGTTTTCAACAAAGGAAGGTGGGAGGGAAAAAACATACCCCATACTTTATCCTATAACAGGATACAGTTTGAGATATCAAAAACCTCTTGCACAAAAAGCACAAATAAGACGAGACACATATAGCAGAAGGTAAACATTAGAGACTAGTCGCGTGTAAGTTCATCAGTTTATATGAGCATCAGTTATGTGTGTCTGTTTGGGTGAAAGTGTTTATATTTCCGTGAACACTCTCCAGAGGCCATTGTCCTTGATGTTATCAGCCGGCCAACAGTTCAGAAAAGCATCCGCAGATGTCAGCGGGGGGGGGAGGTAGCAGGGTGGAGTTCTGAGCTTGTTCCTCATAAACAATCCAGGAGTAGAGATAGGGAGGCAAACCAAATACTTTATTTGTTATGAAAACAAGCTGCTCTGACTTTCGTGTCAGCTTTAAGTCTTTTGCTGGCTCCAAATGGTGAAATCCAATTTTCCAAATTGTTGGGCTTTTCCGCGTTTCACTTCCAGATTTTATCCCAAATTCCCCTTGAGTTTAAACCACCGAAGCCAGTCTGCGTACCAGCACATCCAGCTTTTCGGCTTTGCTCCGAAAAGCTGGATGTGCTCCTAAAACAAACTAATTTATGCATAAAAAAAAAAACTTGAGAAGCCATTTATTTCCTGAGTGATAATGCAAATTTTGCTGCTCTATATAACTCAAATTTAAGAGAAATATTACCCAAAATCTGTAATAGACTGGTGACCTGTCCAGGGTGTACACCGCCTCTCGCCCATTGACAGCTGGAGCTAGGCACCAGCATGGATGGATGGATGGGTTTCTTATGTTTGTTGACCCCTGACAAGACAACGACAGACAATTTTTCATGTCGTAATTTTTTAAGGTTTTTCAGGAAATACACAGAATATTACCGCAATAAGTATTTGAGTTTATTTAGGCAAAAAGATAATTTTGGCCAAAAAATGTCTTAGGCGATTATTTTAGAAAGGTGACGATTTATATAACTCTGCTGATTCACAATAATTAAATATGAGCATTGTAAGTAATCTGAATGTATTGACAAATATGAAAACAAGCATGTTTAGGCCTGCTCATTTCTGGTTATTATTCATACCATTACTTTAGTTTCATCTTCACATTTTTATTACACATGAACATTTTCATTCTCGTTACATTTAAATAGAATAAAACATTCATATAAGTCTTCTGGGATCTTATCTACGTAGGCAAACTGTCATGAACAGGGACAGATGGACCCAGTATTCAAGCCAGACAAGTAGGAGATATGATCCAGAGGGTTTAATAAAGCGATCTTGACCATACAGGGGCAGGCAGAACTCAGTGGTCAGAATGACAGTCCAAAACAGGCAGGAATACAGACAGGGAACAGGTAGTGATGTTACGTGATGTGCCGAGGCTTCGAGGCGTGTGTTGAGTAATGGAGGGGGCGTTTCCGTAAAGCGCGTATTGAGGCTTGCTTCATTTAGGGGAGGAGCCGAAAACGATGACGTCCGAAGCCTCGCTGCCCGGCTGTACCACGTGACTGCTTCAGGAAGTGGTTCAGATTTTGCCAACCCGTCATGGCTGCACTCTGGATCATAAAACAGTTCTGCTAACCAGATGCAGTTTAAAACGCCACTTGGTCTGTTTATAAGTTTCGTTTTTATTAATTCTGCATTTTTTAACTACATGCACCGTATTTCTGTGCCTCAGCGCTTGCTCCTCTCCCCCCTCCTTTCCCTCAGAGCAGGTGCTTTTATCACCGTTCACCATTCAAAACGTGAATCACTACGTTTAATGTCCTCACATCGGTAGCAACGTGTGCCAGTTAAAGTCAATAGGAGAGTTACTGTGTTTAATGCTCTTTCGTTTTTAACAACATAGAATCAGTGGCGCTTCGGTGGGCGTGCTGCCTCGAGCTTTAATTCAGGTGCGCACTTTTAAGGGTCATTTTAAAGAACTTGTAACATCAGGGGCTTCATCTCAGACCTGTCAGTACCCCTGTTACCTTTATAGGAGCCCTTTACAGTATTTAGTTATGCATTTTTCCCGCAGCTTACCAACGGGGGTAAAATCCGCCCACCGCACCGCCGCACTGACGAGAGCAATAGAGATTTTGTCTGGTCAGCGCAGCGACTGACTGAGAAACCTGTCGCTGTGAAAGGTGATGAGAATGTTATAAACTGTAACAGTCTAGAAGTGCATTGAGCTGAAAAGAGGGAGACATCAGCAGCTGGATCGTGCGTAAAGACGCAGCATGAACCTCTGTGTGCTTCAGTGTTGCTGCTGAGGGGAGAATGTTGACCATAATCCCCCCCCCGCCCCCAAAATTAGCATAATCTCACTCTTAACTTTTGATCAAAGTTGAGAGGTCTGATTATTACACACCATGCTATATCACATGACACTACTATTTTGGGATTAATTACACACAGAGAATACATTCAAACAATATTTTATTATACACATATGTGTATACATAATTTATGTAGACAAATGATTTCGTCCTACACCTTTTGTGAAGTCATTCCCAAGAGCCATAATAGACAAAAAAATCAATGCATCACACGTGTTAAGATACAGCTGGCTGTGATTATACACCTGGCCAGTAGGTGGTGTCGTGTGCACATGAAGCTCCAAGAAAGGAACCCTTTCTCGAACCAGTCGGCTCAAGTGGTTCAATGCCTCATGAGGCTTCATCTCACCATCACTACAGACAGGGAACAAGCTCAGATAACCCAAAGGCAGAATCAGGTCGGCAAAACGAGTAAGCACTCAGACAGGGCAGGAAAAACAGATTCAGGGATCAGGCTGGCTCAGAAGTCAAAAAGGCAGATTGGGTCAATATTCACAGGACTATCAGAAAAGACCGCTGGATAAGACTCACCAAAAGGCTCGAATTGATCTGGCAGATTGCAGGGGGCAGAGGCTGGTATGAGTAGGGGAGTGAGCAGGTGAATGGATTGAAACTAATTACCGGAATGGGTGGAGCTAATCAGGGGAAGGGAAGTGACTGGAAGTAAACTGAAGCTGATTGGATGGTGACTGGAGAAGGGGAGTGACAGGGTGGGGACTAAGAGGTGAGCTGGCAGATAGCTGGCAGGTGAACTGAGTTGACTGATTAAAGGCTGGATATAGAGAAGTGGTCTGAGCAGGCCAAGTGAACTGATAACATAAACAAAATCAAAACCCAAACTATGACATAAACCAAAACTAAGACAGAACCTAAAACAGAAATAAACCCTGATGCAGGGGAGTGAACTAACTGATCAAAATGAACAAACATCAGCCAAAACAAAGCCCAGATCCTGAAACAAACATTATAGCATAGCCGTTTAAAGCATGTCAGGTCTTGTGAGTCTAGTAGCTGTTTGTTTATAGAAAATGACAATCTGGGGCCTCTAAGCTGTGTTGTTCCAGTAAATATCTGCTTCTGCTTGTCAAGGCAGAGCAGTAAAGGAGACTGGAAAAACCAGCCTGGGTGATTTATGTTTGTCTGATATTTAACGTTACCAAGTGGGGAAGGGATTAACTGTCACGTACAGACAGCTGAATTTGCCCGAAAGAAAGTGTGGGAAGCAGATTTTAGAAACAAACAATCAGTAATTGGCAGATTCTGAAACAAACAGCCAGCATGCATGATCCCACGTCTGACTGGGAGCTGAAATGACTAAATATGGTTTTATGAGCCCCATTTCCTAGCGACAACTACAGCCTTTTATGCAGAAATCTTTTAAATAGTTTACACACGCTCTTAACAGCCAGAGTCCTGACCTCAGCCTGACAGATAAACTGTGGAGGAAACACAGAGGAAGCATGCAAAAAGTTGGTCGGCAAGAATAGTAGGAGTTCTCCACAGATTAATGAGAAAGTGTCAATTCAATTAACAACATGCATCATCTGAAGGTATTTTACAGTCAGATCAACCAGATCATCCAAACAGATTGGTTAAAGGTTTTCTATCTAAGAGTTGTTGACTTGCAGCATTCACTCCTCCTGGATGAGCCTCTGAAAGGTATAAGTTACGTCAGAATGTATAGTCCTTTTACCTCCACTAGCTACTCGTTTTTTTAGAGGTGTTTTCTATTTTTCTATAAGAAACAAACTTCTTAGTTGAATTAAAAAAATAGTCTATTTATACCAGGGATGTGAGTAATTTGCTGCAGGTGTCTTTTCATCAGGTTTTCCTTATTCTGTGTCACAACTCTCAGCAGGAGGACTACTGCTGAAATCAGCTCTAATTAAAGACATATGAACATTTTGTTGTGACATTCTTAGCTTTTCAGGCGCACTGACATCTTAGCGTTGTGTTGAAATCCCAGTCAGATTTTAAAGAGTTCCCTAAAATATTTCCACACAATTTCAAGATCCTTCTTCATTTAAACACATTTAAAATGGATACTTATATGAATCTTAAGAGAATTTCATAGAGAAAACAGCAATCACATTTTCCTTTAAACTTGTAAATACAAAAGCTGGGCTAAACTGATGCCTTTGTGATTAACATTCTTGTTGTAAATGTCTCAAAAGCTCATGAATTATATGTTTAACTGGATCCAATTAGACCCTTAGAGACATTTAAGTCTCTTCATAAAATTACGAGGTTTGTTCCTCTTCTTTCATCTTAAAGAGCTCCTTAATCTTTCCCCTGAAGTTTTTTCCAGCAATGACATAGATAATGGGGTTGAGAACACTGTTAAAATAGGCTAAGTATACAAAGATCTGTTGGTAAAATTCCACCATTTTTAAAATCCTGCACCCTGTCAGATGTTCAAAATCATACAGGAAAAATGCAATTTTAGTCAAGTTGAATGGAGTCCAGCAGACCAGGAAGGCCAGCAGGCAGGCTAGGACCAAAGTTGTGGCTCTGCGTTCTGTTTTTTTAACTTTTAGGCCCTCGGGTAACCTGCGTCTCAGACTCTTCAAAATCATGACAGTGCAGAAGGAAATAACGAAAATGGGGACAATGAAAGTAAACACGAAGAAATTCAACTTAATTATCAGTACTGTAGTAAGATTTTGGGAAGCAACAGCACAAACAGTAATGTTGTAGTAAGGCGTAGTGTCATGGTAGATGAAGGAGGGGATACACAGGAGGAAGCCCAGAGTCCACACCACAAAACACCCCAGTTTGGCATAAAGTGGCTCGCGTATTTTCTTACAGGAAAGTGGGTGCACCACAGCCAAGTAACGATCTATGCTAACCATCATCAGGAAGTAGATACTGCAAGTATAGTTCATATCAAAAGCCTGATTGTACAATTTACAAAGAAAAGAACCTAAATTCCATTGATATCCATGGAAAATCTCAACCGCCCAGATAGGCAAACAGCTCATCAGAACCAGGTCAGCTGCAGCCAGGTTGCTCAGGTAGATCTCAGGGACGGTGTAGGGCTTCTTGTTGACGCAGAAAATAATCAGCACAAATGCATTGAAGGTAATTCCTAGTACAGAAATCAGGATGTACACTTCGCCCCGATTTAATGGCATGCCACCATCTTCCACACTGCAGAAGCTGCCTTCCAGGTAAGTGGTATTGGACAGGGGTCTGCAGAGACAGAGAAGGCAAAGCAGGCATCAAATTAAAATATGTCTCTGAAACAAAGCAATGTTTAGTTTTCTAACAACTGTCGAGGTGGCCTCTCGCTCTTCCTGTCTCATTCACTAAGGCCCGCCTCACCTGTGTTGTGCCATGATGCTAAAGCCATGATGAAATAATTGAAGTCAGATTGAATTCTGAACATGTACCATGGGGGAGGGACCAAAAGGTATTTCACACTCATAGCAGGAAAGCCTCACAGTAGGATTCCTTGCTATGTGCCCAGACCACTCCCCAAAGACAATAGGTCAGATCACTTCTGACCAGACTCTCAGTCTTCACCACATTCTTCCTGCCTGAGACAAAGAAGGAACGGCAGCCATGGGGCTCAAGGCCCACAAAGTCCACAAGCTGAACGGGCCTTCTGTGAAACTCATCTGCCCTCACTTCAATGGAGCGAAAAATGGGGAAAATCTCGTCCAATGCGGAGCGAAGGACCCGACTGAATTCGGAGATTCATGGATCCGACCGAAGCTATGTTGCACTCTGACTTCTGTGCAACCAGCCGCGGCGTAAAGAATGCCGAAACAGCTCTGTTTATTTTTGTCAGCTGTTGCAGGAAAGCAGACGCGAGACGGCGGATCGGTCGCCTTCCCTTACCAGACAAGCTGAGAGATCAGAGACTGCATGGAGGACCTCAGACCAGGCCTCCCTTCGACCACCTTTCGGCTAGCTCATGGCCACATGTCTGCTGCTGCTAGGCCGCAGAGCCGCAAGCTAAGCCCGCTGCTAAGAACCAACGTATCCTCTGTTTTCCCCTGCTCTCTTCCTTGGATGACCAAAGTGGACCGATCTCACACGAGGCATCGACAAGTCTGGCAGGATTGAGGCAGGGTGAGTTAAAGGGTTTGTGTGGAAATGTTTGTGTAATGCGTTTACATGGTGTTTTTAAACACAAAGAGCTAACGGACGTAGCTCATGCTAACATTCTGTATCAGGCCATTGCCGATATGATTCGAGTGTGTTTTTATGGTTATAACAAACGTTATCTCCACAAGGGTTTAATATATTGATGGAATATTAATGTTTATGTTATCTGGCTCTCTCATTTAGGGGTGGGCGATATATCAAGTATACTCGATGTATCTCAAGTTTTCCTCCGTGCGATAGTTAAAATGACTTTATCGCGACCATCGAGCGTAAATTTTCATGGCAAGATTGAGCCGCTATATTTAATTCACTGTGAGTTTAGTTTTTCCCACATGCTGTGAACGCATCACTCGCTCCTCCTCCAAACAAGAAAGCGCTCTGGCGCACACACAACAACGAACCCGGCCGTACGCTTACTTACATTGACGAGGCAGCGAGAACTATGGTGACAGCGGCCGTTTCAGGCAGTGGTTTGGATTTAACAAGAAGGAGGTCGAACAAAATGCGGTAATTTGCAAAACATGCCGTAACACCATTGCCACAAAAGGTAGCAGTAGCACAAATTTGTTCCACCTAAAAAGTCATGCAGTGCAAAAGGAAGAGTCTTGTAAACTCCGCGTGTCGACACCCCCCCACACACACACACACACACACACACACACACCGAAGGAAACGTCAGTTAAACCAGCCGTAAAACTGTTGAAACTGGTGTCTTCTTTTGCTAAATCCCATATGACAGAAAAAAAAACGTTTGTTTAAAATTTCCCAGCACCTAAAGAGCAATGGAAATATTTTTGAGAAGCTCTGAATATGTAACTGCGACTGGTCAGATGATTTTATAGTCAATATATAAGCTTTTGTTTTTGGGACTGTCACATTTTTATTATACAAATTTTTATGTCTGAAGCACAAAAGAGCAGCTTTTATTTCAGGTTTATTTTGTGTCAGATTTTTCCTTGGTGTCCCTTTTGGCCGCTGCGATGTTCTGTTTTTAAGGTCCAGTGTTGACCATGAAAGAGCTTTAATGTGACAATATTGTAAATTGTGAAAAGCTTCTATGTGCAGCTGTGGTTAAAAAATGGCTAAAATAAACCATTTTAAATTCATTTTTATTTTGCAATCAATTTTAAATCGACTTCAGCCTGTCCAAAAAAAAAGGTTACTATGTTAATATGAGATAGGCCTATACCAATGCAACTTTAGGCACTATGTAGCTAAATTTTATTTGTTATTCAAGGTTATTTGAACATATGTGTGATATATATCGTGTATCGTGATATAGCCCAAAGATATCGTGATATTAGATTTTCTTCATATCGCCCACCCCTACTCTCATTATGACTAAAAATAAAGCTGAAGTCTTAAAAGTTAGTGCCGAAAATCCGCTAGCCAAAACGGCTATTAGCTTCTGGTAACTTCCGATTTCTGGTTATTGAAATACGGTCGTTTCAAGCATAAGGCTTGTTTGTTTCGCTTCGCTATCGTTCGATAGTGCTATGAGCATTATTACCGCATTAATATGGAATATTAATGTGGATTTAAAGACGTTTTGTATAACTTTAGATTAGCCAATTTTAGCGACCCCATCGCCACAGTGATCCCTAGCTCCCGGAGTTTTTAATTGCATTATTAAACTCGAGCGTTCCTAACGTTTACAGATTAACAAGAGAGAAAATCATTCTTTAAAATGTTATTTCCCTCAAATAATGTTTTGTGTAACTCGGGATTTGCATTGTGAATGGGTTGACACGCATACCAAATGTTGTTCTGTATTAGTTGAGCTAATTTAACCTCAATTCACATTCTTTAAGATAAACTTTGGTTCTTTAACTCAAACAAAGTGTTATTTCATCAAATCATGTTTTGTTGACTCAGGATTCGCATTAGTCAAGCTAATTTAACTCTATTCCATGTTCTTTAAGTCAGGTCTACAGTGAACCAGGATTCACTGAATTATTCTGATGATCAACCATTTTGTTTTGTCTTTTGTGTTATTTTACATGTATATAGTTCCTTAGCTTAGCTTCCTTTTTATCTTAATTTTGCTTAGTAGTTTTAGTTAAGTTTCACCAGCCTAGTAGAGAGGATTTGCTGATTGAAATGTAGTGTTAATTCAGATAAACAGCATTCTATAGTGATGTTCTCTGGATGTTCATTTTATTTCTGTTATTAAATTCTTGAATTTGGAGAGAAGTTGTCACTCCTTTATTCTATGTGTGTGCAGGTTTTGCTGTTAAAAGATCGCCAGTGCTCAAATTCATCCCTTTCCCTATTGTCCTGATATCAGCTTAAGAGCTGATCATCACCAGACAATACTTAATAGACAGAGAGTTATTTATTAAACATTAAATAACTTTAAACAGTGTATAATTGCACAACAACTGGTTCGTAAATTCGGCAGCAAAGGAAGAAAGGAAGAGTGATGGCTTGGACAACTATCTGATTAATTGGGTAAGTAATTATCTGCTCACATAGAGGCACTTGAGGAACCCTTTCATCACCCATCAGTTGATCTTTAAAAAAGTGAATAAAGTGTAACTTGATGACAAAGGGGTGCTGTCCACATGCAGTTAAACAAGAATTGCACTCCCATCCAAATATTTGAATTCAGCTCTTGCATTCACTTGCCGCACCAGCCAGGCACGCATGACTGCTTATGAAAGCATCTTCTTATATAGAAAGTGTGGGCTACTCTTAGTGTCTCAGTGAATCACAACATGCCTTTGTTACTGCTTTCCTTGTGTCCATTGACTGCCTGTAAGTGAAAGTTAGGTACTGGTGAAACTTTAGTTTTAGTAAAACTAATAGCTGTATGTTATCTATCTTACTTAGACAACAGCATGCCAGTTTTGTCTCTGCATTGTATCTTCATCTCTCTGTGTCCCAGGGAGGAGCTAAGCACTAGGCATGGTCTCAAGGTAGAGCACCAACATGGAAAATGACGGTGCCAAAACTACAAAAGCATTTTTTTTATCATACTGCTTCTTCAGTTTAAAGTTCCTTGAATAATGATTAACATGTAAAAGAGCTTTGATCCAAATGTTCATAAACGCATTATTGTTGGAAGTTTCACTTTTAACTAATGATGAAACTAAAACTGAATTCAAATTCATCCCACTTCTTCAATGAAACTGGAAAATGATTGTCTTCAGACAACAGATTCTCATTTTAAACACAGCGTCATTTGTCTCCTGTGTTCTTTCTCTTTCCGTATGTATATTAATGTACTCATACTTCTCTTCCTCTGTTTATCTGGACATATTTCCCAAACTTCTGCCTTTTAAAATTATTTATTTTGATGGATCATCTACAAGTACCATAATTTCTATCCATACCCCTGGACTCCCAAACCATAAGAAAGTTCAGATTGTGTGGAGGTAAAGCAATCAACATACAGTATATGTCTTTTCAACAGTTTAATTATATTTACTATGGTTGCCTGGTTAGTTGTAGTCAGTTAGCCGTTTTCACTCATCTGCTTTTTTATGTAGCGGGAACATTTACAAAAGTGAAAAAGCTCTGAAAAAACAACAGGAACGGTCTGTTGGTGCTTTTTATGCATTCATACACATGCACATTTATACCTTTTTTAAATCCTACTCAATTTAATAATTCTTTGAATCTGAGTATGATATTTTTATTAACTCCACTGAAAACTTTCTTATGTGTTAAATTTGACCTTACTGCTCAATCTTCTTTTTGTTATTGTTGGTTTTATATTTTTTACCTGGTATATCTGCAAACTTCCATTTGATTTTTGCTTTCTTGATGATACACCTAAATGAATATTTCTAATCTATCCTATCTTTTCCATGTTGTTTGTGGGCAATGACCAGGTCGGCTCTCATATGTTGATGGTTAGATTTTCAGATTTGTGGCATCTGATTACAGAAATGGACGTGAACTTTAAGATGAGATGCTGGACTTGATATGATTCATTGTAACCAATTGCAAATTAAAAATAAATATCATTGATGCTGATAATTGGATGTAAACCTCTGAGCAGAAATGATGTGACTCTGATGCCGTTACACGGGGTGATTCTCTCCATCCAGGGCAGCTGTGAGGAGAAAGTGGATCTGTACAGCTTGAGATGACAAATCTAAAAAAAATCATACACTTTTTCAGAAGGCATTGTCTTTCTAATCTTGACATCAAGAATCTTTATTGTCACTATGTATTTCCATTATAGAATGCTTGATGAGACAGAGACCGGCTCAGCATGCACACAGCAACGCTTTCTAGAAGTTACATGATTCGAATGTTCATCACTTCAAAAATTAGTTTAATACAAACAAATAAGGTAAATTAAGTTGGCCAGTTGTCAGTATTTTTGTTGAAACAAGAACCTGTCTGGAAGATCATAAAAGTTACTGAGATATCTTTCCTGTATTATTCCGTTATCACGTTCTGGAATCGATCCACCCCTACTCTTTCAAGTTACACACACATCAGATATTTGTCTAAAGGGAATTTTTTTTATTGCCTCAATTGTAATTTCGGACAATTGAAAATGTGACACTGATTGTTTTAAAGCAATTGTAATTTCTTCGTGTCTGATTTCCAATTACTCTGACATTCTTCTGCTCATTTTATTTTTCTCGGTCAATGGTTCTGGAGGTTTTCCGCAGTGTATCTTCACACTTTGACAGTTTAAATTAGTTTGCTGGCAGATGTGTGTACATTAGCATTCAGAAAATTGTGCAGTCTGTACTAAAAAGGAAGGCAAGGCAAACTAATTCACTGTAGCCAAAATAAACTATACTTATCAGAAAAATATGGTTAATGTCATTTGACATGAGAGTCAACAGGTCTGTCGGAACGGAAATACTGTTTGAATTGAAATGTTGCCATCTTTGGGTCTTTAACTGAAGACATGACAATTATTATATTGCTCTATACTGTTAGTTTGAAGATATAATGAATGAAAAGATAAAGGAATTTTCCTGTTTAATAATTATGCATTTTGCTGCAGGTTCTATTGTTCTGAAGAGTTTTTAAAAGTAAAATAAAAAAAAGCCGTAACGTACCTGGTAGGTAAAAAAGCCATTTCTCCAGATGACACAATAAAGTTTAAATACTCTGCTCCACGCTGTTGTTTTAGTTCTCTGTGCAGTGGTTCGTTCCTTTCCTATATGTAGAAAATCTCAGTCCTTGAAAATATTGCAATGAAGCTCATCAGCCGGCTACATGAAGAAAATCACTTCCCTCATCTCCACACTTGTGTCAACTACACTTTCATGTTCATTTATTGTGTGGCCAAGGCAACAATCCCAAATGGTTCCGTGCAGGGTTGGGGGTGGGGTCATCTTCAATTTCAGGAAAACTGGAACATTAGTGTTTTCAGATACTGCAGCTTTCTATGTAGGAGTTGGGAACCACTCAGTAAAAAGTGGGATATATGACATAATGGAGACTGGAAAATGAAATGGAGAAGTTTCTGTCTGCACTTATAGAGAGAGAGAGAGGCAGTGTTGCCGCTGCCGGGAAACGATGGTAATCATGAACGCACGCACATGCATGTTGGATTCACGCGCATACCCTCAAAAGAAAAAAAAGATCATTAAAAAGGGTCAGAATGAGCTCTATTTGAAACATTTCTCTCCTACAAATGAATAAACATGAATTTAAATACATTTTGAGAAGGATTGTATATGTAAATAAAATACCAGGTTATGACTCCTGATGATTTATGACAATTGATGTTCTGACTGAAGTCCTTTATAGGTATGGATGATGAGAACTCCTTCACTGTTGTGGGGGATGGTGAGGCATTGAAAACTGGTTGAACATGCCGCCGCATTACAACAGTGATCACAAAGCCCTGGGTCCATACCTGTCTGCACAGAAAGATTAAATAATTTACATTTTCTGTTTTTTAATTATCCAAGTCCAAATGGTTTTATTTTAGAAGAGGTTTTCTTATGGAAAATGTCTGGATTCTGTCTGTTACTTTTGCCTTACTCCAAGGAACAGGACCGAGAAACCTTCGAGGCAGTAGAGCAGGGGTGGGCAATTATTTTTTCCAGGGGGCCACATGAGAGACAGAAAATGTTGTGGAGGGCCGGACCCAGGGGTGGACTGGGACAAAAAATCGGCCCTGGCATTTTGGATTAGACTGGCCCACCACATTTTTTTTGTGTACTGAATGTGTATACCAACTGTGCAATACCAACTGTGCAATACCAACTGTGCAATATCTTGAGGCCAGGTTAATGGAAATTAGTGAAAGTGGACACTTAAAATACTTCCAAAATCTTAATTTATTAACACTGTAAAATTTAAACCTCACCACAGCACAGCAACAATTCTTAGATCAGAGAAAGAGAGGTGTCACGGTCAATCACACATATTATCACGTTACATCATTATAAGAAGTTATTGTAAGTTGCTCATCAGATCTATTCAGTCTTCCAGATACTGTATGGTAACATTGGACTAATGTGCACTCACTGTGTAAAAAAGGATGCCAATGACAAAATGAACCAGAGAAATGCCTCACTTGTCATCATGGAAAGAAAGAAAATATATAATAACATAATATAAATTTTGATTTACTCAGTCATTTGTAGTAAGTATTTTATTTATCTAATTTCCTAATTTTTGATCATATTTTCTTTAAAATCGCAGACTTTTCTCTATTTTCCATGTAAATCCTTGGTGGCGCTTCATAGCGAAGCCGGTGAGGCCGCAGCGAGCTTGGCCTCCCCTGGGATTGCACAATCCCATGTTAACTGTGCTGACTTCCATTCTGTGAATGCATCTTCCTGTCTCTAGATCATAAATTCAATTGTTCAAACAGTTATGAACTGATTTTCCACAATTTAATATATGTGGATTACGAATTGTGTTTTGGTCATCAAACTGTGTGCAGATAACATGTTTTCGTGGTGCTGGCCCATCATAAACAGCAAAGAACATGTTGTAGGTGAGGCCGGCAGTTCCTTGGCCGCTAGGCAGGGGGCGCTCAAGGAGCACCGCTCGTGATCCCCAAATAGTAGAGTAAAAACAAGTTATTGATGTTTTATTAGCGAGTTTTGCTAAACAAGTAAAGCACTAAAAAGACATACAGCTGGAACAGGACTGATCAGGGAAGGCTTTCCTCCCTGGCAGTGAGCTCCATTGAGACTGAGAGACTTTTAAAACTGAAGAAGATAAAGAGAACTTTTACCGGAAAATGATGATATTTTTGTTCAGAAAGAGCGCCGCAGGGACTTAAATTATAAGTAGAGGTAAGACAGCGATACGTATTCATGTTTTGTTTTTGTGATAAAATGTGCGTAATGTGGGTTATAGTTTTAGAATGTGTTACAAATGCAGAAATCCATCATAACTCATAAACTGTTACCAATCAAATGACACATTTTTTTTTCATCAAAGAACCAATATTTTCCCATGTATCTTGGTGAATTTATTTGGCTCAATCAGTCTCCTTCAGCACTTTGCAACGAGTCTACTCTGTAGAGTGTATATATTTGTAAATCTGACTCTGATGACGTCAGTGCTTCACCAGCTATGAACCCTCCCTGCCAACACACCCATGAGGGGCCCATGCGGGTTGGATGTGGGCTGGTGAGTGGGCCCCAGCTGGGCTGCCCACCTGGGGCCCAGCTAGTTTTGTCAGTGGGTTCCATGGTGGCCCCTTGTGGGCAAGCCCACATGGGCTGAGGGTGGGTTTCACATGGGCAACCCAGTTTTCACCTACATGGGACCCACACTGGACCCTCGGCTGATTATGGGTCCTTATGTCCTACACTGTATAGCCTTTATTATTACAGGCTATTTAATTTTGGAGGGGGTCATTTTGTGTTATTATTGTAATATGTATTATTTTTTGTGAATGCTGCTTGTGAAGACTTTGATGCAGTCAACTGCGAGTTGCCTCTATGCACTATATAAATAAAAATGCCATGTCATTGTTCAAGGTTTTTTATCATTTCAAAAGCATAATATGTATTTTACAGATGCATAATACACACAATATGATACAGATTATGAAAGTTTTATACAAGACAAAAATGGAACAGAAAAAAAAAATGGTCCCATAACAAATTTTCTTCGGCTGAGCGAGAAGTGGATCTAGTGGGAGAAGGAGGGAGAAGGACGGACCTGTCTGGCCTGTCTATTGCCTCCCCTTTCCCTTGATCCAATCTGCCCTCTCCACATCCTTCCTGGTGATCTGGCTGGTTAGGCTGTTCTTCTTTAAAGCTCCTGCAGGAAACATATGTTACGGTCACTTCACATGTGCCAACAACACTCTCAGCAAGGATTGTAAAGTCAACCATGTTGAAGTGATATTCACCAAAAACTGATCACTTTAATATCCCAATTACATTAAATTAAGCTTTCTAGCATGACTGAAATGGCATTTCAGTAATAACCATAGCCAATAAATGAGTGTAAATTTATCTTGACAAAAGTTACTATATTACAGTTATTAATTATCCATTATGCACTTACCAAATATAACTTCAAACAGCTTTAAAGACCGGAATTCCCGCTTGCCATTCCGGCCCACAAAGTTATACTGCCTTGACAGGTCATGGTCCACGATGAAGACCATCATCCGTCTTGTGGCCTCATCCACAGTGCTCCCTCCAATGTCTGCCACTGCTGTGATCTAAGGGAGAACAGAGTCAGTACAAAGTTAAATTATTTTTTTTTATTTATTTTTTTGCACCTTCTAATGGCTCGCTTTTATTGACAGTAGACTGACAGGAAAGGGGAGAGACATGTGGCAAAGGACCGGTGGTAAACTTGACAAAAAGTAAAACTCGGGATCTAGATTATTTTCATTGTTGATTAATCTACTGGTATGGATTACTGTATAATTGTTGATTATTTCAACAATTAATAGATTGGTTGCTATAATCATGAAATGTTAAAACATTTTGAAATATGTTGGTGCTTCTCAAATCCCTTGTTCTGTCCACAAAAAGAGATACTCAGTTTATGGCCATGAATGAACCGAAATACAGAAGACCGAAATATTCTTATTTAGGAAGCTGAAATAATAGAATTAGGAATTTTTTGCTTTACCAAAGCTATAACAGCCAATTAATTGAATTATTGATTACTGTTCAACTTATTGACGATTTGTTGCAGCTCAAATAAGATTTACTGCCACCCCCCCAAAACAAACTGAATGAAATTTCACTAGCCTAGACTTTACATACATACATACCAGGTCAGACATGAAGCTTGGGTCTGACAGTTTTTCCTCCATTTCTTCGACTTCTCTAACTGTCTTTAGGGGGAAACCATCTGGGATAAAAGAAAGGGTGTTGCCACCGTCGCCACGCTGCGCTTGTAGCGCTTGTAGCATCCTTCTAGTGGCTCGATTGTCTTCTTTAAGTTCCTCAAGAAGTTCGAGGATGCGTAAAAGGATGTCCCTCGTTGGCAGGGATTCGGGTGGTGACATGGCTGACCTAAGGAAGAGTAAAAGCAAAAAAGTGTCATTGTAGACCAGTTGGATAGAGGCAAAGGAGATGTCAGCACAGACACCTGAATCAGACAATTAAACAGGCCAAATGAAAAGTACACAACAATCAGTTTCTCTCGCTCGCATCACTGTCAGGATGGGATGTGAGGATGGATGGAGGCAGAGGAGGTGTCGGGGCAGACCTGAGGGGGGCTGGAGGTGTAGACCAGAGGGTGGATGGAGGCAGAAGAGGTGTCAGGGCGGAACTCTGGGCAGCTGGAGGCAGAGGAGGTGTAGGCCTGTGGGTGGATGACGGCAATGGAGGCGTCAGTACAGACCTGAGGGTGGCTGGAGGTAATGGAAGTGTCAGTACATACCTGAGGGAGGATGGAGGCAGAGGAGGTGTCAGTACATAACTTACCTGTGGGTGGATGGAGGCCGAGGAGGTGTCATCCTCTTCCTCGCTGGACAACACCACTTTCCTAGACCTGTAAAATATAACAACACAATCAGTTATATGCACAGTTGTGCATATAATGTAGACATCAGTGTTTCCATAGACTGTCAGTGTGTGTGTGGTGGGTGGAAACAACACTAATATGCATACATAATCCAAACAGCCTTACCTCTTTCTGCGCTTCCCCCTTCCCATGTTCTCCGCAGAATCAGACTCTGTCGGGACATCTGTGTTCTGCTCAAACTCAACCAATTTTATACAGGCTATCTCGTATGTTGCTGTCCGAGAGATACAAAAGAAAGAGTTACAATTACTTTCATTTCAGAGAACAAATTCTAACCAAATCAATGGTGAGCTCATCATGTCGCACCATATCATACATTAATTAAGAAAGATGGTTACACTACCTGCTTTTCTCTTGACAGTCAACTTGTAGGTTACCCAGTCAGAGTGTGGGTCCTGTTGCTCTATGACCACCTTTGCAATGTTAACTCTTGCTGGTGACCAGCAGCATTCATCCTCCTCAGGCCTGATAAACCATTTGGTCGGAATCACTGCCAATTCTCCACCATTTTCAAAATCAACAATTGCAAAAGGCAACATGCTTAAAGAAAAAAAATACACATCAATAGAAATTCATACATGCATAACAACAAATAAAAAAACAAAAAACAAATGGGTAGCACACTAGTGCAGGAGTGGCAATGCTACATATCCAGTCTTGTGTGGTAACAGAACCATTTTTGTTTTTAAGTCCTCCACAGGTAGTAGCTGCAAGTGTTCAGATAAATTGAAGACAAAAAGAATTCCAACAAGTGAGGAGTCCATTGGATAGGCGAAAAACGGTTCAAAGGAATTACACAGTACTTTAACGGTTCTACAATAACAACATTTCCCCCAACAGAAAAACAGTTATTGCCACGAGAAGAGGAGATCAGCGTCTGTCCATCATTGTAAGATCTATACTGTTCAAGTACCAACTGAATTAATCATTGGTCCAGAAAAGAATCACAGATCTAACTCCATGTAAAATGAAGCTAGATTTGTTTTGAGTTTATCGCATCACAGAGGTGACTATAGGCTAATGTGTGCATTATAAGGCGGAGGGATTTCAGCTGGTTATATGCACTGCATCGTCACTTATTTAAGAGTCAAAAAGCGACTTCACTCTCAGAAACAAACCCAAAGAACAGCAACCCGCAAATAGAAAAAAAACAACCTCAAAGTTGTATGAAATAATCAGGCTTGGAAACAGTGAGCGCGGGACACTGGAACTACCGCGTCGAGCCGAAAGAAAAAAAAAGTTCAGCGCGGCGAGCGAAAAAAACATCTGCGCCATTAACGCGCGTTAAAAACGGTCGGCGTCGTGGTCTACTCACGGCCCTTTTAACTTTCAGTCAAATACCGACTGCCAAAAAAATAAATAAATACACTAAACAGCCCAAGAAGCTAAGGTCTAATAGGGTAAGTCCAGCTCTGATTCCCTTAAGACGGTAGAATGTGCCGCAGAGCCGAAGCTCCGAGCCGACGGCGGTAGCAATTCTCTAAACTATGCCTGCAGCAGACACTTTAAACCTAGCTCCTGCACTCTTTATAGTTACTTTCCAAAAAACAGTATTTATTAGATGTAGAGGCATATTCTTACCTGTATGTCGTCCGAAATACCGTCTTCTCTCCAAGGATAAAAACAACGTCCTTCCAACAAGATGGCGCCTGTTAACTTCCGGCTAAGCATGGTGTCGGAATCCACTTCCGGTAGAAATTAAACTGTTTTGTTAGCGAGACTACTGGATGATCCTGGATGATCCAAGGTTTAGTTCTGTTTCAGACAATTTTCGTATTTGTTTAGTTAGCTTGGGTGATTTTCAAGATACTAATTTAGTTGTGAAATTATTAAAATGTGAACATTATAAACGTTCCCTTGTCTGGTGTTCACTGCCCCCTAGTGACTGAATTGAGAATTGTCGTAATTTATTTTTCCCCTTCTAAAGTTTGTTAATAAAGGCCACAATGAAATACTAAATTCTTAGCATCCTTCGTTTGCAAGACATCTTAGCAAAACATGTTTTTTTAAAAAGCTCTTAAAAGCTACTTAATCCACAGCGTGGTGATGTTAGAACAGAATTAACTAAATGAAAAGTGTACAAAATCATTACGCTATACATAAAATAATAAAACAACAAAGCACATACTTTTTGGTTTGACATTAATTCCAGTGTATCAATATGAAAGTAGAATTCACCTGTGTGAAAACAATAAAGGAAGAGACATTAAAAACTTTAAGAATATGAAATACTGATCAGGGCCGGTTTATTATGAAACATATTGATCTGTCATCTCAGTAAAATTTTCAGATCTAAATTTTCAGCCGCTTCACTGAAAGGGGGGTTATGAAGTGATTTAAATTTAAATAATTTAAAAAATTATAAATGTATCATCTAAATAGGCTGGATTAGTGTGCGATTAAAGACTTTCACTTATTAAAAATAAATAAATAAAATAGCATAAAAAAGGAGACCTTTCAGTGTCTGTTGTTATATAACATGTCGATTTGACCATTTTGAATTTGTAAGGGCTGCCCAACTGGAGCCCACCTATTGCCCATGCTTGGTCTATCTGCCATGAGTCATGTGGGCAGTATATGGGCTGCCCACATGGGTCCCAGCAACACAGCCCACCCTGAGCCCATGCCCAGCTGAAGCCCATCTAGCCCAAGTGAGGCCCACATGGGCCCCACCTGGACGTGTTTGCTGGGCTACCGCACGTCACTGACTACAACCACCACCACCATATTTTACATCAGACACCGGAGCAGATGAAGGGCCTGCTGTTGGGAACATGTCAGTCAGTTTGACACATTTCGCAGCATTCGTTTGAAGAACTCGTTTCTTTTTTTCGTGCAGTTTCTCTGCGCCTCCCTTGCGTTTCTTATCCATTACTACTGTGAACACCGCTGCACAAAGTTCCACATGGAGCGTGAAGGTGTTTTTCTACTTTATGATTGGCCTAGCCCTTTAGAGTGTCAGGGATGATAACCAATGGGCTGCAGTAGCCTGTGGTAAGGGCCGGATGATCGGAACAGACTCTTGCGCTGCTGATTTTATTTTTCTTCATGCATTATGCAAATATAACGAGGCAGATATATAAAATAATAATAATAATAATAAAAATAATAATACATATTATTAATATACATGTCGGGTCTGCCGGCCCAAACAGCACGTCGGCCCACCGGGAAAATGCCCGGTACGCCCGATTACCAGTCCATGCCTGGCCGGACCAACAGACTGAACTCAATCCTGCATATTATTAATTGTATTTCTTTATAAAAAGTAGTAAATAGCATTGTTTTGACAAGCTAGTAATTGTATATGTTAAAATTAAGCAATTAAAAGTGAAGTTGCCTCACAAAAAATGCAATTTATTCAGTCAAATTAACCAAAACAATAATAAACAAAATGTGAACATTTTATACCATTTGTGACTCATATTAGTGAACATTTTCAGTCACATTCACTCCAAAACACATTCAAGAAGTTTCAAATACTGTTGGAAAGAGGTTCTTAACAGACTAAAGACACCACAATATTGTCTTTGTACTCCAAACAAGATACATCCTATTGAACTGATTTTGAGCAAAGAAGCTTTTGCTTACATGTCTTTGTAGTCCAACCACCTTTTGTCACGATTTGGGTTTTGTCTTGGTTTATGTTATCAGATTTATTAGTTAAGTTTCTGCTTTTGGGTTCTTTCTTGTTTGGTTTTGATTTAGACGTGTTGTTCTGTTTAGGTCACCTGTTTGCCACCTGTCACTTTATCAGCTCTGTTTGGTCTCCCCTCAGCAATCTGTCAGCTCTCTTGCCCTGATTAGTTCCACCTGCCTTCTTGTAATTAGTTTCACTCCGTTTCACCTGTGCACTCCACTATATAGTTCTCCCTCGGTCTTCAGTTCTCCGCCAGATCATTTACGAGCCCACGGTCAGTTTTGTTCCAGCATTCTTTATTCTGATTGACCTATTGATGCAAACCTGATTGCTTTTTGATTCTGAGCCAGCCTGTCCCCTGAATCTGTTTTGTCCTGCCCTGTCTGACTGATTGCCTGTTTTGCCTACCCGAATCTGCCTAAGGAATATCCGAGCTTGCTTTATCCCTGTCGGTACTTCTGCCTGATTTTGGACTGCTTTTTGTGTACCGTTTTTGGACTGCCATTATGATCATTCAGCCTGCCTGTCCCTTGAGAGCAATAAAACGTCTTAAAGACACACATTCTGCTTGTTGGTCTGAATACTGAGTCCACCTGTTCAGTTCCGTTCGTAACCTATTTGGTATTTTCTAGGTTCTTTTTTTTGTTCAGTGAGAGAAATCTAGTCTCTCCTGGGCTTAAACGAGTGCATCAAAGTCTGGTTGAATGTCTGAGGTGGAGATGCGAAGCACAGCTGACAGATGCTCATCAGTGAGAGAGGATCTGTACCTGGATTTTGTAAACTTCATCGTTGAAAATGTCTGTTCACAAATGTAAGTAGAGCCAAAGAGAACCAACATCTTCTGAGCACGTCTCCTAATGTTTGGAAAGTTCCCCTCTTTGAGAGAAGAGTAGAAATCAAGCAGAGATCCTGACTTAAAGTGTGCTGCTAGTTTTGCATCAGACTGCAGGTCAATGAGTTCCAGCTGCACATCACTGGGTACATTATCCACACTGCAGGTAAAGAGAGAAGAAACCATGTGCATTTCATCCTCAATTGTTCTGAGATCCTCAAATCACCTTGAAAACTCACTATGCAATGCTCCTAACATAGATGAGTACCTGCGAAGGCAATCAGCTGATGGTATGACTTCTTTCAGGGTTTGCATGTGAGTGAGAATGTTGCTCTCCAGTTGGCTTGAAAGAAACTGAATCTTTCTCATGAAAGCCTTCACCAGGCTGTGCATTTCATGAACAAAAAGGCCCTTGCCTTGCAGTTTGGTGTTCAGTTCGTTCATCAGTGCAGTCACATCCACAGCAAATGCAAAATCTGACATCCAGTCCTTATCTGAGAGCTCTGGGATGTCTTTACCTTTCTTCTCACAAAACTCTCCAATCTCTGCTTTCAGATCCCACACTCTTTTTAGCACTTTGCCCAGGCTGAGCCACCTGACAGCTGTGTGGGAGCCGATGTCACAATGTTCAGTCTCATGCTCCTCCAAAAGTGAGACAAACTGTCTGTGATTCAATGTCCGGGCCCTGATAAAGTTTACAATTTTAGCAACAACATCAATAACATGATTAATTTTCAGCACTGATTTGCACAACACATGTTGGTGTATAATACAGTGCAAAAAAAACATTTCTGATGTGCATCGATTTCCGTCACTTTATCTTGCATAAGTCTGACATTTTTCCCCATAAGATTTGGACAAGCGTCCGTTGTGACACCAGCCAGTCTGTCCCATTTCAGTCCCAGTGCGTCCATGCATGCATGTACCTCCACGAACAGATGACTCCCGGTGGTCGTTCCTTTCATCGACCGCATTGCTGCCAGCTCCTCCGTAATCTTGAAGTCGGACATTATCCCACGGACAGATATGAGTAACTGCGCTGTGTCACAGCTCTCGTCCAAAGCTAAGGAGAAAAAGTCAAAACTTGCCACTTTGCATTGCAGCTGAAGCTCCAGATTCCCCACCATGGACCGCGGAACGCATTTCAAATTGGTCGGGCCCATCAGGCAATACACAATACCACTACCCATCACATACGCACGTGCTCGCATACACATAAAACACCAGCATCCCCTTGATCACGCAACTGATTTGCGTCACATGACACAAGACAAGCCAATCCATTTTTAGACACCAGAATTTATTGCTTTCTCATAGGCTGTGGTCCCTGAGCATGATAAATGTGTCTGCCATGTTATAATTAAAATCGGCACCGAATTTTTATTTAACTTTTTTTCTGACGTTCCAGCACACACGCCCCGGTTTTATTTCCACTTACAATCATTATATTACAGCTAACACAATATTTACAGAATAAAAATACTTTAAAAAGAAAAGTCAAACTCACCCCTGCTCTAAATATTCCCCAAAAAGTGTCTCCGTCTGTCATTATGCTGGAGAAGTCCCTGGCTATCCTCAAAGCATCCACTGTGGTCAAAAGATCCCTGTGTGTGTGTGTGTGGGCGCACATCAAGCTATTTAGTCTTTTCTGGGTCATTGTTGATCTCAGATAGGTCTTGATACGACGGAGGGACGAGAAACACCTCTCAGCACTTGCAGTGGACACAGTTAACTAAGCTAACGAAGTAGCGGTCATAAGCAGCGCAGAGATGGGAAAACTTTTCTTTACATCACATAACACAATCAGCCAATACATTTTTAGATGGGATGATTTATCGCTTTCTCATTGGAGAATGATGCTGCTGCCATAGACTACTGTGCATTTGAAAAAAATAGGTATTGAATATTTTAATTTTATTTATATATATTATTTTACATGTTTGATCATCAAAAGTAGGTAGGGCCGCGGCCCTACTGGCCCTACCCGTTCCGCGGTCCGTGTTCCCCACTATGTGCTCGATCCTTCTTGTCCCGGTTCGCCTCGACAACAGGACTCGCTCAATGCTTCTTTTTTTTCAGAGCATATTAGTGCTGCAGAGTCCACCAAGCACTCTTTGACAAACTCCCCCTCCGAGAACGGCTTACTGTTTTTAGCGATTTTGTGGGATAATACAAAGCTGGTCTTGGTTGCTGCATCCTTGGACGTGTGAAGGTTGGTAAAAAAGCCTTGCTGCTTTTGCAGCTTAGCAAACAAAGCTTCCGATGTCCGCGCCTTTTCAGCTTGATTCAAGTTTCTGTATTTCTCCGCGTGTTTCGTCTCGTAATGCCGATTCAAATTGTAGTCCTTAAACACGGCGATCTGCTCCCCGCAAACTAAACACACAGCTTTACCTCTGACTTCCGTAAATAAATACTTAGTTGTCCAATTTTTGTTGAAAACTCTGCATTCGGCATCTAGCGCTCTTTTTTTAGCACGAACAGACATTTTTCAGGGCTAAAGTAGTGTGGTGACCGGCTTGTGCAAATGATCCAATCATGCGCACGCCGTGATGCGTCATTACGTACGTGAATAAAAAAACAACTTCAAAATAAAAGCATAGCAGCTTCAGTCCATTCATGAGGTGAAATTGGAAAATATGTTTATTTTGAAATTTCTAATTAACTTTAGACAGGCGCGGGGCGTACAATGCCCAGGTCTGCAAATGGTGTGGTTTGACTTTTACCTCGCGGGCCGCACATGATCCTCATGCGGGCCGCATGCGGCCCGTGGGCTGTACAATGCCCAGGTCTGCAGTAGAGGTTGCTTTTCACGGGCTCGTGGAGGCTGTCTGGAGCGGAGGATGTAGAATCTGGGGGTAAGGATTGATCCTGCCTGCCGCTAATGGCATTTGTAGCAAACTTTCAGGAGAGGATGCACCGATGACGGCAACCTTAAAAGTAGGTAAGGATTGTTGTAATGAGAAAAAGGTTAAATTATGGAGAAGGGTGGTCATGAAAAACACCTCGGGTGTCTTTGGGTCTTATTACTTATACATATTCATATTCATTTATCATATACTTGTCTGAAATAAATACCTATATTATTATTACCCCTAGCTGGGAACATTTTGTTGCATGGAAATGAACTCAGCGCTCCCACTGATTCAGTGTTTTAGTGGCATGTATTTTTCATGCACTTTATATTTGTGAATGTCCACCCGTCCTTTGTCTGTACCTGATTATCAGGGTCACGATGGGACGGTACATATCTCCAGCGATCAGTGGGTGAGAGGCAGAGTCCACCCTGGACAGATTCCCAATCCATCACAGATATCTGTCAGTATTTATAATATATTTAGAACATAAACAGTTTTTATGCCATCTATATTATTCTGTTGCCTTTCTTCTGCCTCACCTTAAAAGGCTGGTCCGTGAACATATTGTCAGACATTAAAGCAGTCTGTGGGGCAAAATAAAGGTTGTGGACCATTGTGTTACAACACAGAAACAAGGAAACACATCAGAATCAGAATCAGACATACTTTAATAATCCCAGAGGGAAATTGCTGTTTAAGTGCCATCACCATAACATAACATCACAAACATTTCAGGGGGGAGACGGTTCACTGGGGCCATGCAGCCAAGGACAAAAACTGTCCCCAAGGCGCTGCCCTTATCTGTTGAAAGAAGATAACAACATGGGGGAAAAAGGAGGGAGAAAAAAAAGACAGACGCTTGACAATTTACGCTCTCACAAATAAAGAGTCAAACAACCGACAAAAAAAAGTGAGTTCAAGGTTTCGTAACTTGAAAACTGGGACAGGAGAATATAGCAGCTCTAATAGCTGCCAGAAGGTAACAGCCCAAAAAGGTGATGATCAGGGTGGAAGGGGTCTGTTTGAAGATACTTTGGGCTCTGCAAAGGTCACAGGATGTGCTTTGCCAACTGGTTGCCTTTTTTCAATTCACTCCTAGCCCTGCTGTAGGCCAGTCTGTCTCCTGATCTAAATGCTGCATCCTGGGCCTTCAGCAGGGACCTCACTGTGCTGTCTACTGTTAAATAATATGGTTTATGGCTAGGAAACCTTATGGCCCATCAGCGCAGAAGTGATTATAGGACAGCACAGATGATGTGTAATCCTCCAGATAGGCCCCCTCGTGTTGAAAACAGTCCTGTATGGCTGGGCAAGGCTCTTCTGTCCAAACCTGGTTTTAATCACAGGTCCGGTTCAGCAGGTCAGTGGTTTGTACGCAGGGATCAGGTCCATAGAGATCTGATGTGATGCTCCAAAATAAGAAGCTGCTGCAGCCTTGTACTTCCTGGAATGTTGCAGTAGACCTGAGCTAATATGCTATTGTCTCTGGTCTGAAACTTGAACCACCTTTGCAGCTGTGCACCAAGTGTTGTGGATATATGTTGCTAGGCCTCCACCTTTTCTCTCCGGTTCACTCTAAATAAAGAGCAACCTGCGAGCTCCATGTCCGTGTCCGTGAAGATCCCTACACTGCTGTCCATCTAGCGTACGGTGATCCTCAGCCGGATCTCATCCTGTTTGTTGCCGAGGAATCAAACATTGGCCTGGAGGAGACTGGGCAGAGCTGGTCTGTGTGGATTAGCCTTTAGCCTGGTGCGGAGGCCTTCACGTCTGCCACGCTGTGTGTTATGCTCATGCTGGCGTCTAGGCCTCAGAGGAAGGGAGAGAGGGGCTTCTGTTGTTCGTTGTGGTTCGGGTGGAATAAAGTCAGTTTTCAGCAACTGGTACGATCTGTATACCCCGGGGTTTTAGCTCAGTTACAGCAGCTCTTCTCTCCCATACTGGATTAGAGCTTCAAGTGGTGATAACATGAACAGAAATGCAAAGGCAAACAAAAAGAGCTGGTGAGCTCAGCCAGCTGCAACCTTCTGCACCACCATCTGTTTCTTCTCAGTATTAGACCTGGCCTCAACAAACCCAGGCTACTTTGCAATATTGTCTTAGATTTTATTTGAAAATATGTCAGTTTCTAAAAAAAAACCCTCAATATATTGACCAGCCTACATACGGTCTATTCGTTAAGCTGTTTAATATCATATTTTGTCTATCAGTTAATCTCAATTGAAAACAGAAATATGAAATATGAAAAATCACCAAGCCTGAACTTGTGGAGTCTGGTGGAGAGCAAAAAAAAACAAAACAAAAAACAAGCTGGCTCCACTCCCATCACACAGCAGGACAAATATGGACAAGAGATTGCAGCGGCTGAAAGAGAGAGCAAAAAGCATTAAATCCAATTTCATTCCATCAGGAATAAAATAACCTCAGTATGTCCTCAGGACGGATTCTTCTTTGTTGAAACATTTTGTCTCTTCTCCAACAGACTTCTTCAGTCTGAGGAGCTACAAATAAACAGAGCCTTTTAAGCCGTTCCTTTGCATAATTGTTTAACAAGTTTAAGTGTGACAATTCAAACTTCTTGTTCACATGCAAACGAGGACGATCAGACTACCAACTGATCATTAGTACGCTGATGGCCTCTTAATGTTCCCAGGGGGCAGAGTCATACTCACTATAACATTGTAAGAGGAGGACAATGGGGCATTTCTCAAATGACGTCACATTTTTCCCGAGACAGCCAGGTTTCCTGGCTGGTCGGACGGGAAGCGTGTAAATTACAATGGTAGCAACCGCAATGCCAATCATTTTGCAAGATGATGACGTTCCAGTGCTTTAATTCGAGAAATCCAGCCTAGCACAACTTAAACGTTGGTTGAAATGTAGAGGCCTCAAAACGAGCGGAATGAAGGCAATCTTAGTAGAAAGGTACGAGAGGCTGTCCTCTCCTCTCTCACAACGGATCAAGTGTGAGGAAGAAACCTGTTGAATCCATGTAGAATTAAAGCTAATACTAAGAAAAAAAAATATTATTACAGGCCTATGCTTTGTTTAATTACAGAGCTCATTGCAAACAAAATCGCTGGATGTGAATGGACCAGACCCTTCATTGCAGCTGATCTGCTGGTCATGATAAACAAAAACAAAAACAAAAAACAAGGAAAAAAAGAGTCTCCTTTGTTATAAATGTTTTGGTATACAAAAAAAGCATTTAATCTCAAATCCTAGTTGATAATATCTCGTTGGCATTTAACACTTCTTAAAAATGTTGTTCTTGTAGATGGTAGACTGATGGTCGAACTCCGTTTTCTGTCCCACTGAGTTAAGAGCTCCTTAACTTTTTCCTTGAAGATATTTCCGGCAATGACGTAAAGAACAGGGTTGAGAACACTGTTGAAGAACGCTAAGTAGAGGAAGACCTGCTCACAGAAGTAGATGGTTTTCCTAGAGCTACAGCTTGTCAGAATACCAGCACTCTGGAGCCGGGATGGTATCTTGAGCAGATGAAACGGAAGCCAACAGATCAGGAACGCCAGCAGGACGGCCAGGACCAAAGTGGTGGCCCTCTTATCCTTGTCCTTTGTCTTTCCTCCCTCCATAAACCTGCTTCTCAGAATCTGAAGAATCTTGACTGTGCAGAAGATGATAATGGAAATGGGAATGATGAAGGCAAGCACCAAAATCATGTACTCACATGTGTCAGAAATAGTTTTATCTTTTTCTTGACATCTGATAATGTTATCATGAAGTACCAATTCCCTGTTGATAAGTTTTGGAACACTAAGAGCAAATCCCAGAATCCAAACCAGGAGACAACTGATTTTAGCAAATTTTGGCCGACGTATTGTTTTATGGGACAGTGGATGGACCAGAGCCACATACCGGTCTATGCTGACCAAAACCAGGAAGTAGATGCTGCAGTAGACGTTCATCAGGATGCCCACGTTGACCATTTTGCACAAGGCAGAACCAAAAATCCATTCAAACCGTTTCCAAGCGCTGACAGCCCAGAAGGGCAAAAAGGAGACCAGAAGCAGGTCAGCAGCTGCCAAGTTGCTCAAGTAGATCTCAGGTACGCTGCAAGGCTTCTTGTGGAAGATGAAAACCATCAGCACGAAGATGTTCAAGGCAATTCCCAGCACAGATATGACCATGATGTAAACTGGGACATAGGTGAAGGTCCAGTTGTCAGATGCAAGTGTGCAATCACTGGTGTTTGTTTTGTTTACATCTCCAGCCCATGAGGTCAAGTTAGAAGGGATGCTGCAGAAAAACAGAGAGAAATCTTCTGTGAAATTATCTGCAGTTTAAAGACCAAAGACTTACATCAGGCAGGTAAATTTAAATATTATATTGTGATGTAAGAATAAGAATAAACAAACGATTTTACAGGATCGCCAGCAGGTCTAAAATGAAAATGAGCTCAAAATTTTTTTTTTGCACATTTTCTTTACAATTAGAAATACCTGCTGAGGCTGTTTGCATAAATGTTTTCATGGCTCCACTTGTTACGGACAATGTTTTCTGTTCATTCATGAAAGGGTACTTATTTTCTATTTCAGGTTACCTTCAGCTTTCTTAGACCATGAATGTATTTACAATCTTGTGATCAGTTGTTTTAATTGATAATGTCTTCTTCACTTCAAAGTCTTTGAATATTTGCACAAAATATATTGAGCCACACAGAGTCTGGAGTCAAATGAAATAAAACCTGCTCTTTGGCCTTAGATAAATAAAATAATGAATACATTTATTGATCTCACAATGGTGAAATTCACTTCTGCATCTTAACCAAACCCTTTGGGAAGCAATGGGCTGCCACTGTGCGGCGCCTAGGGAGCAATCAGGGGTTAAGGGTCTTGCTCAGGGACCCAGAGTGCAGGCTGTAGGGATCGAACCGGGTACTGCAACCTTCTCAGAGCACAAGCGCACGCTCTAACCACTAGGCCACCACTCCCCTAAGAGAACCTTCAGATACCTTCAGAATACGGTCAGTCTGGTGTCTGACTGTGTCCCAGTGTTGTACTCTGCATATGGATCATAATGCCCTTTACTTTACACATTGTCCACTTTTCAAAACAGTAAATATTACATTGTAGATGACTGTTGCTGAGTCTTTAGAGAAGAAATGAGAAGTTCAATCAGAAATAACAGCAAAGGTTGTACATACCTTGTGGTTAGAAGAGCCATTCTCCTGAAGAAAAAACAAACAGCACTTTCCTTCAAGCCTTCACTGCTTCTGTCCTCTGTGGCACTGTGGCTGGTGCTGAAGTAGGTATGCTGATATTAAACTGATGTCAGACGTCTTTAAACAACAGATGACTTGCTCCATTCCCGCCCCTTCTTCAGCATGTCCCTCCCATTCTCTCTTCTACTGGTAGCTGCATGTGATTCTCCAGATCTGGAGAGCTTCTCTGTCCAAGTCACAACATTGAAGGAATCTACTTCAGTGCTTTAAACAAGTTAGGTAGGATTAGGAAGATGAAAATTAAAAGGTTATTGGGTTTTACCTTAAACCCAGAAATAATCCAATGACCCATTCGTATTTGGTTCTGAATCAACAAGGACAATGTTTTAAAGTATGTTTGAAGGAATTATAACCAAAGCTCAGGAGCAGCTAGTGATGACAAATATCTTAAAAATTTACCAAAATTGTCCAAGCAAACGAGTTGCTGCTTTGTGACTCTAAGGTGCTCTAATGTGTTAGAGTAAAGCCTAATGAGCACTAATTGGAGAAGTTTGAGCTCTAACGTCATTACTTTTCATGCTTTTTCAATGAAAGTGCCTTTCTTTGCACAATAATCAACTAAATAAAGTTAAAAAAAACATTAAATGAGAGTATATGTTACCCGCAGAATGCCCTCCAGGTTGGCAGAAAAAGGACAGTCTGCCCTCAATGAGCCTGTGGAAATTTATCTTATGGTTTCATTTCAGAGTTCCATGAGTGAAAAAGTAAACAATTTTTTTTCAATCTTGAAATGTACATAGTCACAGGGTTACATCCAACCATTTTCCAACACGCTTATCCCTATTGGGATCACGAGGGGAGCTTGTGCCTATCTCCAGCTGTCAATGGGTGAGAGACGGGGTACACCTAGTTCAGTGGAAAACAAGCTTCATGTTATCATTGTGTGCAGATACATGCATGGGTCCAGACACAACAGAACCTGCCTGAGTGCAGTTCAGGTGTGTAGTTTCAAATCAATTCAGTTCAAGAATGCTTTATAATTCCCAAAGGGAAAAAGAATTTGCTTAACTAATTCAGCACATTTGGTATGTGTTTCAACTGTCAGGATTCTGTGTTCCGTACTCCACTAACTCTGCTCCACAGGTGGTTGCGGTTGACGGGTGGGCGTGGCCCGCACCTGGGGCTCGTTAGGGCTGCTCTACTTAAAAGGAGTGCTCAGTCAGCTGGAAGACGCCAGAGTGTTACCCCGTTGTGGTATGCCTAGTCCATAGCCCTGTCTACTGATCTTCGACCCTGCGAGTTTTTCAAGTTCCTGATTTTTGGCTCTAACTCTGTCTCCTGTATTCTTCAGTTCTTCGTGTTCTGGATTTACTCACCTGTGCTGTCTCCGTGCACTGAAGACCAGTCCCTGAATCCCTGCTGCTCAGATTTTGCTCTGGCGTTCCCCTCAAGTCCACTTGGTGTTACCAAGCCGGACAAGAGACTGCCCTTCCTGGATTTACCCTGGTTCTTCCAGCTGCTCCTCCTGCCTGGCTCCGCTGTGGTGCTGCTCGGGCTCCCCGCCTGTGTTCCGTCTGCCAGCTCACCTGTCGCTCAGCCATCTCCCTCCATCAGAGAGTAAACGGTCACAGAGCTCCTTCTTCCACTCATCCCCCCCGGATAGGTCCTACCTACCAAGCGGTAAGCAGAGCAGCATCTGGTAGAGTTCCCTGGTTCGACTAGCGTTTAATCTTATCCTCTTTCTTCCTGCAGAACCCCTCGCTCTGACGTTCCAACCTCGTCTGTTGCTCACATTGTATGCATTAAATCCGTGTTGAGCCTTTAATAAACATCTTAAACTGTTTCTGTTCTCCGACTCTGTCTGCATGTGGGCCAAACACCTTAAAACCATGACATCAACCTATTCACAATGCAAATCCTGAGTTAAACAAAACATTATTTGATAAAATAACATTTTGCAGAATGATTTTCTGAGTAAAATCATTAACTTCAGGGACGTTTGATTTTATTAATGTGATTATACCTCCGGGAGGCTAGAGGTCACTGTAGCGATCGGTAGCTAAAATCGGCTAATCCTAAAGTTAAACAAAACGCCTTTAAATCAACATTAATATTTCATATTAATGCCGCAATAACACTCATAGCACCTGTTACAAAGAACATAAGATAGCCGTTGTTGTTGTTGCTGTTGTTAATTTTATTGATGAACTCTACAGATGGTCATCTGAGGAAAAATTGATAAACGACAGGCTAGACTTAAGTAACAACCTTAGATAACTATTTAACTTTAACCTTTCCCATTGACGATGTTTTCAGTGATACAGAAAAGTTTCATTAATCCTTCATCATCCAAAGTCTGTTGTCCTGCAACGCTCATGAGATATTGAGCGCACGGAACGAATCTATCTCTCCCATACGCCCCCCATATGTGAGTCGACAGGAGGATTAAACTTCCATTGCGTTTCTCGCTGGAGTAGATGATCCTCAATCCTTTGCTGGTTCCATCCTTCCAGAGCCTTTCGCAATTCGTGACGGGCACCAACAATGTTCGTCCCGTTGTCTGAGTGTATATCAGTTGAGGTGTCCCACGACGAGCCATAAATTGTTGAAGAGCATTTATGAATGATTCTGTGTCCAAGCTGTAGGGATGGGAATCGAAAACCAGTTCCTGTTCAGAACCGGTTCCGTGTGTTCCAATTCCATGGCACCGTTTGGCAGCTCGCTTAACAATTCTCTTATCGATTCCAGGCAGCACCAGAGCCGAGGGCTCTGGGCAGCACGACTTACGTCACATTTTTTACGCAAGTTACGCACACGGCATATAGTAAGCAAGTACGACGTGACCAGGCATAAGTCTAGAAAAGCAAAACAAAAAAAATGGTGCCCCATTGGGTAAAGCAGAGAAGTCTGGTCAACAAGGAAAAATCAGTGGATCATTAGCTATACCTAAAACGAATACGTCCGTGGTGATTTAATGAATTTAGTGTTAATCAATAAGAAAATAAAAGCATAAATTGTCGTCTCGATCACTGTATGGGGGCGGCTATCATTGCCCATATTTGGGCAATAATGGCCGCGTGACATTTCATCCTGTGACGTAATGTTGTGCCGAGGCACTGCGCTTCACAAGCTAATTCAATAGGAACTGTTGTACACAGCTGCGATCAATAACAATTATTTCGGATTTTGAGAGGACTTCACCATTGAAATTCGTGAGAGCTATTGTTAAAGCAACAATGCTCACGTGCATGGCAGTTGGATGTTCCAATACATCTGGTAAAAGTGGAAAAAACATTAGTTTTTTCACCTTTCCAATTCATGATCCACCACCGGCTCTTTTGTTGGATTGCCTACTTGAAGACGGAGGATTTACCATCAAACTTCTGGCCAGAGAGAAAACACGTGATCTGTAGCCAACATTTCGAAGGTCTTCAAGATGACATGAGAGCGAGACTTTTCGGTATGTTTTTCTTTTTTATGATGTAGAATTTGCCGGAACATTTGTTTACCGACCAGAGCGGCGGAGTAATACAACACACTTAGAAAGAATGCTCACTGTGGCGAATCCCACTTATTTTATTTTTTCTAAAGTCACTTGTAAATTTCATGAGTTGCGGGTTGCAGTTTTTTTTTGGGCTTGTTTCTGAAAATGAAGTCGCTTGTTTGGGCTCTAAACTAAGTGACGCTGAAATATTCCTCCACCTCATAACGCACTGCAGCTCATCCTGTCAGGAGCAGAGTAAACTCAGAAGGAGCCGATCTGCCTGTATTTTCTGCAGTTTACGGTTGCAATAACTGATGATAACTGCTGAAAGTAGATTAGGCGGTGCAGATCACCATTTTTAGCAGAGATTTGTTCTAAAGATGAGTTTTATACTCATCTTATAACATTGCAGAACCCATCCAATAAACTGTACTTTAATGTTTATTTGTTGTCTTTTTATGTCTCTAAAATGTTAAATTAGTATTACTTTAAATTTAAATGCTTAATACCATGTCTATCTTTGTTTAAGAGGTTAAAAAAATTCCCCAAATTGGAATCGATAAGAGAATCGATAAGAGAATCGATAAGGAATCGAATCGTTTCATAGAATCGATAAGAGAATCGGAATCATGAAAATCTTATCAATTCCCAACCCTACCAAGCTGTGCGCCACCTCCAAGTGGATGTCCCTGGTAGTTAGACACATGAATAGACAACCATATCTCTTCAACTCACTCCGTCCTCTTTTGATGTTAATGGGCCCAAAATAATTAATTCCGACGTGAGTGAAAGGCGGCTTACATGGAGTCACACGATCAGTGGGCAAGTCGGCCATGGACTGAGCACTGATTGGAGCCTTTTGTCTTTTGGAAGATACTCAATGTGCTAGGACTTGCTTCACAGCTATGCGGCCTCTGACAATCCAAAAGAATTGTCTAATCTCAGCAAGTACCCTTTCAACTCCAGAATGACATGTGAGTTTGTGAAAATGCCATATGATAAGTTTACTAATTTGGTTGTTTCGAGGCATAATTGCGGGGTGTTTCGCCGCTTCAGCTATTGCAGCATTGATGAGCCTTCCTCCAACACGGAGTAACCCATCACTGAGTCGTACTGAGGCTAACTTCGTGATGCCTTCGCCTTTCATTGGACAGGTAAAGTGGGTGCGTTGAACGTAGTAAATGATGGCAATCTCTGCCAGTTTTATTTCGTTTGGTGTTATCGGATCACATAGTCTGGGTTCAGACTTCTTCAGAAGGATATTGTTAGCTCGTAGGATCAATACGAGTTTGTACCAGGAGGAATACCTCTGAATGAAACAGTCAATTGCTGATTGAATGGTGAGCTCAGAAGACATTGCATATGTCTGACTTGACTTCTTTACCTCTGCTTCCGGAGGTAAACTTCCTAGTTCAGTCTGGCAGGGCCATAACTCTTCTTCCTGCCACAGGAAGGCAGGGCCTTTGAGCCAGTGCTCACTGTTTGTGAGTTCTTCAGCAGATAGTCTCCTTGAAACATAATCTGCAGGGTTTAGTTCTGTGCAAACATGTTTCCATTGTGAGACTTCACGGATCTGTGAAACTCTATTTGCAACAAAGGTTTGGAACCGTTTCTCTTCATTTCTGATGTAATGCAAGACACTAGTGCTGTCTGTCCAGAAGATAGGATCTAGGAGGGGTAGCTCGAAGCTTTGACAGATCTTCTGATTAAGCTGTACCGCTACTACAGTGGCTGCCAGTTCTAGTCTTGGAATAGTGCTTGGTTTGACAGGAGCCAGCCTATTCCTAGAGAGAACAATATCACAGTAGATGTTATTGTTGCTTAATACTCTGAGATAGCTAACAGCACCATAACCCAATTCAGAGGCATCACAGAAGTGATGAAGTTGCATGTCTTCTGTAACCCCCAGTCGGTCGAGGCAGATGACCGTTCCTACTGAGCCCGGTTCTGCTGGAGGTTTTTCCTTCCCGCTAATGGGTGGTTTTTCTTTCCACTGTCGCTTTATGCTTGCTCAGTATGAGGGATTGCTGCAAAGCCATGGACAATGCAGACGACTCTCCCTTTGGCTCTACGCTTCTCCAGGAGTGAATGCTGCTTGTCGGGACTTTGAAGCAATCAACTGGTTCCCTTAATATATACATAAATAAATAAATTACAGGCTTTCTGTATATAAGTGAACACTTAATGCCTGGAACCCTGCACCTGAGGGAGTTTGTGAGAGTGCACTAGTTTAGGTGAAAATTATCCAGAAGGAAATAGCTCGATAGTGGTTGTGGAGAACCAAAGGCCCGCCTTCCCCGAGCACAGAGGCAGGGGTCAGGGGACCCATAACCCCGGACTCCCAAAGGGGCCCCCAAAGCAGGGCGCCCAGGAGGGGCCGACACAGGATATCTGCGACCCCCCCCCCAAGGAAAGAGGAGAGACGACCCCGAGGAAATCCCCCAGCCACCGCAATGCCGACGCCCCCAAGAGCCGTGGTGACGAGCCCGTGGGCTCCGCCGGCAGCCAGCCCCGTTGAAGTGGTCCCGGCCATGGGCCCTGAGGGCCAGAGGCCCCAGGGGCGCCCCGCCCCCACAGCGGGCCAGAGGGCCAAGGAGCCCGCCAGCGCAGCGGAGGAGGACAGGATGTGGGGGGATGGGCTCTGCACCTAGCGGAGACTTGAGATGTTCTTGGGAGAGGGAGCGGACCGGACCCATACCTGGAAGAAAAAAAAAACTCTTTCACACCATCCCTCCCTAGTGCCCCACTCACCACACACAGCCGACCCCCGGCCCCGCCCCCGGACCAGACACCCCCCGGACCAGGCCCCCCAAAGAGGGGGAGCCAACATGACCCGTACGGGCCACCCAGCCAGAACCCCCCTCACCCCCTAAGTACCTCATAAACCCCCTCCCTCCCCCACCTTACCCTAGCCACCCCTGCCCCCCACCCCTCCTGGGGGGAGCAGAGTCGTCAGCCCCAGACCTGGCAATCCGCTGACTACCCACAGCAGCCCCCCGCCAAGACCCCGGACCCGGTGGCCCGGACCTCCTCCAGGCCCCAGACTCCTTGCCGCCATCGGGGAACGGGGGCGTGCACAAGACCCCGATCCTCCCTATGCCCGCTCAGATGTTTTGTTGTTGCATGTGGTTCTCAAGTGTGTTTAAAAACTGGGAGCGCCGAAGAGGGTACACGGCACAGCCCACCCCCCCTCCGGAAGGAAGCTGGTGCCAGCGCACCCCCTCCAAGAAACTGCCCAGAACCCTCAAATGTCTAAGTGCGAGAGGAGGTGAAGGGAGCCATCCGAGGTGAGGCACACACAACATAAGGCCCCCTCCAGACGTCTTCCCCCCCACCCCCCCATACCATGGCCTACATGAATGTGCGTTGTGAAAATGTTTGTAGTGAAAGTGTCTAAAATGCATGATAAAATTGGGGAGAGGGACGTCACCAGAACGTGGCAACCTCCAGTAACGCCCCCTCCCCACGGACCTACATGTGTGGCGGCGTGATGGAGCAGGCAGAGAGAGGAGTCCGTGAATGGGGAGCAAAGGACTGGAGAGCCGTCCCAGGGAGCCAGCTCCCCTACTGACTCCAATAGGCACCCCCGCTCCCCGAAAGCCCCACCCAGAGAAGGGGGCCCCGCCAGCGACACCACCGTAGCCCAGGGGCCAGGGAGAGGCCGCAGGGCCCGCCAGCCAACCACCCACCAGGACAAACACCTCCACCCCCCCAGCCCACCCACCAAGCCTACTAGCTTTACCCCCCCCCAAAAATAAATAAATTAATAAATAAATAAATAAGAGGGGGGGACCCTGGCCAGCCAGCCCGCACGAGCCATCCCAAACCCCACCCCCAAGCGAAACCCGCACCGGGAGACGACTCGGACCAGGACCGGGACAGGGGCCCGGACACAAGCCCACCAGAACGTTCATTCCCCCCCACCCCCACCCCTAGATTTAATCCCTTCCCAACACTAACATTCAAGCAACTCACCATACATTCGACAGTAGACATCCAGGCTGGGTAAGTCCCTACTCCCCCTCCCCCCACTAGCAGAGTGCCGATCCAATGAAGGGGAAGAGCATCTGCCCTGAGATGCTAATGTCCATGCCCCCCTACCAGCTCAACAGGCCCCCCAGCGCACCAGAGGCCCCGTGCAGGGGCGGACACCCGGGCGCGTGCCAGCCCACACCCCAAGCGGCACACCCCCCAGAACTGGAACCCCCGAGGCCCCGCCGGGGCCCCCGCCCGAGGGCGGCGCGCCCCAGGGACCCCAGGCCCCCAGACCCACCCCGGCCCCACCCAGCGGCAGCACAGCTACCAGGTCAGTAACCCACATCCGTCACCACGCAGCTCACCAAGAGCGCCGCAAGCGGCCGCTGTAGGCCGCCCGTAGGCCTCCCAAGCCCCTCCCAGATGGGGGCAACAGACCCTGGAGTCAGACCCACCAGGCGCCCCACTCCGAGTGCCCCCAGAGCCCCAGGAACCCCTCCATCCACCCACTGCGCCCTGCAGGAAGCAACCCACCGCCCCCTATTCCACTAAGTGATGGTATTGATCAGAGGAGCCCAAAGAGATCGATCAGATGTGGATGCAGATGCTGTCCCAAAATCAATATGAACCAACAAAAGATATCTATACTCATTGATACTGAGAATTCCTACAGTAAAAACATTAAAACCAATATATTGTCTTTAGACGCAGAAAAAGCATTTGATAGAGTAAAATGGAAATTTTTAAAAAAACAGTTAGAAATGTTAGAGGCAGAAATAAATGATTGTTTCAGAAATACAAGGATGTTAAAATAAAAGGAAAGGAAATATTTATGGTGGAGTAAAAACAGGCTTTAAAAATGTTGTGTTGTAAATAAGAATGAAACAAAAATAAAAACATATTTTAAAAATGTTGGTGTAAATAAATATCAAACAATAAAAAAGGTTGCAGTGGAAATACGGAACCAAAAAAACCCGCTTGAAATAAATACACAAAGACAAAATAAAGACTTCAATAAAAACGTATAACAGAAAACAAGTGGGTTAAAAATAAGTCAGCATAAAAGCAAGAAGAAAAGTAAAAATAAAAGTGTAAGTTGCCTGGTCACCCCACCGGCCACCCGACTCGCCAGTGTAAATGGTAGTAGCGTCAGTTTAGCATTTCATCCCATTATGCAAAGCCAGCAGCAAAGCCGCTCTTCTTGACCTTCTGGCGCACCGTAGCTCACCCTGCTGCTCCCCCCTCCCCCGCCCGTCCCCCTCAGCCGCTGTTGCGTTCTGAGACAACTACGGCTCAGCGCGTGCCCGCCTTCAACGGTGATAAAAGGTGGAACGTGAACAAGACTGACGGTAAGTAAATAAGTCAAATCATTCGTTTTTAAAAGAAGAGGGGGATATATGAACTGGATCAGCTCCTGTTACAGCGGCTTCTGGTGTCTTTTTCAAGTTTTCAAAGAGTTACGTAGCTACCGTTGTTAGCTAGTGCTTCTGTATGGTTTGTCAATTTCCAGACAATGAAGAGAAAGTCCACAGACATGTCTTCTTATTTTAAAGGCACACTATGCAACATTTTTCAGTTAATTAATGTGTTCCATACCGTTTTGGATGATTAAATGAGTCATTTCAGGTTGAACAAAGGTTTTCTTGGCCGCCCTGGTGGTCGGTGGGGGAAATACCGCACTTGCAATTGCAGGAGCCCTCGGCCCGCGCCCACAGGCTCAGAATCTCGTGCAAGATCGCGAGAGTCGGTCTTGCTTTACGGCGAGAACATGCTCGGTGCTAGCGCAGTGGCGATATCTGTGCAGTTATCATGGCGGAACCAGCGACAAAACAGCGAAAGCCCATGTCGGAGCAGGCAAGAAAGAGGAAAAGGGCTCTGGAAAGAGAGAGGAGTCCCTCGCCCTCCCCAACCCCCCCGCGAGCCGACGTCCGGGCCCAGCGGGTCCCGGGCCGGGCGGAGGTCGCTTCGGGGATGCCCGCTCCCCTCACTCCACTGGCAGGGACGGAGAGGAGGGGAGGGCGCTCCCTCGTAGCTCTGCTTGAACAGCAGGATGGTGATTCGTTGCGTTCGCCTCTCTGCTAAGCTCAAAACAACTGCGCCTGGCTTGACGGAGAAACCAGGGGAACAGCTGAGCATCTTTACGACAGTGCACTTTTACTTTCACCCTCTGGGGGGAGCCTCGCTGGAAAATCAACCCCGGTTGCATAGTATACCTTTAAGTAGAAAATAACAGCAGAAGGAGATAAAGAGATGACAGGGGAGCAACAGAGAACGAAGGAGGAGGAGGAGGAGGAGGAGGAGGAGAAAGAGGAGGTGGATGGAGGAGAGGAACAGACAGAGCAGCATGATGAGGACATAGAGCCAGGATTATCAGAGGATAGTGATGAGGAAAAACATCAGAGAGCAGCGAGCAGAGCAGGAACAGTCAGTACCATTGATCACAGAAGCGAGGTGTTCCTGCACCGACAGGTGAAGTTATGACCTTGTGGCCATAATAATGAAATTAATGAATTGTCTAGAAAGTAATATCCTCGGAAGAAATGTATGTTTTGTTTAGTGTGTTAGTTTTTTTAGTGTGATGGACTCACTTAAATATGTAACTTAATAAATAAATAAATAAATAATATATATAGTTTAGTTTTGTTTGTCTGAATCGAAATCCCTAGAGGCCATTAATACAGCTATAATTGATCATTACTGCGGAGAGGCTGGTATTATTATTGTTATTATCATCATTTTAATGTCAGAATAACGGACTTTCGCTCCTGTTTCCTTATAGATATATCCCAGTATAGAGCAGAGCGGTCCAAGCAGCCACAACTAAAAATCTTCCCTCGAACCTGTCAAGGAGACAGAAGAAGATGCTTTTCTAAAGACTGGCACAACACATGTAAATGGCTTGAATTGAGCCTGGTAACCAGAGTTGGAGACTATGGATCTTTGCTGGGAAGTTATTTTTGTAAAAGTAATTATTATTTTTGTTTCAGACTAAGTAAAGGTATAACTGTTTCTTACACATACTGTATAACCTTGTAGTCAAAATATGACTGTTGTTCCTTGTTTTCCCTGAAATTCCTGTTACATAAATAAAGATGTCGTTTCTGTTCTTGCTTCTATTTTTATCTGCCAGTATCTGCTTTTCCCCAGTATTTTTTGTACTCAATAAATAAATAAATTTACACCCTATTCCTACATGATTACACAATACAAAGCAATTATTGTTCAACTCAAAATGTTAACTGTACTGTTATTGGTCTGTGTCTATGCACATTAGATCATTAGTAACATTAAAAATCACACAATAAACCAAAATATATCAATAGGTGTTTACTTAAGTCTTTCTGATAGTTTTCTACAGGAAGCTTTACTACAACCGTAGAATAAAATCTTGAAATTATGGCTTTTAGTTTCTGTGCCACCCCAAGAGTTTTAAGTGGCCCCTTCTGGCCACCCCTATGAAAAATTTCTGCAGGCGCCCCTGGCGGGAACCTCTGTGTGCTTCAGTGTTGCTGCTGTGGGGAAACTGTCTTATATGCCATATGCCGTATAGGCTTGATGAAACTCAGCCTGATTCACCAATCAGGTTATAGATCTACAATGAAACAAACCCATAGATGAATCTGTAACTGTGTAATAATTTGGTCAATAACTTAAAACTACTTTATTTTATTCAGTATTATTTGAACAAGTGTGTGTTTTTTATGTTTTAATCCACTAACTGAACAATAAAGTATTAACACGTCTTTTTCTCTTTTTAACATAAGTAATACATGTCTACTTCAATGTCTGGTGGGATAAAAATGAGATGGAGTTGACTCCACCGGCTCTTCCAGGGTCCAGTTAGCCCCACCCCCAAACAAGCCCCGCCTCCAAAATTAGCATAATCATAATCTCTTAACTTTTGATAAAAGTTGAGAGGTCTGATAATAACCTTGTCAGTGTTTAACACCAAATCAGATAATAAGTCTGAGAACTGATCTAAAAACTGAGAGTAAGGGCCTGGTGGACGATACAAAACTACAAAGAGATCATTCCTAGCTTAGCAGGTTGACGCTATCTGTAGCTAACCGGGGCTAGCAGCAGGCCTAATGTTTTGAAGAACCATCACATCACTATTAGCCAGATCTATTTCAATGCTGTTTACATGTGCTGCTGTTTTAATGGTGATTAGTCATTGCTTAAATCTTATATAATTTAGGAAATTACCAAAAGATTATATCCAGGTTTTACCACTTTGCTGTTTGCTTTGTTGATTTAGTTTAGTTAGTGTGTTCAAGAAATATTAGTATTACACAGAATGATTGCTGTAACAGGGAATTATTGGTTTAATTGATTTTAAATAGTTTAATTGTGGTCGTCTGCAGTCTTTATATCAGTGATCAAATCGTCTCCAAAAGTTTACGAATCATTCCTTTTGATTTAACAACACGAATATACATAGAGACATTTTTTCTTTGCTTGTGGTTACTGATTAGTGATTTCAATTGCAATTGTACTTAAAGGTTATTTACATTTCCTAGTAGTGGCAAGTCTAATTCAGTCTTACACCTGGCTAAACATCCATCCTTCATGGTAAATAAGGTCGTTCTAAAGAACGATGAGAGGCGGAGCCTGTTTGCATCTGACTTGCTGCTCTATTTCATCAGAAAAATGACTTTCTTTACAAAAGGATCTACCCAAAGTGATAAAAGCAACAGGGTCATTTTACTTTCTTTATTTAGCCTTTGACAAAAAGACAAATTAAAAAACACAACAGTTTTTACAAAACCTTAATCACTCCTAAACTGCATAGATCACAAGTTTCTATGTTGCAAAATTTACGTCAACCAAGTTGTTATTTAAAGATTGTTACACCAAAGTTTCCTCAGAATAAAGGAAGTGGCTTTTCTGCCCGCAGAGATAGTTCCATGAGAGTAAAACAGGTGACTGAAGAGAAAACAGTCTGCAGTACAACTGGTGCACTTGTATGCTAGAGCTGCATAAAGCTGCTTACATTTTTTGAAACAGAAATATTGTTTTACACTCAGAATTGCAGCAATGCCCCATAAAGCAATTCTATATAGACGACTCTTACATTACAATTTAGTTATGTCATAACAAACAGAACAAAATTCACAAAAACCATACAAATACACACATGAAATATCCAACCATTAAAAAGCTGTATAAGAACTTTACACACGCTGTCACAGTTACAGAAAACGTGCTTCCATCTCTGGTTGATTGCTTCCATTATCTTCATTTCAGTCCATTACTTCTGCAATTATAAAACATTTGGTAATGCTATTCAACTGAGTAGAAAAACAAAATGTTTGTGTGTGTGTGTTTTCCCTGAAAGCGTTTTTAATCAAATTGCTGTAGTTGTTTGCATGGTTGGATGGACGTTTTCGGGATCTGGAGTCCCATCCCGTGAAATGGTGAAACATAGAACCAGGAAGTCCCAACACAAAGCTGCTCTGGATATGAATGGATCACACCCTTCATTCCTGCTGATCTGCTCATTATGATATACAAACAATATATAGATATACATTTATGCATTTCCCAGATACAATTTTTTGCATCAAACACAGAAACAAAAAACATATACACCAGAAAGAATAAAGCTGCCAATCAGGGAGAAACTAATAAAAAAAAGTCCAAAACATTAAGATAGATTTAAATCAAAGACACATTAGTTTTCTCCAAACTTCATGACTTTAAGAAAATTTGTACATTTCATCAGAACAACACAAATATTGTGAATCATGAAACTGTATGTTTTGTACATTCCTGCTGTTCTTTTATTCACTGATGTTATCTTTCACAGACCATGAAAATGCTTTACTTTTGCTTTTGCTTGCAATCCTTTATGCTTAATATTTTTGTGCAATGATAAAGGATTGCTAGACAACCTTCAATGAGTCATAACCTCTCTTATTTTAACTGTTAATTATAATTATTTTAATTTCATGCATATGAATGTCGTTTGCATTACTTTGTGTCCTCCCTGTGCCCATTTTTTGAATGTCTGTCCCTTACTGTTGATATTTAGGTTAACATCAGCAGGTCTTTTGGCACATATGTATTAAAAACATAGATTCACAGAGTATGAGGATATTTAAACAAATCATAGGGAGGAACAGGATTATTCTTTTTCAATTAGACCTAAATGTCAGGTTTATCTTAATCCAGTCTGTACATCCACTGTCTATACCCGTTTGTCCTTCCAGGATTCCTGGATAGGCCCCTCAGCTGCATGCCAAATAAAACTTCACAAAATCTGGATTTTTGGGTTTGGGTTTTAGTGGACTCGATCTGGACAGCCCTTTGAAACTCTCCTGGAGGCAAAACATTACAGGCTTAGATCAACAGAAAAGTGGGGCTTTTCACATGACTGTAGCATCATTTTGAGATATTTACCTATAATTTGAACACCTGATCTTGCAAAATTGCATCCATCCATTTTCTAACACGTCTATCCCTATTGGGGTCACAAGGGGTGCTGATGCCTATCTCCAGCTGTCAATGGGAGAGAGGCGGTGTACACCCTGGACAGGTCGCCAGTCTGTCGCAGCATGCAGATTTTCTTCTAATTTCCCTTCCTTGCTAATGCTCTGCTCATAGAAGCTCAGACTTCAAGATTTAAAGTAAAGCTTTGAATTACGTATTTTATGCGATAGTTTCTTTTTTAGCGGATTATATACTGTGCATCCGAAGGTATTTGTTTTTATAATTAGCTTCCTTGTCTCAATCTATTGTTGTTTTCATGTTGTTCTCCAGTCCATCAGCTCTGACATAAGAATATACCAGATTTAGCAAAGGTATGTAGCTTTATTGCTGTAATTATTTGGGGATGATCAGACTGCAGCTAAATGGATGAACTCTTTTTAGATTTTGTCTTCCTGAAGAAGTTAAGTCAAACTCTTCTCCAGCCTAGCCTGAACCTTTTTGACTTGTAAAGTGCAAAGAAAACACAGCAGAGGTATTTATCAGGCTGGTGCCTGTGCTTGCTTGCATGGCTGCAGGCTGTCAGGTATTCCTTAATTTCTGTTTCTCTCATTTAAATAGGTTCTGATTACTACTCCTAAAAAAATTTATTGGCAGCTGCCAAACTGACAAGCGATTATTTTAAAGGTTCAGTTGTCATACTTGATCAAACGAATTTATTCACAATGCAGAAGGCAATAAAAAAGTGGAAAATCCCACTATAGCTTTAAGGCTGTATCTTAAAACTGTTTGATTCCATACCTGGATTATAAAAATCACTTGTGGGCTGCCGGCACATCAGCTCAACGTTAACTGGGATTTAACACTTTTTGATAGTTTAGTACTTGTGGAGGTGACGCTGAAGGTTGAATTCCGCTTGAGGTTCCAATGATTGAAGACCTCCTTAACTTTCTTCCGGAAGTTTTTCCCAGCAATGACGTAAAGAACAGGGTTGAGAACACTGTTGAAGAACGCTAAGTAGAGGAAGATCTGACCACAGAAGTGGATGGTTTTCCTAGAGCTACAGCTTGTCAGAATACCAGCACTCTGGAGCTGGGATGGTATCTTGAGCAGATGAAACGGAAGCCAACAGATCAGGAACGCCAGCAGGACGGCCAGGACCAAAGTGGTGGCCCTCTTATCCTTGTCCTTTGTCTTTCCTCCCTCCATAAACCTGCTTCTCAGAGTTTGGAGAATCTTGACTGTGCAGAAGATGATAATGGAAACGGGAAGGATGAAGGCAAGCACCGAAATCATGTACTCACATGTGTCAGAAATAGTTTTATCTTTTTCACCACATTTGGTAATGTTACCATGAAGTACCAATTCCCTGTTGATAAGTTTTGGAACACTAAGAACAAATCCCAGAATCCAAACCAGGAGACAACTGATTTTAGCAAATTTTGGCCGACGTATTGTTTTATGGGACAGTGGATAGACCAGAGCCAAATACCGGTCTATGCTGACCAAAACCAGGAAGTAGATGCTGCAGTAGACGTTCATCATAATGCCCACGTTGACCATTTTGCACAAGGCAGAACCAAAAATCCATTCAAACCGCTTCCAAACACTGACAGCCCAGAAGGGCAAAAAGGAGACTAGAAGAAGGTCAGCAGCTGCCAAGTTGCTCAAGTAGATCTCAGGTACGCTGCAAGGCTTCTTGTGGAAGATGAAAACCATCAGCACGAAGATGTTCAAGGCAATTCCCAGCACAGATATGACCATGATGTAAACTGGGACATAGGTGAAGGTCCAGTCGTCAGATGCAAGTGAGCAATCACTGGTGTTTGTTTTGTTTACATCTCCAGCCCACGAGGTCAAGTTAGAAGGGATGCTGCAGAAAAACAGAGAGAAATCTTCTGTGAAATTATCTGCAGTTTAAAGACCAAAGACTTACATCAGGCAGGTAAATTTAAATATTATATTGTGAAGTAAGAATAAGAATAAACAAACGATTTTACAGGATAGCCAGCAGGTCTAAAATGAAAATGAGCTCAAATTTTTTTTTTTGCACATTTTCTTTACAATTAGAAATACCTGCTGAGGCTGTTTGCATAAATGTTTTCATGGCTCCACTTGTTACGGACAATGTTTTCTGTTCATTCATGAAAGGGCACTTATTTTCTATTTCAGGTTACCTTCAGCTTTCTTAAACCATGAATGTATTTACAATCTTGTGATCAGTTGTTTTAATTGATAATGTCTTCTTCACTTCAAAGTCTTTGAATATTTGCACAAAACATATTGAGCCACACAGAGTCTGGAGTCAAATGAAATAAAACCTGCCCTTTGGCTTCAGATACCTTCAGAATACGGTCAGTCTGGTGTTTCTATGTGTTGCAGTGTTGCACTCTGCATGCAGGTCATAATGCACTTTACACATTGTCCACTTTGCAAAACAGTAAATATTACATTGTAGATGACTGTTGCTGAGTCTTTAGAGAAGAAATGAGAAGTTCAGTCAGAAATAACAGCATAGCTTGTACATACCTTGTGGTTAGAAGAGCCATTCTCCTGAAGAAAAAACAAACAGCACTTCCCTTCAAGTCTTCACTGCTTCTGTCCTCTGTGTGACTGTGGCTGGTGCTGAAGTAGGTAAACTGATATTAAACTGATGTCAGACGTCTTTAAACAACAGATGACTTGCTATATTCCCACCCCTTCTTCAGCATGTCCCTCCCATTCTCTCTGCTACTGGTAGCTGCATGTGATTCTCCAGATCTGGAGAGCTTATCTGTCCAAGTCACAACATTGAAGGAATCTACTTCAGTGCTTTAAACAAGTTAGGTAGGATTAGGAAAACTAAAAGGTTATTGGGTTTTACCTTAAACCCAGAAATAATCCAATGACCCATTCGTATTTGGTTCTGAATCAATGAGGACAATTATTTAAAGTATGTTTGAACTTTATCTGAACCACTTACTTGGACCATGTCTGGTTCAAACACCTAAAACATTCATTAAACAGCACAAAGAAGAGAGACAACAGGGTTAAATCTTGCAAGGAGACCAGCAGGGAGATGAATTTCTTTACATCTCTTTCCTGTTCTGAAATCCACTCTGCTGCTGCTGTACTTTTTATTATGTCAAAAAGGGAGGGCCTTAGTTTCATTGCAGAGCTTAAGGAAGGGGGAAACATACTTTAGTGTGGCCTTTGACATCATAAACTAGCAGTTTCAGGTATACAGAACAACCTTGACAATTGAGCATTCGTTGAACAGGAAAATGGCTGGGTGCAATTCATCACAGCCTCACCATAAACAAATTTATGGTGAGGCTGTTTCTTGCACCAGACCTTACTCTGTAACATAGGAGAGAGATATCAGTCCTCTGAAAAACACTCTGACGTCTGAATAAACTCAAACCTTAAAACCTTTTCAATAGTAATGAGTAAATACATGATAAATGCAATAAACACAAAAAAATGTAGAGAATAATAAAAAATAACTCTAACAGACCATCATCAAATTCATTATGTTATAAGGTTATATAATATGTTACAACAATAAATAGTTTTTATTTTATTTTATTTTACCTGTATTTAACCAGAAAAGTCCCATTGAGATAGCTAATCTCTTTTTTAAAGGAGTCTCGGCCAGAATAGGAGCACATTTCTCAACAATTCAGTATTTTACAGACATGTTCATAACAATTTCATAAGATAATTAAAAACATTTACAAACCATGGATTCAATTTCCAAACCTTTTAACAAGAATTTAAACTGGCCTATTGGAACCAGTTCCTTTAAGTTCCGTTTTTTTATTTTATTTTTTATTGTTCAATGTTGTGGGGGCAGAATTAAAATTTTTGCATTGAAAGAAAAACAGAGCCTAATTCTGAAATAAAAGCCAATTTTCAGCCTTAGTTTCCTAACCAAATTTTAAACATCTTCTTTGAAACTAAGATTTTCATCAATTAAAATACCTAGATATTTAAAATATTTAACTCTTTCGATTTCTGCGCCATAAAAAGTGACAATTGGAGGATTTATCTGCAGATTGGTCTTTGTTCTTGAGAATAACATAAACTTGCTCTTCTTTGCATTTAGAGTAAGATCTAGTTGTAGAAAGATGTTCTGGACTATGTTAAAAGCATTTTGTAATGTAGAGACACTGGCAATAACAGTTTTTGTAAAGCTGTAGATAACCATATCATCAGCATAAAAATGACCAACAAGATCCTGGTCAACATTGTTCACATAGTGATGGTAAATAAGAGGTAAATAAGAGTTGCCCCAAAACAGAGTCTTGGGGCACTCCTTTAATTAATGAGAGAATTATGGGATATTATCTGATTTAACACATTGGGACCTGCCAGTGAGATAATTAAAGATCAATCCAACTGCCTTTTTAGATAATCCAATATTGATCAGTCTCTATTTCAGTGTAATGTGGTTTGCAGAGTCAAAGGCTTTTGACAAATCAATGAAAAGTACAATGTTGATTATTGTCAAGAGCTGTCGAGATATTGTTGGACACCTTCAGTGTTGCTGTCATCATACTATCACCTTTCCTAAAGTATAATTTTTTTATGGAAATTGTTTGTTGTTCTCAATCTCAGGATTTGCTGTAGTGTCATGAATAGTAAAAATGAAAAAAATATTATTAAAACAATAAAGTTATAGTTTTGTAATGTTTTCAATAAAAGTCATGAAACAGTCCTAGCCTTAGAAATGAGCCCAAAATTAGACTGACTCAATTGTGTTGCTGTTTTACTGTAATGTACTTTGTTCAGATTGTTGTCTGATCTAATGCACCGTCAGAGCCGAATCTGGACCCGCGTCCAGACTTTGAGAAAGGCCGATATGCAACAACAACCGATAAACTGACAACCCCTGAAGCAACGGCTGAGAACTATCAGATCATCCTCTGGGCTCAACAGAACCGTCCTGCATCTAAATTAGTGCTACACAATAAACGGGGAGTTCTGAGTGCAGGAGGGAGCGTTTATGCACAACAGAAAAAAACAGTGCGTTGAGTCAACATAAAGACTAATGCAAAGAATGAATACAGTCAATAACATTTAACCAGAATAGTAGATCTACACAATGCATTAAGTGATAATGCAATGTACTCAGTGTTGGTGCTTCAGACTGTTGATAGTCTGTGTACTGATTCTTGTCAAAGTTCCTGTAAAGATCTTCCTGCTCAGTTTATCTTTTATACTAAAAAGCCACAAGAAATAAACCAAAAGGATGTCAAGTTCTGTTAGTTTGCTGAAGCAGAACGGGTTCAGGTAAAAAGAAAACCGATGCAGACTGTTGTCTGCGTCATACCAGTTCGAACCGGATTCCCATTACAAAGCAAACAGTGCTGTAATAAAATGCATGAACCTTAGGTGTGAAAGCAGGAAAAGTGGTGTGTGAGCAGAGCCTTGAGTCACCTCTGTTTTCACCGATCACTTGACACATCATAAAACGGGTCAAGTGACTTCCCCACAACAAGTAGGTCTATTAAACTCAATGTGTCAAAGTGACTGCAGACAGGTTTTGTTATTAAGATTCTCTAAATAACTAACTTGATACTGCTTCAATACAAGTGGAGAATTAGAAATGTCCTGTCAGAAGGCATGGATCTGTGTTCAACCCCGACTTGCAATCTGCTGAACATATTTAATGACATCAGTTGGTTAATGACAATTTTGAGGGAAGTAAAACGAAGACACCAGTGTCAATGTATCCCCATTTCTGAAAAACACTGCAGATTACAGTATTCATCATTATCCATTTTGGATGCTTTAATGTAGGTGGAGTAAACTGGTAATATCCTCCACACCATTTCCTCTCAAACTGATGGTGTAACAAGAAGAAAGCATGAAAATTAGCCAGAGCTCTGAGTCATCTTCCAGGGAACAAGACAAGATTGTTTTGACACATTTGTGTTTCGTATTGCTGGAAACTATCCTGAAAAGAAATAAAACAGTGAGATCAAGACAGAATTCATCATGGATTTTCTCTAACCCCAGCTAAATAATCAGGCTATTTTCCAAGTACCCCTGCAAAGATTCAGTTTAACCAACATGCAGAGAAACTGCACTCTTTCCATAAGCTCTTAATGGGTTCTGGCTGAATATCTGACCTCTGTTCCTATCAGAAACAGTTCTTCACACTGACTGGTTTGCTGGTGCCACACTGGCTTTTAAGCACAGCCTAAACCTTCAATTGGGTCTAGATCAGGGCCATACCAGGGTGCTAAAGTTAGTCTGTTTTGGTTTAATGTGTGTTTTGGATTATTTTTCTCTCGACCTGGTGGATTGACCAGTACCACTGGCTGCAAAGAGTCCCCAGACCATGATGCTGCCACCACCAATGCTTGCTAACATGTACAGTGTTCTTATGTTTGAAAGCCTTACCTTAACTTCTAATAACAAACATTTTGTTCTTGGGTCCACATAAAACTTTTCTCTAAAACAAATTTGGCTTGTGTCATGATCTGTGAGGTAAGGGCCGGACCGACCGGCAGATAGGTACTTGGAAGCAACATGGTGATTCCAAAAAGGTTTAATCTCAGACCCAAAGAGATGACAGTTTGTGTCAGTTGAGTGAAGCTTTAACCCAGTTTGGTACTACGTCCTGATGATGAACCCAGAGTCACGAGGATGAATCTTCCAGGAGTCAAACAGCACATTTCTGGAATGGCCCTGACCTTCTGAGACTATGGTTCCATCCAAATATCCTTAATAACAGAGATACTGTTCTGTAACCTTTCACAGGGTCAACAGTAAGAACTGTATCCTGGGGAGGAAAGGAGCTTCGGACTGCTCTGCCGATTTCAAACAGCCCTTAACTCTGACGTCATGACGTGACGAAGATGAACATGGATGATAAGAGTCAAATACGGGCCTACAGCCATTTCCGTTGATTTCCATGGCAAGGCATGTCTATTTATAAAACACTTTTCAGTAACAAGATGATTCTTAGATGATTCATGACGATTCATGAGGTGGGCTGTGCTTACATGTCATGTCACGCAAAGGACTGTGGGATACTTCAAGGCTCCTTAGCGCCGATGAGGGACATCGCGAGATTTCTAGGCTAAAGTAGCCAAGGTAATACGCTTACAGGCTCCTTTTCCAACCTCCTACCTCCTTCCTTACTGACTGCACTATCTGGACAGCACTTATGGCGACTGGTGACACATTTCTGCTTTGGCTAAAGAGTCTTTGCTCTATAGGGGTATTCAGATGGAGCCTTTGATTAAAAGTCAAGTCAATGCAAGGAAATGAGCTCTACCTTTTCTAATAAAGAAAATGGCTAAAACGGTTAGTTTTTATTAAAAAGACACATGGAATTATAGCTTTGGTATATGCACAAATGTTTTGGAATTTTCAACTACTCTTGAAATTACTTTTACAAGAAGCTTTTAAGGAGCTAACACATTAAAGGTGCATAGCCAGGTTATTTGACTTATTTATTATTTATACGTTAGTAGCTCACTCTGGTTGCATACAAAGTTTTTATGAAAGATTGTCATGTCCTGCTGGCATATTAGTTATTATTTTTGGCATTTAATGCTTTGTTTCTGCTCAATTTGTCAGTAAATAAAGCCTTTCGTGTTTATTTTTAATAACGGGCAGTACGTACTGTCCATGCGCAGCAGGGGATAAAACAAGGAAGCGGCCAACGACTATCATCACACCGAGCTGCTGCTTTACTGCGAGGCATTGGAGAGGATCAGGCTCGGTCCGGCCTTATTTACAATTGATTTATTATGTAAGCAAACCGGTATTATGACAGTTCCACTGTCATAGTTGAGTTCTGACTTAGTTTATGTTCTGTTTTGGGTTCTGTCTTAGGTTGTTTTCTGTCATGCTTTGGGGTTTGTTTTGGTTCTGTTTTGCACTTCTCCTTAGTTTATCTGTTCACCTGTCAGCATCGGTCAGCTCACTTCACCTCTGTCACCAGTCACTAAACCAATTAGACCTGTTCACATTCCAGCCATCAGTCACCAACCAATCAGTTCGCTTCATCCCTGGCCACCACCCTTCCTCTGATCAGTGTCACCTGCCACCTGTAATTAGTCTTCACTCCGATTCCCCTGTCCACTGCTCTATTTATACGTGCTTCATTCCTCCGTTCTCTGCCAGATCATTATAAGCTGTTCGGTGAGTTCTATCCAGCGTTTCACTTTCCTGACTGACCTGTTGCTTTAGATACGAATTACCTCTTATGATTGTGAGCCAGCCTGATCCCTGAACCTGTTTATCCTGCCTGCTAAACTGTGTTCCGGACCTTGCCTGTTTAGGATTATCTGAGCTTGCCTGATCCCTGCCTGTTTGCCTGTGTACCATTTCTGGACTGTTTCTGACCATGGAGCCTTCCAGTCCTCTTCCAGCCTATCAGCCTGTTTGTGGACCTTGATCGGTTTCCTGACTCCGGCTCTGGCTGTTCTGCCTCTCTGTCTGCCTGGTTTTGGAACAAGGACTGTTATTGACTACGAGCTCCGTCTTGTCCCGCTCATTGTATGTATCACCGTCTGCCTGTCTTCCCGGTTCCTGCCCACTACCTTTGGTAAAAATAAACCTTCTCAAACATACTGACTTGTCTGGTTGAATACTGGGTCCTCCAATCGTGACATGCTACGATACTGCCAGTGGATGGCGCCATGTCTGTTTATATCTGCTAAGCACATCCGGCACTGGGGCTATTTATCCACAAAAAAGACCATCAAAACATTATCAGCATGGAGGCTTGGTGTCTATAACCTTATTTTATCATGATCAAAAAAAATGTTATAAGCATGTCACATGGTTATTTACCTTTTAAGAAAAAGTTTTAAACATTTTCTCCACAAATTAATAATTTGAACCACAAAGGAAACCAATTATGAGCACAATAATTAGCTATTGTTGCTCATGCAATTTAATGTAGACATTAGAGGTCTGGAAACGTCCAAGCAGTTACACATGAATCCCAGTGAGAGCTCATATCAGTTGCTTAACCTAACTGTCTATTGAATGTTTCAATACATCCAGTATGCGCTGATCAATCCTGCTTCAGAATATCTCAACAACATTTTCATTCACTAGTACCTGAAACTGTTGGAAATCTAGAAGTTCAGCTTGTTTATGCTTGCTGTAGAAAAATATATTTGGGTTTAACATCGAAAATAAAAGTGAGAATAGAGGCACATATTTTTGGTTTCTCTTTGAACCTCGATGTGTTGAATAATGCTGATGGTGGTGTTTGAAACCAGACACAAAATGTTCATGCAAGCAACTACTGAAGAACAGTTAGGAGTAAATATCTGTCAGTCAGATATTTTCCTACGTCTGCCTGCCGGAGTTCCTTTCGTCGACGCCTACCTGCCCGCCTGCAAGTAATCTCTCTGCTGTTCTGCTGGTTCTGCTGCTACTCCAGCACTCCAAGAACTCTCTCTGCCGTGTTGCTGGCTATTCCTGGCTCCCAGCGTATGTCTGACTCCACAGCACAGCACCTGCAGGTCTCTCTCTCTCCAGTCCTCCAGCATCTGCAGTCCTCCAGCTCCTGCCATCTACATCCTTCTGCTCCTGCTCAGTCAAGACTCTGGTTCTCTTACTCCACTACTCATCCTCTCTTCAATAAAACTCTTAAAAACTAAGCTCAGTGTGTGGCTGAATTTGGGCTCATCAGAACAGATTCTGACTTTTCTGAATATTATTTTTCACTCTTTTACTTTTTTGTTTCTTTCATAGTTTTTCTGAGAAGCAATTTTCTTCGGTCTTGCTTTTATTTTTAACCTTTGGGACCATTTTATCTACATTTATTCCACAAGAAGACCAAAAAAAAGTATCTGCTACAGGTAAGATATTATTTGCTTGCAACCTAAAACTGGACTGCTGTGGAAACATTTTCCCGCCTAATAAGTTTTGTTTCTGCTGTTTTCCAAACATATATGCTGTTGATTATCCAAAAATATATCAATGACATCTATCAGTCTGGAAATGGTTATAAAGCCACTTCTAAAGCTTTGATTCTCCAGAGAACCACAGTGACAACCATGATCCACACATGGAGAAAACATGGAACAGTGGAGAACCTTCCCAGGAGAAGATGAGTTACCAAAATTACTCCAAGAGCATATGGACGACTCATCCAGGAGGTCACAACTAAAGCTGGAGAACATCTAAAGCAGTTTGGGAGAAATATTTTATGGACTGACTGCAGAGTTTAGTTACATTTGGTTTAAATTTGACATAACATCTCGAAAAAGAACATCATTCAGTCCGACATATGTCTGGGGCTGGTTCTCTTCACTGGACGACTTGCTGTGACCGATAGAACCATGAATTCTCTTTTCTGCCAGAAAATCTTTGAGGAAATTAAATTCATTCATGACACTCCATGACATTAAAGGAGCAATAGGCAAAATTTCACCATGATGTGGGGCTTCTGAACTGTCAGTAGACCAAAACAACCAAAACAAACTTTTGCTCTCCCCTTCTCACTTGTTCTGCATATTTTCAAAGGATAAAAACATCAAATCAGCATCACCTTTCAGAGGAACATGTCTAGTGAAGCAGTTAGTAACTCATTACTTAATAATGCTGTTAGCAAGAGAACGTTTTGATCTTGTTCTTCCTACTGCGCTACACTTGAATGGCAGCTGTTCACATGGACGTATGAGCCGTCACAGCCAGCCCGGGTCAAAATTAAGAGACTGGAGGAGAACACAGAGAGATGGTGTGTGACGGCATATCATATTCCATCTAAAAATTGACCTTTAATTCTTCAGATCACATCACTATTTTTAGTTCCACCTAAAATAATAAAATTCCATTTATTGCTCCTTTAAGCTGAAGCACATTGGGGTTATGTTGCAGGAAAATGTTGCAATGCACAGCAGGAGGGCCACATCTGGATAGTTGAAAAAGTGTAATGAAGCTTTTTGGGATATAAAACATTTAAGTGTGATGAATAATGAAAAAGGAAGAAATCTAAAGGGACAAATAATTTCCCCCGTATCCCATCGAAGAATGGCTGTAAATGTCTTCAGAGACCCCTGGTGGAGCACACTATGCATGTTTATTATTCCATTATTTATCTGTGCTGCACTTTACTTGCAACAAATCAATACAAAGTACAAAAGACTCATGTCGGGTTTGCTAAATAATTTATTTCTCAAGAGGATTAAAATGATCAACCATTGTTAATGTTCTAACCTTCCATGCAGTCAAAAAAACTAAATGTGCTCACACCTTGAGGAAAAACATCAAACTGCAATATTTTTGTTCAGTTTTGTAATGATTTGATAAGCTGGAATAAATCAGTTTACCTTTTTTTATTATGCCTCTACCACTCTCTGTGAGCTTCATTATGTTGGCCACTAAACTCTGGGATGAAGAGCATAAATATTAACCTGACCCTAGCCAGATGAATATCGCTCCGCCTAGCTTCACTCACATCCATCTGGGACATCTCCCATAGAGTGATTTCTCCAACCAATTTTATTGTCCAGCCAATCAGGACGCAGGGCTGGAGTTTCATAGATGTGACGTAGTGGAGAAGCGACCGTGAGACTGTTTTGATTCAGACAATGGCGGCTCGTCGAGGAAGCAAGCGTTAACATTGATGCTACTATTTCTTCCATGTTGTCCAATCTACCTAATATTGTTTCATTAAAAGAACATCAGAGAACGGCTCTGAAGGCTTTTGTTGGTGGAAACCATGTTTTCGCCCTTCTCCCGACCGGATTTAGCAAGTTTTGTTTTCCGGGGCGCGCCCGTGGCGGAGCGGTTAGCGGTTAGCGGTTAGCGCGAACCATATTAGGAGGCCTTTAGTCCTCGACGTGCGGCGCTTTGCTGCCTGTCTTCCCCCCTCTTCCTGTCAGCTCACTGTCAATAAAACGCGTGCCACTAGAGCCGCAAACACATAAAAAAAGAGAAAGTTTTGTTTTTTCCTGCGTCGCTCTCACAGCGTTACGGGTTAGCTTCGGTGTGAGTGGTTTAAATAGCACGTCGATAAAGATGACAGACAAGTCGCTTATCCAATCATATGCAAGAATTTTTGATAAGGCCCAGCCTTCAAAAAAGGCAATTCCTATGGAGATGTCCCAGATGGATGTGAGTGGAGCTAGGCGGAGCGACATACATCTGGCTAGAGTCAGGTTACATAAATGTACCACTACTGAAAAATAATTCTCCACATAACATTTGCAACCAAGCACAGCATAATACAGCCCCAGTGCTGATTTATCGCTCTCTTAACTTTGCGACCTAACAAGAACTTAAATATGTCTCCATCAGAAGGTGGAAGGTGGAATGAACACAAAAGACCATTTTGTCCTTAGATGTTCACCTCTGAACCATTGCAAGCTATAAAACCAAAAATATAAAGCAAACAGCTACATAAAGCATGTTCACAGTTCAGGAAACAAATGTCTTTGAGTCTGTGAGCATGAAAAATGAGGCTGTATCCATTATTTCCCCAAAGTACAGAATAATAAATCATCTCACAAAGCTAGCTCATCGGGTAACAGCATAATTATTGGGTTAAGTGTTTCAGCAGCTGTGCCATCCTCCCTTTGGCTTCCATATGCAGGACAGGATGTCATTAGTGTCCTATTTGATCTTTAGGGCTGAAAATCACCACAGGCCTTATTTGCTCTGTTCTGTTGACATACGTGGACACCACAGAACGCTGGAACGTAGTCATGTCTGAGCCTCTGCGCTGGTGTCTAGCCCTTCTGTAGATGGCACAGACCTTCCGTCTAAAGTACTGTCCAGAGAAGACGTACAGCAGAGGGTTCAGCATGCTGTTGAGAAAGGCCAGATACACAGAAACCTGTCCGCCTATGTTGAGAGCGTGAGACCAGAGCGCTACGTCCAACACTTCCAAATCACAGAGAGTGTCGAGGAAGGTGAAAACCTGGAAGGGGCCCCAGCACAGTAAAAATAGCAGGGTGACAGCGTAGACAAGCACCGTAGCCTTTGCATCGTTGAAGTCATGAAAAGCTGCATTTTCCATCCTTCGAGCCAAAGCATTAATTATGTTCCAGCTGCTGAAAACAATGAAGAGGAGAGGAAGCACGAAGCCAAACACGTTCATCAGAATCTGATGGGCAAGCTTCCAAGAACTTTCATGGGTGTAATCTAAAACACAAGAAGTTGTATTGTATTCCTCAATGAACTTGACCTTTCTGTGAATTATGGTGGGCAGACTGAGAAACAGACCCAACAGCCACAGAATGAAACACATAATCTTAGCATACAGCGTCCGTCGTAACCACCTGGCCTTCATGGTCTTCACCAGGGCTAGGTACCGATCAATGCTGATCATGACCAGGCTGTAGATGCTGGTGTAGAAGTTGATGACTATATTGGAGTTGATAAGCTTGCATAAAGCATCTCCATATGACCAGTTGAACCCGTCCAGGATGTACAGCGCCCAGAAGGGGAGGCCGCACAGGAGGAGGAAGTCTGCCAGAGCCAGGTTGCTCAGATATATCTCTGCTACAGTCAGTCGGTCCTTGTGGGCCACAAACACCGCAAGGACAAAGCTGTTGAGGAGCAGTCCTAAGAGTGACAGGGCGAAGATGTAAGGGGGAATGATGGTGTGGATCAGCTGCCATTCTGTGGAGTCTGGAGACTCTGATGGTCCAAACGGGAGAAACGAGCTTTCTTCAGACCCCACTGAGGCTGTAGTTGAAGGCACGATCTGCTCCATGAGCTGGAAAACAAAGTAATTAATCATAACTTATCGACAAAATGATACTGGTTTGTTAAAATTAGCTGTCTGCCTCTCTCTCTCTCTCTCTCTCTCTCTCTCTCTCTCTATATATATATATATATATATATATATATATATATATATATATATATATACTGGGTTAGGGGCACGTAGTCCCAGCACCAGCTCCTTGTCCATCAGAGACACACAGGACAGTCATGTACACGAACGCACTCTAACTCCTGGCCACAATTCCGGTTCACGGCCTCTTTGTTGATAAAATGGCAACAGTACTGACTGGATAACTGTGCAGCCAGCCAGAAAGTAAATTCACCTTTTATTGACACAACGTGACTAAAACGTTTTGAAAAACCCAACCCTTATCATGAGTAGGTTTATTCTGTGATTTTTTGTTAAATAATTGAGTATATCTAGCAAAAACACTATCAGTGCAATTATTGGCACCCTTGTTGCCAACAACTTTTACAATGGTATTCAGCCAATGAGAACACTGCAAAAAGGGAAGTAAAAGCAAGTCAGATTTTCTTGACCATTCCTATTTTTACAATCTTTCTAGATGCGAGGTGTCCAACTCCAGTCTGCAGGAGCCGGAGCCCTGCAGATTTAAGATGTCTCGTTGCTCCAGGTGTGCATATTCAGAGCAACATCTAAGACAGGACCCCCAACCTTCAGGACTGACTTTGGATCCCCTGTTCCAGAGAGTTCAAAGACTTTGGTTCTCACTATTGCTCTCTTCTCTTTAGCTCAGCTCAGCTTGTGTAGGATTTAAATGTGGGGACAGAAATGTCCCTGGAAGAAGGTGGATTATTTGGCTGATGAAACATTGTTATGTTAATTTATCCATATCTTTGAAATCTCAACCTTTCAGCTTTGGGGCAAAGGCCAACAAATTTTTATCAGAAACATCCTGGTATTTCAAGGCGTTTTTGGGCTTCATCCTCTATTCTACTTCCTTCCATCTTTTGTTTCTAGCTAAGCTTCTAGCTATTTGTTGACTATAGTAGAGTACCACTTAAAGCCCCAGTAGATTTGTAAAAACTCCACATTTTTACGTTTTCCATGGCAGCGCAGGAAAGGTATATTTTAAGCCATCACTCCGAAACAATGAACTTGCACAGCATCCAATTGCTGGTGACCACAAGATGCCACTATTTGCTTTGTTCTCTACTGGTGAAATTTATTTAAACTTCCTTATCCTCCTCATAGCTTTGTGGCCAGAGATGAAATGAAACCATGCCAAAATTATCCTCGAGGGAAATAGAACGTCACAAATTACTAGAAATTCTAAATCCGATCAACTGAAAAAACGTTTGAACTATATTATTTTCTCTCCCTAAATAAAAGTAAACTGAGACAAAAGCGTGGATATTTTTATTATTGTGAGATTATGCTGCTCAGTGAAACAGGAATTTAATGTATGTGTTTTTACACAATAACTATAACGGGTCCCATCAAATTTGTTAGGTCGTGTAGAAATATTTTTTAACGGACATACAGCTTATCAAACACTAAGGAAATGTATGAAAAATTCTGAATTTGAAGCCAAAATTATATATATATTATTCTGACGCTCTGCGACAGACTGGCGACCTGCCCATTGAACACTGGAGATAGGAACCAGCACACCTCGCGACCCCATGAGGGATAAGCGAGTCAGAAAATGGATGGATGGATGGGATGGATATTATTCTGACATTAGGGAAATAGAAAACAATATTCCTATCTGACCTAAAACTGGAAAGCGTATTCTGACCTGATGTCAGACGACAATAGTCCGATTTTCATGCCTTCTTTCACAGTAGAAATGCTTTCAGTTCGGTTATCTAATAATTTGTTCCCTGACTGACTCAACCAAAGATTGCCAGTAGATGTTGTTTACTATCTGTGTCTATTTAATACTTGAACAACAAAAAAGAGGAGCTAAGATTTCTTACCTTCAGCTCCAGGAGAACGCTCTTTGTTTTTTCAGCAGGAAGATGAATAAATCTCCATATGGAACAGGTCTCTGCTATGTACACCAGGAGTACACAGTAATGAAGAAAGCAGATCTGCTGCAAGCAGTGTTGTATATAGCTGAATTCTTCCACACTCTTGGCCGAGGCGTTTAATACATCAAGTTGTTTGGAAAACAGTCAAAGTTTTGTGTGAGCTCATGGAGAAAGTAAGCTTCAGCTGCAGAGCGCAACACGTGCTGGAGACACATGCAGTGTGTGAGGAATTCACCACAGAAAAGTAAGAAAATGTTTGCCCCAACAGATTTATTTGTTTTCGTTCTTTCGTCACAGTTAAATGTTGTAAACCATCAAACATCAAATAGACTGAATATATACTAAAATCAGTTTTGGGTAGCTGAAAAAGTTATGCCCCCAAAAATCTAATAACTTGTTGTTTCAGCCTTGGCAGCAATAGCTGCTGTCTGCAATTTGCGGTGACAGGAAATTAGTCTTTTACATCACTGTGGAGGAATTTGAACCCACTTCTTTTGCATCAGAGGATATTCCACCAGGAAATTCCCTATTTAATGTCACATTATGGCTTCTTCATCAGACCAAAGTTTAGGCTATGGCTTGACTGCTCCAAATATTTCTTTATTGACATATGGAGGTAGATTTTCTGGGGTGTTTTGATTACTTTTCTACTTCATGAGCTAAACTAGCTTGAGCTTGAGGTTCAAACCGATGATCTGATCTCCTTGTAGGCTTTTTGCTAGTGAGCAAAATTCATGGTTTCCATTAGTTATGGCAAGTCGTCCAGGTCCTTTTTTTATGTGTCCTGTCTGGCAGCGTAGCATTAGGCATTGTTGTCTTAATGCCAAAGAGAGCCCAACAGATTTACTTTCACAAGGCCGAGGCAGAGGCCAGGGGAAGGAGAGGGGGAAGTCCACACCCATCCTGACATAAAGAATCCAGGTACACAGTCACACGTTCCCACCCTAGTGACCCACATGCGAACACTCTTACCCACAAAAAATGGGACGCAGTACACACAATCGCACTCACCACACACGTCTTATACTCCCAGGTCCAGGTGCTGGTACCCTGAAGGGGTATCCCGGGTAGGTGAACCCCATTATCAGGGTGGGGGTGGGGGGTGGGGGGGGGGGGGGGGTACTGGTTGCGTGGGAGCTGATGTGATCATTTACACTGTCTCTCAGAGGCTGTCTGATGTCCATTTGGACATTGTTTTTTGCTACTCTGGGTGTTATGTATAAAATAATGCACATTTCACAATTTTCTAACTTTGTTTTTTAAATCAGCTGCTGTATTTTCCATTGTTAAATGGAATGTTGTATTTCTTATCTGATTATCATCAGTCTCTCACATACTTACATACACTTGCACACGCCTCAGCTACCTTGAGATGTTGCTGTACAATTATGCATATTTTCTCTCATTGATGTGTATATTGGCGACTGTCTTTCCCCTGTTTAACTTGAATATTTAATTTTTTTACCTGAATATGCCACAATAATTACTGTTGTATTTTTTACTTTTATTTTATCTTGATAACTTAATTCTCTGTTGTGTTAGAACCAACTTTAGATTAGATTAGCTGTTTTTTCATTGCTGATTTAGTGTGGGAATTTTGCCACCATCACGCCTGAATTTTTTCACCTGAGGAGTTTCTGATTTTATCTTACTACAGTTTGTTTTATGATACTAAACTTATAAGCATGAGAAAAAGGGACAAACATAATATATCTGTAAGGGGATAAATACCTTTTCTCTGCACTGCATAAAGAAAATACCAGAGAGGAAAATAAATATGTCTTCTTATTTTTCAACAACATTTCTGTACCACTATTAGCATAAAGGCTATTTTACATTTGCAGTCTCTAGACAGCTAAAACAATTAGTTTACACTAAAGTGTAATTAAAGAGTAAAAGCAACACTATAATTTACCAAATTTTAGTAAATTGTAAGTATCAACGCATCTAATCTAATCTGACTTGAGTGCAAACCATTTTGATACGGCTTTGGTTCTGGAGTTGATATGTATGTACAAACTGATCCTCTAATCTTTAGGATTTTCTCAGTAAAGAAGTTAGCAAATTCATTGCAGGCCCTGATGGAGTGGAGTTCAGAAGCCACGGACACAGGAGGGTTTGTTAACCTGTCGACTGTGGAAAATAAGACACGAGCATTATTACTGTTTTTCTTGATGATCTCTGAGAAGAAAGATTCTCTTGCATTTTTCAATTGTAAGTTATATCTGTAAAGTCTCTCTTTATAGATGTCATAGTGAACCTGGAGTCTATTCTTTCTCCACCTGCGTTCAGCTTTCCGACATTCCCTTTTTTCACCTCTAACTGCTGGAGCATTTCTCCAAGGAGATTTTTTCTTCCTGGAAAGAACTTTCACTTTAACTGGAGCAATGCAGTCAATGATGTCGGAGACTTTGGACTGAAAGTTATCTACTAGCTCATCTACTGAGTTGCAGCCCAAGATTGATGTAGCAGAGTAAGCTTGAATAAAATTTTCCGTGGCATTGTCCTTAAAGGTGTGTTTTCTTACGATGTCCCTTTGGCTAAATGTATCACTGGAAATTATACATTCAAAAGTAACAGAAAAGCAATCAGATAGGGCAACATCAGTTACATTGACCTGTGAAATCTTTAGACCTTTAGTGATGATCAAGTCTAAAATATGTCCCTGTTTGTGTGTTGGCTGTTTAACATGTTGAGTTAAACCAAAGTTTCTAAGTGTGTCACACAGTTCTTTTGCACTTCTGTCTTCAGGGTTGTCAACGTGAAAGTTGAAGTCTCCCACAATAATTAAACAGTCATAATCAACGCATATCACAGACAGCAGGTCACTAAAATCATTAAAAAAGTTTGATGTGGACTTAGGAGGCCTGTAAACATTCAGAAACATAGTTCGTACCGGGCTCTTTACCTGGAGAGCCAAATGTTCAAAAGAGTCGAATTTTCCCAAAAACACCTTTTACACTTTAGTGATTCATTAAACAATGTTGCCACTCCTCCACCTTTCCTTTGTTGTCTGCTCTCACAAAGAAAATTGTAGTTTGGAGGAGTTGACTCTAATAGAATAACTGCTTCGTTAGATTCATGTAACCATGTGTGATACATTAGACACCAGGGTATTGTTCAAAGGGCTACGAATCAACACCTTTGTGTTTTTCTTGTTACAGAAATGTTTAATCCCACTTACAGATCCATGCATAATATCAGGGTCCTTGGCCCTGCAGCTTGTTTTTTCTCTGGTAGCTTAGAGCGAAGATTGTTGACATACCTTTGAGGGTAGGACATACCTTTGAGGACATACCTTTGAGGGTAGGACATACCTTTGAGGGTAGGACATACCTTTGAGCACATACCTTTGAGGGTAGGACATACCTTTGAGGACATACCTTTGAGGGTAGGACTTGAACCCAGGACCTTCCTACTGTATGGCAACAGTGCTATCCTCTGACTAACAAACATTTCTGTCATTTCCCTAGAGTCGCTCTCTGCGGCGATCTGAATCGCCTTTAAACTTAAGGTGACCAGATTTCTGAAATCAAATCTGGGGACATTTCTTGCTCGTACATAAAAAGCAATACATCTCATCAAGATGACATTAGGAAACTGGGACAGTAATAGTTTCATTTATCATTTATCATTTATTTTTACATATTTATTAATATTTAAACAACAAAAATCAAGTGTAAAAGCCAGGAATGTGCCTCTCCACACTTTTAGTATATCCTAAGATTAATCAAATGAATAAATCGATAGTGTTATTAATAGAAAACTAGAACTGTGTCTCTGGGTTGGGGTAAAGTGGTGGGGGTGGGAGTGGAGGGGTCAAGGGTGGTTAGCAGGACTTTCTAATTTCGTGGGGCCCAAAGACCTCTGCCGCCTCCTAAGGGGAGAGTGACATGAGGGGGAAAAACGAAAAAGTAAACACAAACATTTAGCCAATGCCTGTGGCTGTCTGTGGAGACAGAGTTCCCCCACCTTTTCAAAAAAGTGTAACAATTACTTATTCTGTTCATGTCTACATACCTATGAGAAATAGGTTTTTCTGCATTAACATCAAAAACAAGTAGCGGTCAAGCCTGAAGGTAAAGGATGATACATGTTTCTTACTGGCCACATCAGGGGCCTGTGCATCTCTAAGTAGCAGATTAATTTCTCCCACTAACGAGCTATAAGCACAGCTCCACTTCTTCCTGAACTTCAGCAGCTCCTTTGTTTCCTGTCTTTCATTACTGGACAAGCTGATTAATCCAGGTGTGTCTGGCTGGTTACTACGGTCAGACACACCTGGATTAATCAGTCGGGGAATTAATTAACACACTTACCATAACACAGGGCAGCTCCCCATCGGTTGCCAACAGTTCTGACCATAGACATATATAAAGAGTAGACCCCGCATCGACCGCTCTCGCCTATAGGCGCGGACGAGATTTAGGGGCGCCATCTTGGGGCGGTCGAGAACTCAGCTCAGTGTAATGTGTTAACCAGGTGCAGAATCAATTTAAGTCAACTATACTTGCTGATTATCGAACTAATTTTCACGTTGTTTTTTTTCTGAAAACTTTAAAGCTATAGCTATTATAACAAATGGTTCAGTGCAGTTAAATGTTCTTAGTGTGGTTAAAAGTAATTGAATATTCTGACAGAATTTATGTATGCTGCAAAACACAGCCACTCATACACTTTAATAATTTTTTGTTATTACTATATACAAAAACATACATATATATACACACACACACATATATATATACATATATATATATATATATATATATATATATATATATATATATATATATATATATATATATATATATATATATATATATATATATATATGTATATATATATATATATATATATGTATATATATGTATATATATATGTATATATATATGTGTATATATATGTATATATATGTGTATACATATGTATATATATATATGTGCATATATATATATGTATATATATATGTGTATATATATGTATATATATATATGTGTATATATATGTATATATATATATATATGTGTATATATATGTATATATATATATATGTGTATATATATGTATATATATATATGTGTATATATATGTATACATATATATATGTGTATATATATGTATATATATATATATATGTGTATATATATGTATATATATATATATATATATATATATATATATATATATATATATATATGTATATGTATATATATATATATATATATATATATATATATATATATGTATATATATATATATATATATATATATATATATATATACATATATATACACATATATATATATATACATATATATACACATATATATATATATATATACATATATATACACATATATATATATATATACATATATACATACACATATATATATATGTATATATATACACTTATATTATGTCTATGGTTGTGACAACGAACTTCCACTTCTTCTTCTTCTGTTTTAAAAGTGGTGTGCTCTTCTTCTTCTTTGTGTTCTAACGGCAGCTGACATCCAAAAGGATCATTACCACTCATCTTGTTGTTCTCTGTTCCTCATCTTTATGTCAACAGCAATGAAACCAGCTACCGTAACAGCTGTTTCTGTGCGCAACATGCTCACGTGCTCTGTCTACCGTAATAACAGTCTACACGCAACATTTTCCCCCTCATTCTTAAAACGGTCAAATCGGGGACATTACAATGCTACAGTGCCAAAAAAAAACAACTAGCCTGATTGGATACAACAAGCACATGGAATGGCCCAGGAGTGGCTAACTCAAGACAAAGGCTGCCAGCTAAGCCAATGAATGAGCTTAAAAAAAAATCTGCGCAAAATCAAAAATAGATAGATAGAGTGACATGAGAGGACATGTGTTCAAATGTGAAGGAATCTCAGCTGATGGGTTCTCTTTGACACAGCTTGTGCCGTTTGAAGGAGCTGTGCCTTTCTCTGCACGGTGGGGGTTGGATCACAGGTACGCTTAGGTTGGTCTTGGGCCATGTTGCATGCTGGGAGCCGTAGTCCGATCGGCCATTGTCTTCAGGCTGATGTGCAGTGTTCCACATGGTTGACGTGAGCCCTGCAGGCTTTTTGATAAACTTTAAACAATGGCTTTCTTCTTGCCCCTCCCCCAAAAAGGCAGATTTGTAGATCGCAGAAATACTATGTAGTTGTCCTACAGACAGAATCTGCCACCTGAACTCTGGACCATGGATAATAAATCTGAATAATTATCTGCCAACCTGTTAGTTTGGGTAGACATGCATGTCTTGGTAGATTTGCAGATGGTGGACTGATCAGAGCTCTGTGAGATGTTCAAAGCTTGGGATATTGTTTTAGAACCTGACCCTCCTTTAAACTGAACCGGTACGTTCTCTGTGACCTGTCTGCTGGGTTCCTTGGGCTACATGATGCTGGTTGTTCTCTGATGTGTTCTGAAGAACCTGAGAACTAGCCACTGCAGTTGGATTAAGGGTAGAGTTCAGGTAAAGGTAGTACTAATGTGCACCACACCTTCAGTTATTTATTTTTATTAATAAATATGGAAACAACATATTTATTTCTACTTAAATGTTAAAACTTCTGTGTTGGTCTGTCACAATGAATCCTGACTTTCTGTGGTTATAACGTGGTTCTGTGGTTGAGTTCTTTTTGGAGACACTGTAGGTCAGTACTGCAGACAGTAACTGGAAATTCATTAAAGTCAGTCTGTAGCATTTTATCAGTAATCATTTATTTATGCACTGAGTGGAGTAGTTGTACAAGTTTAAATGGACATCTAAAGCTGCTTTCACCACAGCATCTTTACACAAACACTTCGTTCTGCCCATCTCCATAATTATACACAGGAAAAATGAGCAATTTGTTAGAGCCAAGGAAAGCAGCTAAGCAGCCGCCATTATTCTGCATGTCTGGCCTAAATCCTGACTTAATCTCCATGACTGATTTAACTTTTCCGAGAAGGGAATTCAGGCGGCCAACAGAGAGGAACACTTCAGGAAACCCAAGTAATTGTCGCTTTCCAAAACTCCAGCATCACTCATTCCTGCATCGCTCCTGTTTTTAATTACCTTAGCAACTAGGAACAGTAGGAAAAACAACTTGTGCTCAGAGTCACATTGTGACTCAGGTTTAAAGAGAGTTTAATAAAACAAGAACAATAGACAAGCCGGGAAAGACATGCACAGTGTTTGTTCAGACTAAATGGCCAAAGAAAACAAAACACAAAAGAAATTAATTCAACCAGTGAGAATATTGATTCACTTGCAGGGTTTGCTCAAGTGTCTGATGACAGTTTATGATAAGCGTCAGTGACCTGGCAGCTCACAGACAGATTCTAGGCTGAAGAGAATAAAGAGAGGCAACAATTACTCCCTGCAGACATGGAGGTGCAGGTAAGCTGCGTAGTCTAAGACAGTTTAAATGCATGCTTCAAAGAAGAATTCACATCCCTTGAACTTTTTCACCTTTTTCTCATGTTTCAAGTGCCGGGATCAGTCTGTTAGATCAGGAATTAAAGCCACACCAACACAAAGAAGTGCATTTTAAACACCCACACCATCCCCATCTCTCTCCAGCCAAGACTACAGCACCACCTTTCGCTGCAGTTGAGCTGCAAATCTTTTTTTTTATGTTGGGGGGGTGTATCTGTACGAGCTTTGGACATCAGGAACCTGGAGGTTTTGGCCATTCTTCTTAGCAAAACAGCTTAAGCTCAGATAGCATAAAGAACAAGAGTTCCTTCTGTGAACAAGAGTTTTCAAGTCTTCGAAAAGAAAAGAATGTAGGGTGATATGCAGTGTTAGTTTAAATAATTAATAATTTCTATTTAATTGTCTGTTTTATATTTTAAAAGTTGTGTTTTTAAATATTATGGTTTACTTATGGTTCTGTTGCTTTGCAAACATATTCACAAGCTCTGGCTGCATGTTCAGGCTGGTTCTCCTGCTGGAAGGTGAACCTCCATTCCAGACTCACGTCTCCTGCAGCCTCCAACAGGTTTTCTTCCAGGATGGTCCTGATTTAGCTCCATCTTTCTTGGCGGGGTCCAGGGTGGACCCCGCCTAGACGGATGGATGGATTTCCCTCCACTTTCCAATAGCTCACCAGCAAATAACAATCAAGTTCACACAGTTCAAAATCTCAGGGAACATTTCAGCTGATGCAGGATGTAAGCAGAGCCCCATCATTAAACTCAACCACCCAACAGGAAAGCTGGAGGCCTTAATGCTGGAGCCCCAACTAAGGCTCCATGCTGTCTGCCAACCTTTTACATACACTTTAAAAATATGGTCAGGACACTTCATGGCCACGTTCTGGAATATCCAGAACTCACTGAAGCCTTATAGCCTCTCTCAGACTTTAAGATCATCTGGCCAGAGTTTGCTGGTGATACCACAGACACATTTTAAAACTTGCAGAGATCGGGCTTTTCAGGCCGTGGCCCAGAGGCTCTGGGAGTCTGTCCCTGTTCTGCATGACCTCCACTGACTCTGTTAAGAAGCAGGTAAAGACATGTTTATAAAATCCAGCTTTTAACTATATTGTTATTTTTTTGTCTTTTTTGTTTTGATGTTATTGTGAAGCACTTTGTGATTGTAATGTCTGTGAAAGGTGCTATACCAACACATTTTGCTTACTCCTCTCTGCCCCCTCTGGTGTCTGTTTCACTGTCAAATAAAAGTCTCAAAGAACCTTTGAAAAAACACACAAGCCATGCCAATAAAAGGTCAAATGCCTGTGTTGCTTTAATGGTCTCGTAATTTGAATTATATATGTGAAGAGATAAACTGTAGAGGTGATAATGGTAGATTATCTATCCAAGCACAATACACATGCTGCTGTTAACGAGGGGAGCCGTAGCAACAGATAGGCACGCCCGGTCTGCCTCAAGTAGGCCATATATAAAAGTTATTGCATCCAGAAGCAGAATGTTACCTTGATACTGAAAAGAAATTATGATTAACTCTTTCCTGTTCTGGGACATCTACATTGTTATATGATAAACAGAAGGAAAACATTTCCTAATGTTTGCCCATTGTGGCTATAACGTTGATCTGGTCTATGTTTATGATGTAAAACTGTGGGAGAGGAGTCTTCATAGGAGCCACTGATGGAAATTGGAGATTTAATATTCCTAGATTCTCAGATGGTGGTGGCAGCATACATCCAAACCTGTGGGGTTTTGGCACCTGGGGTCAGTGGGGCCTGCCCCCCCCCCCCTTCAGATGTCACTGTGGAGCTCTATGCTCGCTTAAAATAGTCAATGGAACAGGATCGTTCTTTATAGAGTATTGCTTTCTAAAGAACGATCCTGTCATTTGTGACTATATATTTAAGTTTTTTGCCAGAATACTGGGAAGCTAAGTAGCTAAATCTTCTGGAGGCGCCTTGAAATTGAGGCCGTCCCGCCAATGTTTGTTTAAATAATGAACATCTGAAGTCACTATTGGCATACCCAACATGCTCTCAGTAGACAGCTGTGGGTCAGAACTACTACAGTCCAAAGCTCAGATTATCCAAATAAAACAAGGGAACTGCAAACATTACGTCTGTCTGATAGTGTGCAGTCATCTAGTGTTGGTTATTCTTTCTACCTACCAAGACAAAAGACAAAAAAACAAACTGGCAGGTGATCCTTTATTTGTGATTTCATTTTTAAATTACATTTAGAAAAAATTGCATTTGTTGTGAGTTGGTTTGTGCTATTTTATCTGGTTCATTTAAAATTGGTCACAGTCAGGTTGTATCCATCACAGAAGACTTAGTTGCTGCTAATGGGTGTTGAGTTTTTCTGCCACGCCTAATTTATCATGCCAGCGACACCACTGAGCGAATTGTTTGACCAAATGTTCAAATTATAATACCATTTTAATATCAGCGATTGAGGAAGGAAGCAACAGAAATGAAAGGAGTGAGATGAGGGAATGTAATGCTCAAACAGAGAACCCGATATTTAAGCCAGACACAACTGTTGTGCTTAAAAACTTAAAAAAGTATAAAACGAACAGGAATAATAATGTCCAGAGTATAGCATAGAACATTCTGTGCAGCGCACAGAGCACATTATATATTACTTATCTTCACAATCATAGATTCCTCTACTGACAATATCCCTATTTGTGCTGCTGTCTTTGGTGCATTGTCTGTCAAAGGATCTGTAGCTCAAACTAAATTAATTATGTCAATCTCACAGAACAAAAGCTAAACCCGTTTTCTAGTTGGCAAAGTTTAATAACTGGATTCAAATCCCTTAAAGACTGTGGACACAGAAACAAGTAAAATCTTTTCTCCAGAAGAATCATTTTGCCCTCTGCCTCTCTGTCAGTTGGAGTCACCACTCTGCACACTAATATCCAGTCTCAATAGAAGGCCTTTTAAGCTCTGAAATCAGAAAAACAAAAATCAGAAAATTATATATTTAAATTTTTCAGGCTGTCCTGAATATTTTAAAAAGCTGACAGGTTTGACAGGTTGAAATAGAGCCGTTCAAATCCATCAAGACCCATAGTATTCTCAATTAGCTAGCTGTACTTAAACTACAGCTAGCTGGCTAACACAATTAATTAACTAAAACTCGTTACGTGAAATATCACTGTTGACTTGTTTTTGTACAGAGCCACAAGCTAACAATTCACAATGCAACACATTTTCTGTAGTTTCATCAACTTACCGCAGAAAATGAATCCAAAACACAGAGAACTGAACTGTATTCAGTGCTGGTTCGGCGGTTGATTCAGAGCGTTATGTCACCTGCATGACTATGGCTACCAAAACGGCACCTATAAAACACGGGACAGGTTTGGGGGGGTTGTTGACGGATTATGACAAACCTTACTCCGTCAGAGACGCAAGGTTGCAGCACTCCTTGCCTGCTTTGATGCAACTTCCTTATGTAGGTCTAGGAAAGTAAAGCGTAGAGTACCATCTAGTATTCTCATATACAAATTAAAGGCTGCAGTCAAAACACGGGACAAAAACATTCAAATACAGGACATTTAAATCTGACTTAAAGTATGGGACGTCCATGTAAAATGGGACAGTTGACAACGCCATGCATGACCCACATGACCGCCGCAGTTCATTCTTTCTTAGAAGTCTATGGGAGTGTTGGCACTCTCTCTGCTGTAACCCTCTGGTACTACCTGCAGTGTCTTGCACAGGATTCTTCTTTCATTATGACTTCTTCACTTCCTTGTTCCTCCATGTTAGAAAGTGGCATACTTCTATGTTTCTTTAGAGCTAAGAAAGGCCATCACATATGGTTCTACGTAGATTATTTCCAGTTCACTGGGTTTGCCTCGGCCATAAGATGCCATCACATGAAGATAAGTTCTGGGTTTTATCCAGACCAGTGATGATCACATCCTCAGGGTTTAATCTGTACTGCTAAAGGTCCAACACTGTTTTGTGGGAAGATCCGGACTTTGTCCTTTTCAGCCTTGACTTCTTCCATCCAATTTGATATTTTTCTGCTACATTCATCAGTGCAACTTCTTCTGCTAAGAAATCTAGTGACTTTCATCATTACTAATAGTGACAGGCGATAAAGAACAAGGTTAGATTTGCGGGTCAGTACACAGTACAATCACTGATTGATAGTACACTTTAATTTGCACACTATATCAAACTGCTTGTAAATCGACTTAGAGTCAGGATGGGTTTGTTTTTTTAGTTTGGCTTCTTTGTCCTTTGAGGCCCGGAGGAGGCTTGTTGCAGCCACATTCATGCCAATGTTGGACTATGGAGATGTATTGTACTTGCACTCATCACCTCAGAGTCTGACAGCTCTGGATACTGTCTATCGTGGAGCTCTGAGGTTCATCTCTGGCCTCAAAGCTCGTACACATCACTGTGTACTTTATGTTCGTGTTGGCTGGCCCTCCTTGGCATCCCGCAGGCCTCAGCATCTGTACTCGTTTATAAATGTTTACTTGGTCAGCTTCCTTACTACTTACAAAAGTATATTTCTCAGAAATGTACTGGTTCCTATCGTCTTTGTTTATTGTCAGTTCCAAGGGTCCGATCTGAGCTGGGAAAGACAGGTTTTCAGTTTGCTGTTCCTTCTGCATGGAACCTTCTACAAAATGACTTAGAACTGAGGGAGCTGGTCTCTTTAGAATCTTTTAAAAGACTTTTAAATGACAGAGATACTGTCACATTAACATGTAGTTGTTTTAACCTTTTATTTTTAATTATATTGTACAATCTGTTGCTTTTGACGTTTGATACCTTGACTGGTTTGTAATTGTTTATTTTGTATGTGTGGATGAATTTTTGTAATTTATATGTAATCCTGCTGCCTGTTTTGGCAAGGACTCTCTTGCAAGAGAGATTTTTTAATCTAAATGAGACTTTTCCTGGTTAAATAATCGTTAAATCAAAAATAAAAAAAAACTTTGTACTGACCGGTTATCAAGAGTGCTTTTCCACACCAAAATACAACTTTAATGCCATATGAACAACTTCTAGCAAATTCTGTTCTTTTTTGTATAGGTGACAATGACATCACAAGAGGCAGAAGAATCTGGCTGACCAGCAGATCCGATTTTTGAGAGGTTTTGACATAGATTCTGAAGAATTTGAGTTGCAACATTTTCAACCTTTCATGTTTAAGCCAGTGTTTGTGTCTGATGTCCCCTGCAACACAACAGATTCTCACATGGATGAGAAACCTGAAGCAAACAGTTAGTTTTGACTTGAAAAAAAAATCTATTTTCCTGTAAACTATTTTCTGGTCCCATATTTTGATGACGCAGCAGTTCTGGAGGAGGGGTTTCTATAACAAGTTTAAAAATTATCATGGAAGATCTTTATCTGCCCAAGTCATCTTTACAAGCTGCTTCCATGTATTTTATTGATGTCAGATATCTCTGAAACGTCTCACATATGGGTCAGACATTTTGCTGCTACAATATCAAATATAAGAAAACACAGAAACAATGCAAAAAAAAGAAACAGACAAATACAACTGGAAGTACAGATCAGTTGCTTCATATCATATATGATGTCAGAAGGTATACAGCCTAAATTTATTTACATCCATCCATTTATTGTCCATATCTGCTTATGCGTGCAGGGTTTGCATATCTCCAGAGGTCATTGAATGGAGACCACCCTGGACAGGTCGCCAGACAAATTCACACCTGTGGGTGATTTAGAGAGACCAATTAACCTAACAACCACATTTGTGGATTGTGGGAGGAAGCTGGAGTGTCCAGAAAGAACCCATGCACGCACAAGGAGAACATGCAAATTCCATGCAGAAAGACGCCAGGGTGGGATTTGAACCCAGGACCTTCTTGCTGCAAGCAAGTGCTACCAACTTTACAACTTAAATATTTATTTAAATTGACATTTAAAAGGTATGTTTTTTTCAGTCAAGCAGATTGCCTCATGGCTGCAAAGTACTTCCTGGTAAGATCCTTGGTATGTGTCAAATATGCATCAACAGGCATTAACTACATGCAAGCACAACCTTGGTATTGAGACGATTTTGTTACAAGACATTGGGTTAACTGCTGACTGTTACAGTTGCATGTTTTGAAGAAATACATTACTTTCGAATGAGTTCAGCCTTTTATCCTCAGCACCAGATGTTGTTCTCATACAACCTGGAGGTTCATTCCAGAGGTAAACTTCAGATTTCTTAGTTGTAAACCCTTTTCTTCAACAGCTTCACAAACATGTATGGCTTTCAGTGTTTGGGATTTCACCGGTTTGATATTTATATGTTCTTTATCTTGGGGGTTCCAGCTGTTTAGTTTACCACTTCCATCACAGATACTCACAGTCACGCCATGTGTATACAACCAGAATAACATTTATTTGCTATTGATTCATGTTGAATCACATCCAGATGTGTCATAGGTAGCGTCTCAGTGCTATACTTGTAAGATAATAAAAAAAAAACAGGATCCAGGAGGGTTTTCCTTCTGTTGTGGATTAAATTATTTGCAACCAACAGACTGAGGTTGTTTTCCTTCTCCTTTCGGACTTGAGTGACTCACTTGAGTCACCAGGTAATGAAAAGCATCAGGTACAAAACAATGTTTGAAACAAGTGTTATCACACTATTATGCAGGTCTGACCAGGAAGGCATCCAAGTTTAAAAAGACACGAGGATGTCTGAACACAGATAGAAATCATTAAATATGGCCCTAAAACAGAAACATTAGGCTTGATTGCAGTTAAGTTTTAGCTTTACAGAAGAAAGGTGAAGATATGGCTGTAGAATTATAAAAGATCAGCAAACCTGATGTGAAAAGAGGCCAAACTCTGCAAATTCTGCAAATATTTTTTTTTTCATTTGATGTTCTTTGTCTGCATCAATTTTTATTTTCTCAACTATTTTCATCCCTGGCACGTGTGGTAAGACTTGCCTTCCTGTTTGCCATATTGTCTCCATTTGTAAGGTGGGCGCACCCTTGCCCACAGCCCACAATGAGTCAACGCTGCGCCGTTAGATGGTTTTGTGGACAGAAATGTAAATTGAGACGGTGGATGTCTGTGCTGACCACAAACCGGCATGTTTGTGTGTCGCCGCTGGAAAGCCTGAAGTAAATGCAGATAGAGTGAGTCAGAAACCCTTAGCAAGCAGTTGTGACTCTGGGGAGTCACTTTCCGTACCCACTAAACGCATTTAAAGATTTTTCCTTTATTTTAGGTTATAATGCATACTTTAATGCTTTTTTAATGCAGAGAGCAACTTCATTTAGCTTTTACTTATCAACACTAAAACTGTGTAGGAAAAGCATATTTACAGACATTTCCCAGAAACTGTTCACATCACACAACTATCACATATACAACTTCAGTATTTGCAACACATGAACCCATCTTCTTCACAACAACTTACTGAACAGTGACAAAAGCTTATGTTTTCTACTTTATACTTGTTGAATTAAAGATTAGGCTTTAATATGTAAAGTATCCAGCACGTTACTTTCAAACCAGATGCAGTTCATTCATGAGCATGGTGTATGATTTTAACATTACTGACATCTCTGTACAGTCATCTTCCTGTAAAGTCAGCAGTTCTCAGATGTTTTACACTAAAGTCTTGAGTGTGGAAGATAAATTTGAGCGGGTGGACTCAGTTGTAGTTGTTTTCTTGATGTTCCACTGCTTCATGACTTCCCAAACTTTTTTCCTGAAGTTCTTACCAACAATAACATAAAGGACTGGGTTCAGGACGCTGTTGAAGAAGCCCAGGTAGGTGAACACCTGGTTGCAGATATCTAAAGTGGTCGATAGGTCGCACCCTACCAGGACCTCGGCTCGCACCATGATATCCAAAATGGTGACGAGATGGAACGGCACCCAGCACATGAGGAAAGCTAGGAGGACCACCAGGACCAAGATGGTGGCCTTCTGCTCTGTGTTCGTCGCATTGACCCTCTCTATTGACTGCTTTTTCAAAGCCCGAATGATCCTCAAAGTGCAGAACAAGATGATTAAAAAAGGGACGATGAAGCTAAGAATGAGCAGCATCACATCATAGAGCATCTCCAGAGTGTAGCTTGGGTAGTCCAGGTAGCAGGCATGAACTCCATACTCAGGAAAATGTTTCACTTCCCTAAAGATGAATGTGGGAATGCTGAGCAACAGGCCAAAACCCCACGTCAGCAGGCAGCCTAGTTTAGCATATTTGGGCCTGCGCATTCTTCCATGCGACAAAGCATGCACCAGCGCCACGTATCGATCAATACCCACCAGAACGAGGAAATAGATGCTGCCGTAGACGTTTATTTTGATGCCCACATTCACAATTTTGCACATAAACAGTCCAAAGGGCCAATTGTAATTATTGGAAATGTTGATGGCCCAGAAAGGCAAACAGGACACGAGAACTAGATCCGCTGCAGCCAGGTTGCTCAGGTAGATCTCAGCGACTGTGCAGGGCTTCTTGTGGAGGCAGAAAACCATCAGGACGAAGAGGTTGAAGAAGATTCCCAGCACACTGATGATCAGAACATAAACTGGCCCAGTGAGGTGGATCCATGCCCAGGCCTCTGATTCAGGACAGATTGTGTCATTGATGCTTTTATGGTCTCCATACAATGCTGTGATATTGACGTTGGGGATGCTAGAAAGAACAATAATACAAAACACATAATGTTGTTGTCCATTTGCTTAGTGTTTAAAAGCTACTACAAGGCTCATCAGATCTCTGTCTGTGGTTAATATCAGATTAAAGTTATCAGTCCAGATAATATGCCAATAACACAATGAGACATTTCCACATTTTGTTACATTTTAACCACAAACTCCTTTGTACTTTAATGAGATTTTATTTGATAGATCAACACAAAGCGTGTAAATGTGAAGTGGAAGGAAAACAAAACATGATTTTCAAAATGTTTCCCACAAAAAAGGTATTTAGAAAATTTGTCTGACACCTAATCAAATCAGAAAATCTCTGTTCAACCCATCAGAGGAAACTCTCTCAACAGGAAAATGACGAGTCGTCATCTCTACAAATCTGGCCTTTATGCAAACAGAAGGCCATTGTTGAAAGACAACCATTTAAAGTTTGCTTCAAGTTATGGAGGAGACACAGCAAAGATATGGAAGAAGGTGATCTGGTCTGAGGAGACGACAGCACATCATCCTACATACCATCCCCATGATGAAACACGGTGGTGGCAGCATCATGGATGTGCAAAGCCAGATACATTCCCAAAGGCCTTCCAGCTGTAACTTTACCAAAAGCTGGTTCTAAAACATGTGAAGGGAGCTGAATACGCACTCACATCACATCACATTATCTTTTTCCTCCACTTCCCAGCTATGAACAACTTAGTGTTAATTTATCACATAAATTCACACAAAAAACACACCAAGGTTATTTGACAAAACATGAAAAAATTAAATTAGAAAACATTTTCTCAAAAATATATTAGGGTACTTTCGATATTTTCTGTCTTGGGTTTCTTAACTTCAGCCACAGTCTGGCTTTAATCTGAGTTTGTGCTGACATGGAGCCACAGCTTTAAAAACAAGCATTTTTTGATTATACGGTCCAGTCACAAGATGTGCAGTGGTGACTTTTTGGGAGGGCCTCTGCCCACTGTGGAAATATATATTACAGGGTCAATTCAAGGCTTTACAGAGTCTGCTGGGCTGCTGTTACGGCTGTGAGGTGAAATAACGCAGAGCGCAGACCGTTTCATTGTGTTAAATACAAGCAGAAACTCGTCCTGCTGCATGTAAACCTGGATAATTAAACTAATTACTGCTTCCTCTGCTGCACATAGAAATTAGAAACTATGTAAGTCGGATGCTGTGCATAATCCTTTTACCTGATTGTGAGTTATGAAGGAGAGTAATTAATTTGCAGTAATGAGCAGCAGGCTCTGCGTGCCTATCACGTCATCCTGCTTCTCTTCCAACTGTTTCATCTGATTCTAACATCAAAACGTCATTAAATAAAACTCATTTTTAACTGGAGTGTATTTTAAGAGCAAAGTACAAGATTTTATCCACAAGTTATTAACAAGTTATTACAATTTTTAAATATTTTGCAAGTAAAAGTATGAATATTTAAGTTAGAACATAAATTCATATAATAATAGACCCAGATTACAAAAATCCAAAAATCTGAAACTTTTATTTGAGTTTCATCTGGTTATCTTTAAATAATATTCTGTCTACAAGAGGTTTCAATAAATTTGGACACCAGTTCTTCTCCCACATGTTTAACAACCTGAAGATATTTTCCTGATCTCCTCACCCCTAAAAGAAATAAAATCTCAGACAAAATGTTTTAAAGTATTAAGATCGTGTACCTGGTAGCTGGTAGAGTCATTTCTCCTGAGTGTCCAGATGCTCCTCAGGCATATGTCCCACTCTGCTGTGTCTGTGTGTCTCGCTCGCTGTGAGTAAACGGCAATCAGTGTGATGTCAGCCAGCAAGGCAAACCGAGTTTATACTTCAACCCACGCGCTGTGTGACTGATGATTGGCTCACAGGTCTCTGCCTGTCCTCCTCACAGCAAAAGCTCCTCAGTTTCTAATCTTGCACGGTATGAATCCTGAAGAATGTTTCATGGCTGCTGTCATGTAAATAAAAGTAAAAAAAAAAAGAAGTTTTTTGTAATTCTAGGATCATTTGGTGACAGGTCATTTAGTGTTTATCTTTTCCACTCATCTACTCTCTACATGTTTCATCCTGCTCAGAGTCGTGGTGCTTATCTCCAGCAGGTAATGGGTGAGCGGTGGGGGTACAGTTAATCCATCACAGGGAAACGCTGAAACATACAGGACTAATAATCATGTATATATTTAAGGATGTCTCCAATGAAGCCAACATGCATGTTTTAGGTCTGTGGGAGGAGGCTGGGGGACCACGTGTGAGGCCAGGTGTGAACAGTGGTTCACCTTGTTGTAAAGTTAAAACAATAAAACCTTGACGAACAACAGGCCTGACGAGCTCATTTAAAATCCATAGTAGAAAAGGTGTGATTCCCAAGAACTACAGAACATGATATTCTTCTTTCCCACTTTTATTTTGTCAGATTTTTCCAACGACTTTAGCCCGAGATATTCAAGTCAATATTCATGTTTAGGTTAGGATTTTAACCCTTAACAAAGCAGTTTATTCACATAGCTCCACTTTTTTAATGAATATGTTCTTATAAAATACATTTCAAACAGTATTTGCCCTGAAATGGGCCAGTGGTGGGCAGCAACGTTGTCTTTAATGTCATCGTTGCATTGTTGAAACAGAACCTTACAGCTCGGGTTGGTGGACAAACATGGAAAATGAAATACAGAATTTAAATGATTTAGATCAAATGGTGTTTTAGAGTGGCCTAGTCAAAGTCCAGACAAACTTGTTGAATCTGAATTTGAGTTATGTTGCAGAGAAAAATAGGGAGCAATGTCAGTCCCTAAATGTGTAGTGTTGGTAAAGACATTCAGCGTGTTGTACATAAAGTGAGGTTGTATCAATACTTTTGCAAGGACCTTTAAGCTTTAGAAAGGTCTTTTTTAAACAATTTGCACTTGAATGTTTTACAGATAAAGAAACTTCCTGGTTATTTGTTGATGATTACACATCTTTTGATAACTAATCATGATCTCTCCACAGAACCTGGGACTAAAGCTGCATCTCAGATTCAACCTTCATCGTTTGGAGCGACAGAGAAACACTTTGGAAAGGTTGTCAGGTAAATGTATCCTCTCTCTCTGTTAATGAAACCAGCCAACGTTTGAAAGCTGCATCTGAACAAACCAAAGGCTCAGAGAACAAGGCCCTGTGGACCAAAGTAGAGAAAACACATCATACCTTCACAAACCCCCTATACTAACTCTTGAGCATGGTAGTGGAGGAATGGTAATTTGCGGCTGTTTTGCCATATAGGTTCCTTGGTTTGACATTAATATGGGATTATTTTTACTTTCAACATGTAATATTCATGAAAAAAAGTTCATTTACACATAAAGCATTATCTACTCCTGCTATTATTTACACGAAAAGATGCCTCTCATTCAGACATCTGCCATGACCAGAGCCATCAGCCAGGAGGCGTGTCACTAGATGGTTACCAACAATCATCGACTGTTTCTACCTTTAACCATAACCCTGTCCTGATGGCGGGTAAGTAGAGCTGGCAGCCACTACTCACTCCCTCCTGGCTGCCAGCTCTACTCCTCCCTCCTGTTCCATAGCCAACATGAGGCTCTCTTTGCTGCCTCACCCAATCTTTGCACCGCTTGTTTTCTCTCACTTCCTATCAACCCCACTGCTGTCAACACCTTCCAAGCTGGCTGAGCTGGGAAACCTTTACATCCAATCACCTCTGGGGACAACTATGTCTGCCAACCCTGCAGTCGTGCACCAGCTCTTTTTAAGGATCTGACTTCCTCATAACGTCCTCACAGCCCATGGCATCGTTAAATCGATCAGAGTGATCTTCCTTGCCCCAGTAGAGAACAGTACCACATTGGGTCTTAAAATAGTCGGAACGATATCCGTAAATTGAAGCCTTGTCTTTAAATTGACCCTAAGCTCCCATGATTGGCCTGTCTGCCGGAGGCCTACTGTGTTTTTTTGGGGTGCTGGTAGCTTTGTCCTTATTGAATGTTATTTGTGGAGGCTTGATGTTGTAAGGGCGTTTAATTAATCTTCCCTGCTCCAAGATGTCAGGGAGCACTGGCAGTACTTTGTCATGGCACAAACCTATACCTACCCTGAGACAAGGTAGTATTACATCCTGTCAAGACGTGTGCCATGGTTCCATTTTGCCCACAGATCTTACATGCTGGATAATCTCTTGTGCCCCATATATGCACAGATGTTGGAAGGAAAGATTCAAGTGTCCATAATTCAGCCCATGTATGTCACAGTTATATTTCCCATATTAGGATCTGAGATAGCAAGCATAGAGACAAACAGTCAATAAAGATCTTTTATTGTAAGGGAAGTGTGGATAGGATAATGGTGGGATGCAAGAACCGGTACAGGATGACCGGGAGGGCTCTGGTCACTGACTGTAAAGATAATGGACAGGGATGAACACCACCAGCGAGCCAGGAGGTCATAAAGTGGAGCAGAGGCGGACTTATGGGTTGATGGTTGAAAGAGCTCAGGAGGAAAATGACGGCTGGCAGCGGCCGTGGCTCGGTAGAAAACACACAATATTTAAATGAAACAAGCTAATTAGTCTGCAGAAAATGGATCAAAGGGATGTAAATCACTGTAGGTTAAAGACATAAAATCTTACACGTTCACCCAGTTTAAAAAGAAAAACAGGAAACAATGTCCTAATTTTTTGGGGTTGATCACTTTTGTTTTAATTAGCCAAGTTGAATAATTAGGTGCACCCAAGTCTGCTTTTTAGTAAAAGTCGCTGAATGTGTGTGGTCCTATTTACCACTAATCTAAATTAAAAGCGAAAACACAGCTGATAAAAGATGAATACTTTGTGTTGCACGTTACACTTTCTATTTTAAGATTTGAATTTATGTCTTTTTTGAAAGGCCTCACATCTGTGAAAATTGAACCCTAACACGTTTTTTTACTTGTATCTGTATGACTGCCTGAGCTGGTGAAATCAATTATATTTGATTTTTTTTATCATTTTTAAATTGTTCAGAAGGTCAGAAATGACCCCCAGGCTGCACTAAGGCAATACTTTAAACAAAAACCTTTTACTGCGATACCAGCAGCTAATGTTTTTGAGGACTGCCTCTGGCACCTTTAACATAAAAAATGACAATTTTTTAATTTTTCAATCTGTGTGAAACTGCAGAGAGAGCATCTGTGAACATCCAACTTTAAGTCTTGCAGCATTTTTTTTATTGGATTTACTCTGGATTTTAGGCCATTCTAACACATAAATCTACTGTGATCTAAAGCATCTCATTGTAGCGCTCTCTGGCTTCACTTTCACGGTGGTTGTCCTGTGGGAAGATGAACCTCCACCCTAGTCTCAGGTCTTATGGATCCTCTAATAGGTTTTTCTCCAGGATGGTCCTAGATTTAGCTCCATCTGTCTTCCCATCAACTTTTAGGAGTTGATATGAAGAAGATATCCTCATTTGAACAAAGCAACTTTTTCCAAATCCTCACTGCATTGTGACATGGCATCCCTCGAAAAGGACATTTTATGGCTTTTTCCACCCAGATTTGTGGAGACCAGAGCTACTAGTTGTCCTGTGGACAGATTCTCCCACCTGAGCTGTAGATCTGTGCAGCTGCTCCAGAGTTACAATGAGCCTCTCACCTGCTTCTAGAGTCCAGGTGGACGTCCATGTCTGCAGGTGGTCCATCCAGACGATGGATTGACCAGAACTCTGGAAGTGGCTTAAATCTAATCTTTCTACTCAGATTAAATTATACAGACATGGACTTCTGAAGGAATTGGTTCCACTGGATTTTATTCAGAGGTGTGTAAGTAAATAGGGTCAAATACATATGCATGCGACACATTTCATAATGTTGTTTCTAAAATTTTGAGAACCCAACTTTCCTCCCATTTCACAGTTGAACACTATTTTCTTTTGCTCTACCACATTAATTTCTAATAAAACACATTTAAGTTTGTGTACAACTGTTAAATATGAAAAAGCTAAATGTATATGAGAACTTTCCCATGTACTGTATGGGTCTACGTCACCAAGTGATGGTGGGGCTCCAAGCAACGTTGTTTGTCAGGCTGAAAAACACCAACACCAGGCATTTATTGGACAGCTGATAAAGTATCTTACAGTGAAACATTTGTTGGACAGAAAACCCACCAGCAGACACAGACACTTCTCGAGTTTAAAAGGAGGTTTATTTTAACAAGCTAAGTGTTCTGGTTTTCAGCAGGCCTTCTTGTAGACAGGAGTGGGCGGCGTGTACGTAAAAGAAAACTTATGACTGCAAAATTTTGGAGTGGAAGATGTTTTCCAGATGGTAACTGGAGCAAAAAACCAGAATAGCTCTCAGACACACAAGCACCAAACAAGGCTAGAGTAATGTCACCAAGCAAATGTCTGCCATCTCATCTGTGTTGCTGATCGATCTGGGAAGAAGGTGGTGCGGTTTTGCTTGAGTGACTGGAAGGTCGCTTCCAGAGCCACCTGTCAGTCCTTTAAGAAGAAACTTTCTTTATCCACTTCTGAGAAGCAGCATCCACAGAGTCTCCCGGCTGTCATCTGGCAAGAGGGGATCCTGTTCAGTTAATCTGTCCGTGAAAAGTCCAAAACAGAGAGTCATGAGCTCGATGCACACAGATTTATTTCCCTAGGAAGAGAAGAACATTTTAAGAACCATCCGGAAATGAACAGGGAACATTTAAGGGTGGTCATCCATACTCTGTTTTAAATATCTCTAAATTGTGGAGTTAATTTTACAAAAAGCCATGATTAGGCTGTCATGATCCTTAGTTTTGTTTTGTGACTTTTTGAGACCCTTTTTGTTCACTTCTTACTGTATTGCCTTAGATTCTTATTTTTCTGGGGGTTTTTTAGCTTTTCATTCAGTTGTGGTCCTCTTTGGCTTGCCCATGTTTTCTGTCTGTGTTGATTAGTCACTTCCCCTCAGCTCTTAAATCTGTTTCCCTCCCAGCTGATGGGCATTCCAACAAGTTGCTCACCTGTTGTAACATTTCTACAGTTTCTTCTCCCACTCTAGCACCTGGTTTTCTGTCATTTATCACCGGATCCTCTGCTGCACTTCCTGGTTCATCAGAAATGTCCCCCCATGGTTTGTTTTTTGTAAATCCTGGACTTATTGTCATTTGTTCTATTAAACTACTTACTCAACACAAAACTGCCTGGGTTTCAGTCCTCTCAATAACCATGTCAACGTGACCGGGGGCCACTAATACAGTTTTTATATTGACTCACAATTTGCATTAAGAAAACCAAAGCTTAGACATGTTTGTGTGTATATGTCTAGAGATCCTGACAGTTTTTAATAGAAGTTAAAACTGAAAACCCACAGCCACCTTTTTTGCCTAAACACTGCCCTGTAAACTCTATAATATATTTGATATAGACTGGTAAAAAATAGTTTTATTGATAAATTAATTGTTTGTAATGGTGGCTGATAACCCTCCAGATATAAAAAGTATAGAACACGGTATTATGCTGGTGGCGTCTCTGCATTGGGGCCAGTGGGGCCAGGATGTCGGTGTGGAGCTCTATGTTAGCAATAATCAATGGGACATTGATTCTGCATAGAGCAATATTGTAAAAAAGACAGATTCCTTTACCAATAAAATGCTGCTAGAAACATTGTGTCTATATGTTTAAGTCTGCCAGAAAACTGGCCACATTGTCGGCTGTCCTTGCTAGCTCATTGAAGGATTGATGTAAAACTTTTCTGTTCAATAAATTGACATTATTAGTGAGCCTTTATTTGAAATTTATGTATAAACATTTTATTACATTTAGCTTATATAAATGGCATTTCTTGTGTGTTGTGTTGTGCCATATTAAAGTCATGATGAAATAATTGATGTCAGATTGAATTCTGACCATGTAGCCGGAGGACAACTGAGAAGTTGGTTGTGTGAAATAGTCTCATGCTTTCAGGCGGGGACGGCCTCCCTCTCAGCAGGGTGCCTGCTGTAAACCCAAACCACTCCCCCACAGACAAAGGTCAGAGCACTCCAGGACAAAGCCAGTTCTTCTTCACCTTTTCCCTCTTCCTGGATCTGCTCTGGAGAATGACATTAATGTCGATTTAAAGACGTTTTGGTTAACTTTAGGAGTAACCGATTTTAGCGACCGATCGGTGCAGCGACCCCTACCTCCCGGAGGTATAATCGCATTGATCAAATTGGGCGTCCCTAAAGTAAATGATTTTACTGAGCAAATCATTCTTTAAAATGTTATTTCCTCAATTAATGTTTTGTGTAACTCAGGATTCGCATTGTGAATGGGTTGAAACACATACCAAATGTTGTTCTGAATTAGTTAAACTAATTTAAACTCAATTCACATTCTTTAAGATGAACTTTGGTTCTTTAACTCAAACAAAACGTTATTTGATCAGATAATGTTTTCTTGACTCAGGATTCGCATTGTGAATAGATTGAAACACATGCCAAATGTTCTAAATTAGTTTAGCTAATTTAACTCCATTCCATGTTTTTTTAATCAGATCTGCAGTGAACCAGAACTCACTGAATTATTCTGATGATGAGCAACCACTTTTGTTTTGTCTTTTGTTTTTTTTTTGCATGTAAATAGTTCCTTAGCTTAGCTTCTTTTTTTTAATCTTCATTTTGCTTAGTAGTTTCACTAGCCTAGTAGAGAGGATTTGTTAATCGAAATATAGTGTTAATTCAGATAAACAGCATTCTATAGTGATGTTCTCTGGATGTTCGTTTTATTTCTGTTATTAAATTCTTGAACTTGAAGAGAAGTTGTCACTCATTTATTCTATGTGTGTGCAGAGTTTGCTGTTAAAAGACCGCTAGTCATCCCTTTCAAGTATTGTCCTGATATCAGCTCTAGAGCTGATATCAGGACAATACTTAACAGACAGAGAGTTATTTATTAAACATAAAAAATGACTTTAAACAGTGTATAATTGCACAACAGTTGGTTTATGCTCATTTTTGTCTCATTTAACATTGGTCAAAGTCAGGTTGTATGCATCACAAAAAAACGCTAATGGGTGTTGAATTTTCCTGCTTCTCATGTTAGAAACGCCATGCCTGTGCAAATTCTCAATTATCCGGATCATCGTAACAGCAAACAGGCTTAAATTGGAGGCAACCGGACCTGTCCTGGGTTGTTAGAACCTATTTCTTCTTGTGGAGTCACCTGAATGTTGATGAGACGCTGATGAAATCTTTCTGGAATGTGTTGGAGGACTGAAACACTGGGGAGTTGGAAGCTCAATGATTCCTGGCTCATTCTCAACACGTGTTGCAACTGGCCCTATTATTGTCTTTTTACTTACGATCATCTTAAACTCTATAATATATCTGATATAGACTGGTAAAAAGCATTTTATTGATAAACGAATTGTTTCTAATGGTGCCCGATACCCCTCCAGATTCAGCAATCAATCTTAGAAAAACCAAGAACTATAGAACACGTCATTACTAGCACATCAATTTCTGTCTGAAGGTAAGACACGTTGACAGTAATGGGGACATGGCAACCTGAGACCATACACCTGGAAAGTAGACTTATTAAACCCGTTCCCACGTAATTCTACTTCTTATACATATTTCCTGTCTATTTTTGCAGCAGTTTGTTTCTAAAGAACAAATTAAAATATAAACCGCTGGGCTGTTGTTCCAATTCTCATAATATGCTAATTTTTGTACCACCTGAATTCCTCCCACATTCTTTTGGGAGGAATTCAGTGCTTAGTTGTGAACCAACAGAACTACCAGGTCCAACGTATTTCAACCTGACTCCACGGCATTCTGGATCAACACCAAAAGTGTCAGCTAGATAAGATAATTGATTCCTGAGAAACCCAACAAACACACTTAACTTATCAGTAACGGTGATCAGTTTGCTGCTCTGGGTTTCCTTGTAAGGATTTGGTTACACTGAATATTGTTTACTAATGTGCATTAGGAACCGCGACCTCACAGTGGCGAAAAACCATTGTAAGGTCATGTGAAACCATCTGATGCATTTGCAAAGCTTGAGTGTTATCTAATTATCTGTTCCAAATTCATGCCTCTCGGCAGAATATTTCAATAGTCTCTTTTCAGCTGATGTTATCGTTTGCTCCTTGTTCTGTTGTTTTGTCTAGTCTTTTGGATTATTTCTCAGATCACACTCTTTACGTTTTAGGCAGTGAGATCAAGTATAAAGTAATAGAAACATCTATTTAAGCTGAAGTTTTCCCCTTGCTGGAGCTTGGACATGTTCCAAGTCTTCCTCTGAATTCACTAAGCATGTTATGTGTTCAGTGTGATCTGTCCATTGGATATGCCAGTCATGTTTGTGTCTGACATCTGCAGGGGCATTAACCATGGACTGTCCATCAGCAGGATTGAGGCATAGTTCTGACCAGAAATGTCAGAGTTGTAAGAACCCGTCTTCTTATCAGAAATGCTGGAGTTAATTTAATTAGACTCGTCATCATTGCCGAATATCTCAACGTTTGTCTTCTCTGACCATAAAATCTTTCTTCAGAGGGTATTTGGCTTCAGAGGGTAGACTACGGGAGGTCCAGGAGGACTGAACACGCTCCTCTTTACATACAGGCGGAGGTGGTGGAGCGCGTGGACAGCATCAGGTTCCTGGGCATTCACATCTCCTCTGACCTCTCCTTGACTGAGAATACCTCCCACCAGGTGAAGAAGGCCCAACAACGGCTTTTCTCCCTCAGAAAACTGAATCGTCTAGACTTTCCACTAAGTTGCTAAAAAATTCAATTCAATTCAATTCAATTTTATTTATATAGCGCCAAATCATGAAACATGTCATCTCAAGGCACTTTACAAAATCAAGTTCAATCATATTATACAGATTGGGTCAGATTATACAGATTGGTCAAAATGTCCTATATAAGGAAACCAGTTGATTGCATCAAAGTCCCGACAAGCAGCATTCACTCCTGGGGAACCGTAGAGCCACAGGGAGAGTCGTCTGCATTGTACATGGCTTTGCTGCAATCCCTCATACTGAGCAAGCATGAAGCGACAGTGGGAAGAAAAACCACCCATTAACGGGAAAAAAAAACCTCCGGCAGAACCGGGCTCAGTATGAACGGTGTTATGCCAGAAGATGGTTGAATATGCTTATTATTATTATTAATTATAATTTGGCATTATAATTTAAATAATAAATCATTCAACTCAAAATTCCGCTACAACAAAATATAGTTCAAATGGTGGTGATGTTAGCTATAAGCTTGTAAGTATTTATACCATTAATGCATTAGTTAATTTGCTGTTATGAACTCATTTATGCTGGGATAAATGATCTGGTCGGACTTGTGACCGACGAGGTTTATCCGGCAGGCTATGAGAACCCCAATGTAACTGCAATTAGAGTTTAAATCCTTATTCGTCTATCACCATCCAATGATATTGTCTCTGTATTAATGTCAGATGTTAACTCCAAAGGAGGTTAGCTCTGATTTCTGAATAACCAGGCAACTGTGAATTGGATTGAACACAAAACAATGTCTATTCCGCAGTGGTGTTTTATTGAACCAAAAGCAATTCCCTGTTACAGTAATTCTCTGATTCAACGACTTTGGAAATCTTACTCACTACTAACTAACACGCAAAATATATATGGAGATAAAAGAATAAACAAAACAAACAAAACGAAAGGAAAGAAAAACAAATGGATTAAAATGAGCGGTTGCAACTCTTAGTTCAGCTCACGGTTGTTTAAACCACATTCAGAACATCGGCATTTGACATAGCATTGACAGACAGAGCAGCTGTGGGAGTCCTACCGGACGCTTTGATGCCTTACAAAGCTATCAGCTAAGCTACAGCCCAGTCATCCGACACCCTCCCAAGATGGCGACTATGATGACGTATGCTCTGCAAATTTGCGTGAAGCGTGAGGGGAGGTCTTAATGATGTCACCGCGCTTACGCTAAGGTGAGGTGGTACCTCGCTCCGAGAGGGAGTGGTTTACGCTCTGGTTCAAAGAGAAACCGCGAACTAAGATTCAAACAAAGCGATCAAATTCTCTGATAAGGAGAAGCGAAAGAAAAAGGGGGAAAAGCATGGAGGAAGATGGGAAAGAACTGAAACAGTGACCCACGGCGGGGTTATAGATAAACCACAATCAACACAGCAGAATCAAATGTAAAATGCATGCACATACAAAGAAAATATTCAGCAAAATAATTCCAACTTCGTCGTGGAATAAAAGCATTAACCTAAGCCTACAAATTTCTACGTCTGCCCAGGCACTTCTAAACACCCTGTTGGTGAGACAGAAATAAAAGGGGAGAACCCCGTTACTTTGAGGTGGTCCGGAGTGAAAGTCCCGGCTTCGGTCCGGAGCGCTCCGGATCACGCGACGTCCTGAACGCGTCTTGACGACCGCAGGGTCCGCAGGCTGCAGCGGGGACCAGACTGAGAGAGTTCCTTCGTCTTTCTCTCTCTCTCTGGGCTCCTAGACGCTTGTTGGGCCAAACAACGCGTCGTCCTCTCTCGATCACTGGGAGATAAGGCGGCTTCCAGTATTTGATCAGAGGGAATTAAAGGTACCTTTTTGAGTCGACCTCCTGTCTGTACAGGGAATAGTTTTGCTTCGAAAAAAATCTCGGTCCAGCGAGAAACTCGAGCACGTGGCGTGGGATTTTCCCAACGGAGTTAAACAGCTGTGTGTCTTCTCGGTTGGCAGGGCGCCAGGGAAGAAGATCGATTGCTAGGTGCAACCGAGTTTTATCAACTTTACCCTAGCAACGTTATCGGTTGCTAGGGCGCCGGCCATTTTGGGCCGCGTTGCATGATGGGAGTTGGTGGCCATTTTGACCACCATGCATCATGGGAAATGCAGTCTGTCACGTCCTGACATGGCACAACATACCCCTCTTTAGCTTTGAAGAGTGGGATGCTGGTCACAGTCTTTAAAGCTACAACCAAGTCCATTCTGGCGTGACGAAGATCCGTTGTGCATGAGTGGAACAACCTAATAGTCTTTCTAGTAGTCCTTCGGGATTCATGCAGTTCAGTTCATCATCCAAGAGGAAGGGAAAAAAACAAAGCATTTATTGTGCCTGGGTCAGTGACCTAGCCTGGGCAGACTAAACTATAGCTAGTAATTTCTATTGGCTAATAAGGCAACAATAAGGTAATAAAAAAAAGAAAATGCAAACTTCACAATCACCATTGTCGATACATTCATTGGTCATAAGGTTTGAACTTTGAACCAAAGAAAGGAGAGAGGGAAAAGGGAAAGGAGAGAGACAGCGGTTCGTAGTCTAATCAGCTTGTGGCCTTTGAGGAGCTGATGTTACGAACCTGGGGGCGACGAAGGTGAGGGTGTCAATCCTGGTTTGCAACTGTTTGATCTGCTTGTATGCTGCATATGCCATCGCCGTAGTGATGGCCCATCCAAATACAAGGAGAACCACAATAATGGTCATAATGTGAGTGTCGGTCGACTCTGTAGCTCTGGGGAAGCGAAGCAGAGGGACCGAGCTCAACTCTGATGGAGTGAGACTGAATTTAATCAGCTGGGTGCCTGCAAGTAAAAGCTGTCTTTCAATGCCGACATCAATGCTGAAATTGTATCCCTTAAAGACATCTATTATTTCAATCTCTGAGTCATATTTGTCAACGTCAAGGTGATGCAGAACCATGTTTCCAATGTGGACTACAGCACCTTGAGGTGGGGAACAGAAAATGGTTTGGTTGGGCAGTTTTAGTCTAGTAACGGTGTCGTGCTGCTCGTAAGATAACAGGGCTTCTGCCTCTGGGGTGCTAACGAGCCAGCGGTTACCTGCCCGCTCAATTTTGGTTTCCACACCTGCATCTTTAAGGGTCATTCTAGCCTGACAGTTTTGTTCAGGGGATTCATTCCTTAGACCACACAGGTAATTGGTAACGTCTCTGATAAATGGGTTGCTTGGGCATACCCAGTGGATGTCCTTGGTTTTGGTACACAAATCCAAATTAGGAACTAAATAAAGTTTGGGGTCAGCATCATGATAGGCTAGCATCGAGGGGGTTTGTAGGTGTACGTGGGTCTCACCTTGCCAAAAACCGACATTCAATACTGATTTAAGCCTATACACGTTAGCTCTTTCAATGATGGGAAGGTTTAGCATAAATCCTATCTCCAAGTTGTCAGGATTTACAAATATTGGAATTGCACTACCTAGGCTGTAAGCCAGGTGTGTTTGTGGTGGTTGCAGTGTTTCACTAGAGGCAGATTTGAGAACCTTTTCAACCAAATCTACCAGTACCAAGTACGGAGGAATCCGTCCTTCAGCGAGGCTATTTACGGATGAACTAACCTCTCGAGTGAGGTCCTGCATTAAATCTCTAACAACCTGAGTATACATCATGTCATTCTTTACCACTTCTGTGAGCGTTTCCAAAGAAATGCATGGTGTTATTGCTGAGTGTGAATTTATAGACGTGAAGTTATGTATGGACATTTGTTTTATTAGTGCACGTTTAAAATGTCCTGATTGAACATGCACTTGTCCTATTTAATGCTATGCATTGTTCTCTTCGGCGGGGGCGGAGTTAGGCTCCGTTCCCTGTGAGGAGAGTTTGGTGGACGGTTTAATTTGGTTCGCATGAACCCATTTGTGCTCCGGACTTTGCACGCTGGCCTCTAGGTTCTTTTGAGCCCACGTGAAAGTCGTTTGGAGATGGTCTTTTAAATCAGCGACGCACTGGTGTGCCGTGTAGACGGTTGTCACACTGACGTCTTCGGGCTGGTAGATGAGATTCAGGGGAAGTGTCATTTGTCTCCCTGTCATCATCTGGAAAAGTGTCACCCCTGTGGAGCATGGTGAGGTAGAGCGGATTAGCATTAGGACCAAGGGAAGCTTCATGTCCCAGTCCCTGCCATGGCTGCTGGCATGTTCCTTTAACATACTGACCACGGTGCGGTTCATTCGCTCCACCTGTCCCAATGACTGTGGGTGTGAGGGGATGTGGAATTTAACTTCCACGCCCAACATGTCGAAAAGCGCGGTCATGATGTTTGACGTAAAATGCGTTCCTCTGTCCGAGTCGATGGGCAGGGGAAGGCCCCACCGGCTGGAAACGTGATTTAGCAGCAGGGCTGCTGTGGTGACAGCGGTGTCATTCGGTGCCGGCAAACATTCGACCCATTTTGTGAAGCCGCATGTTAGTGTTAAAAGATATTTGTTATCTCTTGACGATTTGGGGACTGGACTGATCCAGTCAGTCTGCAAATGTGACCACGGAAATATAACCTCCCTTCGCTGAAGCAGGGCTCGGTCTAGCGGTTGTGTGAGTTGTAACTGGCAGCAGGTTAAGCAGCCTTGTACATACTCCTGGGTGTCCTGGGCCGTTGAAGGCCGGGACGCCACCTGTAGGAGAGTTTTCAGATTAGCTTTGCAGCTTCTGTGTCCTCCTACTGGTGAGTCATGGACGTGTGTCAATGTGATCCCAAGTTCGTTTGAATCTTTGGGCTTAATGGGCTGAAACTCATGGAGCAGCTCTTTAAGTGCTGTTCTCTCTGTTTCAGTGGTCAGTGCATCAGCTTGTTCCAGCTGCTGCATAATTTCTGTTTTGAAACCAGGGCAGGGCTCAGTGGGTGAGTCCCGGTTCTCTGGTTGATTTGGTGCCGGTTCTGTTGGGTTGGTTTCTATCGCATACCCCAACAGGTTTCCTCCAGCGTCAAGCGTAGCACCACAAATAGATCCAGCAGGCAGAGCTTCATGTCGCCTGATTTGGATCATGTTGGAAGGGAAAGTAAACACTGTGTCTGAAGAGTCCTGTCTGCCGGTCAAGGATAAAGGCAGGTCTCCAATGACGGGAATGCTCAGCTCAAAGTCGTGGAAAGAGCTTTCGATGAGCACCCCAAGGGGTTTCTTCGCCACCACTTGGATCGGCATGTGGGTTGGATTCTCCACTAGAAGGTAAGCTGAGCGGTTGTTCAGCTCAAGCAGGGGTGTGCCCCGGATGACCAGGTTGGATTCCTGGAAATAAGAAAGGGGTTGGAAGAAAACCTGTGTGTTCTGTATTTGTTGTCCTTTCAGGATGGCTAATCTAATAGGTACACCTGCAGTCTGTGGTGGTATTAGCATGTTTGTTTCGCTAGCCACCTGGCAAGCCTGTGGGATTGTTTGCCCTGATCGCATGACTTCAGGGGTGCCCAGGAAGGAACTTGGGGTCACGTGAGCCTGAGCCCACAGGACCTGATTGCAAGTGTCCAGTTGTGCACCTAGCCGTACCAGAAAATCAGCACCAACAAACACTGGAGGATGTAAATTCTCCACAATGCTGAAAGGATGAGCGAGCTGCCTTGTGCCAATCTGTGCATAAAGTATGCACACCCCCGTTGCTTTCAGAAGCCGGCGAGGCCAGTCTGCCGAGAGCAAATAGTGGCTGTGTTTTGTTTCAGCCAGATGGGGCTTTTCACGGCACAGAGAGCTGTATAGATCTCTGCTGATCGCAGATTTCTCTGACCAAGGAGCCAGCAGCACGTCTGGCATGAATGTGCTTTCCAGGTGCACACCTTCGGCCACTCTGGGGTTATAGGGTTCAACTCCAGAGTGTTTAAGTGAGCAAAGGAAAGATGTGTGGCTGCAGAGAGAAGTTCTCTGATCGCTGAGAAGCGGTGGTGTGGCAGAGGATTTTGAAATCGGCTCTGTTGAAGGCAGAAATGGTGCTAAGAGTTCTTTTGGCTCTTCTGAGCAAGTCACCTGGTGGATAGGGACGGATGGTCCACTTCCAGAAGTAAGAGGCTTGGGGGTCCCCACTTGGGCCCAAAGATGACCATGATGGCAGTCAATGAGTGGAGCTAACCTGTTCAACAGATCCTGACCCACAAGAAAAGGTTCCGTGTCCAAAGTACAGATGTAGATGGGGTGAACAAGGGTCATGTCACGGGAAGTGATGTCTAACCAAGCCCGTTTGGTGATGCATGACTGATCCTGAGTGTAGCTGGTGATGCCCACGTTACAGGTCTCCACCTGGAACGGCTTCCCAAGAGACACCATAGCTCTGGTCACCTCATCAAACAAATCTGAACACATTAGACTGATCTCGGAACCTGTGTCTAACAGAGCATTTGCTGTGACACATCCTCCTATAACTGTCGAGCAGTATAAGCGATGCGCGTTTTCACGATGGTTTAGTTCACCTAAAAACCTTAGAAAAGGGGTTTTCTGATCACCTGCTGATGGGATCTTAGAAGGTTGTTGGTGAATTTTTGGTTGGTTCCCCCACTTAATCAGATAAACTCTGTTAGAAGGGGGGACCTGGTCCACGCCTAGTCATGCTGACGTGGGTTTTGGGCCTGGTTTCCCAGGAGGGTCGGCAGGATTGGATGGTGGCGAGGACGGCTGCGGCGCGATCTGACGCACTGTGTCGGCTAGCAACCTGCGAAAAGTCTCCTCCATCTCCTCTCTCATTGACTCCTCCATGCGCAGGTTCCAGCCTTTGTTGTCATGTGTGCTTTTCGGCTTTCCCGACCAGTCAGTTTGCTTACCGTGTCGGGCTGGATCCGGCCTGTGCCATTTTTGAAACCTCTCACCTTCCATGCTGTCATGCTGACCTCTCCTATCATGAGAAGCTTTCTTCTGCTGCGGTTCAAAACCGTGTTGCTTCTTGAACCCAAATCTAGTTTTAGGTTTAGAGGGAGGCATCTCATGTCCCTCCAGACCTAACCTCTTTTCTGGTTCGGTCTGAATCTGTAGAACCTTTTTATCACTGTCGGCTCCTTTGTTGGGCCGGACCCGTGCTTCCCATGCAACCTGCGCGTATTTCCTGATTTCCTGCATGGTAAGTCTCTTGGTTCTACAATGCATGGTAACCTCATAACGCACGCTTTCATGAAGATTATGGAGGAACAAAGATTTGAAAGTGTGGTCTTCCTCCAAGCCGGGAGCATTTCGTCCCTGAAAGTAAGCAGCCCGTAAACGGCGGTAATACTCCTTGGGCGCTTCAGTTCTCTTTTGCTGAATTGCAAAAGCTCCAAGAGTCGCAGAAGCTTGGTCTGTGAACACAGAATATTCTTCTCTTAAAGCCTGACAAAGAGCTGAGTAACGGTCACGTGTAGCTGGAGGGAGGCTTTCTATGAAAACATGGACACTTCTGGACGTGGTTTTCCAGATAAGCTTCAATTTTTCTCGAGCCGAGGGGCTATATAAGTCTAGCAGACAGCGCTCTACCTCTCTGAGATAGTCATCAATGGTGGATTCTGTATTGCTAGGATCAAAACGCTCTATGTCTCGGGCCAGGGACTCAAGCTGACGCATCCGCAGTCCCTGTTCAGGGATCGGGGCTGGTCCATCTGAGTCCTCTCCTGACGACTCCTGCCTGCGGTAACCACGATAGCAGGGGGGCTCTGGTTCTGACCACCTACCTGGCATCTGCGGCCGTTCGTGGGACGCCGGGGGACCCTCCCTGTCATGAACTCTTGTCCGTGGACGCAGTTCAGAGGAGTGGGGTTTACCTGTGTCCCAGGAACGGTGCTCCCGTCGCCCTGGTGGGGGGAAAGGATCATAGCAGACAGTGTCAGGGGTCAGGTGGGAAGCAGGTGTTTTCCCATGATTTGCATCATGTGGATCAGTCCTGATTCCAACCGTAAGTTGTTTAGGCATTTCTTTCCGTATCACACTGCTATATCTGTCCTGACCTTCGCTTACCCCTCGCTCAGAAGGTGTCTGAGGGCCCAGTTCATCCAATGTCCTCCAGGTGTGATCCCCATGTTTTCCCTCAGATCCTTCTGGCTGCAAGCTAATGAGATCCTCCTCTCGCTCCTCTGTGAGATGACAGCTGCCCTGAACACTTCTCTGTTCTAGCTCTTTGATTCTTTCCTCAGCTGAGACACGCCTCTCAGTCTCTAGCACTAACCTTCGGTGGTATAACGCAGATAATTCACCCAAAACATCTGCTACCAATCTATCCTTTGGCTTGCTTTGGACCTCCTCCACCAATTCCTTAATTTTTCTCTCACAGTCCTCTATGTTAAACTGATTCAAGCGGTCTTGGTCCTCCGGTGTCATTTTAAGCAGTGAGCTAATGACACCCTGAGCCTCCATTCCAATGGAGGATTGTGGACCTTCAGCTCCTTTGACTGAAGAACCTTTACTATCCATTCTTTGTCAGCTATGGACAGCAGCACAACAACTGTAGCTCAGCACTACACAACAACAACAATCAAATAACACTGTAGTTTAGCTTAGCGCTAAACAACAGACAACAAACAACAACGCTGTATTCTAGCTTAGCACTAAGCAACAACGCATACACTTTAGTTTAGCTCAGCGCTAAACAACAACTGCTAACAACAACTGTTAAGTGGCTTCACTTTACTGTCAACAGCAACTCGCACTACGACTGACACTTTACTGCAGGAAGTGTGGTCAAATACGTGCGTTTAATTAGGCTGCGCAGGGGAAAAATCAACCCTGCGACTTACAACTCCTATGTTTAGGAACGGTTAATATGCTTGTTTAACTTTGAGAATATTAACTGTGAGTGACATGGACCACTAACCTTTCGGCCAGTAATTAAGTGATAAAGCTGTGGCTTTGTTTGTGATGCAAGTTATTTAAGAACAGGTGCTCTACACATGTGTGGAAAATAGCAAAGTGTTTGGAACTTCAGAGGTGGCAAAGAATGACAGTTAAAAACCGCTAAATTGCAACCTTAGTTTCAAAATCACAGATCAACTTTGACCACTTATGATGAGCAGAAGGGGGAAAAGAAAGAAAAATAATTTAACAAAAATTAAAAGTTTAAAAAAAAAATTCAAAGGAATAAAAAAAATTATAATAAGTTGACAAAATTATTAAAAGGAGTAACCATAAAGAAAGTTTTAAGAAACTGACATTCAAATATCCATTCAGGGAAGCCGAGTGCTTTCACCTGAATTTTTAACCGTGACTGCAACTACCTATCCTGGCCACCAGATGGAGGCAGGGTGCCCTTCACTTTTGGGAAGACTGAGCTGTAATTACACACAATGTCCAGCAGATGGGGAATCGTTTCCCTCATCAAAACAATTATGATGCAATTACACACACGTCCACCAGATGGAGGCAAGGTCTCTCTTTTCAAAGCAGAACACGACACAGGAGATGACTGATCAGTAGCAGGCGCTGGAGGCGCTGTACGTTCTAGTCAGTTCAGTCTAACTAACTCCAGGTTTAGAAATCAATATTCAAACCTCAGGTTAACAACCTCAAACCACCACAAACACGTACATATTTAGTAGGAGTACTTCCTTAATCAATTATGACTGAATAGCCCTTTTGGCAAGGTGAGCAGTCAAAATGCTGGAATGTAGATTGTGTTCATTAAATTCATAAGTTGCTGGTTATTCAGTTTAGTCTAAAGGAACGCCAAATAAGTAGACTAGCCCACCCGGGCACGCCAGTAAATGTTATGCCAGAAGATGGTTGAATATGCTTATTATTATTATTTATTATAATTTGGCATTATAATTTAAATAATAAATCATTCAACTCAAAATTCCGCTACAACAAAATATAGTTCAAATGGTGGTGATGTTAGCTATAAGCTTGTAAGTATTTATACCATTAATGCATTAGTTAATTTGCTGTTATGAACTCATTTATGCTGGGATAAATGATCTGGTCGGACTTGTGACCGACGAGGTTTATCCGGCAGGCTATGAGAACCCCAATGTAACTGCAATTAGAGTTTAAATCCTTATTCGTCTATCACCATCCAATGATATTGTCTCTGTATTAATGTCAGATGTTAACTCCAAAGGAGGTTAGCTCTGATTTCTGAATAACCAGGCAACTGTGAATTGGATTGAACACAAAACAATGTCTATTCCGCAGTGGTGTTTTATTGAACCAAAAGCAATTCCCTGTTACAGTAATTCTCTGATTCAACGACTTTGGAAATCTTACTCACTACTAACTAACACGCAAAATATATATGGAGATAAAAGAATAAACAAAACAAACAAAACGAAAGGAAAGAAAAACAAATGGATTAAAATGAGCGGTTGCAACTCTTAGTTCAGCTCACGGTTGTTTAAACCACATTCAGAACATCGGCATTTGACATAGCATTGACAGACAGAGCAGCTGTGGGAGTCCTACCGGACGCTTTGATGCCTTACAAAGCTATCAGCTAAGCTACAGCCCAGTCATCCGACACCCTCCCAAGATGGCGACTATGATGACGTATGCTCTGCAAATTTGCGTGAAGCGTGAGGGGAGGTCTTAATGATGTCACCGCGCTTACGCTAAGGTGAGGTGGTACCTCGCTCCGAGAGGGAGTGGTTTACGCTCTGGTTCAAAGAGAAACCGCGAACTAAGATTCAAACAAAGCGATCAAATTCTCTGATAAGGAGAAGCGAAAGAAAAAGGGGGAAAAGCATGGAGGAAGATGGGAAAGAACTGAAACAGTGACCCACGGCGGGGTTATAGATAAACCACAATCAACACAGCAGAATCAAATGTAAAATGCATGCACATACAAAGAAAATATTCAGCAAAATAATTCCAACTTCGTCGTGGAATAAAAGCATTAACCTAAGCCTACAAATTTCTACATCTGCCCAGGCACTTCTAAACACCCTGTTGGTGAGACAGAAATAAAAGGGGAGAACCCCGTTACTTTGAGGTGGTCCGGAGTGAAAGTCCCGGCTTCGGTCCGGAGCGCTCCGGATCACGCGACGTCCTGAACGCGTCTTGACGACCGCAGGGTCCGCAGGCTGCAGCGGGGACCAGACTGAGAGAGTTCCTTCGTCTTTCTCTCTCTCTCTGGGCTCCTAGACGCTTGTTAGGCCAAACAACGCGTCGTCCTCTCTCGATCACTGGGAGATAAGGCGGCTTCCAGTATTTGATCAGAGGGAATTAAAGGTACCTTTTTGAGTCGACCTCCTGTCTGTACAGGGAATAGTTTTGCTTCGAAAAAAATCTCGGTCCAGCGAGAAACTCGAGCACGTGGCGTGGGATTTTCCCAACGGAGTTAAACAGCTGTGTGTCTTCTCGGTTGGCAGGGCGCCAGGGAAGAAGATCGATTGCTAGGTGCAACCGAGTTTTATCAACTTTACCCTAGCAACGTTATCGGTTGCTAGGGCGCCGGCCATTTTGGGCCGCGTTGCATGATGGGAGTTGGTGGCCATTTTGACCACCATGCATCATGGGAAATGCAGTCTGTCACGTCCTGACATGGCACAACAACGGTCATCTGCCTCGACCGACTGGGGTTACAGAAGACAGAGCAGAGACACAACAAGAGAGACAAAAACGCACAGAAGCACACATTGATCTAGTAATCTGTTCTACATTAGATGGTAATAGTCGGTGATCTGTCCTCCCTGGATGATTTCACAGTCAACAGAACGTCAGACCAGGTGTACCTACTATGAAGAAAAAAGAGAGAACAAAAAGTTAAAAGCTGAAATGACAACAGTCATTTCAATGTAATGCAATGCAAATCTGGAGAACAATAGACTGGAGAACAGTAGAAATCAGTAGAGTGAGAAAAGTAGGCCCTGATGTCCTCCAGTAGCCTAAGCCTATAGCAGAAAAACTATAAAGGTAGCTCAGAGTAACATGAGCCACTCTAGTTATAAGCTTTGTCAAAAGGGAAGGTTTTAAGATTAGTCTTAAAAGTAGACAGGGTGTCTGCTTCACGGACCACAACTGGGAGTTGGTTCCACAGGAGAGGAGCATGATAGCTAAAGGATCTGCCTCCCATTCTACTTTTAGAGACTCTAGGAACCACCAGCAGACCTGCAGTCTGAGAGCGAAGTGCTCTGTTAGGAACATACGGAGTAATCAGAGCTCTGATATATGATGGAGCTTGATTATTAAGGGCTTTATACGTTAGAAGAATTTTAAATTCTATTCTTGATTTAACAGGAAGCCAATGAAGGGAAGCTAAAATTGGAGAAATATGATCCCTCTTGTTGATTTTCATCAGAACTCTTGCTGCAGCATTTTGGATCAGCTGAAGACTTTGAATTGCATTTTGTGGACTTCCTGATAGTAAAGGAATTACAATAGTCCAGCCTTGAAGTAACAAATGCATGGACTAGTTTTTCAGCATCACTCCTGGACAGAATGTTTCTAATTTTGGCGATATTCCGGAGGTTAAAAAAGGAAACTCTGGAAACCTGTTTAATATGGGATTTAAATGACATGTCTTGGTCAAAAATAACACCAAGGTTTTTTACTTTATTACCAGAGGCCAAGTTAATGTCATCCAGATTAAGTGATTGGTTAGGAAGTTTATTTTTTGAGGACTCTGGCCCAAAGATTACAACTTCGGTCTTGTCAGAATTTAGATGCAGAAAATTTAAAGTCATCCAGCTTTTGATGTCATCAAGACATGACTGCAGTCGAAGTAATTGATTGGATTCATCAGGATTTATGGATAGATATAGCTGAGTGTCATCAGCATAACAGTGGAAATTAATCCCATGCTGTCTGATAATTTTGCCGATCGGAAGCATATATATAGTAAAGAGAATTGGTCCAAGGACTGAACCCTGTGGTACTCCACAGGTGACCCTAGAGTTTGAGGAAGATTTATTATTAACATGAACAAACTGGAATCTGTCCGACAGATAAGATTTAAACCAGCCTAATGCTTTCCCCTTAATCCCTACAGTATGTTCAAGTCTTTGTAGGAGAATATTGTGATCAACTGTATCAAATGCAGCACTAAGATCTAACAGGACAAGTACAGACACAAGTCCATTATCTGAGGCCATGAGAATATCATTAGTGACCTTCACCAGAGCCGTTTCAGTGCTACGATGAGCTCTGAAGCCTGACTGAAACTCCTCAAGTAGGTCATTGCTTTGTAAATGTTCACAAAGTTGATTAGCAACTACTTTCTCAAGAATTTTAGATAAGAAAAGAAGATTAGATATAGGTCTGTAGTTTACTAGCTCATCTTGATCAAGAGAAGGTTTCTTAAGTAAAGGTTTAATAACAGCTACTTTAAAAACCTGTGGTACATATCCATTTACTAAGGATAGATTAATCATGTCTAAAATAGGACCACTGATCAAAGGGAATACCTCCTTAAACAACTTGGTTGGGATTGGGTCTAACAAACAGGTAGAAGGTTTAGATGAAGCTAAGATTTTAGATAGCTCAGAAAGCTCTACTGCTTCTAAACAGTTCAGACACAGCGCAGGTTCTACAGATTCCTCCAATGCTGCCTTACTTACTGGGGATGAGGTAATCATGTTTGGGAGGATGCCAATTATTTTATTTTTAATGGCATCAATTTTATTTATGAAGAATCCCATAAAATCATTACTACTAAGAGCTAAGGGAATGGATGGATCAACAGAGCTGCAGCTCTGAGTAAGTTTGGCAACTGTACTAAAGAGAAATCTAGGATTATTTTTATTCTCTTCAATTAATGATGAAAAATATGCTGCTCTAACTCTGCGAAGGGTCTTGTTATACAACAATAGACTGTCCCTCCAGATTAAGTAGGATTCCTCTTGGTGTGTAGAGCGCCATTTTCTCTCCAATTTCCTAACATTGTGCTTCAAGGAACGCAGCTCTGAATTAAACCAGGGAGCCAGCTTCCTGTGAATTATCACCTTCTTTTTCAAGGGAGCTACATTATCTAATGCAGAACGCAATGAGGAAGTCACACTGTTAGCAAATGTATCTATTTGTTGTTACTACCCTGGCTCAGGAGGGTAGGAACAATGATGGGGAGACCACACAAAAGAAAGGTTTAACAATTTATTAAAGTAACTAAACGTGCTAGTGTAGGTCAGTGGTGTATGTAATGTTGAGATGTATAAGGTGTGTGAAAGTGTACATGGATCAAACTAAACTAAAAGCTGGAGCAGGAGGCCAGAGGAGTCCATGGAGAGCAGAGCCAGAGAGAGAGACGCAGCCATGTGCTCTGGGCCAATTTATAGGAGGCCACTGCAGGTGTGGTACTCAGGTCCGCCGCCCACTTCCTGGAAGCACAAACCAGAGTAGCAGTCTCTTCACAATAAAGGCGGCCTTGGCCGTCACACTCCCCCCCAGAAGAAAAGGGCCCCACAGCGGGACCTTCCAGAGAAGCCCAGTTCCAGTTTCGCTGTACCTTTATGGCCATGATGGCCCCGGGACATGGGTTCACCACCATGCTGTCCCGGAATAACATAGCACGGTGGGTCAGTGAACGAAAGAAGTCCGGCCCAGTCATCCCCTTCTCCAGTCACAGTCTGCTCAGCAACCCGGCGCCTGGGAGCAAATTAAGAGGAGAGAGACTAGAGGAGAGAGAAGAGGTCTTAAACAGGGGCACGGGACAGGGCATCAGCCATGACGTTTTCTGTTCCCTTGATATGTTTAATGTCAAGATGGTACGGCTGCAGGAATAAGGCCCAACGCATGAGCCGCTGGTTCGGGTTCTGGAGAGAGTTTAGAAATGTTAGAGGGTTGTGATTGGAATAAACTGTCAGGCATGTTCCAGAGTCTATATACACCTGGAAGTGCTGTAAAGCCAATATTAAAGCCAACGCTTCCTTTTCGATTACTGAATAGTTAAGCTGGTATGAATTAAATTTCTTGGAAAATAAACTGACGGGATGGTCAATCCCCTGTTCATCAGCCTGTAAGAGAACAGCTCCAGCCCCAACATGGCTGGCATCAACCTGCAGCTTGAACGGCTGATTGAAACTAGGTGCAAGTAGTACAGGAGCTGAACAGAGAAGAGACTTTACATCTTCCAATGCTTTCTGGCATAACGGAGACCAAATAAACTTAACTTTTGCTTTCAATAAATCAGTAAGAGGAGCGACTACACTTGAGAAGTTTCTGCAGAATGAACGGTAATAACCTACGAGCCCCAAGAACCTCATAAGTTCTTTTTTGGTAGTAGGCACTGGGAATTCCGAAACTGCTGAAACTTTTGCTGAGATAGGACGAACTTTACCTTGCCCAACAACTTTGCCTAAATAGGTAACTGTAGCTTTAGCAAAATCACATTTTGCAAGATTCAGTGTTAGGTTTCCATTGGCCAAGCGATCAAACAGTGCCCGAATCTGGTTCAAATGTTCATCCCAACTATGGCTATAAACAACCACATTGTCCAAGTAAACTGCGCAACCCTTCAAACCGCTTACAACTTTGTTCATTAAACGTTGAAATGTTGCAGGTGCATTTCGTAAACCAAAACCCATTACTGTATAGGAAAACAGGCCTGATGGAGTAATGAATGCTGAGATTTCCTGAGCTCTTGGAGTTAAGGCAACCTGCCAATAACCCTTAAGAAGGTCAAATTTACTCACAAACCGGGCGCTACCCACTTGTTCCACACAATCTTCAACCCTGGGCAATGGGAAAGAGTCTGGTTTGGTAACTGAGTTTACCTTACGGAAATCTGTGCACAATCGAGGAGACTTGTCAGCCTTCTGCACAATCAAACATGGAGATGCCCAACTGGAGGAAGAAGGAACAACCAAATTATTGTCAAGCATGTACTTAACTTCCTTATCAATCACCTGCCGCTTTTCCTCTGAGACTCGGAAGAACCTCTGGCGAATAGGCTTGGCATCACCCACGTCAATGTCGTGTTCTATTAAATTTGTCCTTGAAGGGGTGTCTCCAAACAAACAAGGGTACTCCTTAATTAGAGCAGACAACTGAAAGGCTTGATCGTTTGGCAAATGGGAAAGTTGCAAATCTAATTTTTGTAATGTTTCGGAATTCTTAAGCCTACCACAAAGAATAGCTTCATCTGGCATTACACCTTCCTCCCCCCCATGAAGAGCTGGCTGCTGGATGTCACAGGCAGTCAGAACTGTATTAGGAGCCGGAGCCTCAGCTGTGCATTGCAAAGACTCACGAACAAAGTAGGGTTTTAGAAGGTTAATGTGGCAAAGCTGCTGACTTTTCCTTCTATCTGGAGTAGAAATTAAATAGTTAAGTTCAGAAAGTTGCTTGATTACAGTGTAAGGACCATGAAACTTTGCTTGAAATGGAGAACCAACAATAGGTAGCAACGCTAAAACCTGATCTCCCTCACTAAACTGACGCTTTTCTGAATGACGATCATAATGTGACTTCATTTTCCCTTGTGCTTTAGCCAAATTTTCTTTTGCCAATTGTCCAGCTGTGTAAAGACGATGTCTGAAACCATTAACATACTCCAACAAGTTTACGGGAGGTTTCTCGGTGGCCCAACTATCATGAAGTACTGCTAACGGACCTCGGACTTTATGGCCGAAGACTAGGTCATTAGGACTAAACCCAGTGCTTTCCTGGAAAACTTCTCTAGCTGCTAACAGTAACCACGGTAACCCCTCTTCCCAATCTTTACTCAACTCTATACAATAGGACCGTAACAGCAATTTGAGAGTTTGGTGGAACCTCTCCAGTGCACCCTGGCTCTGTGCATGGTACGCTGAAGCCTGATTGTGCCTAATGTTGAGCTGATCCAAGACCTGGGCAAAGAGGTGAGACGAAAAATTTGATCCCTGATCACTCTGAATTATCTTTGGTATTCCAAAAATGCCAATAAATTGAGACAATGCCTTGACAATAGATTTGGCAGTAATATTGCGAAGTGCATAAGCAGCTGGATAGCGAGTAACCAAACACATTACAGTTAGCAAATATTGAGATCCTGATTTAGATTTTGGCAAAGGCCCGACACAGTCAATTATTAAATGTTCAAATGGATTCTCAACAGGCGGTATTGGATGAAGCGGTGCTGGTTTTATCGACTGATTAGGTTTACCAGTAATTTGGCATGTATGACAGGTCTTAATGTAAGCTGCAACGTCACGTTTAAGATGAGGCCAAAAGAAATAACGGAGGATATGATTGTAGGTCTTCTTAACTCCTAAATGACCTGTCCGATCATGAGAAACTGACAAAACCTTCTGCCTGAATTTAACTGGAACAACAATTTGGAAAATTGGATTTCCCAGAATGTCACTGGCCTGGGGAAGCCATTTTCGAACGAGTACCTCATCTTGTAGAAAATACCCAGATGCCGAACTTTGAATCTCCAAAATAGGTTTCACTTGTTCAAAAAGATCACTCAACGAACCATCTGCTTTTTGTTCAGACACAAGTTCCTTCTGGGAGATTGAAAAAAAGTCAGGTAAAACAAGTTTAAAGTCACAACTATTAACTTCAGGTTTGATAGACTTAGCCTTGGTCATGGCCCTGGTGACTGCACAAGCTGTGAACACTTCTGGAAATTGCTGCTCACAGTTGTCTGGTTCCTTCAGAGCTGAAATTTTAATAGGGAAACCAGTAGCCCAAACCTGATTCCCAGCCAAGTCATTCCCTAAGATAACATCCACTCCCTCTAAAGGAAGAGCTGGTCTAACAGCAATATGGACATCTCCTTCGACAAGACCACAAGAGAGAAACACCTTATGCAAAGAAGCAGTAAGTGGAACTAAACTAACACCTCGAACTATAACACATTCACCAGTATCCGTTTCTTTAGAGAACGGCAATACTGAAGCACTGATAAATGAATCTGTTGCCCCTGTATCCCTTAAGATTTTCACAGGCACTTTCCTGCTATCTCCACTAAGGGACACAAAACCATCGGAAACAAAAGCTTCAAATCCAACGTAGCCTTTAACCTTCTCACTCGAAACTGAAGAGGTCTTAGCTTGTGCTGTGAAAACTGCAGTTTTAACACTTCTGCTACTAAAATGACCACCCTTAGATTTCAACACAGGACATTCAGATTTCCAATGCCCTCTCTCACGGCAGTAGTTACAAAACTGTCCAGAATTCTGAGACTTCGAAAAACTATTAGGCTTAGAACCCTCAAACCTCTGAAATCTGGCAGAGTTATTAACAGGTCTGGCTGGAACAAAATCAGAACTTCTCCTAGGTTTAACTTTATGAGATAAGAAATACTCATCTACTATCGTAGCTGCTTCAGAAACTGTCTTTGGGCCACGTTCAACTATGTGAATAGCAACTTCTGGTGGGACACAATCTATGAACTGCTCAAGAACAATCAAATCACAAAGTTTCTCATAAGTCGAAACATCCAAAGCCAAACACCATCGCTGAAAATGCCTGGTCAAATCTCTGGCAAACTCAACATGTGACTGGTTTTCAGACTTCCTCCATGACCTAAAACGTTGTCTATAGGCCTCTGGAACCAATTCATAAGCCTTCAGTACAGCCTCTTTGACAATCCTGTAAACTTTACTGTCACGTTCACTAAGAGCTGAATATGCTGCCTGCGCCTTCCCTGTAAAGACTGACTGCAACATCACAACCCTGTCTGAATCTGGCCAATTTCTTGAGTTTGCAATCCTCTCAAAAAGTGAAAAAAATGTGTCCGGGTCACCTTCATCAAATTCCGGAACAAGTCTCAAATTGGACACCACATCAAACTCTCTCCTTGAGACGTTAGTAGAAGCTGACAACTTCTCCCTTTCTAACAAAATTTTCTCCCTTTCCATCTCCAACAAAAGTAATCTCTCTCTCTGTTCAAAAGTTAACTCAGAACCAATATTCTTCCCTGGCAAAATCCCACTATGGACCAAAACAGACCTCAAACACAACTTAATCTCATCTTTTAATTTCCTATCCCCAATGTCAACCCCATAGTGCTCGACTAACTGCAAAAGTTGATCTTTTGTACAGCTATTCAGATGCTCCTCTGATGGTGACTGGGTGAAAAACTCAATGGAAGCCATTTTTCCTAGAAGAATTCAGCACAAGGAAATGAGGCAGTCCCACTATCTACCTATCCAAAAATCTGGCTAACTGGACCCTGGTCTTCAGGAAGCCTGGCGGTGGGTTTTTATGTGCCAGAGGCAGCTTGTCTGCCCCGTTTTATACCGCTGGTGCAGCAAAACCAGCAAGCTGGAAATTACTGACACCACGGCGCACTCCCGAGCCGATGGAAGGGGTAAGGGAAAAAAAGGGATGCTGCAACCCGCACGTACTTCCACACTAATGCTCTCAAGCAAAACAAAAATCCGCAAATCCCCTAGGGGGAAATGCTCCTGAGGCCTACAAGAGACTAGCCCCAATCCAAACAAAGGTGCTGCAAAACAAAATATCTATTCAAAACTCAAATAGGCTTCAAAAATAAAAAAAAATGAGGTCTGCACAAAACTCTGCTCAAACTCATGGCACACCAGCTCCATAGGAAAAACTGACTGAACATGTGTGATCTCCCCAAAAGACTAATTATTTTTAACCTGATTGGGTGAATTGTGACAAAAAGTATGAAAAATGTTCAAACTCACCAAAAAGTCCAGGTTTGCATCACCGGTTCGAGACCCCACATGTTACTACCCTGGCTCAGGAGGGTAGGAACAATGATGGGGAGACCACACAAAAGAAAGGTTTAACAATTTATTAAAGTAACTAAACGTGCTAGTGTAGGTCAGTGGTGTATGTAATGTTGAGATGTATAAGGTGTGTGAAAGTGTACATGGATCAAACTAAACTAAAAGCTGGAGCAGGAGGCCAGAGGAGTCCATGGAGAGCAGAGCCAGAGAGAGAGACGCAGCCATGTGCTCTGGGCCAATTTATAGGAGGCCACTGCAGGTGTGGTACTCAGGTCCGCCGCCCACTTCCTGGAAGCACAAACCAGAGTAGCAGTCTCTTCACAATAAAGGCGGCCTTGGCCGTCACATTGTGAATGGGAAGAAACAGCATTGCTGCCATCTACAGGGCATTTCTGCAATACTGAGGATATTAAGAGGGGGACAGACTCTTTAAGTTTTGATACAGCATTATCCGATAAAGATCTACTATAATGGAACCCTCTTTTGGGGGTGGAGAAATCGGTTAGATTAAACTCAAATGTTATTAAAAAATGATCAGATAGGACAGGTTGTGAGAGAATACTGTTAGTTCTTCACAATCAATGCCATATGTCAGCACAAGGTCCAAAGTATGGAGCCGAGAGTGCGTTGGCTTATGCACATTTTGAGCAAAACCAATTGAATCTAGGATAGTTTTAAAGGCTACACTAAGGTTATCACATTCAGTGTCAACATGGATGTTAAAATCACCCACTATAATAACCTTGTCAGTATTTAACACCAAATCAGATAAGAAGTCTGACAGTTGATCCAAAAACTGAGTGTAAGGGCCTGGTGGACGATACAAAAAAAACTTTTACATTGCTACAATACAAAGCATTTTATGTCTTAGCATAACAGTGGTATGGGCGCTGCACAATGCAGGAGAAGAGAGACTCAGGTGGTTAGGACAGTGCAGGGAATTGTGGGATGCCGTCTGAAAGATATGAACTCAGTTCTACGAGTCCAGAGAAGGGCCAGAGGCATCGCCACAGATCCCACCCACCCGGGCAATGCACTGTTTGCCCCTCTCCTATCAGGTATACGCTTCAGGATCATCAAATTCAGACATGCAGACTTAGAAATAGCTTCTTCGTTAAAGCTGTAAGGGCTATCGCCCCCTGCTGAGGAGACTAAGTCTGTACACGTTACAACATCACCACTGTGAATGCACATTGTTTGCACACTCTTAGCCATCAGGAATGTTTCACTGCACAGATTCCATTGCACAGTTCTGCATATTAAGGTTTAAGTATATTGCACAAGATTTACTGCAGGCTTTACATGTTACAATATCACTACTGTGAATGCATACTTCTCTTGCACACTCTTAACTATCAGAAAAGTTTTTTGCACATTACTGCATATCAGCTTTAAGAACATTACACAATATTCACCACAAGCTTCAATGTATCATCAAAGACGCTTCAAGTCACTGATTCATCCAACACAATGGATTGTGTTTAGGACTGACCTTGGAAACTCTGTGCGAGTACTAGCAGACCAGATCTGATCTTTAAAAAAAACTGTACATATTGTTCACTATGTTATCACCTGCACCCTCTGCTTATTGTTTGTTGAGTTTGTCCAGAAAACATTTCACCACGGTAACATGTGATGACAAAACTTATTGATTCTTGATGTGCTGCAATCTCCCCCTCAGGAGTCACTACTGTTGCTAAGCAGCTTATCAAAGACACATCTATGCAAATTAATTGGTTAATGCTCAGTCAATGTTGGAAATATTTTTTACTTTTACTTTTTTACTTTTATACTGATCAAACCACGTGTTGCAACTGGCCCTATTGTTGTCTTTTTGGTTACAACCATAGCTTGGACAACTTCGGTCTCAAGATTGTCCTATATATGTTGTGCAAATGACTTCATCATGCAAATGCAACATATGTTAGTGGAACCAATAAGCAAAATTCTGAGGGCAGGCAACTCAAAAATCCCAACCAACTGCACTACAAGGAATCAGTTCTCTGCAAGAACTGGATCTTAATTCCCATCCCTACACACAACCCTGCAAGGATAAGCTGGTAAGGACATTGCATGGATGTTTATTGGACAATGATCCCAATTACACACATAAAACTGATTTTAGAATGGATTTTAGTGGTGAGTGGATGAGGTCAGGGTAGGCTGCAGCTTGTTTACTTCACTCGTACAGTAAGCCATATCAGATGACAGAACTGATCTAATCTACGTTCAATTTTTGGGAAAACATTTTAGAAGATTTTTTTGATTAGAAATATGATGACTACCAGCAATTCAAAAACATTCAAATGTCCATGAACACATTTGGCTGGGTGATTCATGCAGTGTGTAGGTACATGTTTGAGTGTGAGGGAAGAGGAAGGTTGCAAAGACTAAAATCCCTATAGTTAGCCTTACACTTAATTCAATTCAGTTCAATTAAATTTTACTTCTATATCAACAATTCACAACACACCATCTCAGGGCACTTTACAAAGTAAATTCAATTAAATCACCCAGACAGACTGGGTAAAACTTTTCTATCTAAGAGCATCCAGTAGATTTCATTACTGGACGAGCATGGAGCCACAGCTAAACAGAACACCAGTTTTAAGCCTAAAAGTAGATGGGATGTCTGCCTCATGGAATAAAACTGGGAGTTGGTTCCACCGGAGAGGAGCCTGATAACTCAGGGTATATTCCCATCTGCCATATTTGGTCTGCTTGAAACGTACTAGAGTTTGTTTACCCCCTTGGTCTGGACCTGTGGTGCAGGTGTGAACTCAATCAAGAAATCCCTGTTCCGGACCAACAACTGGACCGACACCAACTGTTTGAGGTGGTTTCAGTCCACTTCCAAAAGGACTCCGGTGCTGCTCACTTCAGGTGTGAATATGAAATGACCTCGATTCAAACCAACTACAGAAAACATAATTCTCTTTGGATTTAACAAGCCACCATAGCAGTGAACAAAGTACTGAAATCATACCTGCTGCCTAGCAACTCTGCTGTCAGGATGTTGCAGTACGCATTCTCTAATGCCATTCCAAAATTAGAAATAAATTACTGTTTTTGTAATCCCCTATTTGATGAAAATTATGCTGCTCTAACTCTGCAAACGGTCTTTTTATACAAAAGTACACTGTTTTTCCAGATTAGGTAGGATTCCTCATGGTGTGTAGAGCGGCATTTTCTCTCCAATTTCCTAACATTGTGCTTCAAAGAATGCAACTCTGGATTAAACCAAGGAGCCAGCTTCCTGTGAATGATTACTTTCTTTTTCAAGGGGGCTACGTTGTCTAATGCAAAACACAACAAGGAAATAACATAATCAATGAAAGCATCGATTTCCGAATATGTCTGATAGCAGATAACAGCAATATCTGATAAAGGTCTACTATAATGAAACATTTTTTGGGGGTGGAGAATTCAGTTAAATTAAACTCAAAGGTTATTAAAAAAATTATCAGATAGGACAGGGTTGGGAGGAAATAATGTTAATTCTTCACAATCAATGCCATCTGCCAACACAAGGTCTAAAGTATGAAGAGTGCGTCGGTTTATGCACATTTTGAGCAAAGCCAATTGAATCTAGGATAGTTTTAAAGGCTACACTAAGGTTATCACATTCTGTGTCAACATGAATGTTAAAATCCCCCACTATTATAACCTTGTCAGTATTTAACACCAAATCAGATAAGAAGTCTGACAACTGATATTAAAACTGAGAGTACGGGCCTGGTGGACGATACAAAACAACAAAGAGAAGAGGTTTTATTACTTTGCAGTTTGGATGAGGGAAACTGAGGGTTAAATGTTCAAAAGAATTGTAGTTATTAATTGGCCTGCCACTAATTAAAATCAGACTGAAAGATGGTTGCTACTAACCTGACTCTCGCCAGATGTATGTCGCTCTGCCTAGCTTCACTCACATACATCTGGGACATCTCCCATAGAGAGTGATTTCTCCAACCAATTTTATGGTCTGGCCAATCAGGACGCAGGGCGGGAGTTTCATGGATGTGACGTAGTGGAGAAGCGACTGTGAGATTCCAACAACAATGGCGGCTCGCATCGAGGAAGCAAGCGTTAACATTGATGCTGCTATTTCTTCCGTGTTGTCCAATCTACCTAGTATTGTTTCATTAAAAGAACATCAGAGAACAGCTCTGAAGGCTTTTGTTGGTGGAAACGATGTTTTCGCCCTTCTCCCGACCGGATTTGGCAAGTTTTGTTTCCCCGGAGCGGTTAGCGGTTAGCGCGAACCATATTAGGAGGCCTTTAGTCCTCAACGCGTCCATGGCTTTGCAGCAATCCCTCATACTGAGCAAGCATGAAGCGACAGTGGAAAGAAAAAACACCCGTTAGCGGGAAGGAAAAACCTCTAGCAGAACCAGGCTCAGTATGAACGGTCATCTGCCTCAACCGACTGGGGGTTATAGAAGACAGAGCAGAGACACAACAAGACAGACAAAAAGCACAGAAGCACACATTGATCTAGTAATCTGTTCTACATTAGATGGTAATAGTCGGTGGTCTGTCCTCCCTGGATGATTTCACAGTCAACAGAACGTCAGACCAGGTGTAGCTACTATGAAGAAAAAAGAGAGAGAACAAAAAGTTAAAAGCTGAAATGACAACAGTCATTTCAATGTAATGCAAAAAAAATAAAGGCAATTCCTATGGAGATGTCCCAGATGTATGTGAGTGAACCTAGGCGGAGCGACATACATCTGGCGAGAGTCAGGATAGGTTGCTACTCCTACTCCTCTTCCCATAGTTCTGGGAATGTGGACATTTAAATAATTAGATGGAGTTGATGTAATGTTCTGTTGTGGTTCTGGTTATTTTTTCAGTTTAGGGTTATTTCTGTTTCTTGTTTTGGAATTATGCTTAGCCTGTTTTTGTTATCTGGCCTTTGTTGTTAGTTTTTTATTTCAGCCCGTGTCCGTTTAGTCTCATTTCTTACCTTAGGTTTTGGTTTATCAATCTTGTGCTCCCTTTATCACCTCCACCTGTTTTTGTTAATTAGCCCCGCCCTGCTCTCCTGTTCTGTTGCCTATTTAAGCCCGCCTTTGTTTTTGCTTAGTTGCCGGAATATCTCCTCTTGTCCCTGTCTGCTACCTCCTGGTAAGAGCCTTGCAGCCTCTGTTTAAATTATCTGTCTGTTGCCCTGCATGATCTGTCCTGTTTTTGAGTTTTTCCCAGCCTTTGCCTTTTTTGTCAACCTGGAGGATCCATCGTCTCTGTCAATAAAGACCATTTTTAGCATCAGCTCCGTGTTTGGCTAAACTTTGGATTCACCACAAGCAATCATTACAGTTGACTCATTTATACTAACATAGTCCTCTTGCAGCCAGGTTTCGTCAATTCAATTGCAGAGTATTTGAAGGGATAGACCTTATATTCAATAAACCACATTTAAATGATTTTTGGTTCAAGTTGAGTCATATTAATTTTTATAAGATTTTTAGGATTTTTGCTTCTTTTAGATCAGATGTCTCAATAAGGTAATGGGTGGGTAACAGTACAGAAGCTGCAGAGAGGTGTGTTAAACTACGTCTTTTTCCTAAACTGCTCATGATAAATAACAGCTGCCCTTAGTGACAGATGTGAAGAGTTTATATAGGCTGGTCTGCTCTGTGATTGGAGGAGCAGAATATTGAATAGTCTAGTGTGAGTTCCAGGGGACGTCCAGCAAAAGGGGTTCTGCACAGCCAGACAGACAACCATGGGGGTAATGAGGACCTTCCACTGCTCCAGTCGGCCAATCAGCAGTCTGTGAACAAAGTTATACAAAAAAAAAAAAAAAACAAGACCATGCACATATGGCTGCTGACCATAACAGGATCAGGACAGTTTTACCCAACACGTTTGCCAATTATCAATGTCCCCCACATTGTTTTCAGGACTCCATTTAGACAACCAGCACTTGAATGACGACATGTGAATAAAGATATTATGACTGGTCAGATCAGGCAGCAGACCAGAGAAAGTTATGGAGTCTGACATTGTTTTGGCAAACTTACACTAACTTTAGAGTTGCTAAAAAGGAAACAATGGGTATAAAAAGGGCACAAAATTTTGCAATAAATTGCAAACTTACAGGATTTTCCAGAGCAATAGCTTCTGTTTACATTGCTAATTCAGATGCAACGCTGTGTGAGAGATGCAAAGTGCTTGAAAAGTGTCCACACATAAATGCACGGACATGAGTCCGCGGACATCTGCGTGGAGTCCTACTCAAGGCAGACTCAATTTTTATGGTCTCGTACGCATATGTGGAGTCACACTATAAACTAATTGGTGGTAAGAAGTCTCTACATCAAACTGTTTCATATGTTACACCGAGCTTGATACACTGAGCTGCTCCAAGCAGGCGGTTGCAAAGACGCGCAGCATCACAGTCCCTCTCACTGACAGGTGTACGGTGGGTGCCTGCTGGAAAAGAAACAGGTCTAGCTGCTTAACTCGCTTATCAAACATTTTACGATCCCTCCCCCCGTTTCGTCCCACTTGCAGAAAGTGTGGGAATTGTAGGAATTTGTCACAAGAAATGTAAGCAATAGATACGCTAGAGGATGAAGGGTAAAACGTCAGTGCAGAGTCTGCGCGGCTCACATTGTGCGCACAGTACGCCCAAGTATGTGGAAGCCTTAAAGAGTTAGGTGATAGACTGTAGACCGTGTTCCGAAGGTTCGCTATCTTGAAAAAATCACTAGAATCAGTGGGATTGATCCATATAAGCATGATAACCGGACAAAGGATTTACATGACCTGCCACCGCCCACCAACCTGACTCTCACCAAATGGATTTAGTTCCGCAGAGTTCCACACATCAATCTGGGATCGTTGCATTGGAGATGTATTTGAGAAGGAGGGGCCTTATCAGAAATCCTTGCATATGATTGGATAAATCACTTGCCTGTCATCTTTACTGACGTACTACTTAAACCACTCACACTGATAACGAAACCATTGTCTATGAAAGCCTTCATAGACGATCTCTGTTGTTCTTTTAAAGAATTAATATTCGGTAGATTGGACAACACTGATGAAATGGCAGCATCAATGTCACTGCTTTGCTTCCTCGGAGTTAAAGAAGGTCTCCAACAGCACCCCCTGCAGTCCAAAAGAACTCAGCCTCCTCAGCAGGTAGAGTGACTGTGACCCAGTCCAGTTTATTGTTCAGGTGAACACCCAGGTACTTAGAAGAGTCCATTATCTTAACATCCATGGAACTGATGTGGAGATAGTGGACTCTTCTAAGTACCTGGGTGTTCACCTGAACAATACCAGAAAAAAGGGTCTCCTCTACGTTTACTTTGTTTGCTACCCTCAGCCCGCTAGGTTAGCACTAGCAGTCTGCTAAAAGCTGCCAGTGCTAACAGCAAAATAAAAATGTATTCAAACTTACCAGCCTGACAATTCTGTGAACACACACTTGTATCAGGATGTGGCATTGAAAGTGAGGTTTGGTCGTCTTAAGCGAACGCGATTTTGGCAACAAAGTCGCCACTTTTACATCCTGTTGCTCGACTGACATATCACCAGCAATTTTCATGGCGGGTGACAGCAATCGCACCGTGGGTGACAAGTCAGAAATACAGTAGTACAATGGCGCTATCTAGTGACGCTTTCACTTATCTGTCACTCCAGTCTTCTCCAGGCTTGCTCCTTTCTGGATTTATCTCAGTCGTAATAACTGGTTGAGTCATACAACTCAGGCCGACCGCAGACCATCACTATCAGTTTGTGTTTCATGTTAAATGAAGTCCGCATCGTCTCCGCTGCAGTCCTTCACCCCACGTCACAGCCACATCCAATTCCTGATTGGTTGTCACGACATGACAAGACACAAAAGTTCAGATTTTTTAACTCCAGCCACTGTCTCTTCACATCCATCCCAGGTGTTGTGTCGCTTTGGCTTCGCTTTAATTGCCAACTTTGTGCATTTGCATTGCTAGAAACGCTTCTGTTGCCTCACATTGCTTTGCATTGTGTTGCATCGCTCCTGTGCTGCACCTGTACATGGGGACAGGGTAAATCATGTAAATCTGTCACTCGGGTCACTACATTCACGTTCAGTGTGAACACACCTTAACAGCTGCTATGCAAGTCATTTGGCTTCTGTTTTTTAGTTTAGAGTTCCTGGGCTTTAATTCCACTTTGGAAGACTGGAAAATCTCAACCTATTGTTCTTTTTCCCAAAGCGTTTTTGTGAACGAATGTGACAGTTAATGACACTGCATGTTTTTAACTGTTTAAAAGCAAAACAACAGTAAATAAAGACAGTGCTGTGGATGAAGGCTGTGAAAACAAACAGAAGCTTGTTTCCAGAAGCCCTGGTATCCCACAATGCACTGTGGTTGTTACGTCACCCTTTCAAGCCCCATAGTAACGCTAAAGCAAGGCTTGCAACCTCTAACCATGCCAGAGAAACATGTGAAACATGAAGAGCTTCTAAATGTAAAGTGCAGCAATACAAAAGGTGTTTTGACCTTCCTGCTGCTTTTCAGTCATAATGACCAAAGACCACCCTAGTGCCCCCACATGCAAACACTCCTACCAACTTTATTGCTGTTATTGTTCACTGGCACAATAGATTATTTATTGGGATGAATAAAAATGCCTTAAAATCTTCTTGCTGCACATTGTTGCTACTTTAGTCAATAGAAAAAATATACAAATATTGCTCACCACACAAAACTAACCCTTTACGAAAAATAATACATTGTCTTAGAAGTGAATAATATCTTTCTGCCATGTGAAGAGGGTAAATTTAAGCATTTACACAATTTGTGATGAAAGTCAAGTTGTTCTTTCAGGCAAAATCTTTAAAATTCTATTAAACTGCTTTCTATTGGAGGTTTAGTGAAGGTGAGTCATTATGACCTGGAGGACACGGGGTGAATACAGAATATGAGGACTGCAGGAGGGCTAAACGTGCTTATGTATTAGAAACAGAGAGCTGTCACAGTAAAGAGAATTAGGGCCAAATCAACAGAGTCTGGAACACCACACCACTCAGGATGTAGCAGAAAACAGGAAGTGACAATACGGCTCACCCAACCAGCCTCAAGACCAATAATGAAGAGTTGTTAAAGAAACATGAAGAAACTCTTTAGGACAACCACTTCTTATATGAAGCCATTTCCTCTCTGCAGTCACACAGCATAGAACATATTTGGGCTTGATGCTGGGTTGAATGTCTTTTACGAGAGCTAAGCGCCACACAGAGTGGCTGGGATCTTAACTCCTGACCTCCCAGCTGGAGGATCACTTTGTCCAGTCTGAGGATATAAAGTTGAGGAATGAGGAAAATAGCTTTCTGTGATTTTTTTTCCCTTTGCCGGTTTGTATGGACAAATAAGGAAATATGAACCTCTGTCCTTATGATGCTGTTTCTTCTCTAACAATCCTCTGAGGCCTTCACCGTACAGTCTGTTCTTTTATACAGATTTAATGTATTTTCTAATGGATTGGCTTGAAGGCTATTGGCTTCTATTGAGTTGTCAACCAAAGGACCCACTGGTGGAAACCAGTGGTGATGGAAGCCATCATGCTAAAGAAGGAGGTTGGCCATGACCTCCAGCATGCACTGTAGTGGTTTTCTGCTGATTGTGAAGCAGCTCCCCTAAGTCAGAAGCCATGGTTCTTGACCAGAAATTGGTGTAATGTCTCCTTTGAGTTGGGGGTCCGTCTGTTCTTCAAGTGGAGCACTTTATGTTGATGTCTTGTTCACGGTTGATGGTGGGATGGAGTGGGAGAAGAACAGGGGGATTGGGTCTTGATCTGCAGTAATGAGTGCACTGCTCCAGTCTGTCGTGGAAAAGAAAGAGCTGGGGCAAAAAGCAAATATCTTTATTTATAAGTATTTCTACATTCTGACCCTCACTTATGGACATGAGATATGGATCAGGACCAAAAGAACGAGATCCCGGATTCCAGTGGCCTAAATGAGTTTCTTCTGGACCTCAGCCTCAGTTAATGGAGAGGAGCTCCGTTATCAGGGGGGAGCTCATTAAAAGGAGACATTTATTTAACCTGACCAGCCCACGTGTGTGCCCAGCTGAGACAGGTGTTTAAACTCCACCTCTAAGCAACATCAAACCTGGCTTTTATTCTAATTGGCTCGCAAGAGGAAGCTTTAATGTTTTCAAAACAAAAACCCAATTTTTGTTGCACAAACACTTTTTTTTTTATTTTACAGCTATTTAAAGATACTTGATGTGATTTAAAGGTATTCTAAACATTCAATTCAATTCAATTTTATTTATATAGCGCCAATGCATGAAACATGTCATCTTTACAAAGTCAAATTCAATCAGATTATACAGATTGGTCAAAAATTTCCTATATAAGGGAACCAGTTCATTGCTTAAAAGTCCCGACAAGCAGCATTCACTTCTGGAGAAGCGTAGAGCTACAGGGAGAGTCGTCTGCATTGTCCATGGCTTTGCAGCAATCCCTCATGCATGAAGCGACAGCGGAAAGAAAAACTCCCCATTAACGGGAAGGAAAAACCTCTAGCAGAACCGGGCTCAGTATGAACGGTCATCTGCCTCGACCCACTGGGGGTTAGAGAAGACAGAGCAGAGACACAACAAGACAGACAAACAAGCACAGAAGCTCACATTGATCTAGTAATCTGTTCTACATTAGATGGTAGTAGTGGTGATCTGTCCTCCCTGGATGATTTCACAGTCAACAGAACGTCAGACCAGGTGTACCTACTATGAAGAAAAAAGAGAGAGAGCTAAAAGTTTAAAGCTGAAATTATGACAAGCAATGCATAATTGAAGAACAGTAGAACTCGATAGAGTGAGAAAAATAGATCCTGATGTCCTCCAGTAGTCTAAGCCCATAGAAGCACATCCCCATAGGTAGGTCAGGGCAACATTCATTTCAATGTAACGCAATGCAAAACTGGAGAACAGTAGAAATCAGTAGAGTTAGGAAAATAGGCCCTGATGTCCTCCAGTAGCCTAAGCCTATAGCAGCATAACTATAGAGGTAGCTCAGGGTAACATGAGCCACTCTAGTTATAAGCTTTGTCAAAAAGGAAAGTTTTAAGATTAGTCTTAAAAGTAGACGGGGTGTCTGCCTCACGGACCAAAACTGGGAGTTGGTTCCACAGGAGAGGAGCCTGATAGCTAAAGGATCTGCCTCCCATTCTACTTTTAGAGACTCTAGGAACCACCAGCAGACCTGCAGTCTGAGAGCGAAGTGCTCTGTTAGGAACATACGGGGTAATCAGAGCTCATTAAATGAGGCCATGAGAATATCATTAGTGACCTTCACTAAAGCTGTTCAGTGCTATGATGAGCTCTGAAGCCTGACTGAAACTCCTCAAGTAGGTCATTACTTTGTAAATGTTCACAAAGTTGATTAGCAACTACTTTCTCAAGAATTTTAGATAAGAAAAGAAGATTATATATAGGTCTGTAGTTTACTAGCTCATCTTGATCAAGAGATGGTTTCTTAAGTAAAGGTTTAATAACAGCTACTTTAAAAACCTGTGGTACATATCCATTTACTAAGGATAGATTAATCATGTCTAAAATAGGACCACTGATCAGAGGGAATACCTCCTTAAACAACTTGGTTGGGATTGGGTCTAACATACAGGTAGAAGGTTTAGATGAAGCTAAAATTCTAGATAGCTCAGAAAGCTATACTGCTTCTAAACAGTTCAGACACTGTGCAGGTTCTAAAGATTCCTCCAACGCTGCCTCACTTACTGAGGATGAGGTAATCATGTTTGGGAGGATGCCAATTATTTTATTTTTAATGGAATCAATTTTATTTATGAAGAATCCCATAAAATCATTACTGCTAAGAGCTAAAGGAATGGATGGATCAACGGAGCTGAAACATGACGGGTGTTTAGAGAAAAACACTATACAAAACACACATCTACTGGCTCAAACCACCTATGTCCGGTATCTCGTGAAGCTAGAGAAAACCCCTTCCGTGTTCTTTGTCATATAATACCCGGTGACGTCATTTCCCTGCACACACTGAGAAAAAAAAGTACCTAATTGTACCTTTAAGGGTACAAAGGCTTGTCACTGGGGTGGTACCCTCAAAGGTACTACTGTTGTACCCTCAACAGTGGGTACCTATTTGTACCCCTATAGATTGTACCTCATAGGTTTAGAATTGTACCTTTGGTGACAATCTTGTACTCTTTTAGAAAAGCAAAAACTATAAAAAAAAAGAAAAACAATAATCCCACCCCAAACTACCACACTTACACATTATCTCAGGTAATGTACAAAATTAAACTTGATTTTCTATTTTAACATTTAAAGTTTTTACTTCATTTGAAACTTACAAAGAATGTCGAATTGTAACATAGAAAACAACATCAACAGAGTATGTGCATTCTGCATCAACCTTTACTCTGTATGCATGAAAGTGGCGGTCAAATGTTAGGGGAATCAGCATTTTGCCACAAAGAATCCATATAGTGTCAATGTTGAGCACTGGCTTATTAGCTTTATCATTTTGACCAATGCATATTTTTTGCAGTTCTTCATTTATCTCTTTTATTGTTATGTGTTTTTCTGTTTGAGCTTTACAAATAACTAGTTTCAAAACAAGTGGAATTACACCCTCCAACAGATCATGCATTATGTCCGGTGGCAAAGCTTTTGTAACATCAAAATATCGTAATGTATCAAAAGGAGGAACTAAAGACACCATAAGTTGCTTTATCATCAGGATTCTGTTGAATGCGTGCAAGGTGGCACTGGTGAACCTCAGACGTTCTTAAAACAAAGCTGTCTTCCTGAAACAAGTGTTTAATATCATCCTAAGTAGCCATAAATAGTGACATATTCGTTTCGTTTTAACCCCAAAGTATTAACTACTTCAAATTCATCTTCATAAAAATTGGATGTGCATTTGGATGAGCTTTGAAAAAGGAGTGTTGTCTGAAAATACTACCATCACAACAGTCTGTTAGAAACTCACTGTCCATCTCTGCATTATGGTCAGAAAAGATATTATCCTGAATGTCATCATGTAAACAATAATTTTTCAGCACTTTATCAATGGGTACATATGAATATGAGCCAACAGTTTCACCTACTGAGTTTCTTAACTTGCAATGGATCGGTTCAGTCATATCAAGCTTGAGTCTACAATAGATTTTCATTATGCATAATCAAGCTTGTGATTTAGCTTTTTGCATTGCTTTGTGTCTTATTGACATATTGCTGTGCACAATGGTACATTTTGATGATATAAAGGGTAAATGTGTTGACCAAAGAGTATTTCACATGCAGAAGCAGTCCTACAATGGAAATCAGGACTTTTATTTGGTCAGAATTCCATTTTATGAGGTGAAAAACATATTTGGCACTTTTGGCTAGATTTGGCTAGATTGTGCTAGAATCGCAGCTCCGCCTGGCACACTGCCCACTAAAACCTTTGTGAAACAAATATGCTTCAGCTGATTCAGTCCAGATGTGCTGCAGATATGTAGTTAAGCTGTGGATCTATAAAATCTGAGGTTTCTCCTAGGTTATTCATACTGTTTCTTAAAGTTTTTTCAAGACAAAACTTGGGAAAGGTTCAATAAAATTATATTTTGAGGTTTCTCCTAGGTTTTCAAATGGAGCTTAAAGCGGAAATTCAATTGAAGAAACTCATTGCCTATCTCCATCCAATCAGAGACTCATTCGCCTCCGACACAAGCCAATCAGCTTTGAACTGCTCCTCCATGAAGCCAATCAGCATCTTGGGTTCATCTTAAAAGAACTTTAAATCCATCCCAGCCTTCTACCCAGTAAGCAAGCAGTCGCTGCGCCATGTCTGATCTGGACTCTGATGACTGGATTCAACCCACCTCCATCCCCTTCTCCACCATCGTAGCCAAGCTCCGCCTGGCTTTCCTATGGTCCTCCTTCAACCTCGTCCCTATCAGAGTGTAATTCCTCCCGGACTCTTACGGTCACTCCTTAAAACGTTCTGGCAGAAGACCGCCATGTTGAGCCTGGTTCTGCCAGAGGTTTCTTCCCAAAGGGGAGTTTTTCTAACCTGACAACAGCCAGCTGTATGTCGCTCCGCCTAGCTCCACTCACATACATCTGGGACACCGCCGATAGAGAATGATTTCTCCAACCAATTTTATGGTCTGGCCAATCAGGACGCAGGGCTGGAGTTTCATAGATGTGACGTAGTGGAGACGCGACCATGACGTGAGACTGTTTTGATAGCAATGGCGGCTCGTCGAGGAAGCAAGCGTTAACATCGATGCTGCTATTTCTTCCGTGTTGTCCAATCTACCTAATATTGTTTCATTAAAAGAACATCAGAGAACGCCTCTGAAGGCTTTTGTTGGTGGAAACCATGTTTTCGCCCTTCTCCCGACCGGATTTGGCAAGTTTTGTTTTCCGGGGCACGTCCACGGCGGACGCGGAAGCGCCCCGGAGCGGTTAGCAGTTAGCGCTAACTATGTTAGGAGGCCTTTAGTCCTCAACGCGGTCGCCCCGGAATCGACTCCGACCCGCGGCGCTTTGCCGCCTGTCTTCCCCCCTCTTCTTGTCAGCTCACTGTCAATAAAACGCATGCCACTAGAGCCGCAAACACATTATTATTTTTTTATTTTTTTTTCTGCGTCGCTATCATCAGCGTCACGGGCTAGCTTCGGTGTGAGTGGTTGAAATAGCACGTCAATAAAGATGACAGACAAGTGGCTTATCCAATCATATGCAAGAATTTTTGATAAGGCCCAGCCTTCTGTAAATGCAATTTCTATGGCGGTGTCCCAGATGTATGTGAGTGGAGCTAGGCGGAGCGACATACAGCTGGCTGTTGTCAGGTTAGAGTTTTTCCTCTCCACAGTCGCTTCATGCTTGCTCATCATGGACAGTTCATGCAACCTGTGTTTATCAAGTTGGACATCTAGCTCAAAGAGATCATCATATGGACTGAACAAAACTTCTTCTATCTCCACTCCACCACCAGTTTCAGGCCTGGGGGAAACATCCCTATTCTCATACACCTGCTTATGCATATTGAAGTATAATTCAGCGTGAATGTTTCCTGCCGAGGTCTGAGCGCCAAAGTCTTAAAATATTGCATCAATAAATTCTTCTAATTGTCTCTTCTTTCCGTGTGAGTTTTTCAGATTGAAAAAGGGTTTGAAGGATGTTTTGAACTTTGCCCAAGTGTTTTCAGGACAAAACTTGGGCAAGGTTAAAAAAATTATATGTTTTTTTATTTGTTAAATCGTCAGTAAATCAGGCACAGTAAGATTTGCTGGAAAAATATTCTTTTATGTTTTACCATTATCATTGGTTTATGTTTCAACACATCTGTGAGGTCCGCGTGGCCATGTTACGTAATGCTGCCAATCAGGCATTTCCCCCAATACATTCCGTTATGCGCACCCAGGAAAATTCCTAACTATGGCGGACGAGCAAGTGCTCCTTCTGTTTGTAAATATAGACGTCTTTATGATTCGCCCCACAAAGATCACCGTGATCAACAAATTGTTAATTCACTCTCTAACCACTTAGCCACCACTCCCATTTCCGTATGTTCTGTTCATCTACAGCACTTTGACTTGTCTTCCAACTAAACTGAATTAAATAAACCCGCTTTGCTTTAGCAGTCCACAGCTAAACCTGATTCCATGCTGAGGAGTTAATTCAGTTATTAGGTTCAGGTGAGCTGGAACCAGGACAGATCCAAGGGATTTAGGACAGTGGCTTTCAGGCCTGACGTTGAACACTCCTTTATCTAGAGGGTGTACATTTCCCCTAAACAACAAGCTCTACGTAACAACAGGCTGTTGGCAGTTTCATTTGGCATTGTCATTGTCACTCTGTGGCCAATAATAGCAGAAGTAAAGCCCCTAATGTTGCACAAACCCCAAACAGTAAATCAGCATTATTTTCTAATGATGCTGCAGATTTAATCATATAAGACCCTTCCCCTCAGCCTGATATCAGTTCTCTCTCTCCAGTGTCTTTCTGCACCAAACCTAATGTCCCCATATAATCAGATTTTGTTTACTGTGTAGAACAGCTTCATCATCAAGCCTCCAGTTCAAAACTCTTATCTGAAAAGTTAATTTATCTCAGATGAAAAAACAAAACAAACAATATGCCAAACCAAAGGAAATTAAAATATTAAACTAATATGTCCACTTTTAAGTTTACACCCAAAGAGACATAAGGTTAAACAACACCAGTATGACACAGTCTCGTGATCAATGAGCATTGCATGCATGACCATGACAAAGCTGGAACTTTGCTATAAAAATAACGGTTTAGCCGGAATAATGATGCAATGCGATATTTCACTTCCCATAACCCCAGGCTTGTGTTGCTGGATGTTGGGATACCACCATGATAAACTTCATGCGTGTAATCTGATTTCCAAGCAGTGGTTCAGAGTGACGTTCTCAGCCTAGAGATGATTGGTTTTATTTTCTGCCACAGGTTCCATTGTTCTTCCCACCATCAGTCCAATGGTGGCTTGATGCAAAATTATGGCCTAATCACATGAAGGAAGACTACATAGTGTTGCTAAAAATTCTGCTTCCTCCTTTTCTTAGTTGACCTTTCTTGGTTTTCCTTAAAGAAACAAACAGGAATAAGTTGTCTTGTTTAATGCATGTTTTTACTCTGATGCAAACATTTAGCAGTGAGACGGTTGTGCAAATTTAGCCATATTAATTGGACCTTATTCACTGGTTCATCATTTAAAATCACTCTGTTTCAGGATGGAATGATTATACAACAAAGTATTGCAACTCATCTTGAAAACAACTTGTAATTATTTGATATTACGATAAACTTCATTACTCGCATTAATCACAACAACCTGTTAAATCATTTTTAGAGAAACATCTAGTTTTAGTAATGTTCCATATTTTCAGTTTATTTAGTACGCAAGTTTATGTAAAAACTGAATATTTTTCGGAAGTCTTCTCCTGACTGATACTTTTGAACAATGAGATAACTTGGTTTCCTCTCTGCAAAGCAAAAGTCAAGGACAAGTGACTTTCACAGCTACATCTCAAACAAATAGAAGATTGTGAATAAATTCAATAGTTTTATCACCCATTTCAGAAAGTGAAACACGTGTATTATGTGGATTCATTTCACAAAGAGGGATATATTTCAAGGCTTTATTTCTTGTAACTTTGATGATTATGCTTTGCAGATAATGAAAGCCCGACTTTCAGTGTCTCAGAAAATTAGAATAATGTGAACAAAATAAAAAAATTGGGAATACGTGGCGTTACACTAACCAGCTAATCAACTCCAAACACAGGTTTCCTGAGCCTCTAAATGGTCTCAATCTGGCTGAGCAGGCGACACAATCATGGGGAAGACAAAATTATGGATTGAATGTAAATTACTGGTTCAAACTGTATATATACTGTATATTGCTGCGTTTATCTGAAGGGGGAAATAAAACACACTGAAACAATAAAATGAAAGAGATAAAGATAGTTGAAAGACAAGATAAAGCTGTCAAGATAAAAACTTATCAGTCTTTTCTTATTTTAAATGAGCAACACTGATTTTCTTTTATTTACTGATAAACGTATATTTTTTACCCAGATTCATCTCCTCTCATGTTTTCAAATGTTATAAAAACAGAAACAGGCAAAGCCCTGCCAAGAAAAATGTTCTTTTAAGGAGATTTTGTTTGTTGCCTGAAGTTGAGTGTGCCGTATTTATCTTGGCTACGTGTTATGAGACCATGGAGAATGGTAACATTTATAGTCAAAAACTGTTTTTTAGATGAGCTATTCATGTTTTTTTTATTATTTTTTTCCTTTTGACAACCTGAGAACCATGAACTACAACTACATTCCTGCTCCATTTTATTGGCTAATTAAGTGTTGAGGCTACTTTCAGACCTCATGATTAAAGGCACAGAGGCTCCCATGCCAATCTGTAGTTCTTGATCATTTAAACATTTTTGTGGCATTTTTACATCAATCTATTGGGAATACATTCAGTTTTGGGGTTATGATGTGGGGTTTGATTTAAGGTGATAAACCAACACAAACAAAAAAGGTTCGCGTGAGCATGACGGACTACAAACCTGACCCGGTTCCACCAGATCTGTCAGGAGGAATGGGCCCAAATTCCTTGAAACTACAGCGAGAAACTTGCAAGTAAATTTTATTTATATAATAAATATACTGGTCGCCATTTTAGCAGATTATTCTGACATTCAACAGAAAATAAATCATTTTCCTATCCTAACTGATTTAATGTCTGACAGTGACTTTAATCGCCATAAAGTCAAATAATGAGACAGGGATGTAGATGCATTTGCTTTATTACAAAAACATTTCGACAGTTCTTCACGAGTTTATTGAAACAAGCTCAGTGTTAACTTTGCAGGCTAAAAGGTCCCAGAATAGCCATAAAACAGACTCCGAATGTGTCTGCCGCTGTTAGTTATGTCTCATTGGCGTGCAGCAAAGAATATGAGCAATGTCTGGACGAGCAGGCAACCGCTCATTGGAAATATTCCCCTCACTTCCTGTCTCTCCCGTAATGTTTATTTTTCTGTGGCGTGAAATCCATTAGTGTCCTCTGACCCCGCCCCATGTTTCATAAGTCCTCCGTGCTTTGAGACAACAGGGCTCGGCTGACAGAGAGCAGAGCCTCTGAATGGAGAATAAGTGAACGTTCACAGAGATGTGGGTTTAATCCTGGGGGACTCCCGGGCCTGAGCTAATGTCTGGAGCCGCTGATGCACCTCTGCTGATCTGTCTGTGCGCATAGCCAGCGGTGGAGCAGCTGATACCCCGACAGACCACCCAGGTTTCACTGCGGCTCATCAGCAGAACCAAAATCAATTGGGTCAACGGATCAAACCTTTTCTTCTATTGTCCCTCATATTTAAATCCTGACTTGCAAATCCAAACCCACGTTGTCTTCATTCTGCTTGTGACTTGAATAGAGTCCAGGAAACTCTGACGTTTAAGGGGGAAAAATATTTTTGAAGTGTTTGCGTCAACTGATGAAGCTAGAAGTTAGCATTTCTGGCTCTAAGTGTTTACAGCTCAGAGAGAAACAAAAAGCAGAGAAAACGTGTGTGGGAGAACGCTGCATTTGGAAAGAATTCGCTGCCCACAAAAATTCTTCCAGGCTTTCTGTGGTTTTGACTCAAAATGTATCTTCTCAAAAATACAATACAATTAAGCAGGAATAAATGCTGCTGGCTCTGAACCACAAATTCTGGAATAAGTCTGGACGGAAAACTAATGTGAGCCTGTATTCTTTTCATAAAAGGAACAAAAGAGTGGGTCCCATCTCAACATAATTCATAATAATTCATAATTTATCCACTATTATCCCTGTTCTTCCACCATCATCCCTGTTACCAAGAAGCCAAGGACCACAGGACTTAATGACTTTAGACCCGTCGCTCTGACCTCTGTGATTATGAAGTCCTTTAAGCGCCTTGTGCTTTCACACCTAAAAGAAATCACTGATCCCCTCCTGGACCCCCTACAGTTTGCCTACAGAGCCAATAGGTCTGTCAACCTGGCCCTCCACCACATCCTCCATCACCTGGACTCTGCAGGAACCTACGCCAGGATCCTGTTTGTGGATTTCAGCTCTGCCTTCAACACCATCATCCCAGCTCTGCTTCAGGAGAAGCTCTCCCAGCTGAGTGTGCCTGACTCCACCTGCAGGTGGATCACAGACTTCCTGTCTGACAGGAAGCAGCAGGTGAAGCTGGGAAAACACGACTCTGACTCACAGCTCATCAGCACTGGTTCCCCCCAGGGCTGTGTTCTTTCTCCTCTGCTCTTCTCCCTGTACACCAACAGCTGCACCTCCAGTCATCAGTCTGTCAAGCTCCTGAAGTTCTGGACGACACCACTCTCATGGGACTCATCTCTGATGGTGACGAGTCCGCCTACAGGTGGGAGGCTGACCATCTGGTGACCTGGTGCAGGGAGAACAACCTGGAGCTCAACGCTGTAAAAACAGTGGAGATGGTTGTGGACTTCAGGAAGAGCTCAGCCCCAGCTACCCCCATCACCCTCTGTGACTCCACCCTGGACACTGTGGAGTCTTTCTGCTTCCTGGGAACTATCATCTCCCAGGACCTAAAGTGGGAGCTGAACATCAACTCCCTCACCAAGAAAGCCCAGCAGAGGATGGACTTCCTGCTGAAGGCAGCTGAAGAAATTCAACCTGCCAAGGACAATGATGGTGCAGTTCTACTCCTCCATCATTGAGTCCATCCTCACCTCCTCCATCACCATCTGGTACGCTGGTGCCACCGCTAAGGACCAGAGCAGACTGCAGCGTGTCATCAGGTCTGCAGAGAAGGTGATTGGCTGCAATCTTCCATCTCTCCAGGACCTGTACGCCTCCAGGACTCTGAGGCGTGCAGGAAGATTGTGGCTGATCCCTTCACCCCAGTCACAGACTATTTCAGTCACTTCCCTCTGGCAGGAGGCTGAGGTCCATCAGCACCAGAACCTCACGCCACAACAACAGTTTCTTCCCATCTGCTACCGGCCTTATGAACAAGGCCAAGAGCCTCTCTCTCTCCCCTGTTCAGGACCTACAAACTACACCAACGTAGCATCTCCAGACCTTCTGCGTTACATTAACGCACAGTCTACTGTGTATATAGCTCTAGATTCTGTATATATATATATATATATATATATATATATATATATATATATATATATATATATATATATATATATATTGTTTTGTCTGCACCATCAACACCAAGTCAAATTTCTTGTAAGTGCAAACCTACTTGGCAATAAACTTGATTCTGATTCTGAAAAATGTCTTCTTTCAGCTGCTCTCTTCATCTTTGTCCTTTGCTGTGGTCTTTCATATTTTCTTTATTCATAACATCTCCGTATTATCACCAACTATTCCTCCTCTACACACTGACCCACCCAGTGTTACGGCCTCACAATCCCAGCTCCATGATCTGAAAGCTCACACAGCCTGTGATCATGGCGGATCACTTTTCATGATGTGAAAGGGCACATTCATTTTTCTTCTCCCAATTAAAATCAACATCTTCAGCTATGACGCAGGTCTTCTCCGAGCCATGCATCCCTGCAGGTCCCACTGGTATATTTTACAGGCCCTGCTAAGGAGCTACAGCTGCTATTACCTCTGCTGACCTTTTCCTTAAAATAGAAAACACTTCCAGATTTAATCCTTCCCTTATCTTATCCTATATATATATATATATATATATATATATATATATATATATATATATATATATATATATATATATATATATATATATATATATATATACATATATTTATTTATTTATTTATTTATTTATTTATTTTTTATTTATTTTTGGCCCTCGTGGCATAACATTAAGACACACCTAGCCTGAGCTAACTTGCTGCTTCTGTTCCTTGATGGGTTTTCAGTTTCATGAAAACACAAATCATACTGTGCAACATTTAAATGCACAAGCAAACCAATTCCTTACATAGCATTAGGCCTAACATTAATACCAAAACACTAATTGAAACACAACAAAAATTCTAGTAATAAAACAGTGCTTCAACATGCAGGCCTCTGATATAATATTTGCCCCTGTTGCCACACAAGAAGCGGCCCTGAGATGATCCTTGATGAGATGCCAGCCACTAAAACCATCTGTCATTCAAGATTAAGTTCAATTTTTTTATAAATCATATTTAAAAACAGCTGCTGTACCAAAGTACTGCACCTAAAAATAGTACAAGATGATAGACTGTATCATACAAAAGCCAGGGAATAAAATAAAAATATTGAAACAAATGCAGCATTAAAATAACAAGAAAATGATAGAAATATAAAAAAATGCAACTTGTGGCAGTTATAGCAGCAACACGGGGACACAAAATTTTTGTCCAACAACTAAGCTTCAGCTTGCAGATTGCTGGTATAAGACTTCAAAGACAAGATTTTTTTAGACATGTTTTTTAAGTCAGACCAAATTTTCTTTTTCTCACTGCTTTAAAAGTAATTGAGGAGAAAAAGTAGGTTGAAATATTTTAGGTTTTACTTCAAGGAACATTTATATTTCTGAAAGGCAGAAAAAAGCTAAAATTTAGTAATGTACAAAATCTGTCTAACTTTTTCAGGTTTTATTTATTAATTTATTTTATTTTTTCGTTGATTCTTGCAATACTGTGTTCTGACACTAGAGGCGCTGGATGAAAAAAACAGAAGCGTTGACGTGCAGCTGTAATGATATAGTCATAAAAGAGCTGCTTTCCAAAAAAAAAAAAAAAACTCCTATGTAATAGATACAATTGTTTTAAGGCAAAATAAAATACAATTATTAAAACATTTTTATTATTTTTAAATCTCCTTTATTTCTCAATCAATATCGTAAAATTAAAATAATCTTGATTTATTCTTCTATGTCTTTCCGTTTGTGTGTTATTGGACCCACCTGTGGATTCTTCACTAACTAAAGACTAATAATTATCTTTATTTGTCATTGCAACATACACTGCAATGAAACTCATCCTTTATCTCATCCCTTAGGGAGCAGTGGGCTGACGCCGTGGGGGTAATGGTCTTGCTCAGGGACCCAGAATGTCAGTATGTGGGATTCAAACCCAGAACCTTGCCGCCTCTTCAGGGTGCAAGCACCCTGCTCTCTAACCACAAGGCTCCCTGAACATGTTTCAGCCAAAAACACCCGACAGAAAAGAGTTTATGTTGAAGAGTTGAAGGGTTTATGTTGCTCTTTTTGTAAAAATAAAAAACATTGATTTTCAATTTTCAGTTTCCCCATTAAGTACTCAAATTAAAGTTGTGAGAATATGTTACATCTGCAAAAACATGTATAGTTTTCATGCAGTTTTACCAGGATACCTGAAACGTGTGGGTGCTGGAAGGCTCTGCACTACACTAAATACTACACTACTACTACACTAAATCACTGGCAGATCAATTCATCTCCTTATGTGCTAATTTGGGCTCTGATATAACTTTCTGAGTTTTATTTTGATTTGATTTTCCCTTTACACTTCACACACACATCAAAGATGTGTTGTTCTAGAAAGAAAACAGACCTGTAGCTCCATCTGGTGGCAAATGTTTATACTGCACCTTGTTTTCATCAAAAATAATACAGTAATGAAATGTAGGGAAGGTAATAACTACCAATTAAAATAATATTAAGTTGTTGACAATAAAATGATACCCAATGCAGATGATTCAATATTACATCGTAATAAAAATTATATTGTCATTTTGAAGTATATGATCAACTCTGTTATTCAAACCCCTTCTTCATCATCCTTTATATCTATAGTAGACGTATTAACTGTTGCAAGTGTTTAAGTCTGCAGTAGAATGCATGAGTATATCTGAGCTGGAGATGATTTGGATCTGTCTCAGTCAATCTCTGCTCTTCATTAGAGGAAAGCCTGCCAGACATTAATCACAATCCTCAATTTTCTGTCAGTGTGTCCGTCTGCTTGCTTCGTTCTGCAGACATGTCCCTCCCTCCGTTAGCTAGAATCCTCCATTAGTCCCTGGAGTGGTTTCTGTTATGGTCTTGGGGTTTTTTTTTTTGGCCAGCAGCTGAGACCCGGCTGATGCTGCTGCCAATCACACAACAGGAGCTAAACATTTCAGTTTCCACAGCAACAGCTGGCATGAACTACACGCTGATTCCCAGCCGTTATGTTTAAGCCGAGCAGTGACAGAACAGTTTAGGAAACAGTTAGATATCGTCTCATGTTATGATTTTTATCACCATTTATATCTCATGGTTTATTGGGCTCCCTCTACTGCTGTAAAGTGCAACATTAATGCGGTAAAAACTAATTTCCACCAGCCAGCAGTCAAGAAAGTTTCTGTCGTACCAGATGCAGCAGCAAAAAGATCACCAGTTTTCCCTGAATTTTAACGTGTTTAATATTCTGTGGCCTCGCCAGATAAAGACGAGTGAAAGAGACTGCACATGTTTATGACATCGGTGAGGACAAAAAGCAAGGAACAACTTAATTCTGCTGTGGTGACATCACATGAAGGGCTGGTATCCAATAAAATCACTGATCCTAAACATTTGGAGTGATGCTCATAGGTGTAGCATACGTATGCAGCTAATATGTAGATGGTGTCAGAAAAAAGGTAAAATTACTCTACTGGTGATTCCAGGTTTCTTTCCAGGTTTGTTTTAAATGTCAACAAAACCAGATAAAATACAGAAAGACCAAGAAAGCACAACAGTTAAAAGTATATGAACAGTAAATAAAGATGTGTAAAACAGGACATTAGTCCCTAGGGTACGATACATCCTACTTACAGGGCTGTAGAAAAGGATTTGCCTTCTTACAGATTACTTCTTTTGTCACATTTAAACGTTTCAGATCAAACAGATTTTAATACTACTGATAGCCTGAGTGAATGAAAATATGCAGTTTTCACATCATGATGTGATTTATTAATGAATGTCAGAGTTGTCATCCAGGCCTGATTACTCCAAACCTGTAAAAATCAACAAAATACCTGAATTGAACCTGTCTGACAACATGAAGTAGGCTAAAAAGATATAAGATAAACATCATGATCTAAATAAATCTAAGAACAAATGAGAAACAAAGTCACCGACGTCAGTCTGGAAGGGATTACAAAGACTCACACTCCAGGTCTTGATGCTGAATTCCGATTTTTTGCTGAAATCTGATTTTGTGAGGCGGCCGTTCACAGATAACAGAGCAGCGCACTGTTTACGGAAGTAATGGTGAATGCAATTGTTTCTAGAAGTGTTCAATTAGGTTTCCTTAAAAAAAAAAAACGTGAATACCGGCCGGCGTCTGTCCTTATTATTAGAAAGCTGTTGAGCAATGGGAGGCAACAACATTAAGGCCACATCATAGCACGACTAAATAAGGTAAGAAGAAAGCAGCTCAGCTATAAATGGTCTTATCTGGAGCGCTAGCTGCTGCTGCTGCTGCTGCTGCTGTGATGTGTAGTGATGTAGTGAGAGACGTGAAAGACGGCTAAAATGCAACATGACCGATCAGACGCTTTGAAAAAAATCCGATTCGTATCTAAATTAGTACCACATCTGGAAGTGGCACAGATCGGATGTTTTGGGGGGTAAAAAGATCGGTTCTGGGTCGCATTTCATCTTTGAACGTAGCCAAAGACATTTCTACGGTTTTAGACTCCTTAGAATCACAGTGAGAACTATGATCCACAGAAGGAGAACACATAGAACATTGGAGAACCTCCCCAGGAGAGGCTGACCCACCAGAATTACTCCAAGAGCTCATTAACGACTCATCCAGGAGGTCCCAGAAGAACCTAGAAGAACATCTAGAGCTCTGCAGGCCTCACCGCCTCGGTTAAGGTCAGAGGTCAGGGTTCAACAACGAGAAAGAGAGACTGGGCAGAAATGGCCTCCATGAGAGAGCTCCAAGACCAGAACCACTGCTGACCCAAATTAATACAAAGACCCGTCTCACATTTCCTCTAACAATATCCTGCTGATCCTCAAAACATCTGGGACAATACTCTGTGGACACATGAGACAAAAATAATATTTCTTGGAAGGCGTGCATCTCACCACATCTGGAGTAAAATTAACAGCATTCTAGAAATAAAACATAGTGACTGTCAAACATGGTGGTGGTGGTATGATGGTCTGGGGCTGCTCTGCTGCTCCAGGATTTAGACAACTTGCTCTAATCGATGGAACCACGAATTCAGCTCTCTTTAGAATTCAATTCAATTCAATTCAAATTTCATTTATATAGCACCAATTCATGAAACATGTCATCTCAAGGCTCTTTCCAAAGTCAGACTCCATCAGAACCTCCAGGTTGGTCAGAAAGTTTCCTCTCTAAGGAAACCCAACAGGTTGCATCAAGTCTCTCCAAGCAGCATTCACTCCTCCTGAAAGAGCGTAGAGCCACAGTGGACAGTCGTCTGCATTGTTGATGGCTTTGCAGCAATCCCTCATACTGAGCATGCATGAAGCGACAGTGGAGAGGAAAACTCCCCTTTAACAGGGAGGAGAACCTCCAGCAGAACCAGAACCAGGCTCAGTGTGAACGCTCATCTGCCTCGACCCACTGGGGCTTAGAGAAGACAGAGCAGAGACACAGAAAGCACAGAAGCTCACATTGATCCAGGAGTACTTTCTATGTTAGATGGTAATAGAGGATGATCTGCCTCCCCTGATGATGTCACAGCTAACAGAACGCCTAAAAGCCCTAAAAGATCAGTTTGTGTCTTTAAAGTCAGTTAGACCTGGGTCAGGTGACAATGTTAATTTTGCTTTATTTGTGAAGCAAATTTAAAACCAGACCAGTTGAACCAAAGTGCTGCTGACAGGTTTTGTGCTTGTTTTGTGACCCACATGCAGAATCAAAAACCGGACTCTGGAAAAAGTTAGTTCTTTTATTTTTACTGAAGGAAGAATACAGGTAATAAGGCTGGACCCTGGTTTCTGACACCTGATGGCGTCTGAGGAGGAGGAGAGGAATTAGAGGGAGTCCAAATCTCACTGAGATCATTGCAGTAGAGGGATTTACTTCTCAGGAATTGATCCTGAACCCTGAGGACATGCTGAGGTCCCAGTGTCACTGTGGTTTGCTCCAGTTGTTTGGATGGAGGCTGCATCCTGTGGGTTAACAAGTTCTGGGAACGGCAGGAGGTGAACGGGCAATGGTTGAGCAAAAAGCTGTCCAGGAGTCAAGGAGATGTTACGAGAACTCAGGAGGGCTTTATTACAAACTCTGTGGATCATCAGGTGAAAAACGGCCGCCTGCCAGCTCCTTATAAGCAGCGGCAGGTGAGGAAATAGCACTCAGGTGAAAACATTCATTTCAGATCAGTCTAACAGACCAAAGAAAGCCGGGAATGGTTGCACAGTCAAAGGGTTCAGTTCTTCCAGCAGATGAGGGTGACAGGATTGATTATTTCTGCTTTCTGTCAGTCAGGTAATCAAACCTTTTACATGCATGTTCCAGTAGATCTGAGGGGTAATTATAAAAGCAACACAGTAGCAGCAGGGAAGACCTGCAGGTTTTAGTTATGCAGCTGTTTGTAGTTTCTCTTCCATCCTGAACACCAAGCATCTATTTAACAAACATGTCTCTTTCTGCTTTACCTCCATACGCCCAACATGAAGCACGTTGAGCTCCGTAAGCATTTTATCTTTGACAGATTTAGCTCCGTACTCAGGTGGGTTCAGTTTCCTCCCAATGCTCAGCTGCCCCATAAATTCCCCTTTCTTGTTCTATTTAAGAAGGAAGAGGGAAGAAGGTTTGGTCCCTGCCTTATTTTCTTCTGGAGCGAGAGTCACTGTTTGCACTCAACAGCGCTCCTAAATCAAAAGAGCAGCGCCCGTCCTTTTAGAGGCTGAGCTCCTATTAAGGAGAAGCAGTAATTAAGCGTATTCAGAGCGGCAGCGGCAGCAGCGTCGGGGGGTGGTGGAGCCCTCGGGATTGCATTAAAGCTCTCTGTTCCCTGTCACACTTGGCAAAGTGTTCCCCGACCCAGATGAGACGAGACAGAAAGAAAACCTCGATCTAGAAACAGACGCCGTTTCCTTCCACTTCTCTATATTGGCTGTTTATGAACGTTATTAATACTGTCTGACCCTCCATGAAGGCTGAATTTCATTAGGAAATTGTGATTGTTATCTTGATGAAGACGGGTAATTAAATAGGATCGTGGGCTTCCCGGTCAGGACCGGGCATTAGCTTAATGGACATGATTCTTCGTGGGTGAAAGTTTATGCGAATAAACAGTTTGTGGAAAGAAAATGAAACCACAAGAGGAGGAGAAAAGATTCAGAAATGAGGGCCATGCTATCAAAATGCTTTCAGAGCCTGCTATCACCATGGCAGCAGCCCCCTGAAATCTGCTCCTCATCACGAGCTTTTCTCTGCCTTTTCCCGGCAGCATCAGCAGCGTATAACACAGGGCCTGTTGGCTGGAGACACGTCTGGGATATCTGGTAATGATGGCAGCTGCCAGTCAAGCTGCTCGTCATGGAGCCAGAAATCCTCCTCATGCACTCTGTAGCAGCTTCAGAGTAACGATGGCAGGTTTCTGAAGAGGTTCTAATTTTATCCTGATAACACCCTGACCCACTACTGCCAGAGGTTATCGCCTCCAGGTGCGGACTGACTTGTGTTTTGGCTTAAGCGGCTTTTATTTGATACCAGGCTAAGAGAGAGACGGGGGTAAGACATCTGGCAAAGGTCCACGGCCGGGACTGGAACCCGAGACCACCGCGCTGAGATCTCTGAACATGGGTCACATACTTTACCCCCGCAAAACCTGCACAGAGATACGTTTTACACCACTTGGATTTTTTCAGGATTTGTCTCTTTACAACAAGAAAACCTCCTTTTATTCTCTTTTATTGTTATTTTTTAGATGTCACTGTCGCTTCATGCATGCTCAGTATGAGGGATTGCTGCAAAACCATCAACAATGCAGACGACTGTCCACTGTGGCTCTACGCTCTTTCAGGAGGAGTGAATGCTGCTTGGAGAGACTTGATGCAACCTGCTGGGTTTCCTTAGAGAGGAAACTTTCTGACCAGCCTGGAGGATCTGATGGAGTCTGACTTTGTAAAGAGCCTTGAGACGACATGTTTAATGAATTGGCGCTATATGAATAAAATTTTATTGAATTGAATAGATGGACCGACGCAGAGTACTGGCTAATTCTGCAGTAAAAGAAGTAGAATCTTTCTAAATTTCTCATTGGTAAAAATGAAAAGAGTGAATTTTATAACCACTTTTCAGTTATAGGCCGAAATAAACATCAATTTATTCAATTTCCTTCAGAAATCTTCTTGTAAGTCAACTGACTGCAAGACTCCAGTGGTAACTATGGAGGATCTGGATCCATCAACTGCTCTGCAGACAGGCAGTCTTTTAGGTGTGGCTCCAGAAATCTACATCCAGGGAAAAGTAAAAAGAGGATATTTCATGTGTTTCAGGGAAACAGCCAAACATGTGGAAGAAGGCGCTCCGATCAGAGGAGTCTGAAATAACACTTTTTGCCATCTGTGCAGAAACCTATGCATGAATGAAAACCAACACTGCAGATCACCCTGAACCCACTATTCCCTTTGTAACACAGGGTGGTGGCAGCATCATGCTGGGTGCTCACCTGAACAACAAACTAGACTGGAGTCACAACACAGACGCTCCCAACAGCAACGCTAAGAGAAGACGCTACCGGCTGAGGAGACGGAGATATTCTGGACTACAGGGGGCGCTCCTGACTCCTTACTAAGGGGGTGGAGCTGTTCCGGTTGAATTTGCATGTTATCTAAGCCATTACAAGGCCTTTGTTGGGCAGTAGTATAAAGCTTGTTACTCCACATTACTCCAGACCTTTTGAATTGAGAAAGCTTCCTGGAGAGGAAGCGAAACGTCTTCAACTACGAAAAACAAGTCCAGTTGCTTTGTTTTTTACTTTTTTTGGAATGGAGACAGAAGAAGAATCTGGTGAGGAGTGGAGAAAAAGCCAAGAGTTACTGTATTTATTGGAAGAACATCAGATGTTTAGAAACGCTTCCAGGAATCAGGAACCACAGAGCCAGAGGAGACTAAAACACATGGACAGAATTAGAGAAAACCAACATTTTATCTGCCAGCAAGCAGCTGTACACTGTTTATACAACTGTAGCCCTGAAAAGAATCAGAAACAGTGTTTAGTTACCTTAGAAACTGAGCTGGTCTCCACCTGATTCAAGTACAAGAAAAGTAGACTGTGACAGAAGAACGCACTTTTTAAAATCTTAGTTATTTGCTTGGAGGGTGAAGAAACACAAACTCATCAAGGAGCAAAATGTGGCTTTAACTGCAGAAGTTTTCTCTTTGTTATTTGTAGAAATACAAACAGAATCAAGCAATTTCTAACCAATTAGAAACTGTAATTTGTATCTTTTTCCCAATCCATGAAGGCATCAAACCTAAACCCTGCGATTTCAGTGAGGATCTTATTTTCCATGTCAATGAGGTCGTTGAAATAAAATCAGAGACAGCCGATTAATAGATGCTATTTAAAAGAAAAAAGCACTTTCCACTGTATGCTGAGACTCATTGATGGTTTATTTAGGCTGAGAGAGAGCAGATAACAGGAAGGCTAAAAAGACAAATGGCAAACTGCTCTGTTTTATGCTTCTGAGCTTTCATCCTGTCTGTCACGCAGCACAATACATTTAGATCTGTTTGGATTTGTAAAGTCACTGATTTCATGGAATAAACACTGAGACTACTGATTTACAATGCATGTTGTGCTAACCATGCTAATGGATAGTTTAACACCCTAAACTACTTCATGACTTGGTCTGTGTCCTGAAAATATGAGTAAAATCCTGTTTTCCAGCAACTGCTCTCTCATCCAGGCAGCATGGCGTCACATCTTCTCCTAATCTGAACAACTATGACAGATCACAATAAGAAGGCTGGAAAATGTTTCTTAAAGACCTAAAAAAACAGCAACTGACCACAGATGACTGATCCTGCAGAGCTCCTTCAGTGACAGACTTCTGCATCCTAGATGCACAAAGGAGCGTTATCACAGATCCTTCCTCCCAGCCGCTGGTAGACTTCAGAACCATCACTGCTCCCAGCAAGTAAGTTCTTTACATTCCTGCAGGCTTCGCAGTTTTTATATTCTGGTACAAAACTCTGTACGTTTTTCATACATAAATATACAAACACATTTTGTACATTAAAAAACTAAGCTCACATTAATTTCTTGGCAGTACTATTTTTAAAAACTGCACAATACTTTTCTGCTATGTTGTCAATTTGCTCTTTGCTGCTGGTACACCTTCATTTACCCACTGTAGGACTGATAGTATAGGTATACAGGTACTGTTGACCAGTCTGCAGGAGAATGATCCATCCACAAAATCACTGATGTCGGGATCGACCCGTGTCAAGTAGAGAATGGAAAAAAGTGAGGCTTATTTAAGTGTGAAAATTACCTAATGACTGCAACCTCAAAGTTAAATGACTTTGATGTTTGCTTTATTTTTGATTTTCTTCTTTTATGTTGTGTTGTCTTGATTCAGTAGTTAGTGTGTTCAAGTAATATTAGTATTAAACAGAATAATTGGTATAATACGTTTTGACCAGCTTAACTGCAGTCGTCTGTGGTTATTCTTATATCAGTGATCGAATCATCTCTAAGAGTTACCGAATCATCCCTTTTTGAGTTAACACAAATTTATAGAGACAATTTTTCGTTTTATTGTGGATTGTGATTAGTGATCCTGATGGCAATTATAAATTAATGTTACTAACATTTACTGGTGGCTAACTTAACTCAGTTTCCCAACCCGTTAAACACCCATTTTTTTATGCTAAATAAGGTTAATAATGGCTAACTGATAATCATTGAAGGCTGGTAGCAACCATTTGTTTCATTGTCGCTTACCTTTGACTAGAATAACATATAATTAATAATAATATCCAATTATAATTATTAATAATATTGATAATCAAATAGCTCTCATACTAATTTGGCTAGTGCTACAGTAAATATCAGTGATTTATTTGCCCAGTATAGTTGTGTATATAAACTCAGTGCTAGAACTTTGTTGTGAGGCGACAGTGTAAACCATTAATTCATCGTGATGCCAGTAACACATTATCAACACTGATGACGAGAACATTTTTTATGACATTCTGAATGGTACCGATGCAACTAATACCAATGATTACCGTATGTAACGTAGGGGACCACACAGGCTGGGCAAGTGTTTACCATGTGGAGGTTTAGCATAACATAGCTAAGGTAATCCCTTTTTGGACTAAAAGTTGTGAACTGCTGCAGTCTTGTTTGTTCCACAGAAACTGGCATCACTGCTATGTTTTCGCAGGACAGCACAGCATAAAAGAGGAGATGCATCTGATTCCCAAGGAACCAGGTCCCATGTCAAACTGGCAGACGGCACCATCTGACCTGAAGCTCGATGTCGTCTGAGCAGCAGCCATTAAAACCTCTGAAAGAGCAGAAACATGAAATGAAGCTGAAAACATCTTCATACGTCAGCTCCTGTGTTCAGTGTTTGCATTTATGGACCAAGCGTGTAGGTGAACAACTGGACATCTAAATATCTAAAGGCATTTCTGTAGTCAACAAAGACAAACAGTTTACATCAATACAGAAACTTTATTAGTAGCATTAGGTCTTTACAAAAAGAGCATTGTTTATGTGGTTTACAAGTCTAAATATTTCTACCTCAACCATTTATTGAAAATAACCAGATTTAAAAGTTCTTCTTTGAAACATGTAAAAGTACAGCCATATTTAACACATTATTACATATATTTGAATTTTCTTTACATGGTATAACAGACACAGTAAGCCATTTTTTTCCTTTGACTGGATATTTAAGTACAGTATAGTGTTTCTACAATGGGTTTTAGCTCCATAAGATCCTGTTGTAAATCGCAGAGGGAACAGTAGTTGGCAGAGAGCTACCATGTGTGTTTTTCTCTAATTCTGAGTCTAGAAATCAGAATCAGTTGATGTGAATAAAGACCTGACAATAAACAGCTAGCTGACTTTCACCCCTGTTGAGACAGGAAGTATCACCGTATCAACGTTTCCTGTACTTTGAACACAGTATCTTCTGGTCTAAGCTAAGCACAGGATTTGAGCCTAGCGGCTCTAATATTTATGTGGCTACAGAATATTACATTACATTTTCTACGTGAGAAGCAGCTGTTGAGTCTTTGGTTGCAGATTAATGCTGGAGTCTCTGGTTTTTGTTACCATGTCCGACTTAGGATGTGACTGATGTGGCTCAGCTGCCTTCAGAATATGAAGAAAGGCTCGGGACTCACTTCTTACTCCAATGTCTATTTTTATCCAAGAATTGGTTTTCATCCAACCATTCGGTCTGCGCCTAAAGTGTTTCTGATTGTTCCTGCATTTCTGGACTGAGATGAATTCAGTCCCAAGATCTTTTATAGACAGACATGTGATGTACTTCTCTTGTGTGAGTCTGTTTTTCCCTAAATAATAATCGTCTCAAAGGAAAATGTATGTCTACACGGCTGGAGGTGCAGCAGCAGAAGAAGACGAGGGAATCGCTAAACATTACAGAGTTTTCACCACATTTTCCTGCTGAATAATACTGTTTTGCGTTAGTTTTGTGATGAATGGGGTCTGACGTTTTTCAGAGATACTTGTGGTGACGATCCTGCACACTTTTTGTTAACTTGTTTGTCTGAATGATGAAGACAAAGGACTGGACGTGGCTGTTCACCACGGCTGCTACAGGGGCTGTTAAAGGTCCACACACGCCCGGTTAAGGAGTGAATCCCAAGTCTCACGTGTAAAAAATATTTCATGGGCAACAGAACCCACACCCTGACATTCAGCAGTTTTCCTTTTAACGTCACAGCTTACATTAGATCGGCCCAATCAAAACTCGCTTCACTTCCATTCCTGCCGACATCCCTCCTGGACGAGTTTTCACTTCTTCGGCCCAACAACAACTAGTTTCTAGCATCGGAAAGGTATTAGTTTAACTTGTGCTTCTAATAATATTTAGCTTATAACTGCAGATCTGAATCCAACTGAAAATAAAACAGTTAGATATGACTGAAGCCATTCATTTATAAATGGTTGTGACTGTAAAGTGACGACTGCTTAATAATTAACCCGGCAGTGCAGAAAAATGTTCTGTTGGAATTTAGGTTTGTTTAAATTTTATTAACAAAATATATTTTTCATTTTTTCCCCTTTTTTTGTCAGGAAGATTTGTTAGAAATAAGCTGAGAACAGGTTACCATGCCATGGGGGAGGAATGCTGGCTTCAGTCCTGCTTAATATAAAAATATTACCTTCATCCTGCCCAGCTTGTCCCACATCCCTCTACCCGGCACCTCTGTCTCCAGAATCCCATGACTTTCCCAAATCATAAGGGGAATTCTGACCCTCCAGAAGGTTCTGGGTCCTCGCTGTTCCCAGAGGTAGGCTCTGAGAACCACCTCTACTTTCAATGTGGAGCAGCTTCAGCCCCCTTCAGAGGAGACTCGGTCAACCACCCAGGATCTCGTGTTTTTGGTCATGATCCATATCTCATGACCATAAGTGGGGGTTTGAACATAAACAGAAAGTTAAATCAAAACTTTTATTTTTTGGCTCGGCTCTGCCTTCATCATGAAAGACTAGAGAAACGCCTGGATCACTGCACCCATTGATCAGGCCCTGCTGTCAGGTTTCACAGCTGCTTAGACTGACCTGGTTTAACCAGCATTTTAACCTAATTTAATCTTTATTCTAGTAGCTAACGTCAAATAAAGCTTCTCTGTTGAAAAAAGACATGTAAAAAATATTTAAATCAAATAATCTGAAGGATAATGGCTGAAATCCCAGATCTATTGCATCAGATGTCAACCAAGAAGATGTCATGGACACAATCGTCTTCTGAAACATAAAGATTTTGATTTACAAAAGGCTCACCGATGTCAAATACAGAAGAACAGCAACCTTTTTCATAAACAAAGAAAACTGGAAGTCTTTACATCATTGTCAAATATCAGAGCTTCGCTACATCAGGGGACGTCTAACAGCGGCAAAAATGAAATTAAAATGCAGAGAAAGATCAATTCTGATATGGGGGCTGTCTCTGTTCTTATAGCCAGTTTCCAGACATTAAAAAACACCAAAAAAAAAGATGGGTATGTGATTGTAAAGTTTGTCTTGTTGATCGTGTGTTTTAGAAAGTGCAGGCGTACACGATGCCCACCACCACTATGTTTCCTATAGTGGCGATGATGGCGATCCAGAGCCAGATGGCGTCGCTCGACATGGACTGTTGCTCGTCCGGCTGGCCGTGCACCGAGGCCGCTGAAGCCGCGGCGTGGACGCTCGCTGAGGAGTTGAAGAGCGAGTGCTCACCGCTGTAGTCGTCATTGGGTGAGGAGTCCATAAAGGCCCCAGTCATAACGGGGATCTGGAACAGGAACGAGAGGAAAGGAAGAAAAGCTTTTAGCGTATAATCAGAGTCTTAATGAAACACAGAGCTAATGAAATATTTCACAACTACCTTGACTTTTCCACACAGCAACGACTAGAGATGATTTTTTTTACATTGCCTTGCAATCAAGTCATTTGGCTGCTCTAATTTCTCTCTAATTACTTTTCTCCACGTATACGCAGATCGCAGAGAGGATCATCAATAACTAGGGAGTGGGTTTCCATAGGAACACGTGCAGAAATGGGCTGGTAAAAGGAATCAGACCATTTTACCTCAGATCAAAAAACATCTGATATTTACGAGCCAAGAATCTTTCCCATCAGTAAATGCACATGAGAGCTGCAGGCCTCCCTGACAACAACAATATTCGGTGTGGAAGCCGACGCTGCAGAAGCCCGGCTCTGGTTTAGCTCTTCCTGGTGTCACTTTTCAGGAAGAACGGGAGCCTTTAGAGAGGAAACTGTATTTTCTGCGGGGGCAGTTGTAGTTCAGCAGATAACAGGAAGCTGAAGTTGTCACAGCCAGGCTGCTCTGTTGTTTCCCAGAATCCCTTTAAGTGGTGGATCTGGAAATGTTCTCAGACCTTTAGCAGTCTCCCAGCTTTAGGCCGATAATTTTCTGATTTACAAAATGGAGGACATTTGTTTCAGTCGTGAAACAGTTTCGTGATATTCTGTTTACCTAAAGAAGGCTTTTGAATTTAACAAATTTACAGGTATGCCTTCTCTGTGTGGTTAGAAAGAATGGTTAAATAACAGGTAAGTCAACAGGTTCAGAAAGGAATTTCAAATCTCTGGTTTTCAATAAGGGGAGAAAAACAGAATTATTCTGTATTAGAAAATTAACCTCTAACAATAATAACTTACCCTTTGAGTCATACAGATCAAATAAATAGCCAAAAATCTGAAATAATATGATAAAACAGGAAGCGGAAGGTTTCTGTATAGTCACAATGAATCAATGAATATTTTAAGAAGCAAATCTACACAACCTGACTTTTCTCTTCTCTTTTCATGTAAAATATGGCTGTACATACATAAACACGTACATACTGCTCCTTTTATTCCCTTTTTCGTATCCTCTAATGTTTATATCTTTATATTGTAAGCTGTGAGCGCTTGAAACCAAGGTTTTGGTCAATAAAGTGGATTCTGGTTTTGAACGATGCAACATAAGCAAAGAAGAGCTCCATCTCCTCTTCAATGCCTACCGTAGTTAATAGTTTAGCTTATTTCACCTATTTTAACACACAGTTTCATTCTTATGATCTTTATCTATAAATATAGATCACGTTTGAGGGATGGACATCACCTTTTCTCTCAGTTTGGCATCTCAGACTCAGTGGGTCTGTTTGTCCCCAGCTCCACTCAAAATAGACCCTGCCATCACAAAGATGTGGGAAAGCATAGTTCTCTCTTAAATAAACCACAGCCACTGTGGACCAGTCGGAAAGGAAGTGCTTTCTGTAGCTACAAATGACTGCACACACTATAATTAATCCCTTGCAAATAACATTGCAGTATGTGATGCGAGCATTGAAGTGTGGAAGCAAAACAGGAAATCATTTCAACTAAACAGAATGTCAAACATCTGAGAGGAGAAAATGAAACACGTTTCCCTTTTTCATCATTATACAGAAACCATGGGCTGTTTTACTTTGCTGGCTTTAGTCATTTTTCCCCAAAATAAACAGTAAAATTAGATTTTACTGACAGAATGTGACCATGAACTTTTCACCTGATGTTATCAGGGAAGTTTATGGACTCCTGTGTCCCATAATTAATTCTGCTGATATCCATCTTGGTGCCTGGTCCCGCCTTTTGCACAGACAGCCCCCTCCCCTGAACACACAAACACACATGCACACAAATCCGTGTGCATACAAACATATGCATCCAAACTGCTAAACAACCCGTCCAACATTAAACAGATTGTTTCTTTTTTCTATTACTTCCACACAGGGATAAAAAATCAGGAGAATTGTAGCAGCTGGTTGATTACCTACATCTTTGTTTAAACGGTTTGTTCTCCAACATCCTTATTAAGGGGGAATTTGCTTTAGGTTAAGTCTGTTTGAGCACATCTGAGTGTCTTCATAGTTCTCACCATCCTCCTGGAAATGTCTGTAACTCATGGAGAAATGTCTGATCCCTGCCTCTTCAGCAGCAGACCACCTGCTGAACTCCACAACTGACTGACGTTTAAAGCAATTATTAGTGCAGGCTCTCTGTTACTAATTTATACTAATTGCCAGCAGGCAAATCTTAACAGTCTCCTATTTATTTATTTATGCAATTAAAGCTCTACTAAAAAGATAAACAGACAAAAAAGATGCCAGGTTGCAGTCAAAAGACGCCCCGGAAAGAGAGACGATGTAAGAAAAAACTGAGAAGCTCAACATGGCAGCAAAAAGCCAACAAATCCCTGGACAGCTGGGTGAAGAACAACGTGAGAAGATCCAGTAAAACCGGGAAAACAGGTTACAGCCTTTGTAGAAACAGTGTTTATCAGTTTACACAATCTAAGTCTCATATTAGCGTGCGTGTTCTGTATTGTTAAGGTAAGTGGATGCTGTTGTTACTGTGTTTCCTTCTATAGACTCTGCCGGTGTGTCCTTTCCTGTTTTTCTCTGGTTCAATGCCTGCTTTTATTTCCTTGTTTGTCTCCATCTCTTCCTCTGACCGATCATCTACTTCCACCTTCCCTGGTGAACATCTCTCACTGTCCTGCTGTATAACAGAGACCTTCACAAGTCATTTTGTCCTCGCGGGGCGAGTTCAACTGGAGTCTCACGTCTTTCCCCCCAATTTAGAGTCAATTTCCAACAACGAGGTCAAAAGTGTTTTTTTAGTTGGAAACCTTGTCTGACTTTCCTCTTTCATTTAACTTGCAGATAACTTACTGGCAACGGATGAGATGTTATCTGACTTGTATTTTCTATTAAAGCTAAACAGCTGTTGAACTGTTGGTCTGAAGAATCTGGGCTGAATTTGATCCTCTTGTTTAAAACCAACTGTTATAATTTGACTGGATTGCTTTGCATGAAAATCAAAATAAAAAAATTAACCCTTTCTGTGTTTTGCGGTTGCTCCACCGCCTTATAATTATGCAGTCATAAAGCGCCTTTATCGGCTGGTTAAACATGGACTCACTTTTTATTTAGCCCAACTCTTTCAAACACATTTTTAAACCTTTACTTAATTTACAAAACCCAAACAATGGAGTTTTCAGCATCAGCTTATTGGGAAATGAATGTATCATTAGACCCTAAATGAATAGTAAAGGTGTTTCTAAGCTTGGGATTTCTCCTGATGGATTTTCATGAAACCCAATTTCATCAGATAAAAACTAAAATTATTTACAGATGGGTATTGCTTAATTTACAGGTCCACCTCATTAGCTGTCGTTTTGGTAGCTTGCTGCTACAGTCGCCGAGCTAATATATGTTAGCTCGGCGACTGTAGCACAGGAGCTGCTGCGTTCATCCTGTAACCGGTGGGTTGCTGGTTAGAACCCCAGGTCAGTTCACTCCCTTTGCCAGCTTGGGACACCGATTGTCTGGCAGCTTCACTTCTGTCAGTCTGCTGCAGGGCAGCTGTGGCTAAAATGTAGCTCGCCACCATCAGGGTGTGCAGCACTTTCTGGATCCTTGGACTAGATAAAGCGCTATGCAATTTACATTGTGTCATTAATCTTAACCTTTTTAATATATTCTGACAATTAAGGCTTAAAATAGTCAGTTTCTTGAAAAGCTTAAATGTTAGATCAGACCACTTCAAATGATTTTGTTTCATACAGAAATGTTATGGGATGGTCTATGCAAACCATGGAGAAGACTACTGAATGGCAGCTGTCCAGCAGATAGTAGCTGACACCCTCCACAAGGAGGACATGTTACAATGTTTTGAGAAATCTTATAGTTAGAGTGGCTCATGTTACCCTGAGCTACCTCTATAGTTATGCTGCTATAGGCTTAGGCTGCTGGAGGACGTCAGGGTCTATTTCTCTCACTCTGCTGAGTTCTCCTACTGCTCTCCAATCTGTATTGTTTGTTGTTATTTCAGCTTTTAACTTTTTGTTCTCTGTCATTTTTCTCTTCATAGAAGGTACACCTGGTCTGGTGTTCTGTTAGCTGTGACATAATCAGGGGAGTCAGGTGTCAAAAACCAGGGTCCAGCCTTATTACCTGTATTCATCCTTCAGTAAAAATAAAAGAACTAACTTTTTCCAGAGTCCGGTTTTTGATTCTGCGTGTGGGTCACAAAACAAGCGCAAAACCTGTCAGCAGCACTTTGGTTCAACTGGTCTGGTTTTAAATTTGCTTCACAAATAAAGCTGTGACATCATCAGGGGAGGCAGATCATCCACTATTACCATCTAACATAGAAAGTACTCCTAGGTCAATGTGACCTTCTGTGCTTTCTGTGTCTCTGCTCTGTCTTCTCTAAGCCCCAGTGGGTCGAGGCAGATGAGCGTTCACACTGAGCCTGGTTCTGGTTCTGCTGGAGGTTCTGCTCCCTGTTAAAGGGGAGTTTTCCTCTCCACTGTCGCTTCATGCATGCTCAGTATGAGGGATTGCTGCAAAGCCATCAACAATGCAGACGACTGTCCACTGTGGCTCTACGCTCTTTCAGGAGGAGTGAATGCTGCTTGGAGAGACTTGATGCAACCTGCTGGGTTTCCTTAGAGAGGAAACTTTCTGACCAACCTGGAGGATCTGATGGAGTCTGACTTTGGAAAGAGCCTTGAGATGATGTGAATTGGTGCTATAGAAATACATTTGAATTGAATTGAATTGAACTGAATGTGAAAGAAGCCAGCTGTTCACTGAGTGCTGTGTTTCATTATGGGAAAGTTGAGTAGAAGGTAAACAAAAGAACAGGCATTACCTCAGGTTTAACAGGATTGTCGTACCTGTTTTAAAACACAGGTGGTTCTGAGGCTTCCAGTGGAGACAAGTAGGGGTGAAAATAGTCAGACACATACTTGTTTTAAAGAACAGTGCTTGGTTTAAAATGAATATGTATGTCAGCTGTGTCCAGTAAAATGATTTAGTGATGGGAACAACCTGAGCATTGGGAGTGTTAGACTATGCATGTAAAAGTGTAGATCTCAGGGTAGGTGACAATGTGCAAGCAGAGCAGAACCGTCCCAGTCTGTGTCGAAAATGCAATTTTGAGAACATGCAAGAAAAAACAATTCTAAAAAGACCTGAGATGGATGTTGAGCACTGACATCCACGGGAATTGTTTCTTACACCATCTCCCCATGACCATCCAGGCTGATACACACAGGCCTGTGCTCTCAGTTCATCAGCCGCTGGTGGTGAATAATAACGTGATACACTCTGGGGAGCCCGCATGAGCATGATGGAGGACGGCAGGCATGCTACGAGTCCAGCAACCTGGGTCCCCTCCCCACTCGGTCACTGTAAACTGCTGATTTGTCCACTATGTCATAACATTTCTTCTTCTTACACACAGAGATGAGCAACATTCAAGGTCAGCGGAGATCAGCAGCGGAGAGAACGATAGTAAAGATGTCATTCTAAAAATATTGTCTAGTGTACGGATAATCAGTCTGTCTGAGAGGCTCAAGATCTAAACTTAAAGGTTTAAAAACACACACAAATCATAGTGCCATGAATCATTGCATGTCAAAAAGGAAAGCTTTGAGAAACTGCTTTTACCATTTCAGAAACCTCCAACATTCAGATTCATTTGTAGGAGAAAATATTCCCAATGTTCAGCATCAGATATCAGATAATAAATATGAGGAATTTGATTTTGTTAGCAGGAAGTTTGTGATTTCTCTTGGTAGAAATGTGCACAGACCGCTATGAGATTCTCACCACTTAATAAACGTTAGGAAAGTGACCATGGTTTTATTTTATGTATAGTGCTACATAACCTGCCTTTAACCAGCTGACTGGTTAATAACTGAGAGAGGGGCTACCCTCCCTTCAGTCATGGTGCTTGCCATTTGGGTGCCCTAAGCACAAATGTTTTATTGTGTAGATAAATTACAACTTCAGGGTATGAATCACCACTGTTTGCATGATCCAGTGCAAAAAGCGACTTGCCATATCTGAAACAATTCGAAGATTGGTGATGAAGACTCTAATCAATAAAAAGAATCAAATTTCCCATCATGAGAACTTGGTAAAAAGTAGAACTATTACACATAAAAAAACAAGCCAATGACACAAACATGCACTAAAGCAACAACAAAAGAAAACTTCGCACATACAGGCTCCAGTACACACAAAATGTGTAATCAGACAACTAAATAACCAACACAAATGCGTTTACAAGCAACATTGATCAATACCATTTCATAGTGACACTTGATTAACCAATGGCTATTAATCATTGATGACGTCAGGTTTGACAGATTCTAGACATTTCAAAATAAAGATATTAAGTAATAAAATCAATTCAAGGAAACAACATTTATTAAAATGTGCACATTTTTTAAAAACACAGCAAATGTGAAAAGCAGCCCAGATTTTAACAACCTGCCCAAAGCTACTTTTTCAGCCCAGCGTTTTCAGTAGAAGCCAGATTGGGTTAGTTTCCACCCAATCTGGGTTTCCACCCAATCTGGCAACACTGTCCAGCTCCTTCTCTGGCAACTCAATGCAAAGACTTTAACCTGAAGTATCATGGGAAAAAAAGAAAAACAGTTCTTGTTAAAACTTTAAAATACCTCGATACCAATCACTGAACCATGCAGAGGTACAGATTTATAGAAGAGAGATTTTTCTCAAATTCAGGAGTTTACATGTACTAAAATTAACTCTAAAGCAATGTGCGAAAACTAAGACGGTGATGTTGTTGATCTTTCAGCTTCTTCAAATATTTGTTTTAAAAGGAGACAAAACTCTGGACGCATCAACGTCTTCAACACGCTATGTCCCTCTGAGACATCATGGAAAAATCTAAATAAAGCAGGAAGATATATAAGAACAGGAGTGCTACCATCATGTTGTGTTTTTTTTTCTCCTGGAGGAACTAAGTAGTTGACATCATCAGGAAATGTTGAATCAAAATCTCAAGAAATCAGCCAGGAAGTTACTGCTTTGATCAAAAATGGGACTTCTGCAGAGGACCAGGTTACATCTGTGGACAGAGCTGAAAATGTGTGTGAGCAAGGTAATCTAGAAACCTGACCCAGGAGAAATGGGCCAAAATTCCTGCAAACAGCATCGTGAAGCTTGTAGAAAAACACCCAATATGTTTAACCCCAGTCATACAAGTTTAAGGAAACTTTAACAAATACTATAGAACAGCAGGAACATTTCTTTGAGTAAATCAAAAGATTGTGGAACGTTGTGTCTTTTTACATCTATTTCAACTCTAATTATTATGAGATCTTAACGCAGCTCCAAGATTAAACACATTTAAAGAAAGACTCCTACACAGAGCAGGAAATCTTTCTCCAGACGTCCGTTCCCTGTTGCAGCAGGAACCGAGTCATTAGACATTAGCCTACAGGTTCTCCCACAGTTCAGTCTGCTTACAGCACTTTCATCTGTTCCTGTATAAATCAGCCTGTCTTAGCCACCGAGTCTGTCTGGTTGTATATTTAAAAACTGCTCAAAAATAATGTGAACAATGGCATGATTAAAAAAAAAAAAAAACTCTCCTTGGAGTCACAACTGCATCTGATCCAGCCTAACAGAGAGCTGATGCTCTCAGTCGTATCTGCATACTTTATATTTATGTTTTATTTATCACTTACTCATTGTCCGCAGGAGTGAGCTCTCTGCAAATGGGGAAGTGTACCGGATAAAATGAATTAGATGCTGGGAGTGTGTGCAACAATATTCCAGTGGTGAGACCAAAGCTAAATATTTGATCATCCAGCTCTGCTATTTTTGGAGCCCAGATTGTGGGATAAATACGTACAGGAAATATGATATGGATCCCCAGAGCTGGGCGGACCGTTCACTTGTGGCTCAGGCAACAAGTGCTTAAGCTCCGATGGAAGAGAAGGAAAAGAAGATTTTGAGACGTGGCCCCTAAAAGCATCTAAATATGCCAACATTGGGGGTGAAACATTAGCAGGCTTGTTTTAGGCTGTAACCAACCTCTATTCTATAAAGTGATTCTCAGTCATTTTGCTTATCTGTTTCCTACTCTGGCTTTGAACCGCACCATTGATTCATGTGCAGAAGCAGCCCAAACGCAGCCGTACACAAAGCAAGGCGACCACTGCTGTCCACGGTTGATTGGTTAGACAGTTTGAACGTAATCAGCTGTAGTTAATCGAGATGCCTAATCTTAGTCTGACACCGTTGGTCTTTCTGCACTGACATGCAGGATTAACTGCGTCTGGTTCGGTCAGTTTGCATGCAGAGCACATATCTCCTTTAGCGTTGCACAGCTTTGGAATAGGCAGAAGCAAATTACCTGCATGCATTAGCCAACTCCGAACTTTCTATTTTATTAAAAAGATATTTAAAGAAGGTTTGACTCAACACAGTTTGTCTTCAGTCACGCCTTAATCCTCATTCAAAAGATTTTCTCTGTCCGTTGGGAATGTTTCAGGTTTCCTTTTTATCTCGTCTCCCTTCCGCTGTCCTGCTTCACCTGCTTCCATACAGCATTAGATGTAGATGATAAACGGAAAGTCAAAACTTTAATTCTGGGCTTTTTTTAACATTTGAAATGCTTAATATTAAAAGAGTTTTAAAAAACAGAACCTATTTTTACTTTGTTATGCAGCATTATCTGTGAAGACATTCCTGCTAGATACATTTAGTTAAAACACTGATTAGCTGAAAGGTACAGTAGATAAGGCCCATGCTGAAATGTTTAGATGAAATTAGTTTAGATGAAAACTTTTTAACTTGATCAATGTAAGCAAATGTGTCAGTTTTGTTAAAACATGTTAAAAGCATGTTTTGCTATCACATAAGACATCATTGCATTAGATTGGAGCCATCATTATTAATATTATTAATTATTTGGGTTTTTTGACGTGTGTTGTGAATTGGCGCTGTATAAATAAAATTTAATTGAATTGATCAGAATTACAATAAGAACTTTATTCACAAAGTTCATGTTAACAAACCAGGAATTTGACTTCAGTTTCCATCGCTCACATCATAGAGTTTATACACAACAGCAAACTTCAATATAATACTTTACATGGTTATGATATTAACAACTATAACAGAGATGTGCAAAAGAACACTTTGGATGCTGGAGCAAGGACCGTAACATCTGCTGTAAGGATGGATTAATTGTAATAAATAAAAATAAAAAAAACAAATGCTGCTCTTAAAAATAAAAGTCACCCATTATGGTCAGTTAAACCACAATTTCACCCTGAGTTAAAGTTCAATATTAAACTATCTGAGATTGATTTAATCTTAATTGATTACTTGCTTATTGTAAGCTTAGTTAGTCTTTAGGAGGAACAGTGCTGCATTAATATAATTATTTATTGTGATGAGAAATAGCAGATGGAAAATGACTTCACTTCAGTGATCAGCTGCAGAGAAATGTCCCAAACTGCATATTCCACACCTTCTTGACCACGTGTGATGGCTACACCTGTGCAACACGCTGCGCAGCAACAACGTCCGCTCTCCAACAGGACCGTGGAGATGTAGGAATCCCATCTGCTTTGCTCTCTCAGCTCTGATTTATTCTCCAGCAGCTGCTTCAGGAGCTGCACAATCTTCCATGGATGACCACAGCAACTGTGAAGCAGAGTGGGCTGTAACTGCCTCCTGTCTGATGTCCCCACCAGCAACCACTGGTCTGATGTGGTTTTAGTTACAGAGCAAACAACTGCGTCTGAGCTGTGGTGGAAACTAAAGTCTGTGTTTTCACAAAGATAAAAACCCAACAAATGTGTTAGGTTTCCACAGCTGACTGATGGAGAGTCACATATCAGGGTTTTCCTCTGACTGGTAACAAATAAAAACGTAATATTTTCCTCCAGAAAACCATTCAGCAGTAGGTGGATCCCTGCTGTGACAAACGTTGGACTTTGTCCCAGACATTGCTCACACAGTCGGTTTAAAAACACAAGACTTTTGATTTTCTCAGTCATCACAGCCATTTCTGCACTTTTAACAGTTCTGCTTTCACAGAAACTGGCTTCACCAGCATTTATATTGATTTTAATCCCTTGTATCTTCTGCATTTCTGAACACCAAGCCTCTCTGACTCAGAATCTGTTTCCTGTTTCCTGTTCAGTACTCCAGCCCCTGCTCATCAATTAATAACTGATGTTAATCAGGTTCATAGGTTTTATTGGAAGCAGAGACAAAGAAACATTCCTTTAAACTCAGCTGCAGGGCCTTCAACATTAGGCAGAATTTGTTACATTTTTTAATCATTTTAATCCAGTATCTTTTCAACAAAACTTCATTACAGAATATATAGTAATATATATTCTGTAAGTTATAGTTACAGACTGTGTGCTCTCATATTAGAACGCTAATTTAAACTTTTGACATTGATATATAATTATGTAAACATCTTCCCAATTATTTCTTTATTCCCTCGCTCACTCTTTATATTTAATTATGTACCAATACACAGTTTGTGTTTTTCTATTAAACAGAAGCTAAATCAAATAAATGTGAATATAGACATGATAGATGTATTTAGTGTGCAATTGAGTGAAAGTAGGCATGACCTCTAGATGGCGGCAAAGTGCTTGTAATTCAGTCTTGGTATGTGTGGAATATGCAACAGCAGGCACTAGTGCAGTGGCTCTCATTCCTGGTTCTCAGGAGCCACGGCCCTGCATGTTTTAGGTGTTTCCCTGCTGCCATACACATGAGTTAAACAAATGGGGGATTAACAGGTTTCTGCAGCACTTGATGGCAGTTTAGGAGATAACCTTTGTAAATAATCATGATTAGGGACCCTACTTGTGACTGGATGGCCCTATCGTGGGTTCATTGGGAACTGTCTGAACTGAGTCCAGAATCGTGCCAGTCTTTGGCTCTTTAGTTTTGATAATTGTTATCGCCGCAATCTACACTGATTTTTTATTTCAGAGTAAAGTGTTGCTAGTTTTTGGTTTTACCATCTCAGAGGTTTTATGGGCCTACAGGAACTCTTTGCTTTCAAACCCGGTTGTGGATCCAAGGGGAAGAACCTGGCACAAAAAGAGACCACAGCCACTGTGCTGCTTGAAAATGTCCTTCATGGACCAACAGAGGCAGTGCTTTGCTGGGTGATGTGTCTCTGAGACCAACAGACAAAGCAGAAGGCATTGATCCTGTGAACTGGAGACGGCAGCATGCTTCAAATCTAACAGGAAATATTCTGAAAAGTCCGAATTGGATTGCTAAGTGACCGGTGGCCCATTGTCTGGAGGTTTGTCACATGGAAAACCTTCCTCCCCCAGCTTCTCCCACCTTTTCCTCCTTCTTGGGAATTGAGTCGAGATTACATTAAATGAAAATAATAAAATATTGACAAGAAATTGTCCTGCGGACATCTGAGAGTCAAACCGGCTGCTGGTGATTTTAGTAATTCTGATCATCTTAAGGAGCTCTCGCTGCACCTACAGTCAGCAGTTAGTGTGTTTTTCTTATTAGTGCCTGGTACATTAATGAACAGACGCTCATTAATAGACGCTAGATGTTTTCTCATCCTGCTGCAGCCGCTCCTTGTGATTGCAAACACATGGCCTGTCGTTCTGAAAGCCGTAGTGGTCCCTCGGTGCCTCAGTTCCCCTGCAGGTGTGCATCACAACACCAGGTACAATGTCTGAAAAATGAGACTTAAGTTCTGTGCAGAGTTTGGCAAATGTGTTGTAAACAGAAAGCTCTGCTGTTGGAGAAGGCAGTAGAGCTGAGAGGTGAATGAAACGGAGGGAATCTCATTAAGGTGCTTTTCTACACGAACATTAAGCAGCAGGTTTTAGCGCCGGTGCTCTGTGGCCATATTAATGAGCAGATGATTTCAGCTGTGAATCAGCCAATCATCAGAAAGCATATTGCAAGCAGCTGGTGCCACTAGAAGCTCATCTTCTCCATGAGATAACGCTACAGTTCATTGCTAGATTAATGCAATGCATATTGCTTTTTCAAAAGTATTCATCCCTCTTGAACACTTTTTCAATGCTCTGTAAAACAAAAGACCAAATCCAGCATCTGTGTTTGATTAAGTACCGAACTCTTTTTCAGACAGGTGCAGTTTCTAAATATAATAGATATCTTAATGTGGCCTTAGCTGTGAACCAGTGGTTCTAAAACAAAGAGCAAACCTTCCCAAGAATCATAATCTAGATGGAAAACTGTGACACAAGAGGAATTGACTTTTTAGATTTGTTGTCTCGTGTCAAGAAAAAATATTGTTATCCCGATAAAAATGCAGAACTGATTGAAGGATAAGATTTATTTGCTGCACAACCCATTTTTATTCAGAAGTTAAAATTTCCATTGTATGAATTTGGAGAAAATTAAAGAGAGCTCCCTGGAAGTCATAATTCTAAATGGGAAATCTGGAGGTTGTAACCAACCCCCAACCTTAAAATTCAACATGGCTGCCTTGCATTCAAAACCAAGGGACAGGCTGTGTCTCCTTAAATATTTTATCTTGGTGCTAAGTGTTTAAAAAGTACTGTAAAGTACTAACTTTACAGGTAAGACACACTTAGGGCTGTTTAATTGTGAAAATACTTTAATTATTCTATCCCTGTTTGAAAATAATAGTAAGCTCATGTTTAGCTGCAGGGCTCTGTAACACTGACTCATTTCTTTCTCGCACACAGTGTGACGTCACCACTGGTCCTACTATGAATATTGACAGAAAGGCTCATTAGGATTTCTTTACAATGAATTCGTACATGATTTTAGAGCACCACCTTTAGTGCTGGTGCCACAGTTTGAAAACAGTGACTTTAACAGATTGTCAGAAGACACCAGTGGACATGATGTCTGTAGATTGGCTCATTTATAATATAAACCTTCATTTACAAGGTTTGGCAGACAGAATGGGCAATATATGACATCGCAAACCAACAACATAAATAAACGGAGGGTGAACCATGAATAAAATTTGGAGGATTAACCTCACAGAGCTGGGACAAAAAAGGTTTGCCACTGTAGAGAAAACAAGGGATTTGCCCTTTCACGCAGCAGATGGTAGCGTATTGAACTGGTCATGTCATAAATCCTGGGGATTTGAAAGAGCCTTGGTCGCCATCTCTGTGGTGTTAAAACCTCTGGTTACAAGGCTGCTTCTTACAAGTCAGATTTACGGCTCAGTTCTCATTGATTTTCTCCTGTCTCAGAGGCCAAGAACCATTTTTAAATAAATCTTTTTACCCAATAGAACAAGAGTAGCCCAAGTGATTTTCTCTTGACACCTCGATCAATCTGTCAGAGCAACAGAAGTTTGGTGTGACAGAAAAAAGTTTATTATACTTCTCCAATAACATGAATGAGCAATAAATCACTTTCATGTTGTTCTCTGGACTGTACCTGGACCTGAAAGTATTTCCTGTCCCATTATTGTGACTCATGGTCGGAGTCGAGAGAAATAAGGAATAAAAGTTTGAGAGAAATCTTCAAAACACGTTGGCAAGGAATCACGTTTATTCTCTCCTGTATTATATTTTATCCTCTTCCAATTTTAAGGCTATAGATGCCAAAGTTGATAGTTTGGTTCCTAATACTGTGTCCTTTGCTCTCTCTGTGCGGTTCCAATTAATCATGTGTGGAGAAATCTTACATAAAGGTTTCTCTTCTGATTCAGAAACAAAGTGCTTTGGTTTGCACGTAGCGAAGTTATTAATGAGTATTGTTCTGCAGCGCCGGATCGGCCTCTCTCGCTCGGCTGAACGGGTCACAGAACAGAGAGCAGCAGACAAAGCCCGCTCTGTTCTGCTGCTCTTTAGCGTGAGCGTCTGTGTAAAGGTTCATGCATATGACTCTCTGACTTTTTTTAGGGAAACACCAGATTTGGTTTAACAAGTACAAACATTGTTAAACATTTTGCTTGTTCAAATCTGGACCAGGGATCTGCAAAATTTAATCCAAAGAGCCATTTTTGCCTTTTGTCCAGCTAAGTCAAACTAATTTAGAGCCACTAATATTAGAATTTCGGGGGGAAAAAAGAAAAGAAAATCAATAATTAGCTCCTGTAGGAAATCTGTTCTCATTTTTAGAGGACCACCATTTTTTTTATATTTTTAGGGTTTAAAATCAAGAAAAACATAAAAGGTTTGCCTCCTTTGTTGGCCATTTATTGTTGCATTTATTGTTAGCTATTAAGAGCCATTGTAGAACGTCCAATGAGCCACTTGTGGCTCCGCAGCAGAAAGAGGAAACCAGGGGAGAGTCGATGATTTTCCCATTCTCCACCCCACTGATTACAGAGATAATGTGTTTTCTATGTGATCAACCTTAAAAAGGAAAAAATGTTTCATCACAGGAATATATGAGGAAAATATAAAATGAATCATGACAGTCATGATCATGATACGGGACCTTTAAAGGGTCGCCGTGCAATAATCAGCATGAATGCTTTACAAATCTGTTTATCCACACAAGATCATAGTTTTAGAATTTGTCTGCGATTTTGGGTTCAACTAATTGAGTACGGGCTGTGTTAGATTCATCTTGTTTTAATTTACCTTAGACTAGGAAATCTACGCCTATATACTATTATTGTCAAATTCATCTGCTCTTAATACCCATCCAATAAGATCTCCTACTTGTGAGGGTGCTTATGGATATCCATCCTTCCAAAGTTATCAGTCACAGTAGAAAACGTTAAAGGCAGGTTGAACTTTCCACTATGGAAAAACACCACTTTTCTAAAAAGTAGTAAAAAACATTGGCGGTTCCAGGGAGAACCAGCTCTCGGCCAAACTGAGCCAGAAGACCCTCTTTTGAACCTAATAGTTATCATAAACCTCTAATTTTGAAAGCTTTTTAGTGGCAATCAGATTTTGGAGTGACAAAACTTCTCCATTTCTTTCCACGAAACATTGATAATAATAAAAATCATATCATATAAAACATCAGAAAACTAAACATCCGGAGATTATTGACTAAAAAACACTCATAAAAAATGAAATCAATGCCTAAATTAGGAAAAAAAAGCTAATCATGATCAAGAGCATGCTCTAGCAAACACACAGTGACTCCTACTGGGAATGCTAACTGTGCTAATCATGCTAAAATATAGGACACTAAAAACAAAATGATGATGTCTTTGACTTAAACTAATGGTGAAATCCTGTTTAACTGCAGAGCTATGTAGCCCCGACTGTACCAAGCTGGACAATCTTTGTTATTTATTTTGAAATTAGCCCAGACCCCAAATCTGCGGTCTGCAGCTCCGGAGCCACGCATGGCTCCACTGTGGCTCTTAATAACTGGCATAAAAGTTTTAAAATGTAATTAAATATAAATTTACAGTGCTAGTTTTAGCAGTTTTATTTTATTTCATGCAATATATGGATAGCATTTCTACAAAGAATTAAATGAATAGTGTTGGGATTTTCCTTTTTATTTATTTTTGTCAGTAAATTGCAAACTATGTGCTTTTTTTTACATTTTCTATGAATCATAATTATCCAATTGAAGAAAAATATATAATACCTCAAAAACAAAAATAAAAATGTTAACAGATTAAAATGGAAACAGATTTCCTGTATTATATGATAAAAAAAGTTATTTCTTTTTGAAGTGTCATGTTGCTTTTATGGCTCTAAACAAAATTTTGTTCAACTGCACTGAAGGAAAAAAATGTCTCTAAGGGTTATAAATGTTAGTGACCGCCTTCATAGACCAAATAAATGTTAGGATTTAGGTTTTTGTTTGTTTTGTTCTGGACTTTTCTTGAATCAGCCATTATCCAATCAGCTGAGGCTCCTCAGTCAATTAGCTCAGATCAGCTCCACCTGCTGCCAGTAATTACTGCCAACTCTGCTCACCTGTTCCCTGCCTCAGCCAACTTATCCCTGCCAGAACGTCTCATCTCATCTTGTTTTTTGTTTTTCTCTGTCTCCACCTGTTCCTGTGTGCTCAGCCAGCTGGACTCTTCTCCTGAATGTTGCCTGTTTCCTCCTGAGTTCCAGCCGGTCCACATCGCCTGTTCTGTTCAGCTCCTGCCTTCTGGTCAAGCCTGGTTCTGCTCGCCTGCTTAACCTGCCACTATTCATGCTTTTCAATAAACCTTTTAAAACGTAACTCTGTTTGGCTGAATATCGGGTTCACCATCCATTAAACGCTGTATCAAGGCTGACCTCCCCTCCATCCAGGACTTGTACTGGTCTCTGGTCAGGAAAAGGGCAGCTAGCATCTCTGCAGACCCCACACACCCGGGACACAACCTGTTTAGGCTTTTACCTCTAGGTGGCGCTACAGTTTGTCCCCTCAGATTGTCTCTCTGATGGACGTTGAGCTGTCAGAGGACCCAGAACCAGACCAGCCTTATTTGCACCAATCCAACCACATCTACCTCTTTTGTAAAAAAAAATAATAATAAATGTACATATTAAAATGCAACTTTTATCCTTATTTAGGTTTTTTTATATTTATGTCTATTATGAATGTCTTCATTGAAAGGAAAGTGGACTCAAAGTCAAATTGCTGGTTTGTGGCAATTAAAGAAGATTCTGATTCTGATATCTTGTGACTCAGTTTTATGTGTGCAAAAGGAAAGTATGTGCAGTTATTCTTTTAAGTTGACTTTTACCTGTATATTCGATCCTTTCTATTTTATAATTGCATTGTGTTTTATGATTGTGTGCAGCACTTTGGTCCTGTCGGTGTATAAAGTTCTTCATAAATAAAGTTGATATGTTATGGTATAAGTACTTTTGTCTACCGGTCTGAAAGTCTTTACTGTACTGGTAGATTTTCCGTGATGCAAAGAAAGAGAGACAGAAGCTTTTTAACTGTAGAGAAATAAATGGCTAAAATAATATTAACAGGTCAGAGCTTTGCAACCTCTGTCATAGGAAATCAGCCACAAAGTATCCATGGATCCCTACTACCACTGGTCCGTGTGTATGAGCGCAAAATGGGATCGCAAAGAAGAGATCAGGTGTTTTCGTGGCTCTTTGGTGGCCTTCCATGAATAGGTTTTCTATGCTGGAGTAAGACAGCAGAGCCAGCAATCATTAAGAGGCTCAGAGTCACCTACGCTGATTACACTTTGCTTTATTGGTGCTTTTCATTATGCAAATGAAGCTCCCCGCTTTAGCTGCTCGCCTCTTCCTTGTCTCGTGCTGCATGTGAGAACGATAAGAGGAATGGCACAGACGTGTTTCCTCTGCACATCCCCTCCTCTCTCCTGGTTCCCCGTCTCCATTTAAGGGACTGGAAGATCCACGGTGGAGCGCATGGTGCAAATCATTTTTAGTTCAACCGGAGGGAGTAAAAGCAACGAGGCGTTATTTAGCACGATGAAAAGCACCGTATACAAAGTCCGCCTGTCCATGTTTGTCTCCTTCCACTTTCACCTGTTTTGTTTGGACTTGTGTAGCACCTACGTTGATTTATGACTGGTGAGCAGTCACAGCTCTTTGTTCAACCTTGAGCTAATCTGACTTGAGTCATCTTGGATAAGCCGACCGAATGGCTGCTCACTCCTTCCCTTCTGTTTCCACACTTGGATGAGAATTTGGATTGTGCAGCAAAACTGACCTGAATGTTTGCTTCTGTGAATGATCATAAAGATTGTGGTAAATAAAAAAAAGCCAAATTAATACAGTTGAATATTCTTTGAAAGGTGCAGCTGTGATTATATTATCACGTTTAAAATGTAAAGGTTCGATTGCCTGCTTGTTTTAATCATTATTCGCTTATTTCTTTAAATGTAACAATATACATACGCAGTTGAAGAAAAGCATCATGGGTCAAAGGAGTGAGATGGAAACAAGGAGCAGACAGGAGCAGCATCAGACCCAACACACAGAGCTGATCCACTTTTCCGGTGGATGGCGATGAAAGCCACTCTGCTCCTCCTGTTGGAGAGTAAACCTCCCCAGACCGGCTGAGGAGAGAGCCACCTCCCCGGCCAGTGAGACAAACACCCTGCTCCGCCGCCTCACAGTAATCACACAACATGCACAGATGTCTTTCTACATATCACTTTCACCAGCCGATGCACAAACATTATTTCTTCTACTGACATTTGAAATAATCCCTTCTGTCTGGGATAAATCTTTGTGCAGTTTTTTTGTTTCTATTGGTCCAATCAACATAAAATGAAAACCTCTAATTGTAGGAAAACTCCCCAAATCTCCTTTTTAGCCACGATTTCTGCAAACCAGCGCAGCTACAACTGGCCTCAGGTGAAAAGATGTATTTAACTCTCGGCTCTGCTGAATTCAAGCATATGCACACACATAATCTACTACAGTTCACACCGCATGCTTATTGCATTAATTAACCAATCTAGTGTTATATTTTAGGAGCAATGGGATAATCTCAAAACGGGCTTTATGATGCATGTTTGAAGGGTTTTAATAACATTGAAATCTATGCTGGTGCTTTGAGTGTAGTGATAGAAAGGTTTTAGAGTGAGCGAAAAGCATTCCTGCTTCTTGTTTCCACATCCAGACTTGAAGGATTCACACCTAACACCCAGGAGAGCGCAGAAGAACCCAGAACATCTGAAGTTCTGCCAGCCTCACTTGCCTCAGTTAGGGTCAAAGGTCATGATGTGACAATAACAGAGAGAGAGACTGGACAAAAATGGCTTCTATGAAAGGTTTCCACAACTGCTGCTGACCCAAAGAACATGAAGGTCCGTCTCACATCTACCAAAAACATCTTGATGTCCTTTATTTCATTTAGCCTTTATTTTTACAGGTTCTCTCGTTGAGATCCAGGATCTCTTTACTCATCTTGACTCAAATTAAATAAGTGAATAAAACAGGAGAATTAGTCCTGGGAGCAAAGTATGAGGCTGGATAAAGTGACGAGTAGGAGGATAAATAAGGCATTAATGGTCCAAGGATGGCTTTATAGATTAAAATGTAATTTCGCATGAGTCTACAGACTAATAATGATGTTCTGATGACCTGAGAATATATAGTACAATGATAAGTGAGATATTTATATCTTGTTATGAACCTTAATGGTCCATGATAGACAGGATCCATGATCTTCAACCTCTTTATGACGTTCTATTGAACATGACTTCAATGAAAGATTATTGTCACTTTCTATGCCAGGGTGCTTGTGGGTCTCTACAACCTCTGCTGGTGTGCATTGTCATTGTTTTTATTTATTTATTGTGATGTTTGGGTATTCTGATGACAGGCCACATATTACCTACGATTTGACAGATAATTAGAAAACCAGGATTCAGCGTTATCTGATAAACCAACATCTGACAGCGGATCGTATCCTTAGACAAGTCAATTAAAAGGGCAGCACAGTAGTTATCGGCATCTAACTACCGTCATTTATAACTTTAACGGTGGCTGTAACAGTACTCTTCTGTGTCCTGAAACCAGACTGATGACGAGACACGTTCTTGGCTGCACAGAAATATTCTTTAAGCTCATCATTATCCAGATTTTCAAGAACAAGCTAAAATACAAACAGCAAACAGATTTAAATTGGAGGCAACCGGAAATTTGATCAGTTTTTCTGAAAACATTTTAACACCTATGCAGGAGTCTTTGAAAACTCCTGGTTAGGTGTTTTTTACAAAATGTACTCAGGGCTGCTTGCAAAAGTCAAAGACATCTGTCTGGACAGGTCTTGAAACGTTCTCAGAAAAGCTGAGCGAAAGTCCTGTTGCCTCAGATTTAAGCCTGTTTGCCGTTGTGATGACCCGGATAACTGGGAGTTCGCACAAGCTAAAATACAAAGTTTTGAAATAAGACGATAACTGCTTAACACAAAACATCCTCCCACATATCTGGAAGGATGTGTTGTGCAATTAAATGCATTAAAGTTATTTAATATTTAATAACCTCCAGTCTGTCAAGTATTGTCCTGTAAATATCGGCACAATTTGGTGAATGTTCTAGGGCCGTAGCTGAATGAGGGATTCGAGCTCTAGCTTTCTCAACTTGGGGTTAAGTGTCTTGCCCAAGGGCACATTGAAGCGAGGAACCAGGAATGCAGCCTACAACCTTACGATTACAACACGACTACTCTACCCGCTGAGCAGGAGTCGCTGGTTTAAACTGATTTTGCAATATTCAACATCAATATCCCAACTACGTGTTCTCCTAATGTCGTGCAACCCTAAAACACAGGAAGTCACTTAAGAAATCATTCTCCATGAACTCCGCCATTCCTTCTTTTATTGAAAGAGTGACAGAACGGAGAGGCCGGTGCACAAAGCCTCAGCGGGGAAGCATTCAGGCCCAAACGGCAGCTCTCTCCCTGTGTTTTTACTACCACACTCCTGACCTTGTCATGTCCAGTCCTGAAGGTTCTCCTGGTTTCACAGGGCTTCCATAATTTCACACAGTGAGACACTTTTCATCTCCAATAGACTGAAAAGGTGTTTCCTCAAGGACAGCGTCACTTCTCAACATGTCTCAATAACATCATTATTGCATCAGACATGTCACTGTTTATATGATATCTTTAGATTCCTAAAACTGTTCACATTAAACAAAGAAATTCTACAACCACGGAAAAAACTGGGTGATAATCCAGACCTTAATCAAACCTTGAATAATTCAACTGTGGCATAATTTCCATTCATCTGCTGCTCTACTCTTAACGACATGTCTCATTAATTATTGCATTCCACAGCAGGATGGATTTATTTTCCTCCTGTGGTATGATATATTAATATTTATTTACATTCCTAATTAAAATTTTACCTATCACAGCAACTTAGTTTGCAAAGTAAGGCGATGCACAGAATGCCTGTTTTTACAATATGCACTCATGACTGCTAGCAAAAGTCCTTCATAAGGACTTTATTTAATGAGCACAAGCTTCCATGTGGGACAACGACCAGTACACGCTCCTCCTGTCTGTTCTTAATCTGTATTATTTATGAAAGATGTGTTTTTTCTGGTGAATACAGTGCTAGGCGTGTCAAGTTTGTTTGTATCGCACCATTCCTGCACAGCGTGATTTAAAGAGATTTACGGGATGAATGAAGTAACAGAAATAAAACAAAACACCTGATGTATTAAAAAGACAAAGGAAGCCTCATATGAAAGCATAAAACATTAAACATTTTCAAGAGAAAAACATTTAACATATATGTTTGTCATGACCTTAGATTTGTGTTAAAGGGGCCTAGTGCTGTACTGTGACTTTACAAATGTCTGCGCCTGTAGCTCCCTCTGGTTGCACACCAAGGTTTTCTGATTAAATCATTTTGGCTAAATCTATTTTACTTCTGTGTTTTACGTTTGGTTGTGGTTCTATTTGTCAGCTAACAAAGCGCTTTTGTGTATATTTATTATAACACCATGTGACCAGACGTATGATTTTACGCTTGCATACAATGAGTAAACGAGGAGAAGCGATAGAGCCGAGCGAATCAGCAACAGAAGGAGGTAAAGTAACCTTAACCCTGCAGATCAGGTGGGACTTCCACAGAGCTGTCACTTTACAGCAGCAGCCCCTTTAATAGTTTGACTTTTTCTTAGCTGTTATGTTTCCCAGTCGTACTTACTTTAATTAGACCCATATAGCTGTTATTCTTAGGCGTTTGTGTTTTGGGGTTTCCATTTTTACCTTTTATATTCTCTAGTTGCTTCCATTTTACTTTATATATTAGTGGATTTTGTAATATTTCCTGTTGTTTCTCGTCTCCTGCTTGTTTTCACCTGTGTCTGCCTCACTTTTCTCCACGCCTCTCTCTGTATTTAAACTTCCTGGTTTTCATTACTCATTGCTGGTTTCTGCTGTTGTTTTAATGCTCCCTGTTGCACAACATTTTTTTCTTTTGCCTCTTTTTGCCGCCATATCCTCCGTCTTTTTGATTTGCCATTTTTCTATGCCCAGTCCCGGTCCTGCACTGCAAAAAGGGAACTAAAAGTAAGTAAATAAAATTTGAAATCAGTGTATTGTTCTTGAGCAACTAAATAAGACTATTTTCCAATGGAATGAGTATTTTTACCCCTAAAATAAGATTATTAGCTAACCTGCACTTGAAATAAGATGATGGAGATGAATTGTTCTTATTTTAAGTGCAAAAATCTTATTCCATTGGCAAATAGTCTTATTTACCTGCTCAAATCAAGGAAAAATACACTAATTTCAAGAAAATCTTGCTTACTTTTAGTTCCTTTTTTGCAGTGTGTGCTACCAGCTAGATCTCCTTGTGTTTGAGACATATGGTGAGCTTTATTTTTATTATTAATTTTTGCACCGCTACCACTCTGCACTCGAGTCCTCTTTAAACCCCATCATGACAAAAACTTGGTTGAAGTTATGAAGCAATATTTATAGCGGAGCTGCAATGTTTATTTTGTTTTTTATGTTCCAAAATAGTTTTGTGCGTGAGGTTTTCCTCTTTTATTCTCAGATCTATTCAACATTTTTATTAATATTGCTCTGTGTGTGTGTGTGTGTGTGTGTGTGTGTGTGTGTGTGTGTGTGTGTGTGTGTGTGTGTGTGTGTGTGTGTGTGTGTGTGTGTGTGTGTGTGTGTGTTCTGTACTTTTGTAATAAAAACAGGCGAAACAAGGACTTTGTCTGCAAGCTAACTGGTAGCTAGAAGCCCTACGTATAGCGTAACAGTTACTTCGGCACATTGACCATTTGTTGTTCCAAAACAAATAAATCTGGATTAATAAATTATTTCAATTCTCATCTAAAAGAGCCAACAGTTTCTACACATCTCAGGTTTTCAGGCAGTTGACTCCACACCTGAGGATCCAAGGCTACGTTCCCACTGCGGGTCTAAAAACTAAAATCAGATTTTTTTGCGAGGTCGCTGCCATTACTTCTGAAATGCTGCTCCTGTCTGACTCCATTATGAAATGTTTGCGGCTCCAAACTGACCCGCATGTGCAAAAAAACCAATAACAACGGCCTCATGCCCAGCAAGCTTTGTTCCACCAAATGGGGAAGAAATTGGTTTTATGGTTTAAAGTGTCCAACGGGATGCATGATAAATGCCATTAAAAATAAAAAGAGTGAAACTTTGTATCCTGGCATTTTACAAAGCTTTGGCTGCACAGAGGTCTGTTTGGATGAGGGGAAGCAGCCAGGAATGAAGGGGCAGGGATTTTAAGTAGTTCATAGACACAGAGTTCATACATAACTTACATTTTACAGATCACTTTTCGCACATCGACCAATAAAAATGTCTATAATGTCCATGCGGGCCAATTGAAATGCGTCGTTGCTCCTGTCTGCAAAGGAAGAGATGAAGAGAATGGAATCTGTAAAAAGAAACTTTAAAAGAATGCAATTCGTAAAACTCAGTTTGAAAAAGAGAAATTTGAAAGAATAATATTTGAAAAAATAAAATTTCAAAAACATTAATATGAAAACAATTGTTTTGTGCTGTTGTTGTTTTTTTTAAATAATAAAATCTGACAAAACAACAAAGTTACTCTGAAAAGTTTTTTTATTAAGAAGCTTTTCAAAGTTTAAATTCGAAGGAGCGAAGGATTCACGATCACAGGCCTTAGAAAAGATTGAATTGTTTTAGAACAGGGCATTATGTACTGCTTTTAAAAGCACGTTAGCTTTTTGATGATGTCAGACAGGTTATATTTAAGAGATTTAGCTCTGGTGTAGCTAGCGAAATAAACTTGGCTTTTTTATATATAGTTAATCACAGTTAATTTGTGATTCAACAACAGAGGGAATCACCTTTTAACGACCTGGCCAGATGGGTTAGGATAGCGTTTTTTGTTTTTTTTCCTAACACATGAAATCATCATTTTTTCTTACTTTGTGTTTATTTATGACTCTCATGCAGTTCTTTTTTGTTTTTTGTTTTTATAAATATATATAATATATGAAGCAATTAAGTGTAGCAAAAAGCAAAAGCAGAAGAACTCTGGAGGACCAAATACTTTTCACAGCGCTGAATTTTCATCAACCCTGAACAGCCTTCAATTCAGGCAAGTCATTGTGAAATAGCAAGCTTCCTGTCAAGTATAAATTGAGTACACGCATACATGTTTAAATTCCTGCCTTTCCTTTTCAGCATAATAGTAGCCTTCCATTTATTTCTCCCTTGATGCAAGCATCTGTCTCGCACACAAAGGAGGCGGGACACGGATCGATAAGTATGATGTGGAAATCAATGTGGTTCATTAACAACATGTCATGATTAAATACCGGGATCCTTGATGGCTGTTTTTGTGTTAATATCAAATCGTGATGTTTTTAAATGTGCCATGATGGAAATAAATCAGTGGAACATGGCGTACAGTTTGGTGTCTTCAGGAACCGAACGGCTTTTGTGGTCATGCAACTTTGGTTACACTTCATGTGGTTTTTATTTCTGTCAATTTCACCATGTGTGCATTCAAAAAGTATCCACACCCTGAAAATGTTCCCACATGTGTTTACATTATGATCAAACTTTATTTGATTCTGTTTTGATCTGCTGCGACAAACTAACTCAAAGTAAAGCACGCTCATGAAGTGGGAGGAAAATTAAACATTGTTTGTAATAATGCACGTTTTCTGGTCCCATCTTTGTGCTTTGGTGCCAACACTTCTCTGCTGCCTTCTCCCGGCTCTGATCAGCCCCATCCAGTCCACCTGTGCCGTGCCGGATTGCCTCCCTGCTGCACTAATTAGACGCTTCACAGCCACTGCCTCCTCGCCAGATTATTGACCACTTGGTGACAGTAGAAGGTGAGCAGATCCTTTCTATGCTCCTTGCTCCAAGTCCCTGGATTTACCAACATAATCAACATAATCAGCATAAACTGCAGCCCTCCTCCAGAGCTGGGCTGAGTCTTTTTGTGACTTAGCTAATTTACAAAGATTGCGTTGCATTTTATTTAGGGGTGGTGGAGTAAAGGGGGGTCAAAGTATGAGCTTGCCTCACTTTTCAGGGGTTTCGCTAAAAATCTTAAACCAACCACCTTTTCCTTCCACTATAAAGCTATTGCATTCTTTTGGTCTCACATAAAGTCTTAATAAAACGCATTGAAGCTTGTGGTTGTAACGTGACACAACGAGGAAAGGTTTAGGGGATGTAAAGACTCTATAAGTCACTGTAAACAGCAGTTGAACTATATATTCTTCTGTAAGTCAGTGTCCTGTGTCGGGATGTGACTTAAGCAGCAGTTTGAGAACTGCAGGGCTGAAGACCTTTTAACCAACACAGTGAAGGACCTTCAGTTTGTCAACTGCCACCAGCAGAAAAACACGACTGCTGTGAAAATAAATCACTCTGCCAATGTCTCCAGTGTGTTTGCTGCTTGCCGTGAAGGCTGCATGCTGCGCTGCAGGTTGGTATCGGCATTTTTAGCCTGGTTAGCGTACGCATTCCCCTGCAGGATGAGGCCGGTCGGGTTAGTGTCATGAATTTGTCATACATGTGTCATGTTGGCCTAGTTACAGCGCATATTCCTGAAAGTGTACAGTAACTACAGTTGTCCTCTAACCTTCCACTTGCTGTATGTTGGTGTAAACCAGTGTTACTATATGCTTATAGAAAATAAGGAAAACCTGTTCAGACCCAAACACACGGCCCATGTTTATTACTCTGAGCCTTCTGTCCATCAGTCAGTGTTGCAAATAAATGGATTCCTGTGCTTGTCAAGCTCTGAGATGGATTCATATTAAGAGAAACCTTTATTTATTTTTTTTACGGGACATAGAAACTGTTTCTGTCAAAGCTCCAGCCTAACAAGACTTTCCTACGAATTGAATTAAGTTGAGAAACAAGTATGAATACATTTAAAATACCTGTCGGGTTAGGCACAAAAACTGCAAACAAGCCCCAGAAACATGCAAACCTAATAGTGTAGGAAAAGGTTAACATGCACAACATGTTTAATCCTTTTCAATGAGTCTGTTTGTACCAAAAAATATCCCAAATACAGGGAAATGTTTCAAAAAGCTGTCCTGATGCCTCTCAATAACCAGGTGGAACAATACAAACAAAGAAATTTCATAAAAGCTGTATCTTCTAAGGTAAAGCTATATCCTCACCTCAGAGACTGGCTCCACCTACCCTCAGCACAATATTTATGATAAGAGGTTCAAACCCATCACAACATCTGCGACGACAAGTTTGAAACCCGACTTATGAAGCGATTCACAGCTCAGAGTGCACGTCATAAAAAATTCAAGAAGAAGGAAAAAATCTAAGTTGGTGTACTCCTCTGCCACTCATGCATAACAGCAGGCATTCCCAGAGATTTCCACATGTAATGTAACTGACTCAACAGTAAGTGCCGTATTCATCAGCTGCGCATTAAAGTTGCATGCACCCTGAAATGAGAGGAACACATTCAGATTTGTCTTTTTCAGATTTGCCTGTATTAGATATCACAAAAAGCTGCAGCCTATCGGCGAAAATAACAGCTTCGGAAAATCTGTTGGTGTAAAATATCGGGCGGCTAGTGCAGGTAAAACACCATCAATGCATAATTAGAGAGGAGATTTAACCTTTAAAAGGAACATAAGGGGACCAGTATTTAGAAGTGAATGTACCCTGCCCTTCATTCTGTGACAGCTGGCATAACTCCAGCAGGTTTGCAAGGGTGAGAGATCAAAAAAATCAAAATGCATTTTACAGGTAAATGTGTCAGTGATTAACTGTGAGAATGAAATACGATAAAATGTCAAATACTTAGCTGTTATAGTGACGGATGTGCCAGACTCCCCTGAGACTCATGACTTCCCTTTTGCACCTTTACAATGTCTTGGAAATTAGACATAGTTTTCTAAGGTTTTTCTAGTAAAAAGATTTGAAAAGTGGGGCCTGCATCGGAATTCTCCTCAGTTTGCTCTGATACCCCTAAATAAAACCACTGCTACAACATCGCCTTCAGAGGTCCCCTAATTAACTATGTGTAATTGAACCAAGCATAAATCCAGCGGTTCTGTTTCTGACCTCAGAAATCTTTCAGAGGACATGAGAGAACAACCAGCATTATGGAGACCAGCAGACAGGTCAGGGAGGAGGTTCTGGTCCAGTTTACAGCAGGATCAGGTTCTACAACAACATCCAGAGTTCTGATCATCATCTGGACCTGGAGAGAGGATGGACCACCTGCAGACCTACCAGGACATGGACGTCCACCTGGACTGACAGGCTGGACCAGGAGAGCATTGATCAGAGAAGCAGGAGGACCGTGGAGGCTCTGAAGGAGCTGCAGAGATCCACAGCTCAGGTTGGAGGTTCTGTTGACAGGTCAACTATTAGTCCTGAATTTATGGAAGAGCAGCAGGAAGAAGTTGAGTTTGCAGTTTGCCATGAAGGAGACACAGCAAACATGTGGAAGAGGCTCTGATCAGATGAGTTTTTGGCCAACGTGCAAAGCATTATGTGTGGAGAAACATCAACCAGAGCAAACCACTGCCATTGTGAAATATGGATGTGGCAGCATCATGCTGTGGCTTTTCTACTGCAGGGAATCAGGTCAGAGCTGACAGGAGATGGAGCTAAATCAGGACCATCCTGGAGGAAAACCTGTTATAGGCTGCAGGAGACGTGAGACTGAGGTGGAGGTTCATCTTCCAGCAGGAGAACCAGCCTGAACATGCAGCCTGAGATATTAATTCAATTCAATTGTATTTATATAGCAGTAATTCATGAAACATGTCATCTCAGGCACTTTCCGTATTACGCTACTGTTCAGGGCCAAGCATGTTCATGTGTCAGAAGCAGCAAACATTTCCGGCTCTAGACGTTCAATACCCACACATGCACAAAAAATTATATAAAAAACTTAAAACAACATAACTTTTCTTTCCACTTCATGATTATGTGCTTGTTTGTGTCGGTCTGTCACATAAAATCCTAATAAAATGCAATGAGGTTCAAATTAAAAAGTAATGTGGGGGGAAAACTAGCGCTGTAAATATCTTTGGGGATTGCTTGAGTTAAGCTGGTACAGTTATTGCTACACAGTTGCAGCTCCTAGAAAACAGGGTCCAGTAATAAATAAGGTGGAAGAGAAAGAGAAAGGCCCGTCTGCTCGCTGTGTCAACCTTCGTTGATCAAACCCAAGGTCGCACTTTAAGAGAGTAAAGGCAGGATTTTCTCTCAGAATCAATGCAGAGACTTTGAAGATAAACCCAGATCCTAAAAACCTTAGATGTAATTTATCGGTGGCCAAAAATTTAAACATGCTGTGGCCAGCTCTCCGTTTCCAGACCGCTTCCTATTTGCAGAAATGTTGAAAGCAGATGAGGATTCAGCTGACGTCTAACAACAAGCGAGATGTGCCGACTCGCATGTGCTAATCACTCTAAACAAGGATAATGTCAGCTAATTACAGAAAATGATGGAAATTAACTAAAGCATCAATAGTATCACCTGCAGCCTGTCAGCTATCCTACCACCGTGAATTCAGCGAAACAAACACATCTTCTGAAGCCTAACATGCTTGTTTTTTGTCAAGATTGTTTTCGCTGACTCAAGATGTGCGACTAAAACGACCTGCAGGACGAAGAGGTGATTTCTGATGGTCTGATTCAGCTTATTAAAATTATCTCTCCATGAGGGAATGATAAATGATGCACATCAGAATGCATAATTGATAATATTAATTGCAGTTATATAGGGAACATGGAGCAGACTGTGGGTCAGCCCTACCAGGAAATGTTCTTGCTTCATGCTTTCTTTCACACTACATCCACACTCTTTCTATCTTCCCTGTACTTCCTGCACCACAAAGTCACTGAGGTGCAAAAATTGCAAGACATATCTGTCTACAGCCCAAACGTGATGTAAAATTAAAAAGGCAGCGACACTGAGAAACTCTGTGGCGCTCTGAGGGATTTGCAATGTCTCCCATCAATTTCTGATCCTTGTCCAAGCCCTGTCTTCTGTTGCTGCACCTCTCAGTTACCCTGCATCAGAGACTCAGGATGGAATCGGCATCGAATCGTGGCAGATTAACATCCTGGAGATGAGTTTAAAGCAACATTTTGGAGAACTGAGAGTCCACATTCTTTCGATTTGACGTTTAAATGGTTCATAAATCCCAAACTGTGTTTTAGAGAAGCTGTAAGAAGTGGAGAAACTCTCAGTCTGGGGTTGACTTGTCATTGTTTTGCTTTTTTTGATGTTTCCAATCACGTGAGCTCATGAGAAAACCCATTTTAAGAAAACTTGAATTTTTACAAATGGAATAAAAATTTTAAAAATCTCAAGCTATTTTTATAAATTGTTCTTCAGTGGAGATTCATGAAGCTCTGGTTTAATCAATCTTTTACAGTTTGAACTGATCAGCGGTACTTCAGCTTCATTAACACACTGTGAAATAATTATCAGCACCAGGACGACGCTACGAAGCAGACACGAATCATTTGCATCTTGTTTCTTTCCTCTTCCTCCTTCTCATTAGTTCTGAAAATGCTGAAAGACAAGATTTCAAAACTCCTGAAATGCTTCTATTGTCCGTTAGCCTGACAGCCTGTTATATCCATTTATACCAACTATAGCCATTTATACCAACTATTTCCATTTATACCAACTATAGCCATTTATACCAACTATATCATTTATACCAACTATAGCCATTTATACCAACTATATCCATTTATACCAACTATATCCATTTACTTCTCTGTTTGTCTTGTTCCCTCTTGTCAACATTGTAAGTCCTTTTTATTTTGTTCTTAAAGACTCTTGTCTCCATTTCTGCCTGTATTAGGATCCATCTACAACAGATGCCCTGGGACTGGCGTATTTATAGGTAACGGTGTGATAACATGAAAATATTAGTGTATGCCTTGCAGCGACGTTGTTTCTCCTGTGATGATGTTTTCAGAGACTTCTCTGGAAACAAGCTGAACCCATCCGACTCCAGGCAGCAGGAGTAATTTCGTTATGAGCAACATTTCTACAATAGATGTGTCAGACATAAAGACCAAACCTCTCAGATCTACGGCTGTAATTACTAACGCTGCTGTTTATTATCTGATGCATTTAACTAATGTTATAGTGTAAACATACAGTAAAGCACTTTTATTCAAAGGTTATTACCCTGTGACACTCTTATAATGCCGGCATGTGCTGCTGCACAGTTTAACAGCTGCTAGGCCTGTTCCCTCGCAGCCAGAAGGTCCTGGGTTTGAATCCTGGTTCTCTGCCACTGTTTGCAATGCATGAGAGGGTTCCTTCAGGTCTGTCAAGCTAATTTCCCTGCAGTGAAAGGATCGCATTGCAAAGGAAATTAATGTAACATGAAGTTGCAAAGGTCATGTTGGACATCCATGACCTCTGATCCCTCAGATGGCTCTTTAGATTGTCCAGGCCATTCTGAGCCATATGGCTAAACATGGAGTTGGTCCAATCCTTCAGAAATCTGTTTTTGCTGTACACATCGCTCTCTACAAACACACACCCAGCTGTAGATTTCAGAGTCTTACTGAACGCCCTAAAGTCATGAGACAAACAAGATCAAAAGAACCGACATTTCATTAACACCTCCATGAACTGTCAACATGTGAACGGGGCTGTAAAACCTCTTCTTTAAACTTCACCGAGGTAAAGAGGAAACCTTCCATTAACCTTTCCTACAGGCAGTGTCAGCTTCTTTGAGCTGCAGCGCCTTTGGCACCGATCATCACCCAGTGGAGAAATCTGGAGTGACGTTTCAGTGTTCCAGATCGTTCTCAGAAGAATCTGACTCTCTGCTGCCCAGACGGGATTTAGACGAGTCTAAAAGAACCAGCCACACTTTTCCCGGCAACAGCTCCACGGTCCTTTTTTGGCGCGTGTTTCTGGGATCAGGGGAATTTTCCGTATCACTTTTAAAAGGTTATGATCAATGAAGACATGTAGAGAGAAGCTGGTGTTTACACATGAGACGGCTGCAAGGAACTGTTTGCTTCTTCAGCAGCTGGAGGAAAAATCTATCAACCTTACAAATGTGTTTCCGTCCATTTAGAAAAACCGGAGACCTGTTCTGTTAGTCCGGCAGACATTTTTAAATAAACAGGTAGAGAACACGAAGGTGAGCTGAGAGGTTCTGGATCTATTGGACAGAAAACCAGAACATCTGGTTAGCAAACTTGTAACGCATTTAATCAGAGTGTCAGCCATTAAGTCGACCAATGGCGCTAAATATGACAGATAGACGACAAATTACCTGCATCTAGATAATAACATCAGGCAGAAAACTTGGAAGCAAGCTCTAATTTGTACATAAAGAGACAATGATTCATTCAATATGATTACCACATGACTTACTGAAATAAATACATTTTACTATAATTAGCAGGTATTTGGGTTTATCTAGCTTGGACTTGGCTTTCTTTAAATAAAAAAAAAAAAAAAAAGCTCTGGGTCGATTGGGGCAAAGATCAGATGGTCTGAATGCTTGTTGTGTTTCTGTTCTCTCCTTCATCTTTGCACACGCGACAGAACGGGGAAGTGAAGCTGCTGCAGAGGCTCTGACCTCCTTTTCAGCGCCATAAACCATCCGTTAATGGAGCTGTGTCAAGCAGCAGCAGGAGAACGTCTGTATGTTTTCCTCGTTAGTTACTTTTCAGTTTTTTCTGCCTTTTCACTGCACACACTAAAATATTTTAAACTGGCCCAAAACAATCTCTCTGGTTTTTAGCCTGTATGGATGCACTTTGAACTACAAATGCTGTTTTCCGGCCTGCAGCACTTCGGGGTCATAACAGTGGAAGAAGACTTGAAAATCAGGGGATGATGTAGAGTTTCTCAGGACAGCAGCTTTCATAAAGAGCTGCTTGCAGAAACACAGACCTTAGGGGAAATGAACTCCTCAAGATGAAAAGGAAGGAGTCCCATTATTGCTCTCTCCAAATAACCTCCAATTACAGGGACCAGGGGGTCTTTAAAAGGGTCAGTCGAGGCATAAAGAGATTGTGAAAAGATAACGTGATTATGTAATCCGATAAATTCCTGCAGCCGAAAACACAGACGGTCATGATTTAGGTTTTACCCCGGCTGCTCTTTCAAAAAGACTGTTTAGCTAGAAAATAATCTCATTTGTGAACTACTGAACTTGCTTTTCGATATTCTCGCTTCATATAAGGAGGCAGTGGTGCACAAACAAATCTTCTTATTGTGCCTCCAGCTTGTCTCCTTGTCTCACTACCTTTAATCATCTACTCAGCTGGCACTGGCCCTAAAGGACACTCTGTTTTCAGATTAAATTTGGCACCACAGTAAAAAAAAAAAACCTTCTCCGGTTCTCGTGTTGCTCAGGGGCTCCTGAAGTTGAGCGGAAGTCCGGATGGCTCTGACTCTGACAACTGTCAGCTTTCTCCTCCGTCCTCCTCTCTTCATTTTGTCGGTCCTCTTTAACCCGAGAAGAAAGTGACAATCAGAGACTCAGCCAATGCTTCTGTAAGCACACAAAGCCTGAGAAAATAAGACACCCCCACAACCGCCTGGGTGTTTTTTAAGGACGTTTGGATAAATGGTTGATAAATGGAAGAGTTAAATTTATAACCAATAAAAATACCAAAGAACAAACTTGTTACTGTTTTCTGTGAAATGGGAGAGAAAAAGCAGCTCCTAGTGTCTTAAATCCCACGCAGCCGTATAGCATCAGGCGGACATGATGAGAGCTTCATTACGCAGCTTCCTGAAGGAGGTTTGCTCCGACTGAAGCTCAGATACTTGGTTTGGTGCTCCTGACCGTTGAAGTGAAAGTAAACGGCAGATATTGTCGGTGTGGTGGGAGGTTTGAAGAGGAAAGAGTCTGCAGGAAGAGGACATTCAACCAACAGCAGTCATGTCCAGTTCACCCAGAGAGCAGACGGCAAGATGCTAAAACAGGTGTCCAGAAACCAAGAGATGTCTTTACAGGACCTACAGCTGGCTCTCTGCCGTTAATAATGAAAAGTTCATGTCTGTATGATCAGAAAAAGACTGAACAGGTTTAACTTTCATGAGAGGAAACTCTCTGAGAAACATGAAGGCCGGACTGAAGTGTGCCAGAGAAAATGTGGACAAAGACCAGGACTTCTGGAATAACGTTGATGAGTCTAAAGCTGAATTACATGGACAGCAGAACAGAGTCAAATACGGCATCTAAGCACGGAGGAGGAAGTGTCATGGTGCGGGCTGGACCATCTCGCCACCAGAGGTTGAGGAAAATATACGACTATCTCTAAAGAAGAAGCTCAGACAGAACTGGACCCTGCTGTCCAAGAGTGAATCCATCAGGTACTGGTTCAGAACCAGGAAATGGACAAAACTAACTTTTCTAACTTCTTCTTCAGTTAGAATACACATTTACTTTCTTTTTTTATATATAAGAAAAAAACGGTTGTTTTTAGCAATTTTACCTGTAATCAAATAATTCTTCCAGTGACAGAAACTTTAATTATGCATCAACAATCAAAAATGTATTTAGAAAGAACTGATTTTTTTATGGAGTTTCCTAATTTCTTCACATGACTGTCAGTGATAAGATTTGCTGATGGACTCTCATGCTGGAGTGAAATTTATTGCTGCTTTATTATCTATTTGAATAATAAAAAAGGAACAACAAAGCTTTCTGTATTTTTCCCTCAGGAGTGACTTTTGTTTCTTGTAAATGTCCGCTGTGTCTAAATAATCGGGGCGTGCCGCTCACCAAGAGCAGGACAGAAAACACCTGAAGGCGTCTGCTGCCCTGTGAAGCAGATCTGTCCTCCCAGGAGAGGCTGAGCCTGGCCAAAAGCCAGGAAAGGAGATGAAGTCGGTCCAAAAGACATCAAAGTTAACCTCACATTAAGCTTGAAACGCAGCTCAGGGTTTTACTCCGAGACACTTTGCAGCTAAATATTGTGAGAGCAGGTCTTTACCCAGAGAAAGTAGACGCTCACAGGATAATTCGCCCGTTTGAAGCATGGATTATGAGTCCATGCTTTGGGCCTGTCGGCGCTGCTGAGGACACAATGTGTCCCTGAGGAGATGTGGAGCTAAATCTGCTGTTCCACCACATCTCAGCGGTTCACTCTTGGAGATCTGGTGCCTGCGGAGACTAATGGAGGTCAGTGAACTCATTGTCATCTTCACGATGATCTGATATTTGTGGCATGGAGCCATTAGAAGATGGGTCCACTGGTCATAAAGACCAAAACTCAGACTTTAAGGTTGAAATGATGTTCACTTTACGGACCTGAGGTCTGACAAGAAAATATTCCCGACGCTATGACACCACCAGGAACTTGTCCATGTTTCATGTTGTGTCCAAGGAGTTCTGACCCGACCTTCTGCAGCTGAAATGCACATTCCTTGTTTAATATTAAAATAATTGAACTTTATTGATTTCACAATGGAGAAATTCACTTCTGCATCTTAACCCATCCCCTTGGGGAGCAGTGGGCTGTCATGGTGCGGCGCTTGGGGAGCAATTGGGGGTTAAGGGTCTTGCTCAGGGACCCAAAATGGCAGCTTGTGGGAGTTGAACTCAGAACCTCTGGGACCGAAGCTCTGTGCTCGAACCACTAGGCCACCACTCCCCTTTTCCAACCTGTTATTGCCCAGTTCTGGTGAGTCTGCGTCAACGGTTGCCTCACGTTCCTGTTCTCAGCAGACAGGAGTCGCCTGCTGCTGTAGCTCAACAGCTTTGAGTTTCACCGTGTCGTGCAAACAGAGATGGCGTTCTTTGGCTGGAACCAGGAGAACCAGGGGAACCAGGGGAACCACGGGAACCAGGGGAACCAGGGGTTATTGGACCTACTGTTTCCTTTCCATCATCTGGAACAACCTGTCCATTCTTCTCTGATCTCTGACACTTTCATCCTCACCACAGCTGCTCTCTGGATATTCTCTGACCATTCTCTGGACATAAAAATAAAGTGCCTGAGAAAAAAATGGAAATCCAGATAATCTGATTTGAATAAAACCCTTCTGTGTAATTTCTGGTTTCCTTACCTCTTTCTCTTCCTAACAGTATATTGTGTCTGCCTCACCTTTCTCTACTTCTGATTTCTCTCCGGACAGACAGGAAGCCTCACACATTCAACTTCATCGCAATAAATTATATTAAATATCATATTTATGTTAATATGTTGTGAAACTTAAATATTAATATAAAGTATATATTTCAATATGTGGGAAAGTACTGCAATGTTTGCCATTTTTATATATTTACTAAATATGTTCTTATACTATTTAATAGATATTTGGATATTTTCTAAATATGTCCCAAATTATATGAGGTTACATACTAGCCATTGTAAATATATTTGAAAAATGCATGTAACATTAATTGAGACAATATACCTCAATGGTTAGGATAATATAATTAGATTTAACTAAGAATATATGAAAAAAGTGTATTTTTTGCTGCTGGTAATGATGATCTAATTTATAATGCTTAGTCATCTACATTTTACAATATGAATCAATACATAGCCATATATGGTCCATCCATAAAACCATATTATCTAAAATAGATGAATGTCAAGCAAAATGTGATCTGGAGCTTGACTGGTAAAAATCCTTAATTGTAATAAACATACATGCAATAATGTAATCCAGTTTTTTTTGCACATCAGTGTATTTTAAGATATAAGAATCAATATATAGCATTACTATAAATTTTCAAATATATGACAAGGCTTCTCATAACTTCAAATATATTTCCCACTGTATTGCAATATAAATTCTGGTATATTGTGATCTACTTTGGTTTCGTAAGGCTGGCCTAACCCTCATCATGGCGGACATAGATGCTGAAAGGATGTTCTGGCACGAAGCCGCCGTAGACGTTTGGACTCATTTCTCTGTTGTCACGTGACAATTTTTACATTAATCTGAGTTCAAGTAGTTTTCCAGAAGAAGACGGACAGAACAAAAACGTTAAAGTGGCTTCATCCCCTGAGGATAAAGTCTAATTGAAAGGATAAAGAATAAACTGCTTCATTGCTCCCAGCTTGGCGTTCCAAAGCTTCACGGTGATTGTCACCTTTCAGCCCTCGTTTGGCGGTGCTTGACAGTGTGACAGATTTCAGCCAAATCAACGATGCCCTTTCTTCATTTTAAACCACTGAGGCATAACTTCCAAATAAGAATTGTTCAATACAAAGATTGTTCTGCTAATATTTTGCCCCGTGTGTCTGCGATACGGTTCTGTGTTTTAGCAGAGCAGGGGAGGTAAATGCAGCCAAACCAGTCGGTGTGGGTGGACTGTGGCGTGATGCACATAAGGCATGCTTTGGAGCCTGATCTGCAAACAAACCGCTTATTTTCAAAGGAGGATTTTTATTTTTAATTTGAACAAATGCGTGTTTTTAAGGCTGGAGGACCCTGCAGCAGTAAAGATAAATCCTTTCAGCGAAGTAGCTGTTCTTTATCAGCCACAGGAGGGAAATCTGTAAAAAAAAAAAAAAAGAAGAAGTTAAAGCAGCAACTATCTGGGTGGGAAAGCGAAATAAATCATCTCTTTTGATGTCATTATTTTGAACACAAGGAACATTGGCCTGGCTTTTCTTAGAAGGAACCTCGCTTCAGCTAAATTAGCCATTTCCCATCTCAGAAGGCTTCATTATTTGTGAGGAAGGTGGAGAACATTGAAGTGGGAAACCAACAAGGATTCAGCTCAGAAGAGTTTTAACTTTGACCCCATTAAGTCTCCGTACCCGACAAACAGGCTGCAGAAGAAAAGCTCGTCTAGCAAAATTAAACTGGGAGAATTCAATTATTTACTAAAATAAACTGTCAGAAAGTCCAACAATGGTTTATTATTATTATTTATATGCAGTTGAAACTGTGTTTACATTTGTTTTCCACACTGAATCCAACTAAACTTTTAAAATACCAGGGTGATGAGGGAGGAATACATCTTGGCGAAGCCCTCAAACAATCTGCTTCCTGGTTTGACTTCATGGCCAAATCTAAAGAAATCAGCCACGATATGAGGAAGAGAAATGTGGACCTCCGCAAGTCTGGTTCATTCTTAGGTCCAATTTCCAGAGGCGCAGAGGCGCCACCTTCATCTGATCAAACATTTCTATGTAAATGTGATCAGCAGGGGAATATCCAGCAGTCGTGCTGCTCAGGAAGGAGACAGACGGGTTCTGTGTCCCAGAGATGAACTGTTTCTGTTGTGAAATGTGTGAACAAAGCCAAGATCAGAAGGTGTCCTGTACCAACATGAGCTGAGAGGCCACTCAGAGAGGAAGAAGCAACATGAAAAGCCTGATTACAGGTTAGAAATAAGTCCTCTGGTTGGATCAAACTCCATTGGCTGTAATGAGCAATGCTGCATGTTGAGGGAAACTGTGAAGCACGGCGTCATGCTGTCAAACAGCATCATGTTGCAGGAGAGACTGGTGCACTTCACAAGATGCATGGCATCATGTAGAAAACAAAACTACAATAAGACATCAGTCAGAAGGGAAAGGCTGGGCAAAACTATTCCGACTGGACAAAGACCCGAAGCATCCCGCCAAATTAAACCTACTTCAATCTGATTTAAACTTAGGTTTCAATCTATACAGTGGATATAAATACCTGGTTGTGGTTTTAAAGTGATATACAGAAAGTCTAGATATGTTGACAACAGAGACAGATGGAAAAATGTGTTTAAAATCCAAATATGTCTTCAGAAGAGGAAGATGAAAGAGGGAGGAAGAGGGACAGCAAAGCTAGGGCCAACCAGCAGAGTCTGTAAGATTTAATTGATGATATTACTCAGCAGAAAAAGTAGACCTTCAGGACAAGGCAAGCTGAACCTTTGTTGAACTTTGGGCTTTTAGCGACTGTTGTTTTATCTTTAATGAGCCCCAGCAGTGACCAGCTGAGGAAACCGGATAAATTTTGAATAAAACTGTTGCTGAATCTTTTTAATCTTTGGAGTTATGGAAGCCAAGTCATCTTTCTTCAAGTGTTTAAATCCACACAGAGGCATAAAACATGACATTCAGCTCCCAGCTGCACGTTAAAGTGGGAAACGACATTTAATCAACCATTTCTGGGGGAATAAATCCTCCAATATTTTAATTTATAGAAGCACCAATTGGAATTTAATAACATCTGTATGCAGCAAGATATACTTTTCTGTTGTAGTTTACTGTCGTCTTTAATTTCTCTCTGTGTAATGTTTGTCAGTAAATAATCAAATGCAGACTGAGCAGCTCTCCTGCTGAACGGTGTTATTTAATCAGAATATCCATCCTGTAGATTTCTGGTAATTATTATGTTTTTCTCTGTTTTCGTGTTAAACTTTATTTTTCATGCATGAAACGGTGTAACCCTTTAACCTTCTGTCCTTCCTGTGTTGTCTTACCATCCACAGGCCAGGTCTAAGTCAGCGCCCCTACGCTCAGATGAGCCCATGCCCCAATGCATTTCCATTTAGACGGCCTTGATGTATAAAAAAAGATTTGGGAGCGTGTGGCCCTGCAGAATAGCCCTTAGCAGACAAAAATAATGCAATGAGCTTCTTAATGGCTGCATGGAGAGTGGCGAAGTATGGGGCCAAAGAAACGGCTCGCTGCAGGAAGGAAAGGGAACCACATCAGGTCCTGATGGAAACAAACCCGACCTCCAAAAAGACACGCTATTATAACCTGGAGGAAAAGTAGTTGACTCAGTTTTATAAAGATATTTACATAAGAAATGTGCTGGTTTTTTTAAAAAAAATAAACTAATACATCGATTGTGACAGAATATCTATAACATGCATTTGTTATTGTGATTATAATACAGAGACTTGAAAAAACAGTAAACTCTGTAATTTGTGTAGTTGTTGAGCCTGTTGTCTAAAAGATCATCTATATTTTCCTTCTGGTCCTTATTGAGCAACATTTATGAGTCTTCCTGTGTCTTTTTCTTCTTATAACCAGCTGACGTAGCCGGTTTACTGGTAAGGCTGTCTGCTGTGGGAGCCAGCCCACAGTGGGCTTCTCAACAAACATGGACCGGTTCTGCTATAATATGGAGGTTATCCTGGTGACAGCTGTCAGAATAGTTGGCCTGGGTGTTGCCTGCCTTGTGCTCACTTCTTTCTTCCCCTTTTTTCACATAACTACATTTAGAACATGAATAAAACCTTTGACAGCTACAAGTCTGAGAATTGAGAAGTTGTAAAAATGACAATATAGGAATATGTTCCTTCATTTTCCACATCATCACGGTTTCACTCCTGCACTTTCTCTGACATCTCATGTAAAAAGGATGAGGATCTAGACGGATACGATGACAAAAAAGGGATTTTTAACTGAAGATGTCAGCAAAGCCCGACAGGAGGAACTGCCTGGGGATAAAACAGAACAACTTCCTGTTCAACCTTCCTGTTATCATCGGAAAATCTCGCTCTCTCTCATTCTCCCGCAGCCCCAATCAACAGCATACATTTATCCCCGTCTCCAAATGCCCAACTAAACACAGGCTCTTGTCAAATATCTACATACATCTCTATGCCTGCTCTGTTGTTCTCTTTAAACACCTTAATTCTACTAAAAGTAGCTAATGCTGAGGCTTCTTCGTCACGGCCAAAGGGTGTTGCTAACAGCATGACCTAGCATATGCATGGTGCGTTCACTGATCGGATGGAGGGTGGGTTTTTTTAAGTCATCCATGACAGACAGATTTATTTCTAATATTTCTGAGCAGCCAAATCTGTCTTTCCTGTAAACAAAAAAAAAAGAAAAGTGGGGGTGGCTTCTCTGAGCCAGCTGATTAGCAATGTGCAGCAATGATATTCTAAGCTTCAGCGCTGAACAAAAACTCTTTTTACCTCTGCACTTTCTGCACCATCTCATGAAAAGGACGAGGAAGCACACTGCTGTGATGGAAAATTTTACCGCTTTGAAACTGTAAAGACGTCAGGAGCTAAACTGCACCTCCAAACAGCACGAGGCGACACATTAACCAAGAGCATCATTATGCAAGATGCACAAATTACTGTAATGTGATTTGGCCTAATTAAGCCAGCAGAAGGTGGAACTGGAACATTAAAAAAAGTATTAAAACACTAAACCAGATGAAACAGAGAAAAGCAGCTTGTCTGGACCACAGAAGAGCTTAATAAACTTTGAGAGGAACGTGCAGCAGGACCACATGAATAATGTAAACATAGCACCCCTGGCCAATATTAGCGTTACTAATAGATGAAGTGTTTCTGTCTGGCTGAGCAGGACGAGAGAACAGGAGCCACTGAGACACGGGGAAGAGAGCGCAGTGGAACTTGTTGACCAGCCACACCCATCAAATCCGAGGACAAATTGACGGAAAGTTGAGAAAAGGCAGAAATCCTCCAGCAGTTTGCAGGAGAAGATTCTCACCTGCGCAGCCATGAAGGAGAGATCCATACTGTTGCTCCGCTCAAACAAAGGCACTCAGTGAGGGATGCAAGCGTCTGCCTCTGTTTTCTCCTCCTTTCTTAGTCCTCCTCTGAGCATTTACTCGCTCTGCGCTTCAGTCGGTCCCCCAAAAAAACACCGACTGGACAAGTTGACCGACTTCACGTTAGAGACATGATGCTGGATCGGAAGCCGAGAACGGAGGATGAGGCGGAGAAGTAACGGCGAGGAGGGAGGAGGGAGCAGAAGATGCGAAGCAGACGGAGTGATGGAGAGATGTGGGGGAGATGAGGAGGAGGAGGAGGAGGAGGAGGAGGAGGAGGAGGAGGAGGAGGAGGAGGAGGAGGAGGAGGAGGAGGAGGAGGAGGAGGAGGAGGAGGAGGAGGAGGATCATAACAATCCTCTCTTCCTGTGTTCTTTTGTTTCTGCTCTTATCTTCCATTTTTCCTGCAATCGTTTCCTCTCATTCCTCACAGAGCAGCTCAGCAGACTCCATGTTGGCAATGTTAGATTAGAATAAACGATTGTTTACAGCACTCCATCCATCCATCCATCCATCCATCATCCATCCATCCATCCATTATCATCCATCCATCCGTCCATCATCCATTATCATCCATTCATCGCTCCACCCATCTGTCATCCATAATTCATCCATCCATCCATCCTTCTATCCATCATCAATCCATCTTTCCATCTGTCCTTGCATCCTTCCATCCATCCATCCCTCCACCCATCTGTCATCCATCATCCATCCACCCATCCATCCTTCCATCCATCCATCCTTCCATCCATCATCCATCCATCCATCATCCATCAATCCATTCTTCCTTGCATCCATCCATTCTTCCATCCTTCCATCCATCCATCCATCATCCATCATCCATCCATCCATCCTTCCATCAATCATCCATCCATCCATCCATCGATCATCCATCCTTCCATCCATCCCTCCATCCATCCATCCATCCATCATCCATCCATCCATCCTTCCATCAATCATCCATCCATCCTTCCATCCATCCATCCTTCCATCCATCATCCATCCATCCCTCCACCCATCTGTCATCCATCATCCATCCACCCATCCATCCTTCCATCCATCATCCATCCATCCATCATCCATCAATCCATTCTTCCTTGCATCCATCCATCTTTCCATCCATCCATCCATTCTTCCATCCTTCCTTGCATCCATCCGTCATCCATCATTCATCCTTCCATCCATCCATCCATCATCCATCATCCATCCATCCACTCTTCCATCAATCATCCATCCATCCATCCATCGATCATCCATCCTTCCATCCATCCCTCCATCCATCCATCCATCATCCATCATCCATCCATCCATCCTTCCATCAATCATCCATCCATCCATCCATCCATCCCTCCATCCATCCATCCATCCATCCATCCATCCATCATCCATCATCCATCCATCCATCCTTCCATCAATCATCCATCCATCCATCCATCCATCATCCATCCATCCCTCCCTCCATCCCTGCTGCTTATCTGCAGTGATCACTGGATGAGAGGCTGGTTCGCCAGGACAGGTTGCCAGTCTATCACACCTGTGACTCCAAACCTTCCTCCCTAACAGCTGATTAGTCCAATAAGCCTAACTGTCACATTGAGGATGGTGGGAGAGAGCTAGAGAACCCGGGGAGAACCCTGCATGCAAACAGAGAACATATAAACTGCATGAAAGATCCCAGGCCGGGGATCCAACCCAGAACCATGCAGAAATAATTATTTCACAGAAAGTTCAGCGTGGTTCTATTCCTGGTTGGCATCACAAGTTCCATCGTAGCAGCCAAGGATATTTACAAATTTACAGTGTCTCGCACAAGTATTCAAACACCTATAACTTTTCTACACTTTTTCATGTTACAGCCACAAACTTCATTCTCTCTCATTGGCATTTCAAATGTTTTATTATTATTTCTTTTTTTACGCGCCCTGTGATGGACTGGCGACCTGTCCAGCCCCCACACGACCCTGCACGGATAAGCAGGTATAGGCAATGGATGGATGGATGGATGGATGGATGGATGGATGGATTTTTTTGCAACCCAAAATCTGAAAAGTGTGGCATGCATTTGTATTAAGGCCTAGTTCATCGTTTTGCTGGAAGGTGAAACCCCGCCCCTCTGTCAAGTTTTCTGCAGGTCCTAACAGGATGAACCACCGTCCCTGATCCATCAGCATGATGCTGCCACCACAATGTTTCATCGTGGGGATGTAAATATCTGGTTAATGTGCACTACTGGTTTTATTACACTCCCGTTCTTCTGTATGTTCTCATTGTCCTTCTTGTGGTAAACTGAAAAGAAGATTCTTATGGCTCTTTAACAGCAGATTTATGGAGTGCTTGACTACTAGTTCTCCTGTGGACAGATTCTCCAACCGCAGCTGCACATTTCTACAAACCCTCTGGAATACATGAGCCTCTTGTCGGGTTCTTTGATTAATGCTCTCCTTGGGTAATTGTGCAAAATATACGACCAAGTCAACACAGACGTTGCTCAAGATTTAGGTCAGTTCCCCGACTTAAATCCTACAGAAAACCTGTAGATTAAGCTGAGGAGAAGAGGGCATCAGAGAGGTTGTGTGACTGCAGAGCGGGGGGGGGGGGGGGGGGGGGGGGGGGCCTCCACAGCTTCTAGTCTACAGATTTAAGACGTGATCTCAACACATCCGAATCAATTGGCTGAATTCTCTCAACAGCAGGTCATTTGGTTTTGCAGAGGCCTGGTAATGAGCCGTTTACTGGACTGGAGTTTGTTGGAGAAGGGATGCATCTAAAATTTGCAGGAAAGCAGCTCTCCGGAACTGGACTTATGCTGCTGCAACAAAATAAATGTATTTCAAGTCTCTTTACATCATGGAGGCAATAACTGTGGCCAGCATTGGACCCTGCACTTTCTCTTTACAACTATAAGCTACATAAGAGCTGTTTTTTACAGCCTGATGAGAATATATATGTTAATATTGACTGAACTTCAAGTGAGACCCAAACATTTTCAGAGAAAAGCAAAAATTAGAATTCATCCCTGCAGTACTAATCATTTGGTAGAAGACCGCTTATGATGAAAACAACAACTAATCTGTCTAAATATGGAAAGCAAACATCTGGCACAATTTATTCTGATTAAACTCTTAAAAGAAAGTTGAGACCAACAAGGATTTTTCTCCCAAGATAAAACATAAAAGATAGGACACAATGCTAAAAAACAAAAGAAAACATCTCTGAAAGCAAAACAGAATGCATTAAAGCTTTTCAGCTTTATGTCTCTCTCCCCCCCCCCCCTCCCCCCATTTTATGGAGGCTGATGTAAGACCCACCAAGGTTAAAATTTAATCAAATAAATATAAGACAAATATGAACAGGCCTGAAAACACTAATAAGAAGGGAAAGCATAAAATTGTCAATTTTTTTAAATTTCTGTAAAAAACGTCTAAATGACAACTTCCTTAGCTGTAGAGAGAGTTGGATCGGAATTTGCCAAAAGGTTGTTTTACTGCCAATAATAAAATTACATATAACAATAACGAATACAAAACAATCCCAAGTCTTCAGCTGTAAGATGCAGAATCTTGCCAGTGATGTTCTATAACTTCCTGATTTAAAGACAGATTTCCAGAACAGAGTTAAACCTACATCTGTTTGTCACACAAACTGAACAATATCACCAAAATCTTTAAAAAAAATCAACCTGTTCCTACAATTTCAGGTAATTTTACTGAGATACCAGCTCATTAGGAGGTCCGGCTCTGTCCCGGGACGCCGCCTGGACCCAGTGCAGGTGGTGGGAGACAGCAGGACTGGAGGAAAAGTCCCTTCACAGATGGACAACGTCTCCCACCCCATGCATGGAGCTGCTGCAGAGCTGGAGAGCTATCTATTAATGATTGCATTGTGGTTTTCTTCCCTTCCTGATTCGTTCTTTCTTTTCCACTTAAGTTTAAATTAGCTTTTTTCATATTAATCAACTGTCTCCTTATTTTCAACACGATCACGCCCAAATTTTCCCATTGTTGAGCATTAAAGGTATTTCTATTTACTGCTCTCGAGTCAAGTGGAAAAGTGCTTCACACCCGACACGTTGCAGTGCACTTGGTCATCTAAGGCTGTAATGTGGCTGCTGGGCGTGAAAAGCCATTTCCTGAAGCTCTTTCTGCACCGTTCCTGAGCTGATCTGAAGGCCACGTGAAGTTTGGAGGTCACGTTTGGCACTGCTGTCCCCAATAGATTCCACATTTTTCTAATACCACTCAGAGCTGACCCAATACTTTTGGTGACATTGCCTCTACCCAAGTGAAAGTGTTCTTTTTTAAACAAATTAAAGAATGTTCGTTCGCTGCCTCGATTGTCTCCTGTTTTGTCGTTGTTGTCTGCTTCTTCTGTTTGAATCCGTCTGTTTAAACAAACATTCGCGCCTTCGGATCTAAGCTGCTGGTGGAGAACCTTTGACTGACAGGAATGATGAAATAATCGGATTGGGTGAGAAACGACACAAAAGAGCCGGCTGGTCCTGGGCGCAGAGAGATGACCAGCATGAAGTCACATGGAGGCCAAAAGGTTGCAGAGACACACACACTCACTGGTCCGGCGTCCCTCGACCCAAATGAACCCAAAATTAAATGGGAATGCTGAAAAATAAAAAGTCAGAACCATTTTATAAGAGAATAGATACTTTTTATTTTGTAATTTATGTGCATTAAAGAGGCTACTTCTCTCTCTGATTTGAAATCACTTCTTAAGGCCTTTTTGCTTTTATTGTATTATCTAATTTATGTCTTTGTTTTTATTATTTTTACCCTGTGGTTTACTGTACAGTACTTTGGTCCTTGGGGAATTTTAAAGTGCTTTACAAATAAAGTTGGATTGGACTGGAGACTGTGTTTACGCTTTTCTCCTGCAATTTTGATGTGGATGTCGCCTTAGCGCCCCCTATTGTCAAGCCAGCACTGTTTGGGGATACTATGCATTAGCATAATTTATTCTACAAGTATGGTAATTTATAAAGAACTGCTTTAAATGAAAACAGGCTGCAGATAAGGTTAAATATTCTGTAACTGGATTTGACGACTTTCCGCTCTCACTGCTGCCTCCTTTTATCGGTGGAGCGAGTAGATGTGTGGAAGTCTTGTTAGTGAGAGGTTTAATCCCCGCTCCTCACAGGCTCACTGATTTTCCTACTGAACAGTGTTTAATCTCCATGAGAAGAGAAACAACTTTTTGTTGTTGCCGCACATATTAGCAGGACAAAGTATTCTCAACAAGCTCAAACAGAAGTTAAATCCTGGATTAGTCTGGAGAAAGAGGAAGTGGAACTGCCAGCTACTCAAATGAGGTAAAATCCTTCACTCTGGGGGGATTGGGGGCTGAATGGTGTGAGTGTGCATGCTCAGCGAAAAAAGGAAAAGGGGTAGGGTGAGTCCAAAGTGCTGATCTGGGGAGAAAAAATAGTTATCCTCCTGTTTCAGGGGTTAAGGTCAGTGATAAGAAACACAGAATAGGTTGAGTCTAAGGACCTGGACCAGAAGCTTTTATTCTACTTGACTTCAACGGTCACCAGGTCGCCAGAAAAAAACACAAATTAACCTTTAAACATGTAGTCTGGTGTTTTATTTCTTCAAAATACAGAGCGACGCCTTTGATTTGTGTTTAGTGAAGCCAAACGTTCTGGGTGTCAAACTCTTTTTAAAACTGCTTTGCACGTTGCTCATGGTCCAGCAGTCATGGTCCAGGACACAATTAAATGAATTTAATCCTGCTGAGAAGAGTTTGCAAATTAGATGTTTGAAGAAACCCTGTAGTGAATATTTGAAGCTTTGCTCTGCCAGCCTGGTCAGTCCAACAGGGAGTTACAGCTTCTTTACCTGTGAAGACACTGATTTCTACCGTCACAATCACACACCTGTTGTTCTCCTGTAGCCGAACCAGAGTGTCCATTATATGGAGAAACGTTGTGTTATTTAATATTCCTGTGAAACAGTGGTCACCCCTTCATAGAAATCCCCTGTTTTAGCTTTTTCTACCACTCAGATGTTTCAGATCATCAAAACATAACCGGAGAAAATAGACAAAGCTGTTTTTACTTGATGATTTAATTAAACAAGTCAGAGAAAAAAAGCTTTAACAAACCAACATGATTATGTGAAAAAATAACTTCCCCCTAAACCTGGAACTGATTCTGCCAACCCTGGAAAACACGACTACTTTCAAGCATTTGTGATAAAAGTTGAAGAGTCTTTAACATTAATTTGGAGGAATCCTTTCCAACTCTTGTTTGGAGAATTTTTTAAATGTAGCTACATTGGAGGGTTTTAAAATATGAACAGCCTGTTTAAAGTTCTCCCAGGTCAATACTGCCTTTATTGGAGACAGCATATCAGTCATATTTAGGAGTGGACTTTGACTAGGCCAGTCTAAGTCATTGTCTGGAGCCACTAAGAGATGGTGTTTTGGATCTTTGTTCCGCTGGTGTGTTTGATTTTCATGATTTGAGTGTGGCTGGTGACATTTACTCAGCTTTCAAACAAAAACAGGATTAATTACAGTTAATTCATGATTTAAAATGGGAATGATTTGCTTTAAACAGATTTTTGTTCTTTAAAGCTACTCATGTCATCATTGTCTGATATTAAAAATTCTTTGATGCCTGAAAAGTTTAAGTGTTACTAAAAAAAATCAAAAACAGAAGAAATCTGTAAGGAGGAAATACACGTTAAACCCAGTTGATCAGTCGTCAGCCTGTTAGTTCAAACATTCATACACACAGACGCAGCTAGCCGTCGTTTGCTCACAGGGCGTGACCAGCAGCAACATCTGCCACAGCTGGAGCTCACTGCAGCTCATTAGGAGGAGCTTGAAGAGGGCCGGTTTCCCTGAAGCAGATGCCGGATTGTCCTGCTCGTTGTTTGTCTGTGGCAGAAACCTGCTCCCAAGTTGACGCTCAGTCCTCAGACGTCCACCACGTCCCTGCTCCTCATGTCTGGAGTAATCCTTCCTAGTCCCACTCCGTATATCCGTACATCACAACAACTCGCTGCTCACTGCCCTGCCTCACCTCCCTCCAACATCTCCCCTGCAAAGCGGATCAGAAAGACTATTAGCATCTGCCCCACTGACCAAGATCCCTACATCTTCAGTCTGTGGATTTGCTCGTCTCCTCCTGGAACTCCTCATCCACTATCAGCAAGAATATATATATATATATATTTTTTTTTTTTTTTTTTTCTTTATTTAACCAGGTAAACCCCGTTGAGATCTGGATCTCATTTTCAAGGGGGACCTGGGCAGAAATCTGCAAAAACACTACAACCTGGTTACAAAAATAAAACCAATTAATACATACGCACAAATATAAAACAATAAAAACAATTTAAAAGCAGTGACACTGTTTCATACAAGCTTGTTGTCTATCTTTAAGAACCGCTCGAAATAAGTCCAATGAAATAGTTTCCGACATCTTGAGCTCAGACTGGAGCTGGTTCCACGCTGTAGGAGCCAACACACTGAATGCTTTCTTTCCTTTATCAGTTCGAACACGAGGAACATGTAGAAGGATAAAGTCATTTGAGCGTAAAGCATGTGAACTACTAGATCTATGCAAAAGAGAGCTTAAGTAAGTTGGTGTTAGTCCAAGTAGAGATTTATAGATCAGGATCATCAAATGATTGTTTCTCCGAACACTTAAAGGCACACTATGCAACATTTTTCAGTTAATTAATGTGTTCCATACCGTTTTGGATGATTAAATGAGTCATTTCAGGTTGAAAAAAGGTTTTCTTGGCCGCCCTGGTGGTCTGTGGGGGAAATAGACCCTTTTCACAGTGACGTCATGCAACTTCCGTTCTGCGGTGAAGCAGGGTATCTTTACTTCCGCTTTCTCCGCGAGCAGTGTTTTTACACAGGGAATTCACACAGTCCCTCACCAATCTACCCAAATTTCGTTTGGAAGACGTGCACAGACTGGCACAAAAGCTTTCGACCACACCAGCCTCCAAACTCGACAAAGATGACAAGTTCTTTGTGGAACAATACCTTTTCGATTATGAAGGTAAGAGCTTTGTTTTCTTAGCTCTGTTGTTAGCATAGATGCTAGGATAATGATAGCAATGCTACCAACAGGACTTTTGTCATTTATTAGTTTTCTATTTCTCCATTATATTGCTACGCTAGCTTTATTGCTAAATCAGCTTATCTGTTTCACAGCTTTTAGCCAATGAGTGTCACCAGGGATATAGTTGATGTATAATGTTGAGCCTTTTCATACTTTGTTTTGGAACAGTGTCAATGCTTTTGGCCACAGTTAGAGCACGCTGTCACACCTCTATGAATAAAAATGAGGAGCCTCATTCCCTCCCGTTTTTTTTTTTTTTTTTTTTGTGTAGTATTTTACTGAGGTTGCAGACTTTGCAGTATCCCTCAAAATTCCTCTGTGGGTTCAGTGTGTTTCTCAGTCTCGTCAGTACATTTGGAGCCTCAATTAATAAAATAATTCTGCCCATTCCTGTTAAAACTGTGATAGTTTAGGACATCATAGACTGAGAAAGACGCTGTCAATAATGTTGAATGCACACTGCATGCACACTAATAATCAGTTCACTATAGTATTTATGGATTATGCTGCTGTCGGGGCAAACCCCTTGTGTCCTATACTGTTATTTTTCAGGAACTGACCAAAAAAACATGGATTTTAAAAAACTTCAGACATCACACTTCATATATTTTAGTTATTTATTACATAGATACTTCATAGCAGCTCTGTCCATTTTACCTTTTACCTGTCCTGTTTATCCTGCTGCCTTGCTCCGGTTCCCCTCTGCCTTACAGAAGAGCCTGCTGCCGAGCTCTGGTGGGTTCTTCCCTGAACTGTCAATTCTCTGCCGAGCTGTGGACCCTGCTGCCTGTTCCTGGTTCCAAGAAGTCTCTCTCCGGGCCGTCAGCTCCTGCCAACACCATCACCCTGTTCCCGTGCAGTTCTACCTCGCTGGTTACATCACCCTCCATCCCATCAAACTTTCAATAAAGACTTTCATTTTAAGTCCCGTGTGTGTGGTTCTGGGTTCATCCATAGACAAATTAGACTTAGACAACTTTATTTGTCATTATGTATGCACAGAGTGCGTACAGAACGAAATTCCGTTTGCATACAGCTTGAGAATTACAGTAAATTACAGGATAAAGTGCAGCAGTGATTTAACAGTAAACAATTGAAATGTAAACAATGCAGGAGAAAGAGACGGTGTGCGATCACAGTGTACAGGTGAGTATTTTTAAAAACCATTTGTATGTGCAGAAATTAATTAATTTCTCAAATTAATTTCCTTTCATTAACAAATTGATTTTGACAGCTCTAATAAAAATTTACGTGGTGAGCCACTGAAATTATCTTGGGAATAGCTAAATAAACTTATAACTCAATTATCTTTAAGAAAGAAAGATGTTTAATTTGTTAAAGACCACTTGCAGAAACATAGGTGTCCTCGGAAGAGAAGTGCTGACTGCAGGCGTAAGTGCTGCTGCGAAGGATTTTAAAATTCGGCCCCTCGTCTCTTCTTATTGCTGTCACCCAATAGGCTTCAGTCTCAGCATCAGCCGGGAAGTCGTGAAAACCGAGATATGGAACGTTTTTTTTGTTGTTCGAACACTGTGGGACACTGCAGTAGCAGTTTCTCTGTGATTGTGCCATGCTTGGTGGATATGATGCTGCTGAGAGATGGACACAAGGGGAGAAAAAATAGATTAATTATAATACTTTTTAAAACCTTTATTTAACCAGATAAACTCCCATTGAGATTAAGATCTCTTTTTTAAAGGTTGATCTGACTAAGAGGTCAGCAGCACATGTCATTACTAATACAGTATAATAAAACAATTTCAGGCTTCTACTTAAAATATACAGTATTTTGCACAAAAACTAAAAAAAAAGTGCATTAATATAAGTGCAAATAATATTATGAAGAAAATTCATTATAATACACAAAATTCAGAAACAGAAGTTCTGTCCAATAGACCCACGGTATTTTTTTTAGGAATGAACAAAAAGATTCAAATGGAATAAGATCTTTTTAATTCAGTGACTGCAATTATATATAACACGTCACCATAATCAAGTAAGGGGAACAATGTAGCAGATAAATGTCTCTTTTTTCACTCCGTGAACAAGATTTATTTCTATAATAGCAAAGCTACAGTAATCATTTTATAACATCTACATCAGATTAATGACAGGTAAAGTAAGCTAACAAGCTGCTGCATGTTAGCTTTGATCTTCATGTTACTGTCCCAATCAAAGCATCTATATAACAGCAATGATTGCTACAAATACTAAGGAAAATAAAGATAGTCAATAAGACACGTTTAATATTGTGCTCTCAGTCTTACTTAATGAAATCACGCTGATTACTGATAGGTAAAAGTTTGGTAAGGTAAGCTAACAAGCTGCTGCATGTTAGCTTTGATCTACATGTTACTGTCCCGATCAAAGCATCTATATAACAGCAATGATTGCTACCAATACTAAGGAAAATAAAGATAGTCAATGCGACACACTGTGGTCTGAGTCTTACCTTATGAAATCGCGCTGATTATCAGTGAAACACCTCTTCACCTCCCGAATTTTCTATGTAAAAGCATGTAGCCGGAAGTAAAGATACCCTGCTCCGCTTCAAAACGGAAGTTGAGTGACGTCATGTGAAAAGGGTCTATACCGCACTTGCAACTGCAGGAGCCCTCGGTCCGCGCCCACAGGCTCAGAATCTCGTGCAAGATCGCGAGAGTCGGTCTTGCTTTACGGCGAGAACATGTTTGTTGCTAGCGCAGTGGCGATATCTGTACAGTTATCATGGCGGAACCAGCGATAAAACAGCGAAAGCCCATGTCGGAGCAGGCAAGAAAGAGGAAAAGGGCTCTGGACAGAAAGAGGAGTCGTACACGGGTGAACATCGGGCAAGCTTTTTCCGAATGGCGAGAGCTAAAAGAAAGAGAAGGCTGCAAGGCTGACGCGGACCTCGCGTTTCTGCTGATGCGATTGTAAGTAACATTGTAGGGTTTCCCTCACGCTACCGCCTCCCAACATTCCAAAAAAAAAACTAACTCGATATGCGCGCAAAGCTTGTCTCCCCCGCTCCGCCTCCGCCGGTCGCTCCGCCGGTCGCGCAAAGCTTGTCTCTTTCCCCCGCCCGCCCGCCCGCCCGCTCGCCCGCTCGCTCGCTCGCTCCGCCGGTCGCTCGCGGTCGCTCCGCCGGTCGCGCAAAGCTTGTCTCTTTCCGCCGGTCGCTCGCTCCGCCGGTCGCGCAAAGCTTGTCTCTACACCCCCCACCCCCCCCCCCACCCCCCCCCACCGCCGGTCGTCCGGTAAGCAAATTCCTAGGGCAAACACTGCATTGGAATGGTTTCTCTCTCTCTCTGTGTGCATGTTCATACTTTCACTTTCACTTTCACTGTGCGTTCGCCTGTCTGCTCAAAACAACCGTGCCTGGCTTCACTGAGAAACCAGGAGAACAGCTGAGCATATTTACGACAGTGCACTTTTACTTTCGCCCTCTGGGGGGAGCCTCGCTGGAAAATCAATCCCAGTTGCATAGTATACCTTTAAAGGAGGCCAATCAGCTTTTGCATACAAATCACAATGATGTGTCAAACGTCTACTCCCAGTTATAAACCTTAAAGCACAATGATAAACAGTATTCAAAGATTTCAGACGTTTGGTTGAAGCATTCATATATAAAACATCTCCATAATCCAGAAGTGGCAGGAATGTTGCTGCAACCAATTTACTTCTAGCTTTGAGTGAGAAACACGGTCCATTTCGATAATAAAACCCAATCTTCATTTTCAATGTTCGTAATAGATTTGCTATATGATTTTTAAAAGAAAGTTCATTATCTAGAATAAAACCAAGATATTTATAATTACTAACAAACTCAATTTGTGCACCTACTGCAGTGGTAAGGAATAGAGGGATTTCTGGTAGTTTAGCAGAGTGGGAGAAAACCATTGCCTTAGTCTTATCCACATTCAAAACCAACTTCAAAGTTTGTAACCGTGTTTGAACTACATTAAAAGCAGACTGTAAATACTGTAGTGCCTGTGATAATGATGAAGAGTTGCAGTACATTATTAAGTCATCAGCATAAAAATGATAAAAAGCATTTGACAAGTTGACGCACAAATTATTTATATAAATGGAGAATAAAAGTGGACCCAGAATTGAGCCTTGAGGTACGCCATTTAAAATAGTTAAATTAGAAGACGTGTAGCCAGCTAATTGGACTCTCTGGGTTCTGTTTGACAAGTAATCAACTATCCACATGGTAGCTTGATGTGAAAGCCCAATTTTGTGTAGAATTTCAATTAAAAGCGTGTGATTTACTGTGTCAAATGCCTTTGATAGATCGATAAACAAAGCAACACAATGTTTTTTGTTATCATGAGCCTGGATCAGATCATTGAAAACCTTTAAAGTTGCAGTAACAGTACTATGTTTTTTTCTAAAACCGGACTGTACATTTTGTAAAATACAATTGGAATCTAAAAAAATCTTTAGTTGATCTGCAACTAACTTTTCAAAAATTTTTGCTAGGATACATAATTTAGAAATTGGTCTGTAATTGTTTACCTGCGATGACTCCCCACCCTTGAAAAGAGGCAAAACAAATGCTGATTTCCAGACACTAGGGATTTTATTAGTGATTAGACTTAGATTAAAAATATGAGACAATGGCTCTGCTATAACCTCTGCAGCCAACTTTAGAAAAAATGGATCCAGGTTATCTGGCCCTGCCGCTTTTCTGGTGTCTATGTTCCTCAGTTCTCTAAGAACCTCAGTTGTACAAATAGGGGAAAAGTTGAAAGAGGTGGAGTTACCATTATTATTCAAAAACAGTTCATCGTTATTTGCATTTTGGCCGAATGAATTTAAGTCATCAAATAGAGAACCTACAGAAATAAAATGCTCATTAAAATAATTTAAGATTGCTAATTTATCAGACACCATTTTACTTTTTTTCCAAACAAAATTAGGAAAGTCACTCAGTGGCGCCTGTTCAGTAGCTGATTTAACTGTTTTCCAAAATTTCTTTGGATCATTTAAATTTTTTGTCATTTCGGCAAGGAAATAGTCTGACTTTGCTTTCTTAATTGATGTACAATTATTCCTCAATTTCCTAAAACAAAGCCAGCTCTCCTCAGTATTGAATTTTCTTGCTCTAGCCCAAGCTGTATCTCTTTGTTTAAGCAGAGCCCCAATAGCTGGGGAAAACCATGGATTATTTCTTCCCTTCACCCTAATTTTACGTACAGGAGCATGTTTATTTATTAGTCTTAAAAATTCTTCATAAAAATACTGCCAGGCAAGGTCTACATTATCAAAAAGAGAAACCCTATTCCAGTTAAAAAGTATCAAATCATGAATAAAAGCTTGCTCATTTAAGTGTTTTAAATCTCTTTTGCTCAAAATACGAGGCTTAGATTTTGGTAACTTGAGATTTCTAACTATACCTACAGCACAATGATCACTAAGATCATTTGCAAAAACTCCTGTCCCTGTATATTTATGCGGAGCATTTGTCATAATTAAGTCAAGGAGTGATGATTTTGATGGGCATTTGTTATTGGGTCGAGTGGGGTAGTTTATTAACTGGGTAATATTTAAAGAATCACAGATAGTTTTTAAACTATCTGAAGATATATAACTATAATTTTCATACAGCACCAAGTCCAACAATAATTGCTTATCCTAGTGCCTTCCTGGAAGGCCGAAAGGGCCGAAAACATTATTTGTGGTCTGTGTAGGGGTCTCATTTTTAAAAGTTTTATCCAAGCGAAGTTTGGCTTCCAGTGCCTTGAAGAGCTAATCATCTTCTGCTACTCTGAGCCGTAGTATTGATAGAAACCTTAAAGACGATTCTGTTGTTGAACAAACAAGTTGGGGGTTGAAAGCAGTTTTAATGAGATGAACAAAAAAGCATCAGGAATGTGAGAGAAGTCACAATCTGGTGTTAATAAATGTAGCTGCCATGAATAATTACAACTGGAGCTCCAAGAGCTTTTACCTTTACATTAGGCATGTCTAGCCCAATAACTTCAGCTTCGTCAGGGTGAATGGGGTCTGCTGAGTCCTCAGAGGTGTCTGAGAACCTGGATCACAAGAAAATAAGTGTTTCTACCACCTATAACAGCTTTAATACGAAAATGTTCCAACTGAACTGTTTTTATTTAAAAAAATGTCAATAGTCATCGCTACTCCTCCCAAAACAATATAACAGTTAAACGCAACATAAAAGTAACTCTTAATGTTTCTGCACACTAAGGCTACATTCACACTGCAGCCTGAAGTGACCCAATTCCGATTTTTTTGCCCATATGAGACCTGGATCTGATCTTTTCATGACAGTCTGAACAACACAGATCGGATCTTTTCAAATGCGACCTGTGTCTGTACGGCCAGGTCGCATTAATCCGACCTGTACGTCACTGATACTCGACAAACGTCACTATTCTGCGTCCTGCTATGCAGAAGCGGGAAGAAAAACGACACCCATGGCGGACTACGAGTCAATGGAGTGAAAGCTCCGGTTAGAAAAGAAATCAAAGATCGCAAAATGCGAGCCAGCATTATAATCCATGTTTAACAAACACTGAGCACGCTTGCTATGTGTGACGTCATCGCGTCTTCAGCAGCACATGCGGGAAACTTAAGTTGTATGAATGCAGTTCACACAGGAGATCATATACAAGTCGCATATATTTGGAAATGTGAACAACCACACAAAAAAAAATCTGATTTCACAAAAGAATCGGAATAGAGCATTAAGGCCTGCAGTGTAAGCGTAGCCTAAGACATTTTGGACAATTTTCAGACGATGGTCCTCTCCTGTTCCTGTGATCCACTGCAATACGCAAGGTTCTGGAGAACATGGAGGGGGGAGTCTGGTGAGGAAGAACACGAGTAACCTAAACAGAGTCCTGATCTCACCTTTGGAAAAGATTAGAGATTCATCAGAGCAGAGACAGGTCCAACATCAGTGTCTGACCTCACAAATGTCTGTGGGAGACGGAGCAACACCTCCCGCAGAGCCGTCTAAGCCTTGTGGAAGCCCCTCCCAGAAGGGCTGAAGCTGTTATGGTTGCAGAAGAGGCGCCTGTATCACGTTAAACGTGGGGGATTAGGAATGACGTCGCTGAAGCTCGGGTGTGTGGGGGGGCAGAGACGTGAATATTTATGCCAACAAACTAACATTAAAATCAAAACGTGGCGTTTTAAAACAGCGGGACTGCGCGGGCTGAACGGCCTGTTCTGATCCAAATCAAAGACTTTAATCCCAACGGTGGACTTCTGTCAGCGAGACCGTCTGGCTGCGAAGGCTACGTGTAGAACCAGATGGGGGAACACTTGGCCCCAAGTGGCTCACTGATCCAGTTAGAAAGGCAGCACATATCCTTCCTTCCACCCAGAAGCAATAATTTATTGGCAGCAGGATGAACTGACTGACAAAATTCGAAATTAAACTGATTAATGATGCAATAGTGGTGGAATGAATGGTGGCGTTACAGGGGTATTTAAAACCATTGCCTGAACTTAGGTCATCAATCTAAAAATAAGACTGGAATCTGGTGATTTGATTTAAATTTAAATTAGATTTGGCAGGCGTGGAAACATTAGTCAAGATTTACATTCAGCAGGAAAGGATGATTTTGATTTAAACATCATTGACAAAAGAGGTTAGCTAGTCTGAAGTGTGTCTCTGTGGTTGTCTCGTGATCTTTCAAACCTGAGCTGCTCCAGAAGTTTATTTATTACATTACGAAGACGCCAGCAGGCATTCACTGGCCCCAATTCACAGCAGCATTAGTTGGTAAAAATAGACCGTTAACAAGCATCAAAGCGGCTCTGGTCATGCGGCAAGCTTCCAGGTTTATCGTAACGAGTTTTCATAATGTCACACCAGCTACCAGGCTGGCTGGTTCAACACTTGGAGGTGTCTGTGATGTGACGGATGGGGTCTGTCGGTCCACAGCTTCCCTGCCCAGAATACGCTCGCCTGCGTTTGTGCATTTCTGCGACACTACCTGCCAGAAGTGTTGAGAGCGCTCCAATTCACTGACTTCATGTTGTTCTAAGCCCTTATATTGGATGAAGGTGTAAAAATCAAGCAGCTTAGCATCCAGACTGCTTCTGCAGAAATGGGTCACAAATTCAAGCATGGAGCCATGGTGGGATGTAACCTGGGCCAAAGGTCCATCCGTGACATTTCCCCCCCACTAACCTTTTTATCAGCTGTAAGTGGTGTAATAACAAGGTGGAAGTTATATTTCTGGTTATTTGTTGTTGGAAAGAGATAAGTTTAAACTTGTCAGGTTTGTTTTTGGCTCCATGCGAATATTTTCCAGCTCCTGCTTTTAGCTCCTTTTCCATAACATTTCATGGAGTCAACAGTCAGAACTCTATCGTGGGGAGGAAAGGAGCTTCAGACGGCTGTGCTGATTTCAGACGGCCTTTAAGTCCGACGTCGTTACGTGACGGAAACATTAAAGAATGATTCTAGTCAGATCCAGGCTTCTACAGCCTTCTGAAAATGAACTACAAAGTGAGCGCTCTCTGCTCTGCGGACATTTTCGTTAATTTCTGTGAGGTGGGTTGTGCTGCTACGTCATGTCATGCAAAGGATTGTGGGATACCTTATGGCTCCTTAGCTCCAGTAAGGGACATCCCGAGCTCCATAGACATTATTTACGTAGACGCCTCATTGAGCGGGGTCTGCCTATGCTGCGGATGCGTCAGAGCGACCGCCATGTTGAATGTGGCAAATCTGCTGTTAGACTCAGTCACTTAAAAAGTATCAGAGGGACTTTAATCTCCGAATATACTTTATATTCATAATATTTTTATTTTTATTTTCGTATCCCTTTGGCTTCATTCTTCTGACTTTATTCTCGTAAAGAATAAAAATAATTAAAAGAATCTAACATGGCCCTATTACTCCAGGACTGAAATAGTTCTGCAAACTGTGACTATTATGGAAATGTTCCCCCTTAATTCTCATAATATGACCTTTTTCTCATAATATTACCACTTTTGTCTTTTTTTTTTACTTCTCCTATGACTTTTTTCTTATATTAGTAATTTCATCTTTTTAATACTCCCCCAAAAAGTCTGTTGCTAATCTGTGTCTATACCAGATCTTAAAAGTTTCACACGGTTTTATGAAATAATGAAGACCACAATGTTTAGATTTAACCAATTGATTTTTATATATATTTTACTTTTCTCTCTCTGTCTATCTATCTATCTATCATTATATACTGTATATATATATATATATATATATATATATATATATATATATATATATATATAAATATATATATATATATATATATATATATATATATATATATATATATATATATATATATATTTATATATACATACATACCTATAATCTGGACATATAGTTATATATAAACACACTCTTATTTATTTGTAATACTTCAAAATCTATATATGCACATCTATATCTAAAAACATCGATCAATAGCTCTCTGTTCTGCCAATCTCTATCAATTAATCTCTCTATATATTTTTTTACAAGTATATGTAAGCTCCATCTATATCTAAATACTTAAAACATATATACAGGGAACATAGACGTTCACTACTTTCTGCCTCATACAATATGGCGGTGACGTTGACGTACAAACCTGCGCCCAACAAGGCGTCTACATATTTATGTCTGTGCCGAGCGCCCTATGCTGAGGTAGTGGTAAGAGGAAGCACACAGGCTCCTATTCCTACCTCCTTCCTCACTGACTGCACTATTCACATTCTCTGATCATGGAGTCATTATCCAGTAGAAGTATTCAGATGGAGATTCTGTCTTGTAAAGGTTTACCAGCTGGTACTTCTTCTACTGCTGCTAATCCTACTGTAGCAGCATTATTTATAATATAGTAATAATATATATGCTGAGTTACTGCAGTGCGTGATTTACAGATATAAACAATCATTCCTCCATGAGGATCAAACAACTAGCTTTAATTGAACCTCTGCAAGCTAAACCTGAAAAACCCTCAAAGTGACTCAGCAACAAACCCGCCACGCAGCGGTGGAGACCGACAAACAACCAGAATCAGCGTGTGTGCAAAAACAAGGAATCTGACTTTATATTATTGTGTATATACTGTATATATATATATATATATATATATATATATATATATATATACACCTTGTTCTTGCCATTGAGTTGACTTCTCAGAGCTTGTCTTACTCGCTGCAGGTATCTGGCTGTTGCTGCTTTCCTTGTGGCCGCATGGATGCAGCCCACTGCTCCCTAAGAAATGGGTTAAATGCAGAAGACAAATTTCATTGGAATGTATGTTGGAATGACAATGAAGATGATTATTACTATTAAAAGAAAAGTTGGATGCAGTGGTGCGCTGCCACTGGACTGTAGCGCAGTTGAAGTATCTTATCTGAAGTGATGACTCTTGCATCCACATGTCTGCAAGTGCATGGACGAAGCTGGGTTTGGTATTTCCCATGAGAACAGTTGGTTACCTGCCTGCAGGTTTGGTGGAAGGGGGGGGGGGGGGAGCTTGGTTTTTAAAGGCTGGTAGAAAAACAAATAGTCCCTTAGCTCCAGGGGCTCCTGATGCTGCAGCATTCAAAGACATGTTGGTGAATTTCCTGATCACCGCTATATAGGAACAGTTTGAGGATGGCCACTTCCTGTTGCACTCCTGAAAGAATGGTCAAAATTCCCATGAAGACATTCCTGGTAAGCCTTTCCTGGAGAGTTGAAGCTGTTTCAGCCACAAAGAGCATCTCCATACTAAAGGTAAAGCAAGATGCCTCAATACCCTAAAAAGGCAAGGCAAGGTAAGGCAAATTTATTTATATAGCACAATTCAGTACAGAGACAATGCAAAGTGCTTTACATGATTAAAATATAGGAATAAAAGCAAGTAGGGATAGAATGTAGAAACAAAAAAAGAACATTTAAAAACAGTAAAACAGTTTAACTTGAACATTCAAAGGTAATCCTAAACAAATGTGTTTTTAATCTTGATTTAAAGGAACTCAGGCTTTCCGCACTTTTACAGTTTTCTGGAAGTTTGTTCCAGATCAGTGGAGCATAGGAACTAAATGCTGCTTCTCCTTGTTTAGTTCTGGTTCTAGGTATGCAGAGCAGGCTGGAGCCAGAGGACCTGAGTGGTCTGGAGGGTTTATACGCTGATAACAAGTCTGTAATGTATTTAGGTGCTAATTCAGGGATTTATAGACTAACAGAAGGATTTTAAAGTCTATTCTCTGAGATACAGGGAGCCAGTGGAAGGACTTCAGAACCGGGTCCATGTTCTCTACGTTCTTAGTCTTAGTGAGGACTTCAGAACCGGGTCCATGTTCTCTACGTTCTTAGTCTTAGTGAGGACTTCAGAACCGGGTCCATGTTCTCTACGTTCTTAGTCTTAGTGAGGACGCGGGCAGCAGCGTTCTGGATCAGCTGCAGCTGTCTGATCCACTTTTTAGGCAGACCTGTGAAAACACCGTTGCAGTGATCAGTTCTACTAAAGATAAACATGGATTAGTTTTTCCAGATCCTGCTGAGACATCAGTCCTTTAATCCTGGAAATGTTCCTCAGGTGATAGAAAGCCGACCTTGTAACTGTCTTTAGATGCTTTTGGAGGTTCAGGTCTGAGTCCATCACTACTCCCAGGTTACGGGCCTGATCAGTGGTTCCTAGCTGAAGCAGCTGAAGCTGTGTGCTAACTTTTGATCTCTCCTCTATTGGTCCAAAAATTATTACTTCAGTTTTGTTTTTATTCAACTGAAGAAAATTTTGGTACTGTACATCCAGGCATTGATTTCTTCTAGGCATTTACTCAGTGCCTGAACTGGTTCATAGTCACCTGGTGACATGGTGATGTAGAGCTGTGTGTCGTCTGCATAGTGATGGTAGCTGATGATGTTATTTTTTATGATCTGAGCTAGAGGGAGCATGTAGATAGTATGTACACAGTTTTCATGTGCATATCTGTTTAATGCTAATTATTCCTAAACATCTTTATTCTCCTTAGACTGTCAATGTAAGCTGTGGCAGCTGGAAGAATATCCTCAGAAGTCCCAAAAGCAACGTGTCCAGATTCAGAAAAAGGATATTTGAGGACAGGTTTTCACAAAGCCAATAAATAACCATAAGAGGCCTGCTGTTTTTGATTTGAAGAAGTCTGCACGACTTCCTGCTGCTCCTTTAACACTTCTGCTCACAAACACATCATGCATAGTACATGCATTCACACTTAGAGTGTCTCATGCACTCAACAGACAATAACGTCTTTGTTTGCTGTCTCCCATCTGATGCATAGTCAAGAAGGCAGGTGATTCATAATTGATGCTCCTCTGAATACATTGAAATAAATCGTGTGTGTGTGTGTGTGTGTATCTCCACATTTATCATGCTTCTCAGAGATATTTGTGTCTCGCTTCCAGAACCAATCGCTTCTAGCCCGGTTCTTTAGGGACTACAGAGTTATTTTTCCCCGAAAAAATATTTTTTCCCCCTCAGTTTTTAACCGATATTTCCTTTTTCGGTCAATCTACAAAGGAGCACAGAAGAAGAAAGTACGGCGACAGGCGAGTCTGCTTTTTGGCACCACAACTACAGCGTAGACTAACCCATTTCAGCTCTGTCACATTCAGGAGCAACACTGTTTCTGCAGCTGTTAATTATTTATTTAGTCTTAATTTAGACAGAAAGCTCCCGTCGAGATACAATATCTTCTCCGCCAGGGGAGTCCTGTTTAGTCCCAGGAACCCATCCTGCTCCAGATCGTTATTGTTCTTCAGTTTAAAAAAAAAAAAAAAGTAAGATCAGCAAAATGGTGCTTGTGTTAGACAACAAAGGCACATTTCTGTGTAACGTTGAATTTTCATTCATGCCATGAGAATGAAAGTAAAACTGGGTGGCTATCTTTAAAAAGTTTTACTTCTTGGGGTAAGTTTATTTTGTGCAGTTACTGTTTAGGGATGTCTCCTGTAAAAATGTATTAAATGAAACTTGTAAACATTTCCATATGATGTGTTTATATGTTGGAAGACATGAGGAGCAGCATAAACAGCTGCCTGAATCAAACCACCAGTGTTCAGAGCACAGATTCAAACAGTAGCCCAGTTTTCTTAGAGTTGCTGAATGAGTACGAGGGTTTTCTGACCGTAACTGTCGGACAGTCAGTCCAATCAGTGAAGAGGGACTGAGCTGAGCCGAAGGTCAGGAGCGGTGGCTTGGACAGGTGTGGATGGAGTTGACGAGGATTAGCGTAACCTTTTGAGGCAGAGGCAACGGCACTGATGGGTCAATTTATCCGCTGACTCTCTGCAATCGGTCACAACTATAGTCTCTGTTAACGTTTATTAAACTATTTTAACCACGCTGATTGAAACAGAAATATGCCAGATTTCAGTCTCTGTGCTTCACAGAATAGGAAATAAACAGTTGCTCCATGTCAACATGCTCTGTTCACTCAGACAGCCACACGTCTGAAGGGTTCATACAGCGCTGCACCTCTTTACCTCCTGTAGATCTGATAAAAATAGTAAAAGCTTTGCACAGCAGGTGGAGGCTGCTCAGACCTCCCAGGCAGCAGCAGCGACGTGTGAAAACGTGCAGGTGTCATGCAAGCCTGCCTCTAATCACTGGAGCTCACGGTGGCTATGTTTACATGCACAAAATTTCATGATTGGATTAAAATGTGTTAAGATTAAATAATCGGATTGTACCGTTTATATGGGCACACAATCAATGAATACGACCATAATGTGCATTATGCACCTGGCTTTATTCAGAACATAACCACTCTGACATGCCCAGTTATCACATTCCACTAAAATACCACAGAAGAAGAACTTCTGTCTTTGCCAAACAACAAAAAATAGTAAACAAAGCAGTATTATATGAGTTTGTTTGTCTTCCGAGCGCCCAGGCTGGACTTCCACGATGTTCTAATTATGGTTGAAACAATACTGTGTAAGCAACAATTTTGAGCTCTAGAATAGAATAGGAAAGTTGTATCAGGAGCCCCGACAGTTCTGCTTCCAGACGTATTTCCACCACTCAACAACATGGAAATACGTCACGTTTATGTTGGGCTCAGATGCACACTCAGGTCAGTTTGTCACATTTGGAATAACTTAAGCCTGACAAGCGTTTATCTGAACGTTGATCAGATTAATCGCAGAAACCACCCCTCTCATTCGGATTTCATTCCGATTGAGCTTAATCCGATCATCATATTCTGATTGGCTGGTTTACATGACGCCTTTTTATTCGGATCAACCCTTCATTCCGATTACTTTTGTCCGTGTAAACGTAACTAATGACCAGGACAAGTACTCCAGCAACCTTAAACTCTTTAAATAAGCTTTTTTAAATTAGCATAGAGCCCAGGCAGCATTTATTTGAAAAAAAGGTTTTTAAGCAGGAATCAAACTTGAGGAATATTTCTTGTAGTGGGATCTGAGGTATCTGGGAGGTAAGAGTGTCCCAGGAGTACGTCACCAGCTGAAATAGCATCCTTTCACAGTCTGGTGGTGTGAGGTTTACAGCCAGGAATGACTTACTGAGGGGGGGGGGGGTGTCATAGTTTGGTATTCTTCTAAATATGCTTGATCGTTAGATTTTCTTGTTACAACTCTTGACATACAGACACAGACCTCGTCTAATTCTGTGGTTCCAGTCATGTTTCACAAACAGGTATTTTTCGGCTGCAGCTCCACTGACATGGGGAGTTCCTCAGGGTTCCTTCCTGGGTTCTGCAGGTTTACATCAGTTTTTTTTTCATTCTTGCCAGTTGGTAAAATTCCTCCTCCAGGTTAAAACAAGGAGAGAGGAAGCATGGACACATAACCCCAGTGTTAGGCTTGTTGTCTTGTCTTCTTGTTTCCTTCAGGATGCATTTATGATTCTACATCGGCTGGCCCTTTATTTTTAATGGACTTTTTATACCACAATAAATTAGAGCGTTCAGATCCACTAATTAGATGTTAGAGGCGGGTCCATCTGAGGAGCAAATTATCAATGCAGATAAAGCCTGCTGAGACACTGGGCCGTTTCCAACTGGGGTTTAAATTTATCTTTATTCTTGCATCACTGCATAATTAAACCTCACTGTTTAATTGGCTTGAATTTCTACTAGAGTCGAACACTGACGTTATCCTGTCTGTAAATCTGTCTTTTAATTTGTTTGTTTTAATTTAAGTTTCTCTTTTTGTTTTACAGTTTGAGGTTCAACTGTTTCTTTTCTGGACAGCATGTTGCTCCAACTATGCTTTTAGATGAGCATTATACGTTATTTGGCAGTGGCCCAGCCATTAACTTCAAAAGAAGTAACTCCATCTGTCTCCCTTTCATTGCTGGGATGGCAGCCATTCCCATGAAGGCTGTGGGGAAAACTCAGAGGACGTCAGCCAATAAAGCGCTGCAAGGCACTCTGTCGCGTTCCTCCCCTTGTGCTTGTTATCAGTCTCGCTGAGCAAACCTGCAAAGGAGGAGCTTGTCTTTGCATCTCTGAGGAACTCAGAAGAACAATAAAATTAATCCCTCAGAAATAGGCTCCCAACAGATTTGGCTCGTTTGTGAAAGTTAGCTGGACGAATGACCAGCACTCAATACTTGAATTCTCTGTAATATTGTGTGAATTAGTTTCTCTACATTTTCAGGCTGTGTTTAGTTGAGACTGTTCATTGTTGATTTTTATGTTTTCATGTAATAGGAAATAAAGGAAGTGTTTGTTTCACCGCCAGGGTACATAAAAAGCCGACGGTACATCTGGCTGAATGTTTCTTAAATTACTCAGAGGTTGTACCCAGGATTGTAATAAAGCAGACATGCTTTGTGGCCTTTCCAACGCAGAATAAATGCAATTATTCTGTGTGAGACATAGACTAAGCGCTTTGTTTGTCCTTTTGCATTGGGAACTTTGGAGGATTTACATCATATCATCTTGTTAAAACCAATGAGTTTTACTAACGTCCTTAAACTGATCCTCTAAATTTCTACATATATGTGAGACTAAATTAATCTTTTTTTGGTAAAGTCATACAGCAGCAGTTTATCATCAAATATCAGTTTCTCGTCTCGGACTTTCATCTATCATGTTTCCTAACAGCTGAGTATATTCCATATTTCAAAGGCTGACATACATACAATAATAAACCTTCAGCCCGGAGGTGTTCACATGTTTCATACGAGCTTGTGGTTCTGGGCTTGTGTGCACATGGGTGTTTGTGCATTTATGACCGACACAGAAATCATACATCAGACAGACTCCTCAGCGTCAGTCCTGCTGCGAAGCTTTTCCACAGCAACGGCATTAAAAGTCCTCATATAGCTCAGGTTTTTAATCTTTGAGGTTAAAATAAAACCCTTCAATGCAATTCAATTCAATTTTATTTATATAGCACCAGTTCACATCATGTCATCTTAAGGCTCTTTTCTAAGTCAGATTCCATCAAATCCTCCAGGTTGGTCAGAAAGTTTCCTCTCTAAGGAAACCCAGCAGGTTGCATCAAGTCTCTCCAAGCAGCATTCACTCCTCCTGAAAGAGCGTAGAGCCACAGTGGACAGTCGTCTGCATTGTTGATGGCTTTGCAGCAATCCCTCATACTGAGCATGCATGAAGCGACAGTGGGGAGGAAAACTCCCCTTTAAAGGAGAAGTCCAGTCATATTCAGAATTCAAACTTCTGAAAGTCCTTTAAATATAAAATTATTACATACTGTTCAATAAATGAAAGTTCTTTTAATTAAGAGTAATTTTCATTTGAATGTGCTTTACTGGAGGCATCCATGTTGGTCAACATGTCATCATTTGATAGCGATTTAGAATATATGGAAGACTTTCTCGATAGCAACCTGACTTTTGACGAAATACAGCCATACCAGTTTGATCCGAGGAGACCAAAAAGGGAGAATGTGAGTTGAATCTGTCTGCTGCGGCTGTGGTGTAGCGCAAAGGTGAAAAAACTAATGTTTTTTTGACTTTTACCCGATGTATTGCAACATCCAACTGCTATGCATGTGGGCATTGTTGCTTTAACAATTGCTCTCGCAAATTTCAATGGTGAAGTCCTCTCGAAATCAGAAATAATTGTTGTTGATCGCAGATGTGTATAATAGTTCCTATTGAATTTGCTTGTAAAGCGCGGAGAATGGCCCTTGGCTTACCGCACCGTCACTTCCAGAAGACGTCAGGAGTGAGGTGTTACCATATTTGGTCATTAATGGCCGCTCCCAGACTCAGTGATCGCGACGACAATTAATACTTTTATTTTTTAACTGATTAACGCTAAATTCATTAAATCACCGCGAAAGTATTAGTGTTAGGTATAGATAATGATCCACTGATTCTTCCTTGCTGACCGCAGTTCTCCTTTAACAGGAAGGAGAACCTCCAGCAGAACCAGAACCAGGCTCAGTATGAACGCTCATCTGCCTCGACCCACTGGGGCTTAGAGAAGACAGAGCAGAGACACAGAAAGCTCAGAAGCTCACATTGATCCAGGAGTACTTTCTATGTTAGATGGTAATAGAGGATGATCTGCCTCCCCTGATGATGTCACAGCTAACAGAACGCCAGACCAGGTATACCTTCTATGAAGAGAGAAATGACAGAGAACAAAAAGTTAAAAGTTGAAATAACAATTGTCTCAGCTCTGTCCGGTAGGATGGGCAGCAGTGGTAGGCAGCCATTTTTAGGTCTTTTCAGGGATGATCAGTGGGATTAAAGTTTAGCCTCTGGCTGGGCCACTCAAGGACCCTCACAGCAGCTGCTGTCCTGCATGTTTTAGAGCTGGTTCCTTTAACCACAGCAGGTCTTCCAGGTCCGGAGGTAGCAGCACAGCCCAAAACCGTCACACTCCCACCACCACATTGTACCGATGGTCAGGCAGGTCCTCTGTAAGTGTTTTCTTGATTGAGAACGAGTGTGACAGTAATCAGGCGTAGGCAAACAATTAATTTCTGTTACAGGGTAGTTGGAGGAGGGACTTAACTTTACTTTAGTCAGTTTTAGAATAACTGTAACATAAAATATGGAAGAAGTGAACTGGCTGAACACTATGAGTGGCACCAAACGTAATGCGCTGACCTCATAATGACAGTTTAGATACATTTCTCCAGACAAAGTCACATGCTGACAGGGACTAATGGGAGCTTTATTAGACAGACGTCACTTTGACTGGAAATAAGGAGAGCTTTTAATATCCCCATACGCTCCTACAGGCCCGTGTTAGACTGTGATCTAAAGACGCCTTTAGGTTTTAATCTCTGGAAACATTTGGGTGGTCAATTGATTACCATAAAATGAAATGCTGTCAGTTGCAGCCAAGAAGCACTTCTGCTCAGCGTAGGAAAGGCGTCAAGGTTATCTCACTATTAAAAGCCTCTTCTGTTGCTCTCTTTTTCTTCTCCCTCATTGAGACGAATACTTTAGCAGATTCCTATTTGCGGCGGGTCGGTGATGAACTGAATCCAGACAGTGATATGACAGTCCTGTAATGGAGGTCTGATGAGTCATATTCCCTCAGGTGATAAGGCAGGTAGAGGACCAATCAGAGTGCATGACAACGTTACATCATCGCATGAAAAGCTCTCCGACTCTGCTGTCCGCGCATTTGGTTGCCGCTGAGTTTGTTTTCCGTGTGGCATGAACAGAAGTAAGTCAGCACATGCAGAATCAGAGCTCAGTTTGCTGTTTCAGGGTAGAAAGGTTGGAGTCTGACAGTTTTCTGTAATTCATTTGAGTTCAGACTCGAGCCACGTGAAGCGGATTTTTGGCCAGGCTCGTCCACGTCCTCGATTTGCTCTTACTCATCTTAAATTAATGGAAATTAGCTACTTCTTCAAAATTTTCATCTATGACTGCCTGATTAATCTGGCAAATGTCTGTCCGGGTTATTAGTCATTAGTCTCAACTCACCCACTATGAATAAAATTGACTTTCAGATATCCTCCAATCATTTCTGCTCGGACTGATTCCAGCCTCTGCGGCTTTCAGGTGGAGGGAAACTAATGTTCAGGCAAACAAGCGACTACAGAAAGTCTGGTCCAGTTCACACACACGCGTCACACTCTATTCGGCCTTTCTGTAACCGCTGACTGACATGTCCGTCCTGCCGGGCCGCCTGCCAGCGAGCGTGTTGCTTTAAACAGCGACTAGAAGGCCGACCTTTGTGGTGACGCTGTGGATGCTGAGCGTTTGTGGTGACAGGGGATGATCGCAGACACCAAATGATGGAGATGCCTAAACGGCTCGGCTGGTGGATGTCAACCAGACACGGACTAATCTGTTGGCACCCCTGGGGAAATCCTTCTAGTATTCCAGCAGCACTGAATCTTCAGACAAATCAAACCTTTAATTTAAAGGTTCACTTGGGGGGGGGGAATTCCTGACAATCTCTACTAAATAAATGCAGAAGCTTTTGGTTAAATAAATAAACAAACATGCTGATCTTCTTTAGGATGCTCAGAGCATAGGAACTTCTGTACAATAACCAGTGACTTAAGGCGGCGGCCCTCAAACCGGGTTCCCCTGACCACGGGTTGGGGGTCCGTGACACGCATGTTGTCGGGCCTGAGGAGGCGCTGCTGAGGATGCGTCAGGGTTGAGCGCAGTAACACGATGGACAAATATTTAACTCCGTCCACCTCATCAAGCAAGGTAGAAGCCAAATCAGCTAAAATTAGGATGTAGGACAACAGTTACGTTGAGTTTGGCTTTATCGAGAATGAGGATCTAATATCTACCAAATCTCCAAGATTAGGTTTATTTACATATAGTTTTAAAAACATACATAATTTTTAATGTATTTAACAATATAACAATATAAAAGGCTGTTTAAAATCATCAGCATGAAGAATCTAAAGGGGTCCTTGGAAAGATTTTACTGCTGCTAAGGGGTCCCTGGCCAGGCAAAGTTTGTGAACCCCTGGCTTAAAGGAGCACAGTGCAGACGTCTGCCCCCTGTGGCGACAAGTGGAAGTGACACCAGTGTTGTGCACATGCATGGGAGTAGAGAAAAAGCATCTGCGGCTGCACAGGCCTTTTGTTTAGAGGCGTGATGTCTTCTGAGGTAAGGAAGCTATAAATATTGAAGTCAGCCCGTGTTCTCTTGCTAATGCATCAATGGCGGTGGAGACTTAGAGTAGCGAGGTGAACGCGTCACGCCCAGAGAACACGACCTGAATCACTCTCTCACGAACTGACTAATGGAGTTTATGTTTCTTTTTTTCTCCGTTGCTCAAAAAAAGAAGAAAAAAAAAACTAATGGAGTTTATAGAGGCAACTGCAGTAAATAGAGGAAAACTCGTTTACATGTCAGGCAATTGTAAGGGCATGTAGGGAAAGAAAGAAAAAAACGTTTAAAATTGCACACCGCTCCTTTAATAAATAAATATAAATAAGACATTGCAGAGAGGAACATTTATTTTATCCACCGGCCACTCGACTGAACACTGACCCATATTCATCTTGCCACCATGCAAGGTGAGCAGGAAGTGAGTGTTCATAACATCCAGCAGATGCTGTTCACCTGTCAAACAGGAAGCCATCACATGTTGTTCAATAGACGCTCTCATTGGAGTTTAACTAGAACTGAGCTTTGGACAGATGAGACAAAAAACACAAAGTGTCTTGTCTCATCTGTCAAAGGATTAATATGTGGAGAAACATCTCATGTCCATAGTTAAGCATGGTGGAGTTCTGTGATGCTGTGGGTCTGTTTCTCCTTCAAACACCTTGTTAGAGGTGCATTATGATTTATTTCATGAAATATCAGAACACTGTAAATACTGACGTAGGGCCCTCTGCCAGAAAACAGAAAATGGGTCATTATTTGGTCATTTAGCGGGATCATGACGTGAAACATTTGGATATATCAACAGAACAGGAGGATCTGCGACGCTGTTGCCTCCTTCTCCCGGAGTCTTTGTAGGAATGCATGACTCCATGAGCTCGTTGAAACACCAAGAAATGCTAAATAAAAACATGGTTGCCTCTGCCAGAAAACTGGAAATGGGACGTCATCGGGTCGTCCAGCAGGATACTGATCCAAAGCATGTGGCCCAGTCAGAGATGGTCCACCAGACACAAAACCAACCCCACCTGAATCCTAAAGGACACCTGTGGGCCTGAACGTTGGTGCAGGGTGAACTCATGTTGAAGGGACATGCGGAGAGGACCTAATCTAAGGAGGAGCTTCTTAGGGGAACCAGTAGCTTTGGACACTTTGGTATAAATTAACCATCTTAAAGAGTTTTAGTCATGATTATTATTAGGCTTAGGCTCTGTATTCATTATTTCAGCTTATAAAGAGAGAGTGTGTTCAGCCTGCAGCCATCTAGTGATGGTATTATTAACCTCGCTGTATTCACATTTCAACACTCACTAGTTATAAATCACTTCAACTCTGAGTTATTTTGGTTTCTCATGGGTGGAGAAGACGACGTTTGTGTCTGTCTTTTGTTGGACCGGCCAGATTTGCAAAGTGAAAGGCTGCACGCTGTATTAGCTGGCTTTAGGCGAGGCAGCGCTGGGACAAATGGAGGACAGGAGAAACGGAGGAGCCAAATGCTGCAGATGAATGCCAGGAGCCAAAAAGCCTCTTATGTCAAAACATCCGGCATGTTGTCAGCTCCCATCTTTCTCCTGTTATCAGCGTGATCCCGCCTCTGCAGTACTCCTGGTCACTGGTTATCATTCTCATTTCAGGCACGCCACTTCTGTCATTTCATCCAACCACGCGTCCATCGTCTGAACCCACAAGGTTTGGGGGTTCTGATGGCTTTCTGCAGCACTGAATGGAGGCCCGGTACACCCGGTGCACCCGGTACACCCGGTACACCCGGTGCACCCGGTACACCCGGTCCACCCGGTACACCCGGTGCACCCGGTGCTCCCTGGGCAGGCCATCAACCCTGCTGTCCTGTCATGTTAAGTCAAGTTTATTTATTTGTTAGGCAAACATTTAATGATGAAAGACTTTTTCCAATAATATATAGAGTATGTACGTCGTATAACTGCTTTAACAAGAGACAAGATACATAAAAATATTAAGAATCTGTATACAAAGACTGAGGTCGTTTCAGAGAAACTTAAACTGGGTAATTCTACACAGTGAAACATTTGTTTTATGTATAAAAAAAATACATTTAGCTTATTTTTTATAATCAGACAAGCATAAAAGCTACAATTATACAGACTTCTTTAACAGATTCTTTAAAACACAATTTGTGATTTTTTTTTTTACCATTTCTGAAAACAAGAAAACAGGGATTCTCAGTTTTTCCAAATATTTTGTCAAAATCTCCCCTTCTCTGGTGCTCTGGTGCAGCGTCTGGTGAGCAGTAAACTCACCGGGGTGAAATCTGAACCATGGAAGCGTCAGAGGAAATACAGAGGTTGGACAATGAAACTGAAACACCTCTCATTTTAGTGTGGGAGGTTTCATGGCTAAATTGGACCAGCCTGGTGGCCAATCTTCATTAATTGCACATTGAACCAATAAGAGCAGAGTGTGAAGGTCCAATTAGCAGGGTAAGAGCACAGTTTTGCTCAAAATATTGCAATGCACACAACATTATGGGTGACATACCAGAGTTCAAAAGAGGACAAATTGTTGGTGCACGTCTTGCTGGCGCATCTGTGACCAAGACAGCAAGTCTTTGTGATGTATCAAGAGCCACGGTATCCAGGGTAATGTCAGCATACCACCAAGAAGGACGAACCACATCCAACAGGATTAACTGTGGACGCAAGAGGAAGCTGTCTGAAAGGGATGTTCGGGTGCTAACCCGGATTGTATCCAAAAAACATAAAACCACGGCTCCCCAAATCACGGCAGAATTAAATGTGCACCTCAACTCTCCTGTTTCCACCAAAACTGTCCGTCGGGAGCTCCACAGGGTCAATATCCACGGCCGGGCTGCTATAGCCAAACCTTTGGTCACTCGTGCCAATGCCAAACGTCGGTTTCAATGGTGCAAGGAGCGCAAATCTTGGGCTGTGGACAATTTGAAACATGTATTGTTCTCTGATGAGTCCACCTTTACTGTTTTCCCCACATCCGGGAGAGTTACGGTGTGGAGAAGCCCCAAAGAAGCGTACCACCCAGACTGTTGCATGCCCAGAGTGAAGCATGGGGGTGGATCAGTGATGGTTTGGGCTGCCATATCATGGCATTCCCTTGGCCCCATACTTGTGCTAGATGGGCGCGTCACTGCCAAGGACTACCGAACCATTCTGGAGGACCATGTGCATCCAATGGTTCAAACATTGTATCCTGAAGGAGGTGCCGTGTATCAGGATGACAATGCACCAATACACACAGCAAGACTGGTGAAAGATTGGTTTGATGAACATGAAAGTGAAGTTGAACATCTCCCATGGCCTGCACAGTCACCAGATCTAAATATTATTGAGCCACTTTGGGGTGTTTTGGAGGAGCGAGTCAGGAAACATTTTCCTCCACCAGCATCACGTCGTGACCTGGCCACTATCCTGCAAGAAGAATGGCTTAAAATCCCTCTGACCACTGTGCAGGACTTCTATATGTCATTCCCAAGACGAATTGACGCTGTATTGGCCGCAAAAGGAGGCCCTACACCATACTAATAAATTATTGTGGTCTAAAACCAGGTGTCTCATTGTCCAACCCCTGTATATTCTGCTTACATTTCTCTTTTTCCACCAGTTTTTGGCCAAGACAAACATTTTAATACTGATCCATTTGACTGATTCAGTCGTGTGAAAAGTTCTTACATATCTCGACGTGATCAGGCCCGCAGCGTCTTTACAGGAGGCCTCCATGCATCCTGGCACATGGCCGAAAGCTTGACATTTTTCCAGATTCAGTGGTATCGTTTACCTTGAGACCCGCAGAAAGTCTGGACACAAACTATTCAATGAATTTAATTAACTTAATAAATGCATTCAAGGAGTAAGAGAAATTATTTAAATAATATCTGTAAAATTAATCTTTGTATTTCAGTTTGGATCATTAAAGGATGTTGAGCTATTTTTGCACTTTGGATGAAATTCATAATTACGTTTTTGGATGATTTTTAGAACCTAATACATTAGAAATTAAACACTTTATATTATTATTTTAATTCTCTAAATGAACTTTTAATGACACATGTATATAGATTTTTCCACAGTTGCTCACACTGGCTTCAGTCTGAGTCACAAAGACTGAGAGACTCAGACTGTAAGCTGAATTCATTACAGGCTCAGACTTTATTATTGATTCATGTAGTCTTAGGGGACTGCTGTCCCTTCATTATGTGGCCTGAAAGGAAGCACAATCTCTTTCTGTTTTTGGCTGGAATCCCCTCCAGAGTAATGGACAATTACCATCCATCTCTGGAGCTGCTGGGTGTCGTTAGCGGCCTTGTCTTCGCCGTGTAGAGGCTGGTGTCTGCCAGACAGGCCTGCTGGACACATTCCTGGACTCTCTCTTGTTTTCTTCCAGCTGATGAAGGCAGAGGAAGAAGTCTTGACAGGAAGAAAAGTCTAAAAATGCTTTAGCCTATCCAGATTCAAAGCTCCATTCTTTGCCTTTTAAAACAAAAACAATGACTTGTGAGCTCCTTGCCAGCACCGTCTTCTCCGCCTATTGCTAGCCGTAGAAACAGCTCCATCTCAGAGCTCCACCCAGCCTCATTGTGCTGTCACCAGCGGCACAAAGCTTAACCTTTCTCCTCTCGCTCTGCACAGCTGCTGCTCCTGCTCCTCTCTCCATCCTCGCATCCAGATTACTGCCCGGATGCGTGTTTGTGCAGGAGGAAGCAGAAGGTTACGGCTCTGTGCCGAGTGATGGACGGCCAACGCAGAGTGTCACAAGGATCTGAAGGCGAGATGTGACAGGTGCTGGTCTGCCTGCTCCTGAGCCAGTGGGTGCAGAGGTTCCTTCTGCTGTTTAAACCTGAGACAAATGCACCATTATTCTGGTCCTGATTGAGTGAAATTAGGTTAAATCTGGCTGGTTTTTTTATCAACTGCATTTTGCAGCCAAAAGAAAAAGCTTCTCGTAAAGTTTCTCATTGCATTCTGAAAGAAATGTCTTGGCTTGTGCTTCTTCTGGCTGCACACATTTCTCAGCCAGGACCTGAGCCGCCGATCTGAGGTCTCCTGCTCTCCTCTGGTTTCCCCTGTTTTCTGCTGATTTCCCTGCAGAATCACCCTCACCTCTCCACACTCTCCTGTTCTCTCCTTCCATGTGTGGAGAGGCTTTTCTCCTTCACTTTAGGCTGCAGGCCATTCCAGCGCTGTCGCTTTGATCCCACACACCAGCAGCCCCGCTGTCGCCTTTGTCCGGGACAATCGTGACCGTAAGAAAATAAAAAATGATGATGTGCGCAGACTTAAACATCATACTGCCGGGGCTGGAATCCAGCTGGAATATTAATCAGCTCTGCACTTTGTCTCCCTCTGTCTTGGCTTGCATAACAGCCCATTCGCACATGATTACAGCATGATTACTCTGCTGAGACGTGGCTAGGATGCACTCTGCAGATGCACTATTGATTTTGTAAACAACATGCTTCTTTATCTCTAATTAAGTCATTGCTTAAGATACAGAGCAGATAGCAGACAGTAGGTTCTTGGCATTCTTACTTTATGTAAAGCCTCCCAGCTGCTTCGGCAGAGCTCTCCTCGTTTAAAGCTATTGACTAAAATGTTCCATGTAATTAAAAGCGTGTCTGTTTTGCCATTAAAGTTTCGGAAGCGTGAAAATGTCCAGGAACTCACCGCAAGTTTTATCGTTTCCAGGTAAAAAGTATTTGCCCCCCTGCAGATTTCTGCTGTTTGCTTCTTTTTTCACACTTTAATGTTTCAGATCAGCATAAAAACAAACACAGTCTCCTGCGGTCGTTGGACCAGAGGCATCCTGGACTGGTCCCCAGTGCATCACAGCACAAACAACCAGATCTCAGGGCAGTTTTAGAGTAACCAGTAAAGCTAACAGTCATGTTTTTGCCTGTGTTCAAACCCAGAGGCGACGGTGCTACCAGCGGCCCACCGAGCAGCAGTATTGCAAATGAAAACTCTGCATGTCACAGATTGTTCCCTGTTTGAAGCGTCATAACTTTCAGCACGAGCTGCTTAATCGCCTATTTTTACCAGCGGTTCAGGTCCTCTCATGCGCCAAGTTAAACTCAGCATTCATCAGGCCGCCGGTTCCTGCTCACACTGTCCCAGCAGCACCGATGCAGCAGATGAGTTAAGACGCCGTCAGGTGAAGACGTGGAGAAGAAGCTCCAGAAGACGGTAATGAGCCTCATATAGATGTAAATGAATTTTGTTACAAGTCACATAACTTGGAATCAATTTAGCCGCGCGTCTCACCGCAGATAGACGGCGTAAAGAAGGAGGTTCTGGTTCCGCCGAGAGCTGCTTTCTTTTAACCCAGCAGGGAAATGGATGAACGGTTCGAGGACTTGTTCTTTGTAAATACATGATTGAGAGTCAGCGCGGCTTATGTAATTGATTCATATTTAATATGGCAAACATGAAGGCGGGTGGCTGGGAGGCAGCCATGGATGGACGGGGCGGATGCAAGCTCTTTGCTGATGCTTGTTTTGTGTCCTTGTCGGCCTGTTTCTAATATGCACTTCTTGTGTTTGCTGCAGTGGTGCATGAAACGTGTCGCCGGATGCATTTGGCCGACAATTCACCACGTGCCTCTCTGAGAGATGTGAGTTTCTGTTTGTGGACGGGGGTGTGTGTGTGTGTGTGTGTGTGTGTGTGTGTGTGTGTGTGTGTGTGTGTGTGTGTGTGTGTGTGTGTGTGTGTGTGTGTGTGTGTGTGTGTGAGTGGGCCTTCTTAAAGTAAATGCACCGTAGGTGTTGTTGCACTTGTGAGATTTCTTTCACCAGTTGTTTATTTTATGTATACACAATAAAGAAAAGGAAAAGTTGGAGCAGAGCAGCTCAAACACAGACTGCCTGGTATGTGAGTTCAGAGTTTTCCCTCAGAGTAACCAAATGTTCCCGAAAGAAATAAAATTCACTCTAAACTTAAACCAAAAGTTTAAAATCATTTTGTTGGTACATATAGGACAAAAAGATGGACAAAAAAAACCCAACACAGCAAAGTATCCCAGTTGCAACTTATTTCAATGACAAGCTACATTTTCTTCTATAATTTTTATTTCATTGTCTATTTTATATTATAAAAGTGGCGTTTTAAAATCTTGTGCTTTGCTTATAGTTCTGTTGCGTTGCTCAGGTTGCAGGTTCAGGCTGGTTCTCCTGCTGGAAGGAGAACCTCCACTTCAGTCTCAGGTCTCCTGGAGCCTCCAACAGGTTTTCCTGATTTATCTCCATCCATCGCCCCATCAGCTCTGACCTGCTTCCCCATCTCTGCTGAAGGAAATCATCCCCACAGCATCATGCTGCCACGTAGTGTTCGGGACAAAAATAAAATAAAAGTTGACCAGAACACTTTCTTCCACATATTTATCCTCTACAGAACATGTAGCAAACTGTGGATTGAGCTTCTTATGTCTTTTTTGCCATTAATCCATAAAGGCCAGATATGTGAAGTGCAGCTCCTCCAGAGTCACCATGGTCCTCCTGCTTCTCTCCTGGTCCAGCCTGTCAGTCCAGGTGGACGTCCATGTCCTGGTAGGTCTGCAGGTGGTCCATCCTCTCTCCAGGTCCAGATGATGATCAGAGCTCTGGGAGGTTCTGTAGAACCTGATCCTGCTGTAAACTGGACCAGAACTTCCTCTCTGACCCGTCTGCTGGGTTCCTTGGTCTCCATGATGCTGGATGTTCTCCAACGTTCCCTGAAGAACTTCTGAGGCCAGAAAGACATCTGCATTAACGATCAGGTTAAAGTACACACAGTAAGTTAACAAGTCTGGTGACATGTGAAGGTAACTGGTTGCTCTAATGAGGGATAAATATACACAACAGATTTGCTCTGTCTTCTGTAACCCCCAGTCGGTCGAGGCAGATGACCGTTCATACAGAGCCCGGTTCTGCTGGAGGTTTTTCCTTCCCGCTAATGGGTGGTTTTTCTTCCCACTGTCGCTTCATGCTTGCTCAGTATGAGGGATTGCTGCAAAGCCATGGACAATGCAGACGACTCTCCCTGTGGCTCTACGCTTCTCCAGGAGTGAATGCTGCTTGTCGGGACTTTGATGCAATCAACTGGTTCCCTTATATGGGAACATTTTTGACCAATCTGTATAATATGATTGATTTGACTTTGTAAAGTGCCTCGAGATGACATGTTTCATGAATTGGCGCTATATAAATAAAATTGAATTGAATTGAATTGAATTTGCAAGACACATTTAGACCAGCTAAGAAAAGTAGCAGATTATGTTAAACAGGAGGCAAGGAGTTGATGTCCTTCTCCATCTAGAAACTCATTTCAGACCTGATTAAATTCAGACAACAGCTGTGTTGCTAAGCAACAGCTTAAAATGGCCAGGGCTGTACTTAAAAAATATGTTTTGAATTTGTTGACAACTATCGATATCGATCAGTATGACTTCTATTTTATCGATATGCTTTTTATTTTATATCGTTCAGCCCTAAGTTGTACTTTTAACAAAGTAAATGGTGTAGATTCTGCTGGTTGCGTCAGACGCTAGCTGCTGGGAGCTGATTGGTTGGGCTACAAATAAAACACTAATCCGACTGTTGTGCTGTGAGTTGTGCTGTTGGCATTCCTGGAGGACAACAGGAAATATTGAACCTCAATAGCTGCTTTATTCAACGAGGTCATAGGAGGAACTGTTAAGCTGTAAGTCTGTTAAAATAAGAGTTGTTTTAATTGCTGCTCTTTCCCCTAAGAGCCTCACAACACATCATAAAACTGAGAGCAAACTGTTGTCAGTGACTACAGCGGCTAAGGTACGCATTTAAAGCAACAGGCAGACGTTTACATCTATTTACATTTATTTTGGCCCTGTAAGACTTCATTTGAACTCACAGCTTTACTGCGCTGGGAAAACAAAGACTGGATGCACAAGCCGAGATTTCCTGCACATTTCTTCTCATCCACTGAAATTTATGCATACCTACATTTGTGTTTCTATTTTGATCACTTCTGCTTTTTACTGTTATTTAAATTGGAACACAGCTTAATTTGGATTTATTTATGTACAAACACACGCACACACAAGGAGCGGGTAAATATGTAGAATGTCCCTTTTTACTAAATCATCTATACCAGGGCGTCCAACTTTTCGTCATGTGGGCCGAAATTGTCAAGTCAAAAGTGCTCAAGGGTATAATATATTTGAAATACTATAATTACCAAATAATTATTTCAGGGTTTTGTTTTCAGCTGCTCCCCAGAGCATACAATATTTAATCAAACAAAGTAGTCAGGTTTTGTGTAGAAAGGGATTTGTAGATCATCTTAGATCCAAAACTTAAAGTGCGTTTTGCACATTTAAAAGACGGACATCCAGTTTGCAAATTCATATGGACTTGATTGGAAGAAAATAAAAAGTCTGTTCTCAGCAATAAAAACAGGATTTGGGTCGGTCTTACTCTATTAAACTAATTTTAATTAAGGATATAAAAGCATACTTGTGTGCACAAAAGTCTTAGTTTTAGTCAAAAACGTTGAATAGATGGGTGGTCCTATTGCCAATGAAATTAAAGATATTGTAAAAATTGTGGTTATTAAAAGACAAATACTTTGTTTCCAACATTTCCAGTTGTAAGAAGCTTTAATAAATTTGCCTTAATTAAAAATAAAAGGCTCCCTCTGCTTCAACCATCGGTGCTGGTGTATCAAATCTTTCTGGAATTGCAGGTGGGGGCCGCCCAGAATAAATCCACGGGCCGCAAATGGCCCCAGGGCCGCACTTTGGACCACCCTGCATTTATAAATCATAGTCATAATATCAGAAATTATCCATCCATGGAAATGGATGGAATGGAGTCATAATATCAGAAATTATATAGATAGTATGTTATCTGAATATTAACCCTCTAATATATTAACATATGTTAGAATATAATTAATTTTATCAAATGAACATAGAGTTGTTTCAGCATACATACATTCACTCATGTACATATAGTTACATGATTCTCATACATACCTGCATACAGGAATAAAATCCTCAATTTTTGCCTTTCAGTCCAGCTTTCTGTAGCCACTGATCTTCATATTTTTGTGTAATGATTTAAAACTTTTCAGATTTGGACATTGCTTTAATTCCACATCCAGATTTCTCTGTGTCCATTATTGCTACAAAGGGGTTGCCATATTAATTCACTCTAACGTGTTCTGTGTATTTGGATTTATTGCACTAAGAACAGTGTTTTCCTTCCAGGTCTGTGGTTTCTTTGTGTCTAGTTCAGCTTGCTTTGTGTTAATTATTCACCTTCGCTCCGCCTGCCTGTTTATTCTCCTCCACAGCTGATCCTGGTTTCTTCCTCTTGTCGCGTCCAGCTTCATGGCGAGCAGAATGATGCTCAGGCTGCCTTATTTATGCAAAACGCTTTACTAAGAGAGGCTTTATACCTATAAATCCTCCCTTGATGCCCAGCCCTGGATGATTTATTGCATTGTTGTAAAGGTGTTATGTACAAACAGATGCCAAACATGACAAAGGCAGAAAGGAAGATGGATAACAAGGACACAGCAACAGAAAGAGATTAAGGGGGGAAAAAAACACAAAGAAGAGACATAGATGAAATGACACAAAACCCGACAACCAACTGCCACAAATAATCTTCCTAAGGCCAGCATGGAGAAACCTGGGAAAGACGAGCAAAAAGATAAAACTAACAAAGCAACATCAGCAGCAAGAATATGGAATAAAACCTTTAACAATGAGAGTTTCACTTGGTTTAATTTGATTCACAGATTGATCGTGTATTCTACTGTCTTAAAGGTGCAGCTCCTCTGGCTGCACCTTTAAGACAGCCAGAGGTGACTAGCTGTCTTAAAGGTGCAGCGTTTTGTTGCAGCTTTGGTAAAGTTTTTGACTGATTACAGTTGCAACTCTGTGACTCCCCTTAAATCCTTATCTCGGTTTCATTTGTTGTTATCTGCTTCATCTTTAGTTATCTGGTGATAAAGAAGCTCTGAAGAATGGTTGCTGTCTGTCTACTATCGGCACTTGTGAGCAAACCAGGCTGACCGGCATGTTTATCCTTCAGGGTGCTCAGAGAAAACTGATGGGCGGCGTGTTTGTTGTGTGCGTCCAACCAGACAGGGTTGGTGACCTTTTCAGAGGGTGATCATTTAATCAACCCAGACAGCCTCTCAGAGACCACTTACCATTTATCTGGTCTACAAGATTAGGCCCTCCGATGAAACAACAAACTGATCGAATCATCGTCCTGGACGGGAAAGTGACAGCAAGAAAACACAGGAATCAATAACTCAGCAGTGAGAGTTAATGTGTTGGGAATTATGGAGGCTTCACGCCGTTCATACGTCCCTCTGCTTTCCATACGTGGCTCCACATACATGACTTTATGTGTTTTATTTCACCTGCAGTACCAATGGGAAATCAGGTCAAGTTTCATTTCTGAGCATCATAAAACGTATTTGGTCTGAAGCATGAGAATATCCAACATGCAGATGTTTACATGCACAGTTTAGAGTGAATGTCACAATAATGTACGTTTTTTTCAACAACAGCTTTTTTTAAAAACTAAATCTTAGTGCAAAAGTTTGAATTTATCAGGGATTTCCTCTAATCTACACAGATTCAGGAAATATACATCCAGTCTCTGTCAGGTTTGGTGTATCTGTAGCCAGGGAGACGCATGTTTGAGTGAATGAACCGGCAGTTTAAATGAGGAGGAAGCAGAGGGGAAGGCAGGTGAGAGTAATTAGCACAGGTGAATGATTGTGATGAGCTGAAGGGAGAGAGCTATGATCTGACAAAGACAAGGAGGAAAGACAGAACCTAACAAGAATAAAAAACACAATGAATAAACAAGACTCACTACTAACTGAGCCAAAGACAGAAGATGTCAGATCTAACTGAGAAAAGAATCAACAAACTAAATCCATAATGAACAGAATACTAAATAATGACAAGAAACAAGAAAGAAAGAACATAGACTATAGACTCAATAACCAACAATAAACAGGAAACATTATCCTGCAAGGTGAAAAGCTGCATGATCCTCAGGAACCTAAGACTAAAAATAAACTAACATCTGGGGATCGTGACAATTTCAAATATATGCATTTATCCCCATTTACACCCAGCTGAATGCAAGTTAGGTGCAAGTTGCAGAGAAGACCTCAACGGGTTTCTGGCATAATTCTGACTGGACATTTGACCCCTATCAGAACTGGAAGAGCTCAATTAAAGGTCCTAGTGGACCCATTTCTAAGCATTATCCATACATTTTTGACAGTATAAGGCTAGCTTGCTGATTCCATAGAAAACCCGGTTCTTAATTATTTTGAGCTTAACTGTAATAAACTGATTTAAATGTGCATGAAAAATGACTAACATGTTACCATAACCATCAAACTGTTTATCTACAATTGCAACTAATCTGTAAACAATGTTACATTCAAAGCAAATTTATATTATGGAGACTTTTGAACCGCTTTAAGTTTATTAAACAGAAAACCACAAAGCAAGCTCATAAGAGCTCTTGGGCGCCACCTGCTGGCTTTGATAAAAGGACCAGTGCATCCATGGAAAGTCTGTTTTTTTATTTAAAAATCACAGAAACCACTATTTTTACCCTAACTTCTATTTATTTCTATTTTTACCCCGTCCAACCTTTTTTTGTTTTTTTTGTCCATTGATAAAACAATTCTGGATGCTTTTAGATTCAGGGTCACCGGCTGAGCCTCCCTACCACCCACAAACCCCCTACAGCTCCCACTCTACACAAATACAGACGTTTAAAATAACATTTGACTATCCTTACCTCTAACCTTGAATAACTATAATATTTTACAATTCATGCACAGGAAATTATTATAATGACATTCTTCAACTTATATTCTGTGCTGTCATCAAAATCCAGTCTGACGCTAAATGCACGCTTTATTTTTGGGCCATCAGTAAAATCAGAGCATGTCTGCAACAAATGATTATGATTAATTAATGTTTATGTGAAAATGCACCACAATGACAGCAATACATTTTTGGCTCGAGCTAATGGCCCCCCACTGAATTTCTCAGTAGAGTCACAAGAACCAAGACTTCCCTTCAAGTGACAGAGAAAGTGGATAATAACAAGGTCGTGTGGATGTGCAGCTCATAAATTACTCGGCTACTATTGATATTTATTGCCCCTAATAACTGCTGCATCTTCTGAAATGGTTCATATATTCATTTTTATTTACAACCTGAGAGCTTAAGTGGTGCTAACTTGGGGTCTGCCTCAGAAAATACTGTGTGAAATATTCTGCCTCCTCTGTCCAACTTAACTTTATTTAAAACAATAATATTTCATAATTTTGATCCAGCAGTGTGAGTTTTTAGGTGGGCTGTAGGGCTCTCTGCCCAGGGTGTGGAGGTGGTGGGGAGGTTTTTTTTTTATATAGAAACGAAGGCTGGTTGTCAAGGGCATCTCTGCTATGCTGCATCATATTTTCTGAAGCTGATTTGTATGTTCAGTCAACTTGTGGTGGGCACCCTGTGCACGGTGCATGCACTGTAAGAGAACATGGTTCTCAGAACGCATCATTTATACCAGCAGACGACATACATGTCTATGCATTATTACCAGCTGCAGACAGACTTGGCTGAGTCTTTACACCAGATGCCCAACGCCATCGATAATCAATTTATTCTACTTTAATTACAGATTACAAGTTTTAGATCGGGAAAACTGTGCCTCTCTTTGTGGAAATGAAAATGGGAACGTAGAGGGCGCTCGCTCCGGAGGCACAACTCCTGCAAGAACCGCCACAGTGTTGCTGTTTCTCCTATTTAAGGATGAATTAGCTGGTTCGGTTTCAGTCTGTCCCTTTTAAAACTTGTGATGCGGTCATCCACAGGGTGGCTTTGCCAAAGCGCAGCCGAGTGAGCTCCACACTGACATTATTGACTGCAAAGACAGACGTCTTCAGCCCAGTCAGTCTCTGGGTTTTTAGACAGGCCGCCTCAGGTTAATCACTTTGGTTCCACCATCATGCTCCCCCTGCTCACACGGGCACCTGGGCTTTCATTCTCCACTTAATATGTTTGTGTCTTTCCCAAATTGCCTGCCCCGACTTTAATATTAGCAAGAACACGGAGTCATAAATGAGATTTGGTTCTGAGCAGAGCACTAGCTGTTTAAATCACACGCTGCTCGCCGCCCTGAATATCAATGGGTTTTGTCAACTTGCTGCCAAGTGGAGAGGAGGAGATTGCAAAGGACTGAATACAGATCAGATGTTAAATCACGCTTTTATCTCTACTTTTCCACCTCTGTCCTCCTATTAAAGCTTCCATTAACATAAGTGGGGGTATAAAAGATTCACTACGCTGTGCACATGTTTATTTATATGGAAACAAACTTGTGTTTTGGTGTTTGGGCCCGTAACCAGGCTCCTGAACGCTGCTACCTTCAGGACTGTCTCTTCCTGTGACCTGACTGTGACTGCTCTCCTGTCTGATTACACATTCTGCTGTTACCTTCTGTGTCAGCTAGAGGTCAGCAGCTAATAAATTTTGGTGGCAAATGTTAGCATGACCTCATATCTCAGGCTGCATGTGATGTGGAAGGAGCAGATAAAACATTAAAAAAAAAACTTTTTAGGGTTTATTGCAGCTTAGTTCAATGACAGGGATGATTTATTCGGATATTTGTGCCACTATGCCATTGAGGAAACCACATTTAATTTAGCTTTTGAGGTCCGCCCGTTTTATGAATTTGGCTCCATCTGCACAAATTATAAAGGGCACATTTAACCCTTTACAGCCTGATGAAAAAGAAAACATCTTCTCCCTTTTTTTGTCCTTTTGAGCAAACAGTTTGTTACGGTAGAGGGAGGCTAGTTGTAGCCCTGCATGAAGAATGAATCCCGGCCAGGACTCGTTCTGTCTGAAGTCTGCGTGTTCTCCCCACGCATGCGTGGGTTCTCTCCTGGTACTCCAGCTTCTTCCCACAGAGCAGAAACATGACGTATTAATCTCTGTAAATTTCCCCAAGGCCTGTGTGTTTGTAGCTGTTTATACCGGGTTGATTGTCAACAATTGGGCAGCTGGTCATGATGTTATGCCTGGTGTGTGCAGAGGTTTCTTCGCCTGGCAGCTGACGTCCTGTGGTCTTTCCCTGAGCAGCCAGCAGAGGGCAGTGTGTGCCAATCCTCCAGCTGCAGCCCCCTGTGAACCTGCTACACCTCTCTTCCTGTTGGCAGAGAGCTGCTTGCCTCCTCTGCCTGTGCAGCCTGCGCTCATTGTTGAACCAGAGGTGCTTATTGTCAGTCCAGCTGACAGCCGAAGGGGCTGCAGTTCAACAAGCAGGCAGCCTCTGTGGTTTCTGTGACCCCATTAAAACGCGTCTCCCTGCCAGCTAGACGGGCCCTCCGCTGCAAACGCCTCTCTGTCAGCGACCGTGGCTCCAGCAAAGTGCCTGATGGATGCCACTCTTTTACATGGATGCTGGCTGTTCCCAGCCGTATTCATGGAAAGTTGTGTGGAAGGAAAAAAGCAGGGATATTTGTAGCCCTGAGAAGACTGTGAGACAAGAAACCCATTCATGAGTTCGGGAGTGATTCACAGGGACGGCAACTAGGATGAAAACTTTAAAAGGGTAAAAAGAGCTGCTCTGTGGTCTAAAATCCTCCTTTCAGGTGAAAGTGAGGAAGAGAGGCACAGAATCCACGTCCAGGGCAGTGAAAACCTAACTTCACGCTTCCTTCTGCAGACGAGCTTCATGGAGATGCTGGTTTGACCTGGCACTGGCCCACAATGCTTAAAGTTACAACAGCTGCTTTAACAGCCATGATATCACCAGGATTTCACACCTGAGTATTTTCAAAAGAGACGCCAGAACCAACAATGCAGACACGTTGGGCTTCCGACCTCAGCAGAACCGCAGGCTTATCTCCTCCATGTCATGCTGGGTCACAGCAGTGATTCATGCAAAAGGAGCCCAGACCAAGTGCTGCAGATACTCCACATGTCCTGGGATCCAGTTCACCAGGACCACGTTTCTGGATCAAAAAGTATTTTTGTTTTTCAGTCTAAGATGATGTTCCAATTTTCAGCAAAAGTCACCATTTTGTCCCAGAACTGGAACTGAATTAGTGAAATTAACTTTTTAATGATATTCTGATTATAGTGTACTCGTTATTATATATATATATATATATATATATATATAATATATAATTATTATATCATAATTTACTCGTAGCGGTACTTTAATAAAATGCTTCAATGTTCTCCTAACCTCACTACTAGGTTCTAACATGAAGAAATTAATTCAATGAGATCCTTGTTGGACGGAGCGGAGCTGTGCTGCGAAGAGCAGGAACATGTGTGTGTGTGTGTGTGTGTGTGTGTGTGTGTGTGTGTGTGTGTGTGTGTGTGTGTGTGTGTGTGTGTGTGTGTGTGTGTGTGTGTGTGTGTGTGTGTGTGTGTGGTAACTGGACAACTGGACTGATTGAAGTGCAGTGGGGTGTTTCAGCCCTTGAACATGACCGTCTGGGCGGTTCTGCTTAAAGCTCATCTCTACCTGAATCATTTGCCCAGGGAGTCCTCCCTCCATCCCCGTCCTCTGGGCACAAATCAGACACAGAGAAGTAAAGCACGAGCAGAAGTCAATCTGCTGAGCTTATCCGCTACTCTGCATGCAGATAACGAGCATTGATTTCACACCAGATCAAATCTGTTCTGGTTTCTTGGGTTTTTTTTGCTTTCCTAACAAGACATCTGAGTGATTTTGCCTTAATGCAAAAACAGAAATGAAACCAGGGTAGAAAATAAGATTTAAGAGGTTTCTGTTGGTCGTTTCCTCGGCGTCTCCATGAACTGGGGTTCAAGTGTTCTTCCTCTGAACGCCCCGCGGCCTGCTCTCCATCGATCGGCTCAGCGGTCTTTGTTTGGACAACAGTGACGGATAACTGAGATCTGAGACGTCCAGCCTCAGCTTGACTCGACACAGCTGCTTCCACAACTTTTCTGCCCATTAAAAATCAGCTTACTGTGATCTGGGCGATCCGGAGCAGTCATCCGTTTCTCTGCCTTGCAGTAAAGTTTAAATCCTCATGCGCTGCTCCTTCTTCAACAGCGACCCAGCGAGGTCGGGGTTGTGTTAAAGTTCAGTGAAGAGCCACGTTGCATATTCTGGATGTTTAAAATCTTAAAAGCGCTGCACGGTGAGACGAAGCGGGATCTCTGAACCACAAACGGAAATCTTCCAACTTACTGTAAGACTTTCCAGTCGGCCAACATCTCCACACTTAATCCAGGAAGATCAGCCTGGATTAGAAAAGCAAAGGTTGTTGGAGTTTTAACAAGAAAGCTCCTTAATAATGTTGGTAAACCAGACTCAGAATGAATATTAACGACGCTACGGTAATTGTTATAATAATCATCCCTGCACAGCTTGTTTTATCCCTACTTTTATTTCCCTATTAAGTTTAAATGCCTAATGTCTGCGTGCTGTAAACGCTGCAACTGAAGTCAGATTATTTGGTTGTGCGCACGATAATGACCAATAAAGCCGAGTCTGATCACAGTCAGAGTGTTTGGTTGGAGAGATACAGGCTGTTGCACCCCTGTTCAATTACCTGGTTTATTTTAATTCAAAAGGTTTAGACGATGATTAGTTTCAGTCGTGCCTGTGCAAATTCTCAGTTATCCATTATTTCAGTCCTTTTTCCACATGTATCCTGTATAGCTTGACAGACGGGAAATATAAAGGATGAAAAGGCTGTAAAACGTGGTTGAATGAATGTGGACACCCTTAAAATGATCCATCCATCCATCCATCCATTTTCTTACTCGCTTTATCCCTCATGGGGTCGCGACGGGTCCCTTAAAATTATACTTTGCTAAATCTCCCTTTGATTCAAGCTTCACATCTGTGTTTAAACATCAGTACACATCTTGACTGGGTCATTTTTGGCCTCTCTGCCTTACAAAAGATCCCCAGATCTGTCAGACGTGTCGTCCGCAGCCCTCCTCAGGCAACGCACTCTCCCACCAGGTTGTAGGTGATCCTGGACAGCGCTGAACGTGTATGACAGGGTTCATCCTGTTCTGATTCTTTCCTGTGTGACATCGTTTTGTTTTTTTCTTTTAAGAAATCAGTCATGATTTCAGGAAGAGAATAGTGGACCTGCAAAAGTCTGGTTCATCCTTGAGTTAAATCTTCAGATGCCTGAAGGTATAAACACCATGGGAACGTCCAGCAGGAGACGGATTCTGTGTCCCAGAGATGGACGCGTTTGCTGAGAAATGTGTGACTCAACCCCAGAACAACAGCTAAAAACCTTCTGACGCTGCTGGAGCTGGACAGAGAGGTGAAAGGAGTCCTGTACCAACATGGGCTGAATGGCCGCTCAGAGAGGAAGAAGCCATCAATCCGAAAGCAACATAAAATGCCAGAGTGCAATGTGCTGAGACACTTTTTGGACACATGTCCATAATCACCACCATTACATTTGGAGGAAAAAGGAAGAAACTTGCTAACCTATGATCACCACCCCAGCTGTGAAGTACGGAGGTGACAGCATCACTTTCTGTGGATTTGTTACTGCAGGTATCACATCACAAACACCTGGAATTTTAACTGGGCACACAGATCCACTCTTTATACTTTTTTTATATCATTTTATACCATAGTTAAAGTTGGAGACTTTGATAAACGATGATTGACATGAACGTCTGGACACATGTTACGCCAGGATCCTGTTTGTGGATTTCAGCTCTGCCTTCAACACCATCATCCCAGCTCTGCTTCAGGAGAAGCTCTCCCAGCTGAGTGTGCCTGACTCCACCTGCAGGTGGATCACAGACTTCCTGTCTGACAGGAAGCAGCAGGTGAAGCTGGGAAAACATGACTCTGACTCTCAGCTCATCAGCACTGGTTCCCCCCAGGGCTGTGTTCTTTCTCCTCTGCTCTTCTCCCTGTACACCAACAGCTGCACCTCCAGTCATCAGTCTGTCAAGCTCCTGAAGTTCTGGACGACACCACTCTCATGGGACTCATCTCTGATGGTGACGAGTCCGCCTACAGGTGGGAGGCTGACCATCTGGTGACCTGGTGCAGGGAGAACAACCTGGAGCTCAACGCTGTAAAAACAGTGGAGATGGTTGTGGACTTCAGGAAGAACTCAGCCGCAGCTACCCCCATCACCCTCTGTGACCCCACCATGGACACTGTGGAGTCTTTCTGCTTCCTGGGAACTATCATCTCCCAGGACCTAAAGTGGGAGCTGAACATCAACTCCCTCACCAAGAAAGCCCAGCAGAGGATGGACTTCCTGCTGAAGGCAGCTGAAGAAATTCAACCTGCCAAGGACAATGATGGTGCAGTTCTACTCCCCCATCATTGAGTCCATCCTCACCTCCTCCATCACCATCTGGTACGCTGGTGCCACCGCTAAGGACCAGAGCAGACTGCAGCGTGTCATCAGGTCTGCAGAGAAGGTGATTGGCTCCAATCTTCCATCTCTCCAGGACCTGTACGCCTCCAGGACTCTGAGGCGTGCAGGAAGATTGTAGCTGATCCCTTCACCCCAGTCACAGACTATTTCAGTCACTTCCCTCTGGCAGGAGGCTGCGGTCCATCAGGACCAGAACCTCACGCCACAACAACAGTTTCTTCCCATCTGCTACCGGCCTTATGAACAAGGCCAAGAGCCGCCTGTGACACTGGACACTGTCTCTCTCCCCCGTTCAGGACTTACAAGCTTCTGCGTTACATTAACACACAGTTTACTGAGTGTATACAGCTTCTGTATATATATCCTTTTTACTTTTTATTTTACTGTATTCTTATTTTTTGTCTGCACCATCAACACCAAGTCAAATTCCTTCTAAGTGCAAACCTACTTGGCGATTAAACTTGATTCTGATTCTGATTCTGATGTGTTTTGTTCTCTGGTTGAATCATAATGACCCATTTCCTGAGGTAAGTTCTGACTCTCCAGTGTGAGGAGAGCATCCTTGGCTCATGTCCTACATGCAAGACAAACGGCTTTGAAGCGTCTTCCCCTTCTAATGACTTTCTTCTCCTCATCTGAGTGTGTGTGTGTGTGTGTGTGTGTGTGTGTGTGTGTGTGTGTGTGTGTGTGTGTGTGTGTGTGTGTGTGTGTGTGTGTGTGTGTGTGTGTGTGTGTGTGTGTGTGTGTGTGTGTGTGACCTTCTCTGTATATATTTCATCCTCATGCAAGGCCTGTTCTGCTAAAGCAGTAAAAGGGAAGGTGAAGTGTTGGGGGGGGCGGGTTTCGTACCTCTTAAATTGTCCACATTATGTCAGACAACATTCTATTTAATTGGGATTTTATGTGATGAACCAAAACAAAGTTGTACATAGCTGTGAAGTGGAAGAAAAATTTCCACAGACGAAAATGACTCCACTTCCTGTGTTACTGAGGTAGTATTACCCCACGGTTCCACTGAACGTGGAAGCACTGTGCCTTCTCGGCTGATCGCTGCAACTCTAGTCAGCCAGAGCGGTTCCACTCAGCGCAGGGCGTTTCTGAAGCGTCCCAAAAGTGCTGCCGCTTGTCTAAGATACACAGCTGTTATATTTTTGCCACTTGCCACACCGCCTCCACGTCAACCTGGAGTATTGCAGTATTCGATACTGTCGATCACTCCATTCTGTTAGACCGCCTGGAAAACTGGGTCGGCCTTTCTGGTTCAGCTCTCCACTGGTTTAAATTCTACTTAAAGGGACTTTTAGTGTCAGTAGGTAACTTTACATCCCAGATGACAAAAATTACATGTGGGGTTCCCCAAGGGTCCATCCTGGGTTCCTCCTGTTCAACATCTACATGCTCCTCTAGCTCAGATCATAAAAACAACATCAGCTACCATCACTATGCAGACGACACACAGCTCTACATCACCATGTCACCAGGTGACTATGAACCAGTTCAAGCACTGAGTAAATGCCTTGAAGAAATCAATACATGGATGAGACAAAATTTTCTTCAATTGAATAAAAACAAAACCGAAGTAATAATCTTTGGACCAATAGAGGAGAGATCCAGAGTTAGTTCACAGCTTCAGCTGCTTCAGCTAGGAACCACTGATCAGGTCGGAAATCTGGGAGTAGTGATGGACTCAGACCTGAACCTCCAAAAGCATCTAAAGACAATCACAAAGTGGACCTTCTAGAACCTGGAGAACATTTCCAGGATTAAAGGACTGATGTCTCAGCAGGATCTGGAAAAACTAATCCATGTTTATCTTTAGTAGAACTGATCACTGCAACGGTGTTTTCACAGGTCTGCCTAAAAAGTGGATCAGACAGCTGCAGCTGATCCAGAACGCTGCTGCCCGCGTCCTCACTAAGACTAAGAACGTAGAGAACATGGACCCGGTTCTAAAGTCCTCACTAAGACTAAGAACGTAGAGAACATGGACCCGGTTCTAAAGTCCTCACTAAGACTAAGAACGTAGAGAACATGGACCCGGTTCTGAAGTCCTCACTAAGACTAAGAACGTAGAGAACATGGACCCGGTTCTGAAGTCCTCACTAAGACTAAGAACGTAGAGAACATGGACCCGGTTCTGAAGTCCTCACTAAGACTAAGAAGGTAGAGAACATGGACCCGGTTCTGAAGTCCTTCCACTAAGACTAAGAACGTAGAGAACATGGACCCGGTTCTGAAGTCCTCACTAAGACTAAGAACGTAGAGAACATGGACCCGGTTCTGAAGTCCTCACTAAGACTAAGAAAGTAGAGAACATGGACCCGGTTCTGAAGTCCTCACTAAGACTAAGAACGTAGAGAACATGGACCCGGTTCTGAAGTCCTCACTAAGACTAAGAACGTAGAGAACATGGACCCGGTTCTGAAGTCCTCACTAAGACTAAGAACGTAGAGAACATGGACCCAGGTTCTGAAGTCCTCACTAAGACTAAGAACGTAGAGAACATGGACCCGGTTCTGAAGTCCTCACTAAGACTAAGAACGTAGAGAACATGGACCCGGTTCTGAAGTCCTCACTAAGACTAAGAACGTAGAGAACATGGACCCGGTTCTGAAGTCCTCACTAAGACTAAGAACGTAGAGAACATGGACCCGGTTCTGAAGTCCTCACTAAGACTAAGAAAGTAGAGAACATGGACCCGGTTCTGAAGTCCTCACTAAGACTAAGAACGTAGAGAACATGGACCCGGTTCTGAAGTCCTTCCACTAAGACTAAGAACGTAGAGAACATGGACCCGGTTCTGCAGTCCTCACTAAGACTAAGAACGTAGAGAACATGGACCCGGTTCTGAAGTCCTCACTAAGACTAAGAACGTAGAGAACATGGACCCGGTTCTGAAGTCCTCACTAAGACTAAGAACGTAGAGAACATGGACCCGGTTCTGAAGTCCTCACTAAGACTAAGAACGTAGAGAACATGGACCCGGTTCTGAAGTCCTCACTAAGACTAAGAACGTAGAGAACATGGACCCGGTTCTGAAGTCCTCACTAAGACTAAGAACGTAGAGAACATGGACCCAGGTTCTGAAGTCCTCACTAAGACTAAGAACGTAGAGAACATGGACCCGGTTCTGAAGTCCTCACTAAGACTAAGAACGTAGAGAACATGGACCCGGTTCTGAAGTCCTCACTGAGACTAAGAACGTAGAGAACATGGACCCGGTTCTGAAGTCCTTCCACTAAGACTAAGAACGTAGAGAACATGGACCCGGTTCTGAAGTCCTTCCACTGGCTCCCTGGATCTCAGAGAATAGACTTTAAAATCCTTCTGTTAGTCTATAAATCCCTGAATTAGCACCTAAATACATCACAGACTTGTTATCAGTGCATCAACCCTCCAGACCACTCAGGTCTTCTACTACTTACTATTTTTTGCATACTTTGGGTCCTTTAGTACCAACTGAGCTTTAACTGCCACAGCCTACCAGTTGATAAGAAATAAATAGGTAAAGGTTTCATGATCCTTCATCTGTATTCTCCTAATCAGGGGATACTACAAGGTAGTAAACGGTACTAAATTAAATTGGATTTATTCATTTATTAGTGCTTTTGTAATCAATAAAATAAAACCACAATAAACTGAAATGTAAATTAAAGAGGCTGCTGAAATGTTGTTCTCACCTTCAAACCTACCCAGAAGGTGTCAAAGATCAGCGATCTTAGCTGACAGGTTGCATATGCAGGACAGTGTGACACAAAAACATTTTCCATGCATTATAAGATTTCCAATCTCTTGCAGCCAAACCGATCCTGACACTCTGACGCTTCCTCTCAGCAAGTTTTACATTTATACCAGGATTTGTCATGGCTTTCAAGCCCGCTCCCTGATTTTTGATCACAGGATTTATCTCTCTGCAAGAATAAATGTGCAAAAAGGACAGATGGATATGTGTACCAATTTTGACAGGAAATCTGTATAGGACACATCTGCCTGAGAAATCCTCTCAGATATCTAACGGGGGGGGGGGGGGGGGTTCAGAGACATCACAACATCCACACTCCTGAGCAAAGTTTGGTCAAACAGTTTAACTTTGTCTTCTCCTTTTGTGGTTGTTTTGCTTTAAACTTCACATTTGTTCTGGTATGTATTTGTGTCACAGCTGGAAGTTTTATTGTATCTGTTGAAACCATACTTAGCCCACTTTCGATGGTATAATCAAATTTTTTCTATAATTTTTCTATTTTTCTCACTCTGCTGAGTTCTACTGTTCTCCAGTTTTGCATTGCTTGTCATCATTTCAGCTTTTAACTTTTAGTTCTCTCTCTTTTTCTCTTCATAGAAGGTACACCTGGTCTGGCGTTCTGTTAGCTGTGACATCATCAGGGGAGGCAGATCATCCACTATTACCATCTAACATAGAAAGTACTCCTGGATCAATGTGAGCTTCTGTGCTTTCTGTGTCTCTGCTCTGTCTTCTCTAAGCCCCAGTGGGTCGAGGCAGATGAGCGTTCACACTGAGCCTGGTTCTGGTTCTGCTGGAGGTTCTCCTCCCTGTTAAAGGGGAGTTTTCCTCTCCACTGTCGCTTCATGCATGCTCAGTATGAGGGATTGCTGCAAAGCCATCAACAATGCAGACGACTGTCCACTGTGGCTCTACGCTCTTTCAGGAGGAGTGAATGCTGCTTGTCGGGACTTTGATGCAATCAACTGGTTTCCTTATATAAGAAATTTTTGACCAATCTGTATAATCTGATTGATTTTGATTTTGTAAAGTGCCTTGAGATGACATGTTTCATGAATTGGCGCTATATAAATAAAGTTGAATTGAATTGAATTGAATCCATACCGCTCAGACATCTTGTTGGCAACTACATGTAGCAGATATGCGGAGGTCGGTACTTTCAGCCAAGTTTCAGGCCCACAAACGCAGCTGTAAATGTCACCGGTGGCTGAACACAAAGTATAGGTTTGATAATAAACTGTAAATATAAGTTGTGCCATCAGTAGACATTACAGGTCAGCAGTAGAATGTGACCCTGAAAGTTTACATTTATAACAATACTTGAGGCAAAAAGCTCTTTTTAGGAACCCTTCAGAAATGTTACGTACAGAACCTCCTTCAGTCAACTGGAGATGAAATTTCAGCTGCCAGTTAATGAGCACAGATGTTTATCTTCACTTGAACTGGCGGCAGAAGATGTCGGCTAGCAGATCATCCATCCATCCATCCATCCATCCATCCATCCATCCATCCATCCATCCATCCATCCATTCAATTCAATTCAATTCAATTCAATTTTATTTATATAGCGCCAATTCACATCATCTCAAGGCTCTTTCCAAAGTCAAATTCCATCAAATCCTCCAGGTTGGTCAGAAAGTTTCCTCTCTAAGGAAACCCAGCAGGTTGCATCAAGTCTCTCCAAGCAGCATTCACTCCTCCTGAAAGAGCGTAGAGCCACAGTGGACAGTCGTCTGCATTGTTGATGGCTTTGCTGCAATCCCTCATACTGAGCAAGCATGAAGCGACAGTGGGAAGAAAAACCACCCATTAACGGGGAAAAAAAACCTCCGGCTGAACCGGGCTCAGTATGAACGGTCATCTGCCTCGACCGACTGGGGTTACAGAAGACAGAGCAGAGATACAACAAGAGAGACAAAAAAAGCACAGAAGCACACATTGATCTAGTAATCTGTTCTACATTAGATGGTAATAGTCGGTGATCTGTCCTCCCTGGATGATTTCACAGTCAACAGAACGTCAGACCAGGTGTACCTACTATGAAGAAAAAAGAGAGAGAACAAAAAGTTAAAAGCTGAAATGACAACAGTCATTTCAATGTAATGCAATGCAAATCTGGAGAACAGTAGACTGGAGAACAGTAGAAATCAGTAGAGTGAGAAAAATAGGCTCTGATGTCCTCCAGTAGCCTAAGCCTATAGCAGCAAAACTATAAAGGTAGCTCAGAGTAACATGAGCCACTCTAGTTATAAGCTTTGTCAAAAAGGAAAGTTTTAAGATTAGTCTTAAAAGTAGACGGGGTGTCTGCTTCACGGACCAAAACTGGGAGTTGGTTCCACAGGAGAGGAGCCTGATAGCTAAAGGATCTGCCTCCCATTCTACTTTTAGAGACTCTAGGAACCACCAGCAGACCTGCAGTCTGAGAGCGAAGTGCTCTGTTAGGAACATACGGAGTAATCAGAGCTCTGATATATGATGGAGCTTGATTATTAAGGGCTTTATACGTTAGAAGAAGAATTTTAAATTCTATTCTTGATTTAACAGGAAGCCAATGAAGGGAAGCTAAAATTGGAGAAATATGATCCCTCTTGTTGATTTTGATCAGAACTCTTGCTGCAGCATTTTGGATCAGCTGAAGACTTTGAATTGCATTTTGTGGACTTCCTGATAGTAAAGAATTACAATAGTCCAGTCTTGAAGTAACAAATGCATGGACTAGTTTTTCAGCATCACTCCTGGACAGAATGTTTCTAATTTTGGCGATATTCCGGAGGTGAAAAAAGGAAACTCTGGAAACCTGTTTAATATGGGATTTAAATGACATGTCTTGGTCAAAAATAACACCAAGGTTTTTTACTTTATTACCAGAGGCCAAGTTAATGTCATCCAGATTAAGTGATTGGTTAAGAAGTTTATTTTTTGAGGACTCTGGCCCAAAGATTACAACTTCGGTCTTGTCAGAATTTAGATGCAGGAAATTTAAAGTCATCCAGCTTTTGATGTCATCAAGACATGACTGCAGTCGAAGTAATTGATTGGATTCATCAGGATTTATGGATAAATATAGCTGAGTGTCATCAGCATAACAGTGGAAATTAATCCCATGCTGTCTGATCATTTTGCCGATCGGAAGCATATATATAGTAAAGAGAATTGGTCCAAGGACTGAACCCTGTGGTACTCCACAGGTGACCCTAGAGTTTGAGGAAGATTTATTATTAACATGAACAAACTGGAATCTGTCCGACAGATAAGATTTAAACCAGCTTAATGCTTTCCCCTTAATCCCTACAGTATGCTCAAGTCTTTGTAGGAGAATATTGTGATCAACTGTATCAAATGCAGCACTAAGATCTAACAGGACAAGTACAGACACAAGTCCATTATCTGAGGCCATGAGAATATCATTAGTGACCTTCACCAGAGCCGTTTCAGTGCTATGATGAGCTCTGAAGCCTGACTGAAACTCCTCAAGTAGGTCATTGCTTTGTAAATGTTCACAAAGTTGATTAGCAACTACTTTCTCAAGAATTTTAGATAAGAAAAGAAGATTAGATATAGGTCTGTAGTTTACTAGCTCATCTTGATCAAGAGAAGGTTTCTTAAGTAAAGGTTTAATAACAGCTACTTTAAAAACCTGTGGTACATATCCATTTACTAAGGATAGATTAATCATGTCTAAAATAGGACCACTGATCAAAGGGAATACCTCCTTAAACAACTTGGTTGGGATTGGGTCTAACATACAGGTAGAAGGTTTAGATGAAGCTAAGATTTTAGATAGCTCAGAAAGCTCTACTGCTTCTAAACAGTTCAGACACAGCACAGGTTCTAAAGATTCCTCCAATGCTGCCTCACTTACTGGGGATGAGGTAATCATGTTTGGGAGGATGCCTATTATTTTATTTTTAATGGCATCAATTTTATTTATGAAGAATCCCATAAAATCATTACTACTAAGAGCTAAGGGAATGGATGGATCAACAGAGCTGCAGCTCTGCAGATGTCAGATGGTGATAGAGGATGATCTGCCTCCCCTGATGATGTCACAGCTAACAGAACGCCAGACCAGATGTACCTTCTATGAAGAGAAAAATGACAGAGAATAAAAAGGTAAAATCCATCCATCCCTAAACAGAAACTGACCCTGAATCCTTCGCTTCCTCAGTGATGGACGCTGTCCAGCTGTGCTGCTGGGACAGAGGACTGCTGTCTTGACTCAGTCCTAAAATATTCCAGGTTATTTTTCAGAATCAGAAGGTGAAACAACATCTGGGCTTCTCTAGAGTCTTTGCGTTGTGAATTGATGTGCTTGGTGTGGGTTTTGTTAGCTGCCTTCATTCAGACACTGGATGTTGGTGACACATCCAGCCCAGCAGCGACAGTTCTGCCCCTTTTCTAACCCACACTTCCATTTCTTCTGTTTTCATTGCCATTTTGTGGTTTCTTTTTCTTCATATTTTCACAAGATTGGAGACAAATAGTTGTAAAAATGCTAATATAACTCAATTGTTCACTCTTTTCTAAATATTTCATACCATTATTTCAGTTTATTTTGGGTCCTGTTTGGGTGTATTTTAGATCCCTCTCAGAGCGACCTCCAGCTTGCAGATGCTATTTTTACTGATATTTATTTAGACCAGGCATGCCCAAAGTGCGGCCCGGGGGCCATTTGTGGCCCCTGTACTGATTTTGTTTGGCCCCCCAAGTGCATTTCAAGAAAGATTTGGTCCAGGTGGCTGATGCAGATGGAAGATTTTAGTTTTTAATCAAGGCAAAATTATTACAGGAAAGTTAAAAGCCTACAATTGAAAATGTTACGTACAATAACAATCATCTTTTAATAAACACACTTGTGGCATTCTCTTTAATTTCATAGTAACATCTATCCAATGACATTTAATTACTCAAATGCAGACTTTGGTGCATTAAAATCTGCTTTGAATTCAATTATGAGAACTGGCTAATTACAGCGAGTGTTTTCAGAACAATTGACTCAAATACTGTTCTTATATTGCTAGACCAAAAAGAGTTCAGTTTATTATTGTTAAAGAGTCAAATTTAATTATTCAGAATAATTTGCAAATTGGAAGACCATCTTTTAATATGACAAATGAGCAAAACCCTTTTTTAAATTCTGGATCTACAATGATTTTTACATTCATTTACTTTGAAAAATCTGACTAATAATTTAAAATGATAATCATATGATAAATCATATTTTGTAGAGCAGGTAAAAAATTTACAGAATTTATCTGTTTTTTTTTGTCCCTCGAGTTCCTTTGACATGACAATTTTGGCCCATGTACCGAAAGGTTTGGACACCCCTGATTTAGACCATTTCTGTGACTGATGAGCCGACTCCATCTTAAATGCGCTCTACCATCCTTCCCAAGAACGTTTCTGATCTGATTTCTCTTTTACAAGCATCTTGCTCCTTTATTCTGTCCACACTATCCTGTTTGAGGTTAGAAAAAGAACTTTATAAACGTTGAAAGCTTTTTTCAGATATGTTTTCAGGGGGGAAGAAGAGAGAATTTTTCATGTTGAAATTTTCTTTTCTTTTGTCCAGAAATCCGTCCCTGCAAACATCTTGAACATGCGCTGCTCCTGCTACAGGTTGAGTTTCCTTTGCCGACAACGTCTTGTTGACTTAGAGCAGCTTGTGTGCCGGACGGATTGATTGCTGGTTCGGCTTTTCTGTTAAACCATCAAAGTGGTGTCAGCTCATTTAGACACAGACGATCCGCTGGGTTGAATCCTCCTTCGGGGAGGCAGCACAGCCTCCTGCACATTGTTCATCAAGCTTCAGTCGGTGTAGAAAGAGAATGGGGTTTAGAGAGCTGCAGGTGAAACAATGGCTTAAATCAGGCCAGCGGCCATATTTGAATCAAGGCAGCTCTGCTTCCACAAAGGTTTTACTTATTTATTTATCTGGTTAAATCTCAACACATTATTTTCAGTAAAAAACAGCAAAGTCAAGCGTTTTTTAGCCTCCTTCTCTGCCAGCCACAGGATTATTCCAGTATGTTAGTCGTCACAGAGCCTGCAGAGTGGAGTGGGAAATTGTTCTGACACTCCTTTATACGTCCGACTTAAAAGATACAAATCACACGAGGTGGAATGAAAATGAATTTGTTTAAGGCAATATGGGCTTTCTCCATCTCTGTCCTTCTGGCTTCAAGCTCTTTCAGTTTTTTTTCCTCCATCTTTCAGATCGATTTGCAACCAGATGTAAAAATGTGTGTCTCTGTGTAACAACAATGCTTTAGACTCTCAAAGGTTTGTCTTCTTCATCCGTCTCTGTCTTCTCCGAGGCTCACGTCTCACACGGCTGACGCACCTCTTACAGCTTCTGGTGACGCTCCAGGTTTTACTGTCTTTGTTTTCAACAAACATAAAAAATGTATATTTATGATCCCGTAACACTCAGATTAAACATGACCTGAAAAAAATCGCTTGAAACATGTTTGTTTATTTGATGAGATGCAGACTGAAAAATCTTTTCCATCATTTCTCACCTACAGCAGCCGATACAACGAGCCTAACAGGTTTAAGTAGAAGAAATTATTCAGATGACATTGCTTTAGGAAAGATAAAGAGAACATCAAATAACCAACATGTACATCAAATATGAATACATTCATCATATTCTTTTCATGTGTTTACTAAGCTTTGATTGTGTCCTTTTTATTTCTTTACAACCACCAGGCAGACTGCAGAAAACTGTCCGGCTTCAGTAGGAGAGCCGCGGTGCAGGAAGCCGGTAGAGCAGATGTTTCTCTCCTTTTCTGCTTTTTTCCTGTCTTCAGTGGCCGTGGTGAGAAAAACAGAACCTCAGGCACTTTCTGACAACACAGGCTTGTTGTTGATTACACATTTACACACCCAAGCCGGCCCTCGGTAGACGTGTTGTCTTCATGCATTTCAACAGTTTTTCATTGTAGTTTGTGTTTTTTAAGAGATTCAATTTTAAAAGGTTACATTTTATCAATTTTAGTTATATACTGTTTATACTGTAGATCCCCCCTCAGTCATTAATTTCAAGGTATCCAAGGAAATTAATGGAAAGTTTAGTGGAAGGCATCAAAGGCATGAGCTACACGCATCAAAGCTCTCCTGAACCAGAAGCGACATCGGAGGCGTCTTCCTGGGCTGTGGAGAAAAACCGGCCTGTGGCTCAGAGGTCCAAACTCCTCTGTTCAGATGAAAAGTAAACTTTGCAGTTCATTAGGAAATCAAAGTGGAAGAAACTCAGATTATACCTATTTACTAATAAACACTTTACATCTCTAATGGTCTTAATTCTGTTAATTTAGATGATTCTGGCTTACAGATGATGAAAACCCAAAATTCTGCCACTAAGAAAATTATAATGTTACATTTCTGGATTAAAGATGTTTTTAATCCAGACCTGCTGAACCATATCTCCATGCTCTGTACATGATCTGGTCTGGGCTCCTTTTGCAGGAATTTGTGCATCAGTGCAGCGTAGTGTGGAGGAGGTTCTGCCTCTGGTTCTGCTGAGCTGTTCAGGAAGTCCGGGTCGCTTTAATAGGGACCTTAACCTCGTCTGCATTGTCGGTTCTGGTGTCTCATCTGCCTTTGGACTTGGAGATTATCTCTGAGGTTCAGGTCAGGTCAGTTTGCTGGTGTTTCCACTGGTACTGGTACCATTGGCAGTGTGGGCCGGTACCAAGTTCAGCTGGAAAATAAAAACAGCGTCTCCACACAGCTGGTCAGCAGAAGGAAGAATGAAGTGCTCTGACTTTGGACCTGATAGCAAAGTGGACCAGAACCATCAGATGACTTGAGAACCCAGACATCACTTCACACTAGACCTCATGCGGCGTAGAACCTGTCCCTTCTTCCTCCAGAATCTTGGGCCGACGTTTCTGCTCATGTGAGAAGAGGATTCTGGACTCCGGAGCTACAGTCTGGTGCTTCTGCTTCTCAGCTCAGGTGAGATTCTGGCGCCGTCTCTGGCTCAGGGTTTTATTTCTGCGGTCCATGTCTTGGTGGAAGGCCCAGCCCACACACGTCGCTCTGTAACACCATTTTTTCTCCCACTTAACGTTCCATTAACATGCTTGGATCCTGCATTCTACCGAGATACACGTGCAAGTCATCTTTTGAACTTGTTTAGGGTTTTTTCAGGTTTGGACGTTGCAGCCAGAAGTCCAGGTGATTTGCATAAAGACTAAGGAAGCATGCAGCATCGGTCTGGCTCCTTCTCAGATGCAACCATCAGCACTTCCTAAACTCCGTTTTTCTCCATTGTTGAACTCCATTGTAATTTCTCCCACCTTTAATGATGCAATGCTACCTGGTAACATGTTCTGATTTAAAGTCCTGGTTCAAATGAAGCAAAACTAGTGGATTTGACTCATTCTCCATTGGCTGATGAATTCTAGGAAGCTGTGGATAGGACATCGCTGCGTGGTTAGGTTTAGGAAGGCACTGTGGTCAGAGTCGCAACACAAAACCGTATGAAACCAGCTGTTGCTGCAGAAGCATCGGACACCAAGCGGAGGAAAACCCGAGCGCAAAGGTTGAGCTGCAGCCAAAGAGCAGCATAAGATCCGTCCTGTTTGGGTGAGAGCGATGGTTTCATTCCTGTCTTTGTGCTCGTTAACAGAAGCTCTTCAGCAGAACCCCTGGGTTTGTTCTGTTAAATATCTAAAAAAAAATCTTTAGGTTTAGGGTTAGGGTCCTGACTTTATGGCAGAATCTCACAGGATCATCCAACCCTCAGCAGAAAGCAAAGAGACTAAAGCAACTTGTCTACCAGCAAACATGCTGAAGATTCAGCAAAAGAGCCGTTTTAAGGTTCAATGTGTTGCATATTTCATAGTTGCAGTTACAAGAGCATTAAAATTGGAATAAATTGTAGTAAAACATTTAATCTCATGTTCACTCTCTATTCAAACTTTGTAACTACTATGTTTAACCATGTGCCAGTTCCTAAACTTAACCAGGAAATGTTTCTTGAATCATTGGACTGTCGTCTTTTTTGACCAAACATGACTTCTAGACCACAGGTTTGTTCATTTCCAGACAAATTCAACCTTAATTATCTAAAGCACAATTTATCATTTTAGAGCTCAGCATTTTAATGGATTTCCAAGCAGATCTGGAAGTTTTATTTACAAATTAGTTGCAATCTGCAACTACACCACTAGATGCCACCAGATCCAAGATGCTGATATTCTTTCATTTTCCAATGGCAGAACCTGATAACATAATAATAATAATAATAATAATAATAATAATAATAATAATAATAATAATAATAATAATAATAATAACCAGAAACATTTAAAACGATATTTTCACCCAAGTTTGAAAATGAGTCAAATTCCAAAGAGATTTAGACAAAAAACAGGATAGTTGATTAAAATTAACATATTTATAGAAAAGCTATGCTTGTAAAAGAAATAAATAACCAGCTAATTTTATATTGTTTGCACAGCTGTCCTTTCACGTTTTAAGGAAAACAGTTATTACAAATTACTGTTGTGTAAACTGAAATTAATTGCTTATTATTTGTTAATGTTAATAAGGTTCCAAAGCTAATTTCTATCTTCATTTATGAGAAAACAGTTTGCAGTGACTTTAATATTATCAAAGAAACCCTTATGCTCATGCAGCCAAACATTTCTGACTTACTGTTAAAATCTGCATTTGAAGAAAAACACCTGCAGCTAAGTCGTCCTGAGAAGATTTTGTTCTTCATGTATATGGATGGACTTTATTTTAATTTTAATAACCATTACAGGTCAAAGAGATGCATAAAAGTCTTTAATAATACATGATAATCATGCTTTTTTTCTACAAATGTCTCTAGCTCTGTTTCATCTTCCTTCAGCCTTTTGTCAACCGTATCTGGTGAAGTCATCATGGATGCATTTCAACATGATGAACCATTCAAAAAGAAGGGAATGCTTCTGTGACAAGGACTCAAATCAGTGTGAATGAAACTCATTTTCAGTCAATCTGCTGTTTTACAAGCTAATTGTTTTCATAAATTTGATATAAATTGATGAGAAATGCTTCGTTTGTCACATAAAAGCAAATAAAGATGACAACAATGCATACTGTGTATTATTTTGGCTTTTGGTGCTGAAATCCTTAGTCCTAAAGTGTCACACCATATTCCTTTTGTAGCTGAGAGTAATTTATCCAAAAGTCTCACTGCTGGAGCTGTAGATCCAGGAATTAGAAAAAGCTGCAAACTTGTTCATTTCATGCACTTCTCCATGAGTGAGAAACGGCCCGATCATCTGAATGATTCTCCCTCCGCAGAGCAAAGCAGGAATACAGTTTTCTGCAGCTTTACCTGTTCCGACTTACGCAACATTTAGCTGTCATACAGCCTTGAATCCTCTGCAATGAAAGTTCAGCCTCCATCTGACTCCTCCCGTCTCTATTTCCACATCGACGCGGCTGCAGGAGCTGAAACAGGCTCAGATGTGCTCTACCTTTAGCAGAGTCGAAACTTATTAGCAGTGTGAAGCCTACAATGTTGTGTAGATGTAGACAAAGATGATGACAACCAGGTTGAGAATAGTCCCGATGATGCCCAGCATGGCCAAGATGCTCTCCTCCTTGCTCTCCTTGTCTTGAATTCCCTTTTCCTCATCCCTGCAGACGGTGTTTACCATTTTCCCTGCAAAAGTCTTCAGTTTTTGTCTCGGACCAATCTGGAGAAGAGAGACCAAGGGATCAGTTAAACACAAATATTGTTTTGGTAACTGGAGCTGCTTCGCTTTTCACTGCAGACCACCTTTTAGCTCACATAGGACTGGCAGCCCTACTGACTGTTGAAGGGCTGAATGGTGACAGGGAATAATTAGAAAGTAATCCGGCTAACTAAAGACGCCCCTAAGTAGTTGGATTTTTTTTTTACCAAAGCTAAAACAGTCTAATGAAGGTAAACAAATATTTTGGTTCTGAAAAGAAAGAGTGGTTAGAACAAGCAAATGCCTGGGAAGATTACACGCCCCTGTTAAACTGCCATGAAAGCTCATTTCAAAACTTATTCCACCTTTAATTAGATATTTATCCTGGGCCACTGAAGTACAGAACAAATACATTTATTGTGGGTAAAATATATTTAAAGGGTGCCAACAACAGCACTGCAAAACCAGAACACAACCAGTAAATTTCTGCAGCTTCCTTGATGTTAACGTCGAAATTGCATGAGAAGGGCCTTGATATAAAGGTTTAATGGTGTGAACACATATGCAGTCAGGTTCTGGTTAACCTTCTTATCTTTTATCCAAAAGATTAGTTTGATTTTCAGTTGAACCGACGGGGATGTGTGCACCCCCTAGTAATCAGTATCTTACATTCCTGACACTTTGCCATTAAGAGATTCTCTGTTCTAGACAAATTACTTCGGCGCGTGCCATTAATCCATTTCAAAAAAGCAAATCCATCCATTTAAAGCTGTTATGAACTAGATTTCTTGGTGAAAAAAAGCAGGTAAAAGTTCCACAGGAGCGAGGAATGAACTGCGCTTCAGCATCTTCTAATTATTGTCCTTACAGGATTTATAGTCTCCTGCAAACTATTGAAAACCCCTGGGGTCTCATGTACAAAATATTGCGTGGGATCCATACTAAAATTGTATGTACACCAAGAAAAAGAAAATGGTGTACGGCAAAAAAAAATTATTCAGATTTATAAAACCAAGCTCACGCACACCAGTACGCGATTTCTTCATAGATCACAACTTTACCTGAATGTTTGCACACCTCGTTCCGCCTCATGTTCTGCCCTCCACTCGCCCAGATTCAACCATAAATGGTGGATGCGAAGCACCTCGTTAATGTTAATGTCTATCAAAAATGGGTCCACTGATATTTCATCATGGTGACGTAGCAACCAGGGGGAAAAAGCTGAGAAACTTTGGGAGAATTTCACAGAGAGGCATTTATTAAATGAGAAAATCAAAGGTACAAGCCCCCGTCATCATGAAGAGCTTCCAGAGGATCCTCCTAAAGTCCATCAAGGATGCCGTCCCTGCTGGCCAGCCTGCAGTTTGCCTACAGGGAGAATCTCTCCACAGAGGACGCTGTCTCATTAGCACTCAGCTCTGACTCACCTGCAGCAGAACAACACCTGTCAGGATGCTCTTCATGGACTTCAGCGTTCAGCACCGTGCTGCCAGACATGCTGGCTCTGAAGCTCCACAGCCTGGATTCTCCACACCTCTCTGCTCCTGGATCAGTGACTTCCTCACCAACAGACCCAGGTGGTGAGGATGGGGAACATCTGCTCCACTGATCCTCAGGAACACCACAGGGCTGTGTCCTCAGCCCAGATCTCTTCACCTTTTCACCCAGGACTGTTCTGCTGTCCACCCCACAGACACAGTGGAGACGTTTGTGGATGACACCACTGTAGTTGGTCTCATTTCCACCAATGATGAGTCCCACTACAGAGAGGAGGTCAGCAATCTGACACAGTGGAGCTCCAGGAACAACCTGATCCTGAACAATAGTCAGACCTATTGCTCAGGAGGGGTGGTGAGAACAGCGCTGTGAATTGTGGGACGCTGTCTGCAAGAACTGGACTCAGTTTATGCTGCACGAGTCCAGAGAAGGGCCAGACGGATCTACACATATTTTTTTAAAAACGACTGACTTTTGGAAATCTGAACGAGTCTTAGCAGACCCTAAAAGCTATTTTTGCACGCTTGGGCTTCTCAGGAAGTGTGTTTGTCCAGTATAGCGAACTGACTGACTTCCTCTCTTTATAAATTTAAAAAAAATGTCTATGACTGGTTTTTCTACCTGTATATATTGTTTGTGTGCATCCTCTTACCATGCTAACAATAGAAGATTCTTGATATGACATAAGCAAGTTAACTGTGTCATAAAATTAAGCTTTTATATCTTCAGGCCAGAGACAAAACCTTTCTAAATTTCCCTGACCTGGAATAGGCCTCCCATGCCTTTATCAGATCCAGGGTTGATTATGGAAATGTCCTTTATTTCAGTCTCTCTCAGTCATCCATCAGTCGCCTTCAGCTTTGCCCAAAGGCAGCTGCCTGTCTTCTAACCGGCACCTCCCAACATGATCAGGTCACTCCTGTTGTTCCTCTTTATATGAACTTCCTGTCCTTTTTAGAATACATTTTAAACTTTTATTGTTAAAGCACTAAAATGGTCCGGTCTCACCTTATTTGTCTGAATTACTAAACTTCCGTTTGCCTGGCAGGACTCTGAGGTCTTCAACTCAGTTTTTATTAGAAGCACCAAGGACCAGATCCAAACTCTGGGGCGTTCTTATTGGCAGCACCCAGACTCTGGAACCAGCTCCCTCTGGATCCACACTCCACCACTGATCTAAATCCTTTTAAATCAAACCTCAAAACAAATGTATTCACTATGGAATCAGGATTTTAATAGCAACTAGCCCTCCAAGACTCTATCTCTGAATTTGAATCGGTATTGTCTGTTCTTATAGTTCTATACTTTTGTTTTGTTTTTTATTCTGCCACTTTGGACGCCTTTATTGGCTACATAATCAATTGAGTAATTGATTGAAAAACTGTAGGTTGATCTTCATAAAAATCCTCTATTTTAACCAGATATTCAGCCACATGGTATGATTTTAATATATTTAGGCTCCCGCTGCTTCATCGTGTTTAAGTATGTTTATGTAAAGCAGAGTATTAGTCAAAAATAAATGTATTTTAGTCGTCTTCAGTGAACTTGTGATTAGAGCAAAGTTTGCGGGCATGACCTCACTGGGTTCAGACACAGTCCCTGGCTGAGTGACATGCAGGCGGACGGCTCTGGCACCTCACCAAAGCTTCATGAGTGAGAAGAAGACAGCAGATACTTCTGCACTGTGCACTCTTCAGCAGCATGTCTCCCACTGTTTTGATCGTTTCTGAGAGAGCCAGCACCCATCTGTGTGATTTCACAGGTCTGAGTGAGAGCGGGCCTGAGTGTGTTCTGATATGCGTTGCCTGGGGTGGCCTGTTAGAAGCTAGCTGTACGCTGTTGGCCTGCAGGCGCAGCAGCTTGTGCAAGTTTGCATCCAAACACCTCTCTGGAGAAAAGTGCTCCTATTGCGGGTCAATGGGTTTCATACACCAACTTGCAATAGGCTAAAAATAAACCGTCTAACAGCGGGTTTGACTCTTAGTAAAACACTTTTGATGTGAGAAAAACAACATTTTTTTTTACTTCCATCAAGTTACCTAAGCCACTAACAGGTACGCGTTTTGCCTCACTGACTTATGGTCTGGATGGCTGCGCACCGATTTGTAAACTAAAGCATTCCTTATTTCAGAGTTTGACCGCACATTGGAAACTTCTGGACAAATAATAATAATAATAATAATAATAATAATAATAATAATAACACATTTTATTCAAAAAGGCTCCTTTCAGGAAACTCAAGGACCCTGTAACAAGAAGGACAATAAAGATAAAAAGACAAACAATGAAAGTTACAGTAAACGGACAATCACAGAGAGTATGCCCTTTTTGAACAGGTGAGTTTTGAGTTTAGACTTGAACAGGTAGAGGGTGTTTGGATGTCTGGAGGGAGAGACATCCAGAGTTTTGGAGCGGGAGAAAGTTCTGCTCCTCGTGGTGCTGAGACGGGAAGGAGGAGCAGTGAGGTGATGGAGGAGGAGGATCTAAGGGTGGAGGGAGGAGCAGCGATGTGAAGAAGATCAGAAAGGTAGGGGGAGCGAGGTTCTGGATGGCCTTAAACATTTCCAGAAGGAATTCTATTCTGAATCTAACCAGGAGCCGCTGTGGTGATGGGATGAAATGAGGAGGTTTTGGTAATAATGTGAGCAGCTGAAATCTGAACCAATTGTAGCTTTTGGAGGGATTTTTGAGGAGAGAAGTGAGTTAATGCAGTTAAAGCTATGGACAAAAATTTATGCTCAGTGAGGAGAAAGGGGGGGTCGAAGGTGATTAATATTAAGTAGATGAATTTAGGCAGAACGGATGATGTTATTGGAGTGAGAGGTAAAGGAGAGATAGCTGTGGAGGATGACATCCAGACTCTTAACCTGAGGTGAGGGGGAGCCTGTAGAAGGTCAAAGTTCAAGGAATCTTTATTATCCCCACAGGGAAATTTTTTTACAGCTCAAAGTAGCTGCAAACAATTAAACAACAATCACTGACACACACACACACACACACACACAACAGCAGGTTAAGCAGGGACAAAGGTATCTTTTAGCCTGTTAGTCCCACATTTTGGCAGGGCGTACCGATGTCCCAAAGGAAGAAGCAGGAAGGGGGGGCTCTGATCCCCAAGGATGGAGCGGGCCTTGCTAAGAGGTCTGAGCTGGTAAAGGGCAGTGAGCTCATTCAGGTTGGATACCTGCAATTTTTCTGCACACTCTCACAATTCCTTACAGTCTATTTTTGTTTCTGTGGGCCATCAAATGAAAGGCAGACACTGTCAGCATTGGATAATATAGATTTGGTTCCTGTGGGCCAGTTTTATCACTGTTCAGTTTAAGGAAGTTGGAAGTGAAGCAGAGTTTTATTTCAGATAGGCAGGAAGTAAGGAAGGAAGGTGGGAGAGTAGAGCTTGGCTTACATGAAGGACAGAGCTGGGTGTCATCTGCATAACAGTGAAAATGGATGTTGAATTTCCGGAAGATATTGCAAATAAGAAGAATATAAATGATGAAAAGTAGGGGTCCCAGGACAGAGCCCTGGGGCACGCCGGTTGTGACGGGATGAATAAGAACTAAAAGACTTAAGTTGAATGAACTGAGTGCAGGAAGGGAAGAATGGAACCAGTCAAGGGAGACCGTACTGTTTGCTTTAGGGAGTTATCATTTAGGGCTTTATGAGTACATTTTTGCCTCAGCCATGGTGAGAACAACGATAAGGACTTTAAAGTGTAAAACTGCAAACTTTTAACCTCAGTGAAGTTATTTTATAGGCTGGGTATTGGATATTCACGCTGCGCTGATTTGGCAGACTGTAGATCCAGACATCCGCAGATCTGATTTAGGTTACGCGCCCGTCTGTGTATGGAAAGCAGAAGTGTCCTTTTTCTGTGGTTTCCTTCAGGCGTGGTTTATGATTTATGGTTAGTAAATAGTAATGTCAATAGTATAGCAAATGTTGTCGCTCTTCAGTTTAACTTTTCCCTGGACTTCCTTGGAGAAATCCTTCCCCATGGCTACTCAGTGAATAAAAGTCTGTTTGCATCACATCTCGGCCCTATTCGCTCTGATCTGCCCTACTCCTGAGCAGGGCCCAAAAAAAACAGCCCAGGGCTGAAAACACTGTATTTAAATGCTGACTAAGCAGACAGAGCCGAGTGGAGCCAGTGTGGAAGGGGCTGTAGTCTGTCATGTGTGTCCTGGGCAGACCCCCCGGTACTCCTGTCGGTGGGACATGCCTGAAACACCCTCCCAGGGAGGCGTTCGGAACAAATGCCGGTGCCGCTGACTCCTCTCGATGAGGAGAAGCAGCGGTCCTACTCCAAGCCCCTCCCCGATGAATGAGCTCCTCACCCTGTCTCTGAGGGAGAGCCCACCCACCCTGCAGTGGAAGCTCATTTCAGCCCCCGGTATCCGGGATCTCATTCTTCTGGTCATGACCTAAAGTTCATGGCAATAGGTGAGGGTGGGGAAAGGGGACCGATCGGTTAGTCGAGAGCTGAGCCACAATGTTTCGCCATTACTGCGGTGGCCGTACTGGTCTGTCTGTCGAGCCCCCGCTCCATTATCCCCTCGCTAATGAAGAAAACCACCATCCACCACCCATGGGGAATGCCCTCTCCTTCCTATAAATTAACAGTGAGGATCCCAGTTAGCTGCTTAGCACTCTTATTTAGTCAGGACGCGTGTAGATTTATCACAAAGAAGCATTTTCTGAGGCAGGAGACCTTGAACAAATGAAATTAGGGAGGAGATGCAGTCAAGACTTTTAGGTGTGCATGAATAATCTGCTGCTGTACAAAAAGATTAGATTCAAATCGAATCCTATTTTAGAGCCCAAAAAATTAAGCAAAGGAAGATGTATATTTTTAAAAAGCCACCAAATACTGAGGAAATGACTGGGAAAGAACAAACAAAAAACGTTTCTGATGGCTGACCTCCTACATGGAGGAGAATAATAAAGTCATCCAAACACGTTCTCTGCTCGGCATACATGAAAACATCCATCCCGTGTTAAAGGGAGGCGCTTTCCTCCTCTGACCTGTAACAAAGCGCCTTGATTGCCTCTCCTGGGGAGGACCGTAAACAGGTTGTCTGCCCCACAGACTGAACGGGGGTCTTTGTGCGGTGCACTGGATGTGCTCTGGTGCATGAAGATGCCGGCGTGCAGAATGTCTAAACGGGCAAATAAAAAAAGTAACAACAATCTAAGAAATAAACGGAAGGAGCGAAAATGGTGAAAGGTGAAGAGGGGGAAAGGTAACAGGAGAGGGAGTGGCAGCTCTGTGTGTTTAGGTCGTATCTATCTATTATCTATTATCTCTATATATATATATATATATATATATATATATATATATATATATATATATATATATATATATATATATATATATATATATATATAATCTATCTATTATCTATTTCTAATCTAGGGTTGAACTCCTGCTGGTGATTTCTGATGGGGAACGACACAGGCATCTACCGAAACACAATAAGGTAATGTACGAGGGGTGTCTGTTAATAAAAATGTGTTTTTATTTACCAAATATGTTGAACATCATTGATGCCATTCTCAATTTTCTATGGCAAAGCCCTCATTGACATCAGATAACTAACCTTTTGCACATTTCCACTGACATATTGATGATTCCTCTTTTGCAATAAGTTGAAAGTGTCGGAGGCTGGAAGGTGATCCCTAACTGCGCTCCTCCGAAAATTCATTCATTTCTTCGATGCAGTAGAAACACATTGTGTCAAAAATGTAGATAGTAAAACCCAAATATGCGAATGTAAATATTCTTTAGCCATAGAAAGATTTAACTGCGGTCAAGTGAGCCCTCACTTGATTTTGTTGGTCTCGCAAACACTAAGGATTACGGCACAGACGGCTGAGACTACTTTTCAAAATAAAAGCAGCATGTTCGCGGTTTATCGACTACGTGTTTTCACACATATTTACATCATTTATGATATATTTATATTCATGCTTCATGTGTCATTTTTTTTCCATTATTCTGGCCTGCTGGTGAAAATGGAAATATATACTTTGGTCACACTCTTGAGCCTCAAACAAACAACTTATTTTTTCCAGGTGACTACCTTCACTTACAGATGACAGATGATCTCCAGAAGTCCATCTACATGATTTGTGATTTAAAAATAAAAACATTTAAAAACCCTTACATTGATTCAAGTTAACCAGTTTTGACAATATTAAACCTCCTTATGTTGCTCAACAACTTACATCCAAATGTGATGTAGAATTGAAAAATAAGAGCCACTTATAATCAGTATATATTAACTAACTATTAACAAAGTTGCTGTAGCTCTAGCAACTAAACCGTAGATAATCAGTGGATGCAACCACTTCAGCATGGTAGTAGAACACCCCCAGATGTGGCTCAACAAGTTTCAGACAATTCTGATGTGGCATTTCAAAATAAGAGCCATTTGAAATTGCTATATATTAACTAATTTAGACCAAAGTTGCTGTCACTCTAGCAACTAAACCGTAGATAATCAGTGGATGCAACCACTTCAGCATGGTAGTAGAACACCCCCAGATGTGGCTCAACAGGTTTCAGACAATTCTGATGTGGCATTTCAAAATAAGAGCTAATTGAAATTGCTATATATTAACCCATTATTACCAAAGTTGTTGTAGCTCTAGCAACTAAACCGTAGATAATCAGTGGATGCAACCACTTCAGCATAACAGTAGAACACCCCCAGATGTGGCTCAACAAGTTTCAGACAATTCTGATGTGGCATTTCAAAATAAGAGCCATTTGAAATTGCTATATATTATCTAATTTAGACCAAAGTTGCTGTCACTCTAGCAACTAAACCTTAGATAATCAGTGGATGCAACCACTTCGGCATGATAGTAGAACACCTCCAGATGTGGCTCAACAAGTTTCAGACAATTCTGATGTGGCATTTCAAAATAAGAGCCATTTGAAATTGCTATATATTAACTAATTTAGACCAAAGTTTCTGTCACTCTAGCAACTAAACCGTAGATAATCAGTGGATGCAACCACTTCGGCATGACAGTAGAACACCCCCAGATGTGGCTCAATAAGTTTCAGACAATTCTGATGTGGCATTTCAAAATAAGAGCCATTTGAAATTGCTATATATTAACTAATTTAGACCAAAGTTGCTGTCACTCTAGCAACTAAACCGTAGATAATCAGTGGATGCAACCACTTCGGCATGAATGTAGAACACCCCCAGATGTGGCTCAATAAGTTTCAGACAATTCTGATGTGGCATTTCAAAATAAGAGCCATTTGAAATTGCTATATATTATCTAATTTAGACCAAAGTTGCTGTCACTCTAGCAACTAAACCTTAGATCATCAGTGGATGCAACCACTTCAGCATGACAATAGAACACCTCCAGATGTGGCTCAACAAGTTTCAGACAATTCTGATGTAGCATTTCAAAATAAGAGCCATTTGAAATTGCTATATATTAACCCATTATTACCAAAGTTGTTGTAGCTCTAGCAACTAAACCGTAGATAATCAGTGGATGCAACCACTTCAGCATGGTAGTAGAACACCTCCAGATGTGGCTCAATAAGTTTCAGACAATTCTGATGTGGCATTTCAAAATAAGAGCCATTTGAAATTGCTATATATTAACTAATTTAGACCAAAGTTGCTGTAGCTCTAGCAACTAAACCGTAGATAATCAGTGGATGCAACCACTTCAGCATGGTAGTAGAACACCCCCAGATGTGGCTCAACAGGTTTCAGACAATTCTGATGTGGCATTTCAAAATAAGAGCTAATTGAAATTGCTATATATTAACCCATTATTACCAAAGTTGTTGTAGCTCTAGCAACTAAACCGTAGATAATCAGTGGATGCAACCACTTCGGCATGATAGGAGAACACCTCCAGATGTGGCTCAACACGTTTCAGACAATTCTGATGTGGAATTTCAAAATAAGAGCCATTCTAAATCTCTATATATAAAGTGATTTTGACCAAAGTTGCTGTCATCATTTAGTCACTCTGAACCAAGTTGTTGTCGAGGTTGCTACTTTTGTGTACGTTTTCAGAGAAAATTTTAACATAAAAGCTATCATTGAGCTTCGCTCTGGGTTGGTCAGCAGCACATTACCCCCACTATACACAGTTTTGGTACAGAGTTTTTGCCTCAGCAACCAGCCTGGCGCCTGCCGCTTGGACTGCTGGTACCTATCAGCTGCTTCCAGAGTCCCACAGGCCAGAAAGCCAGACAGGACTCCTTCAGCTTGACAGCTTTCCTCATCACCGGTGTACACCAGAGAGGCCCACAGAGTGGGGCCCCGGTGACCTGCGACTGGGCGATGGAACATTGCGTTCATTTGTTTCATTCATCATAAGGGGTCTTTGGGCTGCTCTTTGTCTGGTCCTTCATCTAGGACCTGTCTGCCTTGGGTGACCCTACTAGGGTCATGAAGCCCCTGACAGCATAGCTCCTAGGGTCATTGGGACACTCAAACCCCTCCACCGGTGATAAAGTGGCAGTCCAGGGGAGGGGTAGTGCAATACAGTTACTCTTAATAACAAAAGTAATAGTTGTCATGGTTTAGTTTTGGTCTGACTTTGTTCCCTGTTATTTTCCAGTTCCTCCTCCTCTCACTCAGCTCACCTTCCACTCCCTCAGCAAACAGTCACACCTGCTAGACATTAATTAGTCAGAACTCACTCCACCTGCCAATCTACCCACATAAGCCTCCCTCAGTCTTCTCTTCCCCGTCGGTTCGTCATCATTCTCCACGTCTGTCAGCCTACTTTGCTCCCTGTTTAGTTGCTGGAGTTCCTGCCACTTCTGTGTCTCAAGTGAAGCCTCTGCTAGCTGCTGGATTTCAGGCTACCTCTCTGCTTTAAGTAAGGCCTCTGCTAACTGGACTGCCTGCTACCCCTGTGCCCCAGGTTTGCTCTCTGCTCTGTTGCTGGACTGTCTGCTACCCCTGTGCTCCAGCAGCCCTACATCTCAAGAATATATAGCAATTTCAATTAGCTCTTATTTTGAAATGCCACATCAGAATTGTCTGAAACTTATTGAGCCACATCTGGGGGTGTTCTACTGTCATGCCGAAGTGGTTGCATCCACTGATTATCTACGGTTTAGTTGCTAGAGTGACAGAAACTTTGGTCTAAATTAGTTAATATATAGCAATTTCAAATGGCTCTTATTTTGAAATGCCACATCAGAATTGTCTGAAACTTGTTGAGCCACATCTGGGGGTGTTCTACTATCATGCCGAAGTGGTTGCATCCACTGATTATCTAAGGTTTAGTTGCTAGAGTGACAGAAACTTTGGTCTAAATTAGTTAATATATAGCAATTTCAAATGGCTCTTATTTTGAAATGCCACATCAGAATTGTCTGAAACTTGTTGAGCCACATCTGGAGGTCTTCTACTATCATGCTGAAGTGGTTGCATCCACTGATTATCTACGGTTTAGTTGCTAGAGTGACAGAAACTTTGGTCTAAATTAGTTAATATATAGCAATTTCAAATGGCTCTTATTTTGAAATGCCACATCAGAATTGTCTGAAACTTGTTGAGCCACATCTGGGGGTGTTCTACTACCATGCTGAAGTGGTTGCATCCACTGATTATCTATGGTTTAGTTGCTGCAATGGCAGCAACTTTGTTAAAAATTAGTTAATATATAGCAATTCCAATTAGCTCTTATTTTGAAATGCCACATCAGAATTGTCTGAAACTTATTGAGCCACATCTGGGGGTGTTCTACTGTCATGCTGAAGTGGTTGCATCCACTGATTATCTACGGTTTAGTTGCTAGAGCTACAACAACTTTGGTAATAATGGGTTAATATATAGCAATTTCAAATGGCTCTTATTTTGAAATGCCACATCAGAATTGACTGAAACTTACTGAGCCACATCTGGAGGTGTTCTGTACTACCATGCTGAATGGTAGTATAAAACAGCAAAAATGTAGTCAATCTAGAGATTTTTAAATGCCTTTATTTTTAAAACACAAATGATGTAGATGCAGTTTGATGAATAAGTTCTGAAGAACATCATCTGCCATCTGTAAGTAAAAGTCGTCAGCTGTAAAAAAAAAAAAAAAACAGTGTTTTGAGAGTTTTTTAGGCTAAAGAGTGTCACATAAAGTATTGCATTAAGCATGGAAACATTTTTAATATATGTAAATATGTGTGGAAACACGTGGTCGATACACCGCGAACATACTGCTTTTATTTTGAAAAGTAGTCTCAGCCGCCTCTGCCGTAATCCTTAGTGTTTGCGAGACCAACAAAATCAAGTGAGGGCTCACTTGACCGCAGTAAGATATAGATATAGACAGAAACACAGCAGACTGACTAAGAAGGTATAAACACCTGCATGAAGCCATACCTGGAAGACAAATCTAGACACTTCCTCTGCACATGACGGAGGCCAAAATCCCCAGATCGGATCATCGGAGGGTGAAACCTTTTGCCACTTGAATAAACCCGAGCATGTCAAGCAGCTCCAGATGCTAACCGAGTCTGACAGGCAGAGGTGCTTTTGGCATTGTCTTAAAATGGAAATAAAGCAAACAGCTCCCCAACCCCTCCCCGGCCTGTGTGTAAACATCCAGGCTCTCGTAAACCCGGGCAGACACCCAGCAGAGACTCACAGCTTCTTCTTCTCCTTGATGCGAGCGAAGCAGATGAGATACTCCCAACAAATAGGCAGTTTGACCCATTTTCCGCCGGCTGTTCTCTGAGTGAGAGAAAAGTGACAGCCGTATGTTCCCACGGACGGCAGTCGCACGGGCTTTAATTGTTTTGGAGGGATCGAGAAGTCAAATCTGGGATGTTTCGTCTCAGATGAGGTAATAGTTTGGAGAAGTTCAGTGATTAAGAGCAGGTTTTACACGGACGCACAAAGCCAGGATGAAAACACCAAAGTTTGGTTGTAAGGGGAGACTCAGATCGAATCAAACCGAAACAATGATTCACGCAAAGATGTGAATATGCCTGATTTATAAGGAATAAATCACAAGGAATCAGAAACACACTCCGGCATCATCACAGCACCATGGACGGGAGGGACAGCGGTTACCTTACAGAGCATCAGGAGCAGCGTGGCGCTGGACATGCTGGAGGGGGACACCTTCCTGGAGCGCACACACATCCCTGGCTACTAGGGGGAAAGCCTGCCCCTCTCATCCTTCGGCTCGGGAAGCGCACTCGTTTTCCCGGCGCTCCGGTTTCAGCTCTCTGGCGGGACGGAGTCTCCTGCTGCGCTCCAGCGTCTCCTCCACAAATCTCATCTCACTGGTAGCCAAGTTTCAGCTGCTGTCACTTTTCTCCCCTTCAGCGCTGCGCCGCCCGCCTCCTCTCTGCCTCTCGCTCTGTGTTCTCCTCCTCTCCTCCTGCCTCTTGTCTGCGTGGAAGGATGATGTCAAGTTGAAGAATAGTCGGTTGACGGGCAGACGGGGGTGGGAGAGCAACCGGGCCTTTTCATGTGAACATCTCCATCTTCCTTTGTCTCCAAAAAAAAGCAGAGACTGTCAGTGTTTCCCCTCCCTCCAAACCACAGTCAGTCCGCTTCTAAGACGCATCTCAGCTCAACTTTTTAAAATGTTTAGAGGATTTCTTTTAGGCTTTTGACAGTTTTATTCAAAAACAAGGGAAGTAGAAGTGTTGAAACTGGTGTGTCTCCTTGAGAGTCTCTCCCCGACTAAATGAACGTGAGAGCTGGATGGCTTTAAGTGAGAGGAAGGGAGGCGGGGGGCTGCTGTGAAGGAGCCAGTAGGCTCACACTGTCACGATTTGGGTTTTGTCTTGGTTTATGTTATCAGATTTATTAGTTAAGTTTCTGATTTTGGGGTCTTGTTTGGTTTTGATTTAGACATGTTTTTCTGTTTAGGTTACCTGTTTTCCACCTGTCACTTTATCAGCTCTGTTCGGTCTCCCCTCAGCAATCTGTCAGCTTTCTTGCCTTGATTAGATCCACCTGCTCACTTATAATTAGCCTTCACTCCTGTTCACCTGCTCACTCCCCTATATAGTCCTGCCACAAACCTCTGCTATCTGCCAGATCATTAACGAGCCACGGTGAGTTTAGTTCCAGCATTCTTTATTCTGATTGACCTGTTGACGATAACCCGAGAGCCTTTTTGATTCTGAGCCAGCCTGTTCCCTGATCTGTTTTTCCTGCCCTGTCTGACTGATTTACCGGTTTACCGACTAGTTTCTGTCCTATGGTTATCCGAGCTTGCTTTGCCCTGTCTGTACCTCTGCCTATTTTGGACTGCTTTTTGTGTACCGGATTTTGGACTGCCCTTTTGACTATTGAGCTCGCCTGTTCCTGTTTTCATTATTAAAATCCTGTTTTTTGCCTTAACCTCACTTGTTGGGTTTGAATACTGGGTTTGCCTGATTCACGATCATAACAGAATGATCTGGCCCAACTAAAACCTATCGCCCAACAAGTTTTTAGAGGTTTTTTTTTTTCCTCTCCACACGCTATGGCTTGGGAGGGTTCCAGATTGGCGTTCTGTCCCCCTGGTATCGGTCCCAGACGCCATCTCTCCAGCAGCCGCAGCAGCAGTAACCCGCTGCCTGCTCCGAGTTTACGATTGGGAGGGCTCTTTGTCACAAATTCAGATTCAACTCAGAATAGAAGGGATCACTCACCCAGCGACACCGCTGTCGGCTCTGCCCATGGGTTTTATCCAGAACCAACTTTGTTTATGGAGGTCGAAGCGGAGGTGGTGCGGGATCTTCGCCCGGATCTTTTTTTCTCTCTCCCTCCAGAGGAGGAGATACAGGGAACGCTGTGGGCTCCACCGATCCCGGCTCTACCGACAGGATCAAACCTCCAGCAAGTCCTGCCGTCCCGCCGTCGGAGGAGGGGACGGAAACCTGTGGGTCGCTCCTTCACCCGTTCTGTTCGGCCGACAGGCGAGTCAGTACCGCGCCCGTCCGTTGCCACTTCCTGCCCAGTGGATCGGAGTCCGGTGCTTCCCAGAGCTGAGCAGCCCACAGCGCCTCCTGTTGGCGCCCGTGATGCTGAGGATCTGGCTCTGGAGGACCAGTTAAGAGCTTTTGCTCCTATTATTAAAGACCTTAGGGAGGCTCTTTTCTGCCAGTATTCAGAGGAGCTGGAGGCAAAATTAAAGGAGGTCGAGGGGCACTATAGAGCGGCTCTCCAAGGTTTCTATAGTGGACTCAATCCTGTCCCCAAGGGTCCAGCCGACGCCCCGGCACCTGCACCTGTCCCAGAGGACCCGCCTCCTACCTCAGCTCCAGTGCCGGCCTCCGGCAGCTATAAGGCAGCACTGTCTGCGCAGCCGGCCCAAGACGCTGCAACCCCGGAGGGTCCGCAGCCGGTCCAAGACGCTGCAACCCCGGAGGCCCCGCAGCCGGCCCAAGACGCTGCAACCCCGGAGGCTCCGCAGCCGGCCCGAGACGCTGCAACCCCGGAGGCTCCGCAGCCGGCCCGAGACGCTGCAACCCCGGAGGGTCCGCAGCCGGCCCGAGACGCTGCAACCCCGGAGGGTCCGCAGCCGGCCCGAGACGCTGCAACCCAGGAGGGTCCGCAGCCGGCCCGAGACGCTGCAACCCAGGGGGGTCCGCCGCCGGCCCGCGACGTGGGAACCCAGGAGGGTCCGCCGCCGGTCTGCGACGTGGGAACCCAGGAGGGTCCGCCGCCAGTCTGCGACGTGGGAACCCAGGAGGGTCCGCCGCCAGTCTGCGACGTGGGAACCCAGGAGGGTCCGCCGCCAGTCTGCGACGTGGGAACCCAGGAGGGTCCGCCGCCAGTCTGCGACGTGGGAACCCAGGAGGGTCCGCCGCCAGTATGCGACGTGGGAACCCAGGAGGGTCTACCACAGGCCCACGATGAGGGGGTTCAGACGAGCCCTCTTTCAGGCCGCAACTCGGGGGCTCATCGGGACACTGGGCGCCGTGGCCCTCGCCCAGACGACAAGCGGCGCCGTGGCCCTCGCCCAGACGACAAGCGGCGCCGTGGCCCTCGCCCAGACGACAAGCGGCGCCGTGGCCCTCGCCCAGACGACAAGCGGCGTCGTGGCCCTCGCCCGAACGACAAGCTCCGTCGGGGGCCTCGCCGAGAAGACAAGCACCCAGAGCCCCATGGAGACTTAGAGGCCCCTGGACCTCTTCGGAAGCTCTTACCCTCTCATCTTTGGCTTGACAGCCAATTTCCCAAGTGGCTGACCAAACTGTCTTTGTCGGAGGTTCTGGAAGGGTTATTGATGAGGTTCTGGGTGTTAAAGGGTCTGGGAGCATCTGAAGTCTGTAGCCCGGGGCCTCCTGAACCTGAAGTCTGTAGTCCGGGGCCTCCTGAACCTGAAGCCTGTAGCCCGGGGTCTCCTGAACCGGAAGCCTGTAGCCAGGCCCCGTCTGAACCTGAAGCCTGTAGCCAGGCCCCGTCTGAACCTGTAGCCTGTAGCCAGGCCCCGTCTGAACCTGTAGCCTGTAGCCAGGCCCCGTCTGAACCTGTAGCCTGTAGCCAGGCCCCGTCTGAACCTGTAGCCTGTAGCCAGGCCCCGTCTGAACCTGTAGCCTGTAGCCAGGCCCCGTCTGAACCTGTAGCCTGTAGCCAGGTCCCGTCTGAACCTGTAGCCTGTAGCCAGGCCCCGTCTGAACCTGTAGCCTGTAGCCAGGGGCCGTCTGAACCTGAAGCCAGTAGCCAGGGGCCGACTGAACCTGAAGCCAGTAGCCAGGGGCCGACTGAACCTGAAGCCAGTAGCCAGGGGCCGACTGAACCTGAACTCTGTAGCCAGGCTCCTCCTGAACTCTGTAGCCAGGCTCCTCCTGAACTCTTTAGCCAGGCCTCTCTTCTAGCTCTTAGTCCGGCGTTGTCTCCAGCCTTTAGTCCGGCGGCAGGTTCTGTTCTTTCTCTCTCCAGACGTCGGTTCCTGAGGGTCCGGTTCTACCGACGGTCCCCGAGGTTGCTGCTCGGCCGCCGGCCTATGAGAGACCTGCTCCGCCGCCGGCCTATGAGAGACCTGCTCCGCCACCGGCCGCCGGACATCTTTGCTAACCGGGGCCGTCCTTCAGGACACCCGCCGGATTACCTGTCTCACAGGGGTCGTCCGCCGGAGAACCTGACACGCCTAGGACGTCCGCCGGAGAACCTGACACGCCTAGGACGTCCGCCGGAGAACCTGACACGCCTAGGACGTCCGCCGGAGAACCTGACACGCCTAGGACGTCCGCCGGAGAACCTGACACGCCGATGACGTCCGCCGGAGAACCTGACACGCCGATGACGTCCGCCGGAGAACCTGACACGCCGAGGACGTCCGCCGGAGAACCTGACACGCCGAGACCGTCCTTCGGGACGTCCGCCAGAGAACCTGACACGCCGAGACCGTCCTTCGGGACATCCGCCGGACAACCTGACACGCCGAGGCCGTCCTTCGGGACGTCCGCCGAACAACCTGACACACCGAGGCCGTCCTTCGGGACGTCCGCCGGACAACCTGACTCGTCGGGGCCGTCCTCCTGGACGACCGCCTGAGAACCTGACTCGTCGGGGCCGTCCTCCTGGACGACCGCCTGAGAACCTGACTCGTCAGGGCCGTCCTCCTGGACGACCGCCTGAGAACCTGACTCGTCGGGGCCGTCCTCCTGGACGACCGTCTGAGAACCTGACTCGTCGGGGCCGTCCTCCTGGACGACCGCCTGAGAACCTGACTCGTCGGGGCCGTCCTCCTGGACGCCCGCCTGAGAACTTGACTCGTCTTGTTTTGTTTGAGTTTTTATTTGGACATTTATTTGATTCTAGCCCTCCATCCTGTACCTCCCTCCACCCACCCGAGCTAGTCTGTTTTGTTTCTGAGGCCGTCTGGAATCCGGCCTTGAGGAGGGGGTTCTGTCACGATTTGGGTTTTGTCTTGGTTTATGTTATCAGATTTATTAGTTAAGTTTCTGATTTTGGGGTCTTGTTTGGTTTTGATTTAGACATGTTTTTCTGTTTAGGTTACCTGTTTTCCACCTGTCACTTTATCAGCTCTGTTCGGTCTCCCCTCAGCAATCTGTCAGCTTTCTTGCCTTGATTAGATCCACCTGCTCACTTATAATTAGCCTTCACTCCTGTTCACCTGCTCACTCCCCTATATAGTCCTGCCACAAACCTCTGCTATCTGCCAGATCATTAACGAGCCACGGTGAGTTTAGTTCCAGCATTCTTTATTCTGATTGACCTGTTGACGATAACCCGAGAGCCTTTTTGATTCTGAGCCAGCCTGTTCCCTGATCTGTTTTTCCTGCCCTGTCTGACTGATTTACCGGTTTACCGACTAGTTTCTGTCCTATGGTTATCCGAGCTTGCTTTGCCCTGTCTGTACCTCTGCCTATTTTGGACTGCTTTTTGTGTACCGGATTTTGGACTGCCCTTTTGACTATTGAGCTCGCCTGTTCCTGTTTTCATTATTAAAATCCTGTTTTTTGCCTTAACCTCACTTGTTGGGTTTGAATACTGGGTTTGCCTGATTCACGATCATAACACACACCGATGCTGTCGTGGATATTTTGCTCCACAGAAGGCATCCCCTGCTCCTTTCCACCGCGCATATTAATGCAGCCACGGTTGCCTCGCAACCGGCTCAGGGGAGTCTCACAGCGCCTGACGACTCCCAGCAGCCGTTGTGACAGAGGCCAGGACTGGGGGAGAGTTCCCCCGGTGTGTGGGCCTTTTACTTTGGTTTTTACCTGAATAAGTGCTGCTGAGTGTGTCTGAGAAAGATCCAGAACTTTACAAGCACACAACCTGACCTCTGTGGCTCTGTAACGTCCTGAAATCAGACACAAGCAGGACAAAAAGAGTACAGGGACATGTGTTTTACCACAGTAAAGATAAAAAGATATCACCAATAGTCTGCTTCAGGTTTCAGAGGATTGAGGAGAAGAATCGCTGGGAGAACCTCAGTGAAGTTCTGGTGCTGGAGAACCCAGACAGGAGGCAGGTGACGTTAAAAAGTATTTAAACGCTGGGATCGACATGAAGAATGAGGAGAAACGTGGGTGAAGGCAACAGGCAACAGCAGGAACAGGGATTCATTTCCAGCCTGGGATGTTGACGCCTCACTTTCTGTATGTTTAAAATCATGTATAAATAAAGTTATTTCAATGTGTACATTTTTAACTATTATGTCATTCTTTGTTGCCACTTCGATTTATTTTTCTAAAAATAACTATTTCCAGTCAACAGCAAATAATCTTGTCCAATGAAATCTGATTTATTTTCTGGTAATGTAAATCAGCTGAAGCATATTTTCACTATTTACCCATCGAGACTTTTCCATTTCTGCTGTTTGATCAGTATTAAAGAATCAGGTATATGTGGGTATTACAGGCAGTTATAGTGGAGCTGAACTTATCCTGGGGTTGGTCACATGATCTGGTAAAATATTGTCTCTAACAGCTAATATTCCTCTAAAAACATCACTTCCCCCTGGATTCGCTCCTCACAGGAAATTAAAAACAATTTTTAGCCAAATCCAACATCAGGAGGTTTTCTGGAAAAAAAAGACAAGTTACATTTAATTAGGATTTCAAATCATCCAGTCCCCAAAAAAGGTTAAAAATAAAACAACTGGACTTCTGACATTTTGCTTCCCATCCAGGAAGCTTTCTCAATTAAAAACGTCTGGAGTAGTGAGGAGTTCCAGGCTTTATGGACCTGCAGGCCTCGTTAGAGCTTAGATTCACCTGTAGATTCACCTGGAACTGATCGCCCCAACAATGGAGAGTCGTTAGGCTCCTCGTTAGCCTGGCTGCCAGGAGGAATGTTGTGCTCACATGCATGGAGGAGTAAACTGGGCTGAAACTTGGCAGGAATCAAACTTATCCCTGTGTTGTAAGTTTTTAAAAATTACAACCTGAGCTTCACGTAAATGGCTTCCTACACCTCTGTCTCAAACCTTTCTTGGCTTGATCATAAGCTGGATGACTGAGAGTCTTCCCCAACAAATCATCCTGGGATGTGGGGACACTCTTTAATAAAACCAGGCCACACCACATCATTTATTAAACACTTTATCACCTGATTCATTCTTCAAGCAACCCTACACGCCCACTTTAAGGTGAAGGTTCTGCTTGGCTCTGACCCGCCAGTATCCGTTCAGCATCTTGGGCTCTCGACCACTGCAGACAAGTGAGCCGACGCCGGAAAGTCTGCTACATTGCAATGCATGCTGGGACATTTTGAATTACTTTTGGTAAGCGGAAAAACTGAGAGGCAACTACATGCCCGATGCAAACCGTGAAACTTCTCGTTTAGTTACATTTGAATATTGAGCTCCCTGTCTGCACCTTCCCCCCTCAAACACAGTTTTTTTTTATCAACACTTTTCTGGTGCTTTCAGTTTTTTATTTACATTTCCAGAACAGCGTCCGGCGGCTCTAGGAGGCATAGAACAGGTGGACGCCGAGCGAGGTGCACCTTCATTATATGCCGCAGCAATAACCATGTGATAGGCTGGTTGCAGTCACATGACACACGAGCGCGCTGATGGCAGGGTGAGTATTTGCTGAATGAACAGCCAGGCCTCCCTTCTCTGTTTTAACCCAGTCACTGATGTGATTTAACGCCTGGGAATCAAGGACGGATTACGGACCGGGCCAGTGGGGCCAGCGCCCAGGGGCCCTCTGGGGCCAGGGGCCCCGGGGGGGCCCGAGACCAAAACTGTTTCAACATATACGATACAATAAATTGTTATTTCATAGGGCGTCTGATGAAAACAAGGAGGGAGTGGGGACCCCTGACATTTGGCTACCAAGGGCCCTTTGAGGGCTGGGGTGGCGAGTGGGGGGTACTTCCTACCAGGGCCCTCTGACTAACCACAGGCCCTTAGGGTGCTTTTAGCGGGCTCCACAGCTGCTCCTGCTAGTCAGCCATGGGCCCTGATGAAAGCACAGTCACCCTGGAACGTTGGTAAGAGTGGATGTGGTTGTGGAAGGGCCCTTGCCCTGCTTTTGGGCCCCTTATGAAAATGGATGAGGGGTGAGGGTGGAGGATATTTTCAGCAGGCCCTATAACTACCAGGGCCCCTAGCCCTGCTTTTGCCTTATGACAATGGATGGTGTGGTGGGCCTCTGACTGATTTTGAGGGCCCCTACCAGGGGCCTCTGACTTACCACATGCCCCGGGTAAGGGTGCTTTTAGCGGGCCCCACATGGATCCCAGCTAGTATGCTTAAAAGAGGTGGACTCTAGCTCGATCCACATGTAGTGTCATCGCTAGTGGCGTACCGCGAGGAGCTATTTTTAGAACGTGACGTCATATCACGTGGTACGAGGCAGGGCAAATATGCGTTTTCCTCCACTCTTTCGCTGTACGTTACCCTTGGTTTTACTCGGTAAAACTACCGCTTTTTCTAAGTCTAAGACGTCTCCTAACCATGGTTTTTAAACATTGATGTTATGGAACGTGCAACAGCGACTCGAGGTACGCTGATAGGCCGCATATGAAGGATGTTAAAGCCGCAAGCGGCGTCGATCGGCCCTCGCAGCCAAGCGCAGCTCCGGCCTATTGGCCACCACTGCGGTGGGGGGCGGCCGGCGGGGTTCGTGCACCGCTGCGGTGCCGGCTGGCCAGCTGACCGGCGGGGTTCGTGCACCGCTGCGGTGCCGGCTGGCCAGCTGACCGGCGGGGTTCGTGCACCGCTGCGGTGCCGGCTGGCCAGCTGACCGGCGGGGTTTGCGCACCGCCGGCCGCCCCCCACCGCAGATGCTGTCACGCATTTTCCTCGCCTTTCCACCGGGCGATTCCCACAAACGCGTTCAGCAGCGCTCCCCCATGACTCACAAAAAATCTGGTGCAGACCGGTCGATGCAGCGAGGAGATACAGCCGTTGGATAATGATAATGCATTTGGCCACCGGACCAGACTAAATTGCTCGGCGGGCCGGACAATTTATACCGATTCCTGGACGGTGATTACAAACAGAAAAAAAAAACGGCCGCTGACGCCATGAACGCCGAGCAGGGGAAAAACATCGACTTACCTTTCTATCAACTCGGCCCATTTTCCAGGCTTTCTAAGCCCTTAACACTCAAGCCATCGTTTGAGCTGAACGTTGGTATGTTGTTCCACAGTTCTACCAGTAAAATGGGCGCCTGGACATCCTCTTGTGATAGTTTAACAGCTGAAAAGTCGGTCCTATCGTTGTATCTGTTGCATGTGAATTGGCTGGTTGCTACGTGCGCTCTCACACCGTTTGTCCTACCTTAGCGGCAAGGGGCGTTGCTCATGAGATGGTGAAGTCATGTGCGCGGTACGCCATTGTAACTGCATGGATCTCAGCATGGATCTCAGACATGTCGTCAATGACAAGACTTCAAATAACAAATGTGTCACTTGTGATGTGTTAATTGTAAAATGAGACCTGTGTTTTACCATAGTAACAACCGGGGCTAAAAAAGGGGGAGAAAAAAGTGCTCTACCAAGTGCGATGTGTAATAAATTGGAGTAAAGAGAGAGCAACGGTCTTAAACTCTGGCATGAATGCAAAAGTGCTGTTTCATACAGATCCGAATTACAAGCAAATTCTACCCAGTAGCACAATTTTAATTTGGAGACAGATGATGAAACAACAAGTAGTTTTATTGTAGTAGCTGTGGCTGCGTATGTGTGTTTGTAACCCTGATATTATGTTCATTGGAAAACATGTTTTTTTCAGCTTATTCAATGTTTTTTTCCTTATTTCCTCACAATTTGGACCTAACATGTTTCATAAGCCTGCTGTAAAACACTCACACTTAATATGTATTTACAATGATAAAACGTAATTTAATACTGCAATTAACACAGCATTTTTAATATAGCCAACTCAATACCTTCCCTCATATCTGTCTTCCTCTCCATGCCTCTGTCACACACATGCACACAGCATGCATTTTTTGTAGTAGATAGTGGCTGCCCCTCCCCCACTCTCTCACTCAGTCTAAACCTTAGCAAGTTGTTCATTTCATTGAACATATTGACAGTGTTTCTGATTGCGCTTAGTTTCAACAATTTAATTCTCTTTGCATTTTTGAATTTACATCATTTGAGATCGTGTGCATATAGCTGCACCTAGTATTTCTGCTAGGTTTCATTGAACTCTGGCTACTCCGTGGCTAGCTACTCCATGGCTAGCTACTCCTCTGGCTACTCCGTGGCTAGCTACTCCATGGCTAGCTACTCCTCTGGCTACTCCGTGGTCGTGGCACATTAAGCCACCAGTGGCTTAATGTGCCACGACCAGGCTAGCTATAATTGTCCAGAAAGACGTAAAGCGACAAACCGCTTCAATTTATTCACAATCCACAATAGCATGGTTTGTAAACTTTTTTTGGGGGGGGGGCCCTGGGCAAATTATTTGCCCAGGGGCCCAGACTACCTTAATCCGTCCCTGCTGGGAATCCTCCCGGTTCCCCTGATGAGCCTCTCCAGGCTTGGACAGGAGCAAACCAGGCTGACAACAGGGGGAACCAACCAGTGGGGACATACAGGGAAGGTGATTAATGGGACATAGAAAAGACGAGTCGGGTTAACTGGATGTGCAGCGCCTGGTGGGAGACGAGGAACCAAGGAAAACAAGATGTCAAAATGCACGAACGTGGCCGAAGAGACGGCCTCTAGAACCACAGGAAACCACCAGGAACCTAAAACAAGTACGAGAAACCGCTGAGACACAAAGAGACAGAAAGTCAAACCCAAAGTGGAAAAGGGACATATCCTAATTTTTAAAATTTCTAATTTTTAACTGTTTAGGTTTGTAGACGGGGACACGTATGTTCATGTGGGACGTCAAGAGAAGCGTAAAAAGTCGTGAGGGAAAACGAGCACAGGGCAGTAGTTGTACGTGAACACTTCTCGACTAAGAACTGAATATTTAATGCGGTCTCCTACTTGTTCAATTAACTATGTACTGATTTTAACCTAAAATGAGGCTTCATTTGATTTTTTTCTACTGGTGAAAAAGACCTTTTGTGCTGTCTGGTCGAATCTTCACTTATGTCTTCGACTCCGTATGTAATTTTCTTTCTTGTTTTCAGCCTTTTCTGATTCCTGCTGTTTAAAAGGAAAAACTCACGTTGACCAAAGTCATTTTAAGCGTGGGTCCTTTCTGTGTGCTATAAAAGATTTATTTACAAAGAAGCAGCAGCGTGTCAGACGGTGTAAGGACTGTTTTGTTTTCTAGGACTTTTTTACGAATAGGATACATTTCCTATCCATTCCTATCCATTACCAGCCTGTTTTTTTATTGAATGCATCCATAACGCAGAACTTTACCATGCTCTAGACGAGGAGCAGGGAGCGGATCACTACATGGACACAGCGGTCAGACGTGAAGAACCCAGCTGTCGTTTAGAAGAAGCAACACACAGAGCCCAAACCAGCCATTTGTACTGTAAAGAGATGGTTTAACCTCTTTAATATTTATAGTTATTCATTCGTTTGCATTTTGGCCTTTGGTCTTTGCAGAGAGATATGCCGTATCTTTCATGGAAAGAGGGCAGAATTAAAGCAGCCTTTATTACATCAATTAAAACCTTTGGAGTCCAAACGTGCTCTGATTTTCTCACACGTGATGTCTTGGTTCAGATTTATTTGATCCCACTGACGACAGCTTACACCAGAGCAAACGTTAAATTGAGCAGCTTGTTGTCATTTACAGTCAAAGTAAAACATTTGTTTATTTCAGCAAAACGTGTAAAACTCCAGACTCAGATACTGTGAAATTAGATAAAACGGGCGTCCCTTTGACCAATATTTCATTATGTAGATGAGTTTGCTGCTAAAGGAAATGTGTAGAATGTAAAACGGCCGGCCCACAAATTAGTTGAGACTTGACGTTGCTTTACGCATGAAATGGCCCAGAATGGACAGCAATAAAAATGGAAATGTAAGCGAAACGCTCCCCTTTAGCTGAAACTGTGCATAATCTTTACGGCCAACATCCGATCCCTCAGCATAAACTATCGCTGACTGCCGCCGCCTGTCTGGACATTTATAACAATTAATCAGAGAGCCCATCAAATCTGTTCTTGTCATCCAGTCACTGCTGTTTTCTGACTGCATGACGACCGTCAGCACATGCTCAGGCGAGACTTCAACCATCATCAGGTCAGAGGCGTCTTCATTCTGGCTGGAAAAAGACCTGTGTGACGTCTTCAAATGACAAACTTCTTCACTTAGACTTTCTTTCAGGCTCAAACTACAGACTGTCAAGCTGAGGAACTATACGGTGAATCTGTTTTTCAAGCATTTAGTAGCGAAACTATCAAATGTTTTCTGACAACCATTGGAAAGAAAAAAGTAGTAGTTTGCCAATCAGAATATTATATATTTCACTCGTCTTCGATGTGATTGACCGACACAAAGCTAAAGTTAAGTGTGCTGCATTAATTTGCCGGTTATGGAAAAGTGTCAAGAAGAAAGCGTTTGTTGAGGGGAAATTGCTGTCAGAAGCCGTGCAATTCTTTTAGAATCACCTGAACACACTATCCTGAAAGGGAAACATGGTGGTGGCAGCATCATGCTGTGGGGATGCTTATCTCTAGCAGGAACAGGGAAGCCAAGCCAACTTTATTCATACGCACTTTAAAAACAGCACAGCTAACCAAATATGTACAGAAAACATGATGAATACATAAAAGAATTTGCAATCAACTGGAGTAAGATTCTGTTGCAGTTTTATTTTTAATTTTATAGCGGCAATTCACAACACGTCATCTCAAGGCTCTTTCCAAAGTCAGATTCCATCAAATCCTCCAGGTTGGTCAGAAAGTTTCCTCTCTAAGGAAACCCAGCAGGTTGCATCAAGTCTCTCCAAGCAGCATTCACTCCTCCTGAAAGAGCGTAGAGCCACAGTGGACAGTCGTCTGCATTGTTGATGGCTTTGCAGCAATCCCTCATACTGAGCATGCATGAAGCGACAGTGGAGAGGAAAACTCCCCTTTAACAGGGAGGAGAACCTCCAGCAGAACCAGAACCAGGCTCAGTGTGAACGCTCATCTGCCTCAACCCACTGGGGCTTAGAGAAGACAGAGCAGAGACACAGAAAGCTCAGAAGCTCACATTGATCCAGGAGTACTTTCTATGTTGGATGGTAATAGAGGATGATCTGCCTCCCCTGATGATGTCACAGCTAACAGAACGCCAGACCAGGTGTACCTTCTATGAAGAGAACAATGACAGAGAACAAAAAGTTAAAAGTTGAAATAACAAACAATGCAGATTGGAGAGCAGTAGGAAAACTCAGCAGATGTCCTCCAGCCTAAGCCTATAGCAGCATAACTATAGAGGTAGCTCAGGGTAACATGAGCCACTCTAACTATAAGCTTTGTCAAAAAGGAAAGTTTTAAGATTAGTCTTAAAAGTAGACGGGGTGTCTGCCTCACGGACCAAAACTGGGAGTTGGTTCCACAGGAGAGGAGCCTGATAGCTAAAGGATCTGCCTCCCATTCTACTTTTAGAGACTCTAGGAACCACCAGCAGACCAGCAGTCTGAGAGCGAAGTGCTCTGTTAGGAACATACGGGGTAATCAGAGCTCTGATATATGATGGAGCTTGAGACCTGAGACTGAGGTGGAGGTTCCCCTTCCAACAGGAGAATCAGCCTGAACTTGCAGCCAGAGGTATTATGGGATGGTTTAGATCAGAGCAGATTAATGGATTAGGATGGCCTAGTCAAAGTTCAGACCAAAAATCCAGCTACGATTGTTCAGTTTTTCATTCTTGTAAATTTAAGACTGTCAGTCGCTTACATGAACCATGGGTCGGAGACAAGAGTGAAACAAAATGCAGGAGCAGCTTCAAAAGCTCTGCTGTATCTTCTGCCGCCAAACAACAAAACCTGGGTGGAAAATAACTAGTTTTTATGGTTAGAGCCCCAGTTTGTTGTTAAATCCTTACATTAGAGGCAAACTAAAGGCTTTGTAGTCAACTTTAAACTGAATGGAGAGGCATCAATTATAAATTGGGACCCCACATAGACTGTAGTAACAGTGTGTGCACAGCTCTCCCTCCGCTGCTCACGCTAACACACACAGTCACTCAGCGCTTACCTTGAGGATGTTGCTTCTCTGAAAAAACAGTATAAATCTTTCATTTGTCCTCAGAATAAAACACAGTTGACTTATGTCGGGGTGAGCTGTGCTCGCTTCAAGTTGGTCACGTTAAAAAAAATCTTTCAGCACCTAAAATCAGAATGAGAAATCTGTAGTAGAAATGCATCCCATTAGTTTTCCCCCTCCCACAGAGGGAACATAAATCACAGACTGCATATTTAGTCTTTAATAAGTGTCTACATCCTATTATTTACTGTTTAATATGTATATGCATGTTTGATGTTTTTAGAATAAATCACTGTGGGGAATTTTTCATTTCCCAGCTATTTATACAGAGTATTTCAGTGATCCAGAGAAGACAGAGACTTCAGCAGAAATCTGTAACTTTCCCAAGAAAGAACCCACTGCTTGCTAACAGCACGGTCTCTCCGACTCAAAGTGGCTCTTGTCCTAAAACTTAGGTCCAGGGTTGGGCCCAACACAGCAAAGTGGGGGTGGGGGAGCACAGCACGGCGCTCCGCCCATTCCTGCATGGTCCATCGGTCTGCACCTCAACACCTGGCTGAAGTGTTGTGCTGCCCAGGTGAGGTATGAGGTATGGGTGACATACCCCTGGCCCACCAAGCCCCAGCCACCAGGCCCGGGTCCACCGGACGGCTCCCCCACCTGGCACACAGGCTGCCACCCACTGGGACCCAGGGGGATTCAAAGCCACTTGGGGACCCAACCCCAGCCCACTCCCACCGGGACCAGCAGCTGGCTAGACAAGAGAGCACTATGGTTCACGGGCCAAATCCGCCACAGCAGCCTCACCCCACCCCGACCCCTCCATGCAAGACCCACAGCCACCCCAGGGCGGCACTCGAATGCCCCGTGAGAAAGTCACTCCCAGGCGACTCCTCCAGAAAGTTTTTTGGAGGCTTTATCCTTTAAATTAGCAATTCACGAAGCAAAGCAACGCACAAAAACACCGATGCATGACTGGAAAAATCCTTCCCCCACAGATTTTTCACTGTTTTGCTTTAGGGTAGAACTGATGAAATCTTGAGGGTCCTCACATTCCGGATCAATGGAGACCTGATCAGCGGTTTATACCCGTTTTTCTTTCTTCACTTACTTTCCTTTTTTGTATTTTAAACCCTTTCTTTGTCCTCCAGTGAACACAGCTCAGTGATCCCAACTTGTTAATTCCTGAAGCCCCACAAAGTTGAACATTACCTCCTGCTAAACACAGTGATATTACCTGAACCTGGAAACAGATTGTGGGAAAATATGGAAACTATGAACGTATAACCGGGAAAAATGTCTAGAAGGCTCTGGAAGTCTTCAGTCGCCTTATTTCTCATTGCTCTGCTGAGGAGCAGCAGGAAAGAGCAGAAACCTAAACAGGCTCCTGCAATGCTAACGTTGCCACGGCTGCCATTAATCCCAATTAGCAGGGAACATGACAGCAGCATATGGGTGTCCTACGCTGAGTCCAAGCTGCTCTCTAAACCTTTTCCTATTACTGAAAAAGATGCCGGGAAGAGCGGAATAAAAATTCTGACTTTTAGCTCTTTTATTCCTTCGCTGCCTGAGAAAGACGGATGGGATGTGAGCGGAGGTGAGGCGATATAAATGTTGATCCTGTCGTCAGGGGTAACCCCGAAAGTTGCTAACGTGATTTGTCTGGGAAAATAACGTAAAGAAAAACCCTTTAAGATTCACCCGACAGTTTTATAGTGTACTTGCTTGTGCTCGGGTGGTCAGGTGGCTTAAATTGTGATTTGATGAAAAAAAAAAGACAAAGTTTTTGGCCGACAGAAAACATTAAGTCACCCAGAAATGTTTTAAACAATCTTTTTAGGCTTTATTGGTCGACGCATTCTGTCAGCCAATACAAGTCTTGCCTTCTTTATAACATTTCTATGCAGTGATTTTATTGAGCAGCTTTCAAAATTAAAATAAATTCTACATATTCATACTCCGTCTTTTTTAATATTAAACACTTTTATCCCCAGTGTGTGTTTGTGGTGTGAAGCAAACTTCAACAAATCGGCACACATGAAAGCTCGAGACATCGTGCATTGCGGTGTGAAGACGTGGAATAACCCAGTATGTAACCCAGAAAGTATGTTTAACCCAGTAAGGATATCATTACACCTCAACATGAGCAATAAATAACCAATATTAAATGATGGAGGATAAGTAAGGCACATATTGTAAGTATGCATGAAATACCCTCTAACATAGAAAGTACTCCTGGATCAATGTGAGCTTCTGAGCTTTCTGTGTCTCTGCTCTGTCTTCTCTAAGCCCCAGTGGGTCGAGGCAGATGAGCGTTCACACTGAGCCTGGTTCTGGTTCTGCTGGAGGTTCTCCTCCCTGTTAAAGGGGAGTTTTCCTCTGGAAGATGAAATTTGTCACAATAGAGATGCAGCTCTATGATTAAAACATTAAGAAGTCCATTTATTTATGTAACTCAATGCAAAAAGTAATTTGATAATAATTGATTATTGTTCAACAAAATGTTGCTTTTATAAAGAATTGGAGGTGGAAGTGGTGAATAAAACTGGGTGCTTGTCATTTAAGGTTGTATTTTAACTTGTTTAGCTGACTTAGCGTCTTTCTGAAACTTTGTGACTAACAGTAAATATTGGTGAAGCATCAAACTCTTCACGCAGACAGCTTTGTTGATCCCTTTCTTCTAGTAAAACGCGGCTGGATGACCTGGTAGAGGAACCTCAGACTCTAGCGCTCACATCAGAAGCCTGTCAGCCGGAGCACATGAAGGCCGGCTTCTAAGAGCTGCCTCTGATCTGAGCGGCTTTCTGTTTTATTCTCACAAGCTGATAAAACGGAACCCAAATCCCGAGACATCGCAGGGCCGATGCGTCATTTACATTTGTGTCTCATTATAATGGAAAAATGCAGGGGGAAAATGTTATCTTTTGTATTAAAATTCACGTAAGTAGCCCTTCAGCTATGGCTGTACAGTATATTATTTAGAGTCTGAGCAAAAACAAAACCTCCTCATCAGCCCGTTTTGGACTTGGAGTTCAAAAGAGGCTTTAATCTTCAGCTGCTGCGGAGGCCATGTCTCTGTGTCAGCAGGCGCGCTACGCATCGACAGATCCACAAAACATCACCGTGTTTATTTGGGGATTTCTTCAGGCACACACAGGCAGTTTACTGCTGCAATGCAAACCTGAGTCTGCGTCGGCTGAGAACTGTTTCCCAGGCAGCTTCTCGTTGTTTGGGGTGCAGCAATATATCCTTTGTTTCAAATAAAAGCATGGTAACAGCTCAAGGGTTAGTCAGTAATGAGATGGTAAGGCCTCCTTCACTTCAGGAACAATTTCTGTAGAAGTTAGTCTTTGTAAGAAACCAGTTTTAAATAAGAGGATTCATCCCTGAACACCGCAGCGTTTCAGCGATGCTTCGCTCCAGCCACTAAATGTACAGACAGGACTATAAAGGCTTTAAGAAAACTGGCCTCAGGCTAATAGATAATAAGGTTGATAATCAAGGACAGAGCAGCATTAGCCCGGCTTAGAAGCACCCCCCCCCCCCCACCACCACCACCTTTAGATGAAGTATTTTTTTTTCCCAGCTTGGATAAGTAAGATAAGTAGGACACAGGAAGTGAGAAACAGATCATTATCTGGTCGAAAAATAATGTGTTTCAACACACAACAGCCTGTTTGTATGTTTGGTGCTGTGGGTAGCAGGAAGGAAAGGTCCGTCCCTCGCTGGGCATCGTGTTTTAAACGAGCCGGCCAGACAATGGCTGATCAGCAGTGACATACAGCTCACTCTGTAAAACAAAATGCTTTTACAGAGTTTGGCGATTTCTCTTGCTGCTTTTCCTGTAGATCATCCAGCCTCCACCGTCTGTGCCCAGGACTCAGAGACATCAGTGTTAGCTGACAGGATGGAGTTAAACTAATACAGCTATTTGAGATTTTATCTATTTTAGTCTCAGAACTAAATGCATCAGAGTCCCTCTGTGTTCTCAGGACTAAACAAGGAGAGGCAGCTTTTAGTCACCAGGAAAACCTGAAAACCTGAAAACCTGGAATACGCAGAAACTGTTGCTTCTTTTAAAAAGGACAAAATCAGGCAAAATCCCCTGTTTTAGCCCTGTAATACATTTTGTTGTGTTTGGAGTCTCTAGGAGTGCAGAAAAGTTGAACGTAGTCTGTCCAGGAACGGAAGAAGATTAGGGCCATTCAAAAAATAAAAATAAAAGTCTATTCAATTCTGACTTTAATCTCTGAATTCTCAGAATAAAGTCAGAATTGAATAGACTTTTATTTTTATTTTTTTGAATGGCCCTAATGCTCTTCTGTATCCAGGAGCTGAATAGATATCTTAATATTTTTTCAGTCATATTTTTTAACACGTTGAGGTTTCTCTGTTTTCTCATTGTTTGAACGATTACTCCACAGTATTTGCTGCAGAGCTGCTAAACAAGGTCATAAACTTCCTGCTTACCAAGTTTGCATTTCCGTCATTTTTATTCCTCGGAGCGATTTTGTCTAAGCTGAAGGATGTTAAAGCTACAAGTGGATGAGCCATCGGTTGTTCATCACATGTCCCCCATAATACTACAGAGATGGCCGAACCGACTCCCCTTCATAACGGCTCCTATTCCTTGACTTTTCGTGGGGACAACAGAAAGAACTCCATCGTGGGGAGGAGAGGAGCTTTGTACCGCTGTGCCGATGTCAGACAGCCTTTAACTCCGCCGTCATGATGTGACGGAAACTCAGCATGGACGATTCCAGTGAGATCCAGGCCTACAGCCTTCTGAACATGAACTACGTACAAAGTGCCGCTCTCTGCTCTCTGGACATCTTCGTTGATTTCCGTGATGTGGGCTGTGCTGCATTCGCCGTTGCATTGACGACAAGCCAACGGGTGAAACCCATGGAGATTTTTGTCTTCCCTGAAACGGCTTCACACTGATGGATGTGTTTAGCGGAAGAAATCAACACATTGGAAATGGAAGCTGTTGAGCCAGAGCAGAAGGTCTTAAAAACAGAATAAGGTGTTTATGCAGGCTTACATCGAGCTGCTCTGGTTTAGGGAAATCAAGGTAAATAATGATGTTGCACAAACCTTTTCTTTTCCCGTGAGCAGCCTCTGTATCATGAAAACTAAAAGGTTAAAAGTGACGCTTTTAACATTCGTTGCATATTCTGGCTGCATGTTGAGGCTGATTCTCCTGCTGGTAGGTGAACCTCCACCCCGTCTCAGGTCTTCTCCAGCCTCTAACAGCTCTTCATCTTCCCATCTACCCGTCCGCCTTCTCTCTCGTGAAGAAAAGCGTCCCCACACTTTAAATTCTCCAGAGCTTCATCCTTAAGCCTTTCAGGAAAAATAAACTGCTGTATTCAAGCTGGGATTAAATTGCACAAAGGTAAACTCTGTTTTCCAATCAGGTAATTTATTTTATTTTTGTTCTGTTTAACCAGGTGAAATGATAGAGAACATTTACAATCCTGAGCGGGCATATAGATTGCTCTGGATTAAAAATTGGGGGCTAAACAAGACGGCATGACACTCTTTTTAGATTTATAATTGTAAAAAATAAAAAATAATAAAAAACATAATTTTATATAGGATTAAACACTATATAGTGATGGTCTGTCACATAAAATCCAAAGGAAACACATTTAAGTTTGAGGATGTAAAGTGATAAAAAGTCAAAAAGTGTGAATACCTTTGTACAGGATAAAAATGTCGGAGTTCCCTCTAAACTAAGAAAGAAACCTTTAAAAAAAGCTTACAGACATTCAAAATTGGACTTTTTCAGGCCGCCTCCTCCAGAGGTTTTAACCAGTAGCAGAAGATAGTGGCCCCAGCAGGAAATTATAAATCTCCGTGGCTGCTGACTGCGCTCTTATTTCAGTATCTGGGTGATAAGTTAAAAAAAAGCTGCTTGGTGAAAAAATGTCATTGGGAACTTGTCTTTTTTTAAGATGATAAACTTGTTTAATTCCAGTGTACGTGACAGATCACTGGGAATATGCATGAGAGCATGTGCATTATTAAAACGGCCCATTCAGGCAGCCGTAATGCACTGAGCAGTGGGGTTCTTCGTGTTAATCAAGCCGCCTTCGCCAGCTGCTAAATATGAACACATCAAAAGTTAAAGTTCATGTCTTATTTCAAAATTACATTCAAAGCTTAAATATTTCATTAGAGATGGAAGAGCGGGGAATCCTTGGACACGTTTCTGTTGAGTTCTCTTTCACAGAAATCAGAGAAAAACAGATTTTTTGGGTTTTCACAGAAGAAGGGAACAATTACATTCAATAAAATATATATACATACAGCTGGAACGAGTTATTTACATTCATTTTAGACGTCAGCTGGGAAGTTAACGCTTGGACACGTGTGGCTCTACCAGATGGTTCTGGATGGTCCATCAAGAAGCCCGGGTCTCGGTCCCAGAGAAAAGTTTTGTGGGAAGCTGCAGGTCTGCGTGAGCAAGAAGGCCTGCAAACCTGACCCAGTTCCTCCGGTTCTGTCAGGAGGAACGGGCCGAAAGCCAAGAGCTGCTGTAGGAAAACTCAGAACGTTTGATCCAAGTCACACAGGTTAAAGGCATTTCTGCCAAATACTGTAGATAATATATAACCTCATTACATTTAATGACAGACAAAGAAAAAAAGGGTTCTGTGTATAATTTCAGCTGTATATACTTATATTTATACCAGACAAGCTTAAACGGTGGTTCCAGATCAATCCAGGTTTTTAAACAATTCAAATAGATTATAAGGAATAAAATTCACAAAAAAAACATTTCACCATTTAAAGATAAACTTCTTAAAGGTCCAAAATAGAAAGGAACTGCTGTCCACATCTCTACCTTCTTGTTCTTTTTAGTCCTGAAGCCTTTCTCCTTGGAAACTGTACATCAAGCAAACATCAAGAGTCCGAGCCGGCGTTAGAACCTTCAACCCCTGCTGGGTCTCTTCACATTGTCAACATCCAGAAGAAAAACTGCAGCAGCATTAAAGGATTTCATCATCCAGAGCAGAGTGATGCAAAAAGAAATGTAAGAATCCAACAAACCTTTACTAATCTGGAGTTATTATGTTCATGTTTAGTTTACATTATAATACTAAACTGAGTTAGACTAGAATCAAACATTATAATAAAAATGGAAACAGTGTGTGGAATAAATTACACACGTGTTAATTTCCCTTTCTTGGATTAAAAATAAAACATTTACTTCATATTAACGTTCAAAGTTTTATTGGGTATATTTGAGTCATCATTTTTATTTAAAAACCCACAATTTGTCATTGGAGGGATAAACCAGCTGGTTTAATTTAGTATTCACTACAGAGATTAATGCACCATTTGTTGCCAAAGTATTCATACAACTTTAACATTTTAAATTTAATAGTTTTGTGTTGGGATTTCAGGTGATAAACCAATGCATCATTATAAAATATAAGTACTTTCTCTTTTTTTACTAAAAGTCCAAAAAGTGTGGAATGCATTTCTATTCAGCAGATTTTTAATGTTTTATATTTAAATAAAATCCAGAGCCACCGACAGCTTTTAGAAGTTAGTCATTAGTAAATATAGTCATAAATATAAATATAGCTGAATAAATCCAGCTGGTTCTGGCCTCAGAGGTTCTTTAGAGAACATCCAGCATCATGGAGACCAAGGAACCAGCAGACGGGTCAGGGAGGAAGTTCTGGTCCAGTTTACAGCAGGTCAGGTTCTACAGCAACATCCCAGAGCTCTGATCATCATCTGGACCTGGAGAGAGGATGGACCACCTGCAGACCTACCAGGACATGGACGTCCACCTGGACTGACAGGCTGGACCAGGAGAGAAGCAGGAGGACCATGGTGACTCTGGAGGAGCTGCAGAGACCCACAGCTCAGTACACCTCTTAGTCCTGCAGTCCACAAATCCTGCTTTTTATGAAAGCGTATGAGCAATAAAAATTTCACTTTAAAAGAAAGAAATGAGAAGTCTTGTGTGCTGCTGAACATCAGCCTAAACACACGGTCACTCTGGTGAAACATGGTGGTGGCAGCATCATGCTGAGGGGATGCGTTTTGTCAGAAGGGACAGCGAAGCAGGTCAGAGCTGATGAGGAGATGGATGGAGCTGAATCAGGAAAACTCAGGAGGAGAACCTGTTGGAGGCTGCAGGAGCCCTGAGACTGAGGTGGAGGTTCACCTTCCAGCAGGAGAACCAGCCTGAACATGCAGCCTGAGGTATTATGGGATGGTTTAGATCAAAGCAGATTCATGTGTTAGAATGGCCTAGTTAAAGAAAGGAACTAAATCCAGCTCAGATTCTGTGGTGTGGCTCTTGGTGAGCAAAACAGAAACAGCCCAAAACATTGAACTACTGCTACAACTGAATAAAAACAAAACTGAAGTAATAATCTTTGGACCAATAGAGGAGAGATCCAGAGTTAGCTCACAGCTTCAGCTGCTTCAGCTAGGAACCACTGATCAGGCCTGAAACCTGGGAGTAGTGATGGACTCAGACCTGAACCTCCAAAAGCATCTAAAGACAATTACAAAGTTGACCTTCTATCACCTGAGGAACATTTCTAGGATTAAAGGACTGATGTCTCATAAGGATCTGGAAAAACTAATCCATGTTTATCTTTAGTAGAACTGATCACTGCAACGGTGTTTTCACAGGTCTGCCTAAAAAGTGGATCAGACAGCTGCAGCTGATCCAGAACGCTGCTGCCCGCGTCCTCACTGAGACTAAGAACATAGAGAACATGGACCCGGTTCTGAAGTCCTCACTAAGACTAAGAACGTAGAGAACATGGACCCGGTTCTGAAGACCTCACTAAGACTAAGAACGTAGAGAACATGGACCTGGTTCTGAAGTCCTTCCACTAAGACTAAGAACGTAGAGAACATGGACCCGGTTCTGAAGTCCTCACTAAGACTAAGAACGTAGAGAACATGGACCCGGTTCTGAAGTCCTCACTAAGACTAAGAACGTAGAGAACATGGACCCGGTTCTGAAGTCCTCACTAAGACTAAGAACGTAGAGAACATGGACCCGGTTCTGAAGTCCTCACTAAGACTAAGAACGTAGAGAACATGGACCCGGTTCTGAAGTCCTCACTAAGACTAAGAACGTAGAGAACATGGACCCGGTTCTGAAGTCCTCACTGAGACTAAGAACGTAGAGAACATGGACCCGGTTCTGAAGTCCTTCCACTAAGACTAAGAACGTAGAGAAGATGGACCCGGTTCTGAAGTCCTTCCACTAAGACTAAGAACGTAGAGAACATGGACCCGGTTCTGAAGTCCTCACTGAGACTAAGAACGTAGAGAACATGGACCCGGTTCTGAAGTCCTCACTAAGATTAAGAACGTAGAGAACATGGACCCGGTTCTGAAGTCCTCACTGAGACTAAGAACGTAGAGAACATGGACCCGGTTCTGAAGTCCTCACTAAGACTAAGAACGTAGAGAACATGGACCCGGTTCTGAAGTCCTCACTAAGACTAAGAACGTAGAGAAGATGGACCCGGTTCTGAAGTCCTTCCACTAAGACTAAGAACGTAGAGAAGATGGACCCGGTTCTGAAGTCCTCACTAAGACTAAGAACGTAGAGAACATGGACCCGGTTCTGAAGTCCTTCCACTGGCTCCCTGGATCTCAGAGAATAAACTTTAAAATCCTTCTGTTAGTCTATAAATCCCTGAATTAGCACCTAAATACATCACAGACTTGTTATCAGTGCATCAACCATCCAGACCACTCAGGTCTTCTGGCTCCAGCCTGCTCTGCAGAACCAGAACCAGAACCAGACACGGAGAAGCAGCATTTAGTTCCTATGCTCCACTTATCTGGAACAAACTTCCAGAAAACTGTAAAAATGCTGAAAGCCTGAGTTCCTTTAAATCAAGGTTAAAAACACATTTGTTTAAAATTGCCTTTGACTGTTCTAGTTAAACAGTTTTACTGTTTTTAATGTTCTTTTTTGTTACTACATTCTATCCCTACTTGCTTTTATTCTATTTTCTATCTACATTTTATTATTTTGCTATATCTTAATCATGTAAAGCACTTTGTATTGTCTTGTACTGAATTGTCTATATAAATAAATTTGCCTTGCCTTGCCTTGCCTACTGCTGGTTCTGCTACTTTCCAGATCAGGGGGACTGAATGCAAATCTCACTTTTTTACATTTTTCATTTGTTAAAAAATTAAAAACCAAGCATGATTTTCTTTCTGCTTAACAATGACGCACTTCTTTGTGTTTGTCTCTCTCATTAAACGCCAGTAAAAGACGTTGAAGCTTTTGGTCCCACTGTGCCAAACTGTGAAAAGGTTTAAGGCGCATGTGTAACCTGAACAGTGGTCAGAGCCAACACTTTACCACATCCAGACAATAAATTTTGAAACAACAGACATACTTTTCATTAAGCCCCCATTTCTGCATGAAAAAAAAATGCTTTTTTATTGGTCTGATGCAATTTGGATTGGGGAGTGTTGGCCTGGGTTGGCCTGGGTTGGCCTGGGTTGGGGGGTCGTGGCCTAGTGGTTAGAGCAGCGCGCTTGCACTCAGAGAAGGATGCAAGTATCCGGTTCGATCCCCAGCGCCTGCACTCTGGGTCCCTGAGCAAGACCCTTAACCCCAGATGCTCCCCAGGCGCTGCACAGTGGCAGCCCACTGCTCCCCAAGGGGATGGGTTAAAAGCAGAGAACAAATTTCGTTGTAATGTATGTTTCAATGACAATAAAGATGATATTACTATTATTACTAATTTTCTAATCTTAAATGCTGTGATTTTATCACCTGGAGGTGAAATAAAGGCTTTAAAACATCAGTCTGTGTTAATCTGTATAATGTGTGTCCCTCTGTAAACTGAGTTACTGAAACAGAAACTTTTCAATAATATTCTAATTTCTTAAATATGACTGTATGTCTCAATATTTTCTGTTAAATAGAGTAACAATGTGAAGAGGAGCATGCTGTGATCTGTGATTTCCTGTAGAAAACTCTTTGCCATCCCGGGTAAATCATCCAGCTCCTTCTAGTAAACATGCATCACACAGAATGGGACGTATGAAAACCCCCCACTGATTAATATTTCTAAATAAAATGCATCTCAATTGCTTTTTGTTGCTCCTTTTTTGGTATTCTTTCGTTCAGCCGAGAGCTCAGCACAGACTCATCTTCATCAGCTGGGCTGCAGGACCTCATCTGGCGGAGGAAGTCAATTAAAATCCCTCTTCATCTAAGTTGTGATCTCCATGGAGCGATGCTTCAGTTCTCGTTCATCAGACCAGCAGACCGCCATGAAGGCTGGAAGGAATGGACCGCCTGACTGACTCGCTTCCTGCGCTGCTCCTCTGCAGACATTGGCGGTTCGACAGCGAATTTCTCCCTGGGCGAGAACCCATCCGAGCGCGCAACATGTGCAAAACAATAGAAAACACAACGGTTTATAAAAGTTTACTAAGCAAGCAGATTATCGTATCAAAGCAAATATTACCTACAGGTGTACCTTCAAATACAAGCTAGACCTGAAATGAATGAACCTTTTCAGCCGAACCTGGCAGTAATTGTATTCCCCGGTTAAAGCTGCTGGGTACATTTGTTTATTTTATTTGTATATTGAGCCAATGTTCTTGTATTTTAATGTTTATATACATGTTGTTTTCTTAGCTTTTCTTAACGAGCTGCTGTTTGGGTGCCCCGCTCCGACCATCTCAGTCGTGTGTCCTTTGGCAAGACGCTTCACCCGAATGGCCTGCTGGTGGCGCCGCTGTATGGCGGCCTGGCTGTTGTCAGTCTGCCCCAGGGCAGCTGTGGCTGCTAGCATAGCTCACCACCGTCAGGGTGTGAATGACTAGTGTGAAGCACTTGTATAAAGCGCTATAGAAGTAGCCATTTACCATTTAATTTTCATTATTTCATTCATTTATGATTCAGTTTTCAAGGTGATCCAAAAATGGAGATAAAAATAAAAACACCTGAAACACCTGCGTTGAAGTTTGTCGAAGAGCTGGGAGGCTGCTACAGGTATGTTTTCTTTTTCGTTTCCCTTAGACATGCGTTTTCATCAAGAAACGTTTAGAATTTGTTTTGCCTTTTCCTCATGCAACCCTTTTATAATGCTTTTCTTCAGGTGAACCCGGTATTCAGCCAGACACACAGTTAACGTTCAAAGGTTTTAATGAAAGGGTGAATACTGGAGGACAGGCAAACAGAAACAGACTTACTGCAGAGTCCAGGTTGAAACTGGCAGAATTCAATTCAATTCAATTTTTATTTATATAGCGCCAATTCATGAAACTCAAGGCACTTTAGAAGGTCACGTTCAATCATATTATACAGATTGGTCAAAAAATTTCCTATATAAGGGAACCAGTTGATTGCTTCAAAGTCCCGACAAGCAGCATTCACTCCTGGAGAAGCGTAGAGCTACAGGGAGAGTCGTCTGCATTGTCCATGGCTTTGCTGCAATCCCTCATACTGAGCAAGCATGAAGCGACAGTGGAAAGAAAAAACACCCATTAGCGGGAAGGAAAAACCTCCAGCAGAACCGGGCTGATGAATTGCAATGTACAGAGTCCAGGGGTAACAGGCAGGTTTGAGCTGCGACATGCAGATACTGGCCGAGGAGCAATCAATGAGCTTCTGGCAGAGATGGCTTGGCAGAACCGGGTATAAATAGGCAAGTGAACAGGTGATACTGGTGATGGGTGATTGCAGGCGGGGAGGAGCTGAGCAGGTGTGCTGAGTGAGTGAGCTGATGGCAGACTGAGGAAAAGTCCAGAAAAGCCCAACAACAAAAACAGGGCAAAGTCCAGAACGTTACACCTTTGTTCTTTTGACATTTCCTCGTCTCCTTGTTTTAATTTAACGTATGCATTTCTGCCTCATTATGCAAATGAGGAGGGCGGTCTTAAGGGGACAACTGCTCCCATTAAGACCGCTCATGGCTGCCGCTACCGACCGCTGTCACAGTGGCTGGCGGGTTATCAGTGAGCTGAGGCATTTAGAAACACACGAAACACGTTATTGCTCTTCCATCTACGTGACTGAACACTGTTTGCCTAAAATGAGGATGATCACGTCTGTGTAAACTCTGTTTATATGATCGCCTCGTTCATTACACGGACAGGTTTGCTACAGAGGAAACGGCTCCATTCACTGCAGCAGCAGCAGCTGGACTTCTGCGTGGACTCAGCGCTGACAGGCACGTCAACGCTTTATTTTGAAATTCACAAGGCATGAGACTCTTAACCTGGCCAGCCCGACTGATAATATGCAGCACTCTCCATTCTGCACATTATCAATCTGGAGAGGCTCCTATCGTTTCGGGAAAGGAGCAGAACTCTCCAAGCTGATTGGGTGAAGCGACACATAGTGCCCGCCTACCAAAGGTTGGTTTTAGCCAATCACGGTATCAAATTAAAACATAAGCAGCAGACGCCATGAGAAACTACAACAAGGTCAGCTGGTCAAAGCACTTCCTGTTCTTTTTCTTTTTTCAAAGATGAAATCCTGGATTCTGACCAATCAGATGCGTCCTCCTGCGCTGCCATGTTTGTGTTGGTTCAGCTGTGGGCTCAGCCGCTCTTGCTTTCATCACAGCTCTAAGTCCCGCCTTAAAACATAATACCGCAACGTGATTGGCCCGAACCGTTTTTGGTTCAGACACAACGGTTGAATCCGGAGCGGGACAAGATGGGTTCTCGTTTATTTGTGAACGCACAAATACCGCGAAAATTCATCTTACAGGCAAGGTTATGAGACTGCAGTGAACAGATGATCTATTACTGTATTATCATTATTAGTAGTATTTAATCATTTGAAGAATGCTGTTTTTGATTTAAATGACTGATGCCTGTAAGAGCTTAAAAATAAAAAAAAATGTGAGTGAATATCAATATAAATAATAGTGTTAGACAGGCAGATAATCATCGTGACTGCAGACTTGTGCACTGATGTGAGATGGGCATCTATCAAAAGATTATCAAATAATGTAAAAGTAGTTTAACAGCAGCTGATGCTACTTACATTTGGTTACAAACATTGTAAGTCAAGTGATTTAGTAAAGCTCTGAAGAATCAATGGAAATATATGGCAACAGGCTGTTGGTAGCGTGGAAAGTTTCAGACACATAAAAGAATCAAATGTATCAATTTAAAATGGTTTAAGGCTTGACTTTCTCTAGCTGAAACCTTTTGGTGTTTTTAAAATATTTTTTATACAATCTTATACATTGTGTGAATTTAGATTTACAAATTGAATTGTCAGTAAAAGCCCCATTAGATGCCCCTGTCAGAAGATATTTAAATGCAGAAATAAATGGAGAATAAAGCTCTTTCCTGCCTGCATAGGGGTGCAGCCATGTCAGCTCACAGGAAGAAGGTCCTGGAGATTTTGCTGAGGTTCCTACTTCCTCCTATGGTCTGAAAACATGCAGCTTAGGTTACCTGGTCCCTCTTTTAGCCTTGAGGTGTGCAGCTGTGTGTCCTGTGTAACTGGACTGTCTCTCACCTACCGGCCGCTGGAGATGATCAGCAGCCCCGTGTGACATAATTAAAGAGGAAGTATAGAAAACGGATGAGTAAAATCCCTTTAACCCAAACACTGTGGATAAATCGAGGTTATGAGGTTTTTACTCTTTGTTGGAATAAAAACAAACACTGATTTTTAGGGTTGAAAACCAAATCCAGCCAATAACCCTTGAATCAGCTCAGGCCTGGGTCGGTCCATCTTAGACCAACCTGGGTAGTTTCCAGCTAAGCATTTTGCTGGAGCTCGATGGTTGAGGGGTCAGGGACCTTTTTTCTTCTTCTTGTTTCCCTGATTTTGTTGCTTATTTTCTGAATTTAAAGCCTGTTCGGGCCGCTTGGGGCTGCTATAAAAAGCAGCTTGACATGAATTGTAAATGAGTGAATGCTCTGGATAGGACCGTCCATCGACACAGCACCGCTCCGGCTCTTTTTGTGCTTACTTGGGTTTAATACTGTCTTGTAAGCATACCTAAATGTTAATAATTTGGATGCTTGCAGATGCATTTTCACCACGCTTTCTGTTTTCTTGCAGACTCAAAGGCCTTGAACTGTCAGTGTCTTCTCCCTGGAGCGCACGCAGCACTCTGTATCAACTTTCTGGTTCAGCAGCTTTGATAATAATCTGACCTCACCTGTTTGGTTGACTTGGGGAGCTACGATTTTCATTCTGCATGCTGGCTGAACACCACCAAAGTGGTAGTGGGTATTCATTCTGCAGCCGTAACCCTGCTTTATTTCACAAAGGGGATTTTGTGGCAGCAAAGGCCTTCTAGTGCAGCGTTTGCCTGCAGCAATGCTCTTTTTTTTTGTATGTGTGTGTTGTTCCTCCAACCACGGCCTATTATAGGCCGGCACACGATAGCACCTTCATTCCATCTTAGTTCTTCATTTCTGCCTCTGATGAAGACCCCATAAACAAGCACAAAGGTCACCATGACGGGGTGAGATGCTGTTAATGACGGTGAACTTTGGCAGAAAGTCAAACACAGTTTGGTTCATACTAATGTGCGGTAAAGCGGAGCAACCTGTAATGGCCGTGCATTGTGACTAGTAGTGGTGTTGACGTGTTGGTACTCGTATAAAACAATGTTTTACGGCACCGGGGTGTTTCAGTGCTGCTGATTTATCTGCTGTGGCATTTCACAGAATGTGTGTACAGCTGACAGACCTGGAGAAGGTGATGTACTTAATACACTCTGAGAGTCTGGGCCACATCTGGCTCGTGTTGTGCCTTCGCTCCCTCCTGGAGGCGCCGTTTTTCCTGCTAGTCGAGGACTCTGTTCCGCCCTCCTGACAGGACACCACAGCCTGCAGTTCCTTCACTAAAGTATGAGCTCCAAAATGTTGTATATTTGGTCCAGATCAGGGAATTAGTTCTCATTTTTATCACATAAACGGATGGAGCTTAACAGCAGTTATCGGTCTTGCAGCCCGCACCGTTTTCACGCGTGTTAAGTACGAATAAAGAGCTTCAGTCCAGCAATACATCAGTTTTATACATCATGTGTTTTGTTCCAAGACAGACAAAGATGTCGGGGTAAACTTATGACTAGTCTGACTGCAAATATACTCACATATTCATAAAGTTTAAGCACTTAGTGTAATAATGTTCCATTTGTGTCTATATATCCTGAATTTACCCCATTGTGGGAGAATAAAGGATTTTTAATCTTATTTTACCTTATCTTATATATACTGCAGTTAAAAGATGTCTTGAAGACACAAATGTTTTCCTCAGTAAATATATTTCTAATATTAAAATTGATGCGGCATTCGCACCAGACGTTATTAACCCACATAATCCACATATACAGACAGATCCATTAAAAAATTAGAGCATTAATGAAAAGCTCGTTTATTTCAGCAACTGAAACACATTATACAGATTATTCACACACAAACTGATGTTTACAAGCCTTTATTTCTGTCTATTTTTATGGTTTCCGCTTAAATTGAATGAAAACACGGCATTTAAGATCATAATATTACATCAGAAAGGTGGGCTTGATGAAAAATATGTTGAAAAACTTCAGAAAGGTTATTATTAAAAAGTTTTTTTGTTTTGACAAAAGACCCTCATCAGAACCCATATTCTAATTTATTTACTCTTATACTATGTATAAAATCACACATTCCAGTGGTTGCTGGACCAAGACGCATTATTTTTCAATTTAATTAAATTCAATTTTATTTTTATAGCGCCAGTTCATGAAACATGTCGTCTCAAGGTTCTTTCCAAAGTCAGACTCCATCAGATCCTCCAGGTTGGTCAGAAAGTTTCCTCTCTAAGGAAACCCAGCAGGTTGCATCAAGTCTCTCCAAGCAGCATTCACTCCTCCTGAAAGAGCGTTGAGCCACAGTGGACAGTCGTCTGCATTGTTGATGGCTTTGCAGCAATCCCTCATACTGAGCATGCATGAAGCGACAGTGGAGAGGAAAACTCCCCTTTAACAGGGAGGAGAACCTCCAGCAGAACCAGAACCAGGCTCAGTGTGAACGCTCATCTGCCTCGACCCACTGGGGCTTAGAGAAGACAGAGCAGAGACACAGAAAGCACAGAAGCTCACATTGATCCAGGAGTACTTTCTATGTTAGATGGTGATAGAGGATGATCTGCCTCCCCTGATGATGTCACAGCTAACAGAACGCTTCTATTTCTATTTTATTTGTGATCAACAACAACTAACAGTGATCTCAAACAGGCTATTAATAAAAACTAAATTTTATGTTACATGGGCATCTCAGCATTAAAAGTATGTTAACATGTTGCTGTTTTTTAATAACAAAAGAAGCAATAATTACACATGTGGAATAAGCTGATGCTCCAAGTGTCCCCTGTCTGTGAGCCGTCTTGCGTTGTCTCACCACGGCTGCGGGATCCGGCCCGATGGGGCGATGCCGCAGCGTGGGACAGAGAGAACAACCCATTGTCAGTGAATTACGTTGGGTAAGCACGTCTGAAGCACGTTACCTCAGTGTTTCTAAGATTTATGAGCGCGTCTGCACCCACTTCTAATTCACTGGGATCTGGAAAACACTGCGTTTTTTTGGGAAGAAGCTTGCACTGTCATTCAAAAGAGGTTGTAAAAGTGGAGTGCTGCATATGCAGGAACGTGGTGAACATGCTCTGACATACGGAGAGGCGTGCCGATCAAAGCCTCGGGCTGGAGGTTAGAATGGGGGCGAGCTGGCGAAGCATTTAAGCACTTCTTCCTGCTGACGTTCTCTGCCCTAAAGGAGAGGCAACGAGCTTTTACTGTCACTGGTGTGAAGAGAAAGATGCTTAAAAGCCCCCAGTTCTGTTCATTGGTGAAGAGTTTGGCTTTAAGTTTCCGTTACATATTTTGCTTTGGATGAAAAACAAAAGCAGAAAGGAGAAAGCCAGAATAAAAGAGGGTGGGAAAAAGAAGAAGCTGCTGCGTGTTGGGTTCTGGGGCTCTCCAGCACCGACTCGTGCTGCTGTTGTTCTGTTTGTGTTATCAGAGCTCAGCGGACGGAGCTGAATTATTCAATGTTCCCAGCAGCATCTCACTCTCTATTTGCACCGACCTACTTTTCTTCAGAAGTTTACAGGTTGGCGGGGTGGGGGTGGGGGGGGGGGGGGGTATGGTGCTGGAGATCTGCAGCCCTGTAGCCTCCAGGCCCGGTCCAGTCTAGATGATTGGCTTTTGCCTGCCTTCAGGCTGAATAATATATCCAGCTAGTTGTGTTTGTGCTGGTTGTGTATTTCTCTGGATTCTCTTAGGACTGGGTCTGTGCCAGAAAACGACAAAGCCAAACAAAGTGCTGGATTCACACCCCTAAGATGAACAGCCAGGTAGATGCTCCCCATGAAAAACAGCTTAGATTCACAACATCAAAAAACAGGAAATTAATGGAAAAACATTAGCTCACTTTGGCTTTAGTGTTTTATATTAGCAGGCGGCGCTGAAATGGCTCCAACAGTGTTTGTTTGAATTGCAGTCAAGCTTCATACCGGGCCCGGTTTTAGTTTTCCACTTACTCTCTGGAGGAACCGTCTGCTTTGGATCGTAGTCCTGCAGGAATCGTTCTCCTCCGCTGAGTTTCATGGAGAGCAGCAGCGCTGTGAAGAAGGATTTTGGTAAATTCACTGACTTTCATGACTTTCATGCCCCAATGTCATCGCTAACGCTTCTCTAACAGTTTATATCCATCATTGATGCCCCCAAAGTCCTCCATTCTTGCAAAAAGGGATGTTTTCACCTAGAGCGCCTTGCTAAAATATTCTGTCCAGTTTTCAGAGTTTCAGACAGAACCTTTACAGATTCTGTCCCACTAGAACCTCAAGCCTTGACCTCTTTTAGTGGAACTTTGCCCGAAAGACCAACACAAAATCATGCATAATTATCAAGTGGAAGGAAAGTCATACTTTTAACATTTTTACAAATAACTGTATTCCACAGCATTCACTCTGATAGCCCTAAATAAAACTCAATGCAAACAATTGCCTTAAGAAGTCACTAAATTCAAGAAGAATGTCATCATGTGTGTAATTTTATGTAAATTCTATAAATTCCTCTGAGAATTGGTAAAAAAATCATTAGAGGCTGCCCACCTTGACAGGCAATTGGAGAAGCAACCTACTCTGGAGGAGCTGCAGAGATCCACAGCTCAGGTGGGAGAATCTATTAGTTGGACAGTGCATAAATCTGGCCTTTATGGAAGCGTGGTAAGAAGAACCATTTTAGAAAGAAAGCCTTAAGAAAACTACGTTGACATCTGTCACATGCAGAGGACACAGCAGACGAAGAAGGTTGATCTTTTAACCCTACTAGCAAATCCTGTGTGTGACTAAACTAGCCCTCCACATCACCCTGAACACACCCTCCCCAGAGCAAAGCACGGTGGTGGCAGCATCATGCTGTAGAAACGCTTTTCTTCAGCAGATATGGGAAAGTTAAGTCCAGGACAATCCTGGAAGGAAACCTGTTAGAGGCTGCAGGAGACCAGACACTGATAAATGTTCTGTCTCTAAATGTTTAAAGCTGCCACTCTTGCTTAAAGAGGCAGATTTATTAAGTGTAAAACTTAACAGTTGTATAATATGCTTTTTTTAAACCTTCCAAAGTCAGCTACAGGCATATTTACATGATAAAATATTGTCTTTGGCTCTGCGGAGTAATCATTTGTTGCAACATTTTAGTTGTTTTCTGGTGCTATTATTTCCACCTGGAAGAGAGACGCTTGCCTTCACTGCGACGCCACCTCTCGCCATGTGGGGGCGCCCTAGAGCCGCTACTACGATATCAAGAAAGATCAGCTGCTGTCTCAGTGCAGACTAGGTGCTAAAAGAGCCTTAGCTTTGTGCAGAGATGATCCCGCTCTGCCTCACATGACTGCTCGTTGTTTACTGGGTAGGTACTTCCTGGAGGGGGCGGGCACTGACCGCTCTACGTAGACCAATCATTTTCCAGGACTGGGGGGAGGGGGGAGGAGACTACAGCAGACAGCAGAATTCAGGATTACCCAGACATGCATTAATGAAGCAAAATACAACTTTTGGCCTGATTTTGATGACGGAGTAGCATCATAACAGTTAAAAGCTCAAAAGAGAGGATTTTTCATGATATAGGCCCTTGAAAGTTTTCCTGGCAACAGCTCCTCCCACCTGAGCTGTGGACATCTGCAGCTCCTCCAGAGATACCATGGAGCTCTTGATGCCTCTCTGATCAATGCTCCCTGGATTTTATTAAAGTGTGTCAGACTAAAGGGGGAAGAATAAAACCGGGTGAAAACAATGAATACAAATGGACAAAAAGAAGTTTGCTTTCTACTCCCAAACTACTCGCCCGTTTGTGTTGGTATTTCACATAAAATCCTAATAACATACATGAAGGTTGGTGGTTTGAAGTCACCATAGCTGCTGCTTCTCTACGCTGCGGGTTAAGGAAGCTGATCGTTTCACACAACAGTGCTGAAGTCACAAAATAGTTATTTCTCCCCTCATAACTACGAGTGAAGATCCGTATCCAGAACCTTAAACCTGCTCAGAGGTCAATAAACAGGTTTCCTTACAAAGCTCGCTTGCTTCTAGTCTGCATATCCTTTTAGATGGTCTGCAGTTTGACGCCACTTCAGTCTTAAATGTTGCATTGCAATTAATCTAACCTACTTTTTTTTAAACATTATATTTGCTTTAGGTGATCAAAATGATGCTCTTTGTGTTCACATTAATATACCACATGAGAAACAGAACTTCATTAAAAAAACTGAACTGTCCCTAAATATTTAGTTGTTATTTAAACAATGACCTTCTTTTCATACCTTCAATGATTTCCACATGATATGTAAAAGTCCAATCAAATCTCAAGTCAGTAAAGACTGAACTAAACATTTATTTTGACTCCAACAAAGTCCTTTATCTACTTTGTAATGACTAAGTTAACACCTGTTTATCCCTGTCTTGATATTGTTCGCTCCTCCACCGTCGATTGCACTAAATCGGGTTTGCCGGGTTTTCTTCTCCTCATTCTGAGCTGGAGAATGTTTAATAATATTGGGCAACTTCTTTTCTAAAGTTAAACCTTTGTTCTCACGTGGGAATCATAAAGATGTTTACATTCAAAGCAGACATTACAACATAATTACCGAGGCAAAGTGTAGCTGGTAAAATAAATGTTGTGTTCATTATTATGAAGCTACAGTTAACATAAAAAGACTGGTATAATGAGGCAGAATCCACAAACATCTGGCTGGCTAATAATTAAGAAAAAGAGGAAAGAAAAAGAAAAGAAAAAAGAAAAAGAAAGTTTGTGCATAGAGGTTTAAGGGTGTGAAAACTTTTGGCACTATGCCAAGCTGCTAACATGCAACAGGATCCCTTTCAGGCTATCTGTCAGTTTCCAGTTATATTCTTTGTCTTTTATAAGTGTGTCAGCTGCTGCTTCTGCACCAGTTTTTACCGCTGGGAGCAGTTAGCAGAGCTGGCATGCAGGCGAGGATGATTATTTTAAATAATCGGTTGAAAAACGGGTGGAAATCATCTGTGCTTTTAAATCGTGCACAGAGCTGAACTCATTTCTGGTTCCTGGGAATTAGCAGAGACGTTCTGCCCGTTGAACAGACCTCCTCTGCAGCCCACATCCAGAGCTCAGGTAGCTCCACTTTCTCCCTCCTGCATCACTGAGCCACAATGAGCTTGAAACCCCGCAGGAAATTCATTCCTTCAGCGTGCATCTGAAATGTGGGGGCCCCTCACCACAAACTGTGGCCCCTGGGATCCGTCCTGTAAAATCCACGCAGACACAAAAAGGTTTGTAGGGTTGTTGGTATAAATCTGCCGTTCCTCTTGGAGAATTCACTGACTGAAGCATTTTTTCATTTAAAAAAATCTGCAGACTTTAACTGCGTTACCCTTGTTTTTGTTTTTTTCCGCCCAGGCTGAACTACGGGTGGAACAACAGATGCCGAGCGCTACAATAAGCAGTTAATGAAATTTCCCTGCAGAGAGACGGACGGAGAGGAAAAAGTCAAATTGAGTTGGGCGGCGTCGGGTCCGGTCAAACCAAGGTTAAAGAAATGTAACCAAGTCGTGTCGTGTTTGAATAAAGAATCAATTATGTGATTCTCATTCATGTCCACAAGCTGCTGTCTGGAAACAAGGTCAGGTTTTCAACATTCAGGAACAACTGAACCCAGATTCTGATTTATGTGCCACAGTTCTGCTGATGTTTGGGGAACTTTTGTCTTGTGGCCGACCTCATGTCGGCTTCAGCTAGCGCAGCTTGAGAAGGAAATCCCTGCTGGAGGAGACGATTCCACGCTTCATCTCAGCTGTGAAGTTGCCTGTTTTCATCTTACCCTTTATTATTCAACACTCCAACTAAAAACGCAGAATTACAATCCATCGTTTTAATAATGCTTTTTGGTCAGGAACACTTGGAAGATGTTTCTAGGACCACTGATATGAGGAGAAAAATCACCTGATAAACCTGAATGAAAACCCTACAGGTGTGGCAGTTATATACATCTGTGAAAGTCCTGAAGTTTGCTGATGACACCACTGTCGTTGGTCTGGTCCAGGACGATGAACACCGTAACCACAAACCCAGGCTTAATGGAGGAACGTCAGGTAGAAAACCGTTGATGAGGAAACTTTGTAGAAAACACAACGAACACGTGGAAGATGTCAGTTGACACCAAACCTGATTATTTAGGGATTTAAAATGTTATGTGTGGTGGAAAAGTAACCATTTAAATTCCCCTGAGTACACCACGGTGAGACGCAGTAGAGGCAGCATCATGCTGTGGGGACGTGTATTTTCTGTCATAGGGACAAAAGGCTGGTCAGAGCAGATGGGAAGATGGATGGAGGCAAGCACAGGACGATCCAAGAGGAAAAGCTGGTAGAGGATCCATGTACTCCAGAGATCTGGTCTAGATCTGGTCTATGTGAACAAAACCATCACAGAAGGAGAAAAACAATAAGTCCTGCTTAAAGTTTGACTCAGCCTGTGACGGGACAAAGCAAAGAAGGTCCTCTGGTCCGCGGAGAACAAAACTGATGGAAGATGCTTTGTGTGGGAAAACTATCGCTGCACATCACACTGAACAGAATGTCTCCATTGGGAAGCACGGCGGTGGCAGCATCATGCTGGGGGGGAGGGGGGGTGCTTTTCTTCAGCAGGACCTGCAGCCAGAGCTGAGCCAGAAAAAGTGCCAGAGAGGCGTTATTGGTCAAGTTTGAAAGGCTAAAGTATTTAAAGAAAGACGGGATGATCTAAAAGTTTCACCTTATTTCCCAGTTAGTGTGTTTGGTAGTTTTGGTGACGGTGATTTTAAAAACAGCAGCACCAGGACTGTCTCTCCTGATGTCTCATGGAGGTCCTTTTCCTCTTGGTCATTTGTTTTACCCGTTCAGGCAGACAGCCTAACGCCTAATAACCCCTCGCAGCGCTAATAAGCATGGCTGAAGGTCAAGCTGTCCTCACGCGGCGGCGCCGCCGTCTCCAACCAGAGGACAACACATCACCCCTGTAAGTGTTACCAGCAATATGTCACAATAAATTAAAACATCCGACCCGCAGAAAGAGACGCTGGTCCTCCCAGGCGCTGACCGCTGCTCGGTGCAGTCAGGCAGGACAAGCTGTGGACGAGTCCCGGCTACGAAAGGCCGAGCCTGCTTCCAATCTGAGCTGCTGGAGCTGCTGGAGCTGCTGGAGCTGCTGGAGCTGCTGGAGCTGCCGTCACATGTGTTATTACCATTTTAACAAGATAAGGTCCTGGGTAATTGCTGGCAGAAATTCCAGTGAATAGCCATGTACCAGAGACAGTATGTCCACTTCAGGGAATGAAAACAGAAATTTACTGATGAAAGCATTTGACTAGAAAATGTTCCCTAATACTCCCGAACAACCACATAAAGAACAAAAATTAAAACAATGCTATTGGTTCTCTTGTTGAAGGTATCTGTTCAAAGAGTTGCTTCATTCAAACCAGGCTCCTACTTAGTCGGTGGGCAAATTAGACCTTGATACGTGCTGCTAATTACACCTGAAGTGAGGTGTGTGTCATTGGCAGAGTTTTATGGGTTTTGTGTCATTATATTATGGCTCTTTGCCGCTCAGAAAGGGCCAGAGGCATTTATTAGTTGATGAAAAGCCCACCAGGGATAAGAGAAGTCGTGTATTTCCACTGTGGAGCAGGGCGATTACCCCCGGTGTGAGGAGCGAGTTGTCCGTCTGTTGAGCTTCAACTCATCAAAGCTTTCGTTTTTACACGGACTTCCATGGAAGCACATTAAGAAATGAAGCAAAGATATATCTAAGTTTGTTTTAGGTCCGAATGCTAGTGTCATTAGTCATGCCCTATACAAGTGCTCTCCAGTCGGTGTATAACCAAACCAGGAGCCGTGTCCAGATCCTCTCCAGGCCTGTTTGTTGTGCTCATGGACAGGTTCTCAGTGTGTAGTGATGGGGAGGAGACGTCTGGTTTGGACGCTTCACTTTTTGCTGATGATGTGGTTTTGTATTTCTAGGTCATTCTAACAACTGAATCTGTTTCTATCTAAACCATCCCATAATATCTGTGGCTGTATCTTCAGGCTGGTTCTCCTGCTGGAAGGAGAACCTCCTCCTCAGTCTCAGGTCTCCTGCAGCTTCTAACAGGTTCTCCTCCAGGATGGTCCTGATTTATCTCCATCCATCTTCCCATCAGCTCCGACCGGCTTCCCTGTCCCTGCTGGAAAAAAACATCCCCACAGCATGAAGTATTACTATTAGTATTCCAAGTATTAGTTTTCTACCACGCATGGTATTTTGTTAGACCAGATTACCTTCTTCCACGTGTTTGGTTCTCTTTTATTGACTAGGTGCACAATATGGCGTCCGCTAACTTCCGGTCAAACGTTGTGAGATCGAGAACCTCCGGGTAAACGTCACTGGCATTCAGGTCGGACTGTTTTGATATGAAACGGTGGAAAAAAGGAGCATGTCAAGTCTACAGAGATTATGCCGTCAGCGAGTTGGCGGATCGTCACTACAGCGTTGTGTACCTCGATGTTCGTGTTCTTCACACTATAATTCAAAGGTTAGCTTCCCTGCTGATAATGTAGTGCGTCAGCAATGGCTGGATAAAATCCGGAGAAAATACTTTAGTCCCAGTAGAGACATTTCTTACCTGAGGATCAGGTAACCGGTGTGTGGTCAGAAAATATGACCCAATAAGAATATAAAGATATCTACGCAGCTCCTGAACAGACTACATTCAACTTTTCTACACTCCTAGACACTTTAAGAACACAACAAAATGCATCTAAAGGCTAAAAAAGTGGATTTGTTTTATTATATGTGCCCTAGTAAGGTACATTAACAAATATATTGGACCAAGCTCATCCCGCTTTAGGTAAAAGTTTGTCAGAAGCACAGCAGGCTGCAGATCAACATGAAGACGACCACGGTTTTCCTGACCTTTCACTACCATGTAGTCTTGAATAAATCCACTAATCATCGTAGCGTGTTTCAGTTACCCCCACACGCGTCATAAGAGCGCCCTGCCCTTCCCGGGATGCTGCTAACTGAAGGTCATGGCAGCCTTTTAGGATCATAAGCTGTCTGGACCTTTTCATGCTTGACCTTTCACTGTCTGCCACCTTGCAGAGTGACACAATTCCCAGTCCAGGGACTCGACTGCTTGCTGGTTTACACCATGACACCCGAGCAGGACAGTGTGCCGACGGTGTCCGTTGTTACTGCCATCGTCCTGCTGGCTGTGCGGAACCACACACCCTGAGAACAAAAGGCTGAGGAACAGACGGGTGTGGTAGGACGTTAAAGGCAGTAAACAGGAACCATTTATACCCATGCTGATGGACTGGACTCTTAGCATCATGTCTGTAGTTCTCATTAATAAGAAAACCATCACATTTCCACAAAGACGCTTTTATCTTGAGTGCAGGAAATACAGACGATTGTTGTTTTTCACCAACGCGCCACCTACTTCTGAAAGTTTGCTATTTTTAGCAAGTCATCGACCGAGAGACACAAGCAGACTGACAAGTATCTCCTGACTTCCTTTGTTCTGGAAAATGTGAAGCAGAGTTTAATGCTTAATTGCCCAGAAGGATAAGTGTTAAAATAATAAAGGAGAAAAATGACACGTGGCTTTATTTCTGCACCAGCAGAGTGAGGACGTCCCTGTCAAGATTTTCCTTTAAGAAATTATATTCAGTTCCTGTCAGAGGTTTATATACAGCGTCTGTGTTTTTGGATGAATAGATATTTAATACCAATTTTAAAATTAATGTCAAGACACACTAAAGAAGAAAAGGCTTTTAGAATTGATTTAAAATATATATATATTTTAAAAAGCTGTTTCTGGTTACATTAGCAAATCTGCACATTTATTCCCTCTTAAAGTGGTTTGAATCCTCCACAGAACACGCGTAATTAATTGTTACTCAGCTAATTGAAGAAGGTTTGTCGTTTTTAAACCTCCCGTATTCGGTTTGATCCTCCTGACCGGTGAAGTAGGAGTGAACACCGTGATGAGATGATAAGCCGGTATGGACCGCACCCTGTAAGTGGAGGACAAGCAACAGATTTTAAGATTTTATTGTAAAAAAATGCTAATAAACCTGCATATTTTAGAGCCATAAAACCTAAATATTGATAGTATGAAATATAAATAATTAATAAATGTCCATTCAATAGTTTATCTAAGGAGATGAAATCTTAAAACCACCATTTCCCAATAAAAAGCCCTTTACTGCCATTTAAAACAGTGAGACAGGAAGTGACCATAGGCGGCTGATGAGCTGTCATCTGGATCTGCACTTTCTGAGCGACAGAAATTGACTGTTTCCATAAATCTGAATGATGCTGGTTGCGCTGTGGGATGTGAGACTAAACGTGTCATTTAAGGCTGGCGTGCTTCAGGAAGACGGTCCGCTGGCTGAGCTTTTTGTGAAAATGATTTCCATGTGACACTCGGCCATTCTGCCACAGGAAATCTGGCAGCAGAGCAACACAAGGATCTGGCATCGGCCTAATTACTGGGAATACTGCCTGTCGGGAACGTAGAGCAGGACAAACAACATACAGAAGGCTGAAACTGATTCCACTGGATTTTCAGCTTTTTTAGGCCACCAAAATCACAGCAAAGTATTTTCACAAAACAGTTGCACCATACGTGTCCTGAAATTATGACCGTTCTATTTTATAGGTGAGCCTAAAGCCTGAGACATTCAAAAATCACTCAGATGACAAAACATTAGCTTGACCAATTTCTCCCTGACAACATCTACATGCAGAGAAACATATTTCCTATGATGACACATTTAGTTTGCTGTGCTTTCAAACAGCTACATTTTTACTGGACTTCTAATTATACAACAATTATTTGCTGCAGGCTAAATCAAATCGCTGCGACACTTTCAAACAGAAATAAAATGCAGATTTTCTTAGTGTGGATTTTTAGAAAGTTGTTCCTTATGTAAGCAATACTTGGCTCTGCCATGCTTGCATGTTTTGTTCAATTCAGATCCAGCTGCTGTCCGTCAGGAGTCCATGTTGAGGACCAGATGTGTCCCACAGTGACTCACAGCGTCCTGCTTAGCAGAACTGGCCCTGATCTGGGTCATCTGGACGCCTGTTGGCCCGGACAGACCCACTACGAGTAAACTGGCTGAAAAACAGCTGTTACCCTGGTATCTGCAGCTCCGTTTCTCCCACAGTCCAGTTTCAGGAAACGCCGCATTGCAATTCCTCTCAGCTGGTCAGCATTCACTCCTGAAGTGGTTCATGTCATGGATAAAGCTGCATGAGCCAGGGATGAAAATTCACCTGATGTAAAAATGGATCAAACTATATGTGAAAACTGGAGCTCCAGGATCAACATTTACTTCCCAGAAAAACGAAAACAGTGATTCAAAGTCATTCTTTAAAACTCCTAAAAGTGAAAACTAAAAATAAAGTCCATGTCTGAGGAGCTGATCGTGGCTCCTCAGGGTCTGTAGGCCTCAGGCATTCAGCTACAGCCAGGCTGGGGGAGGAACAGAGGCTTCAGTGGCTCTTCTACTAAATATTAACTGGATGCTCACCTGGGATGCAAAGTGCTCAACGCTCCTCACTCCTTCAAAACCACCTCTTTTCCTCCTGTAGCAGCCGTTGAAGGTTCTTCTCTGGTACCGAGGTCCCTTGGTTGGCTAAGTATGGCCCACAGCTGGTCGTGCTGCAGGCTCCACGCATATTTCTGTAAGTGTCCCAGCACAGAGGTGGCCATCTGCTCTACTTCAGCCACCGTAGCAATCCAAGACAGGAAGATGGCGGCAGAAGCTGGAAAGAGAGTAAAACCAGTCTGGGACCAACATGGGCCGAATGAAAGCATCTAATATAGAACAGATTACTGGATCAATGTGAGCTTCTGTGCTTTCTGTGTCTCTGCTCTGTCTTCTCTAAGCCCCAGTGGGTCGAGGCAGATGAGCGTTCACACTGAGCCTGGTTCTGGTTCTGCTGGAGGTTCTCCTCCCTGTTAAAGGGGAGTTTTCCTCTCCACTGTCGCTTCATGCATGGTCAGTATGAGGGATTGCTGCAAAGCCATCAACAATGCAGACGACTGTCCACTGTGGCTCTACGCTCTTTCAGGAGGAGTGAATGCTGCTTGGAGAGACTTGATGCAATCAACTGGTTCCTTTATATAGGAAATGTTTGACCAATCTGTATAATATAATTGAACTTGACTTTGTAAAGTGCCTCGAGATGACATGTTTCATGAATTGGCGCTATATAAATAAAATTGAATTGAATTGAATTGAATTGAATTGAATTGAATTGAATTGAATTGAATTGAATTTATTACACTACACACGTATGAAAACCTCTGACTTTAAAGAAAGGAATAAACTTGTTTTGCCATCACAAATAAGAAACTATTTAGTAAATGCTAACTTACCTGTCAGACATTGAGAAAAAGGTTTATGTATTTATGTAGGTTGTACATTTATATATATATATATATATATATATATATATATATATATATATATATATATATATATATACATAAAAGCATTAGTTTTAAACTGAACGTGGGTGCATGTACAGTATTTGTACTGCACGTGTGTCCATATACATGCACTAATGCACTAATGCCTGTGTGTATGTTAATGAATAAATTCAGTTTCAAATGATCCATTAACACAAACTTTTTAGCCAGTTTGACCCTTTAAGATGTAATGTTTTATTGTCAGCAGTTATAATTTATGCAAAGCAAGTCCAGACTACGATTTTTTTTGACCAACCACATTATGCCACGCTTTTTTGCCTTATTCAAAAATATCTTGAAAAATAAAGACTGCATTAGAGGTAGTAAAGCTCCTTGACACAAATGATTTTATTTATTTATTTATTTATTTATGAGGGGGCATCACCCATCAGTAGCATGTTTATAAACCGCTCAAACTGTAGGCCCAATAAATCAGATGTAAACAGTCAAGGTGAGATCACCTGTAGGTTCCTCACGTCTTCAGATGGCAAGAGATCAAGCTGGAAAATATCAACTGAGGAAACATTCAGAGCCAAAACCATCAAAATCCTTTTAATGTCTGATAGTGTGATTTAGAGTTGATAATTACAATTAACTAAATTACTTCTAACAATGAAAAATGTATTGTTCAGAGTGAAACCACTAGGCTGACTGGACCAATGATGAAAAAATAAAAGCCATAAATTAAAACCATGTAAATTGTCATGATTCTTTCTGTTTCTGCCTGTGAAAACCCTGCCTGGGGTCTCATGACATCATTCCCTGCTTCTGGTCCAGCTCTGCACAGGTAATCAAGGTCTGAGCAGTTACACCTGCGGCGGCGACAATCAAGGGGAGTCGCTGCACCTGGGAGGACCGCTATATATCCCCGGCTCTCCCAGGGTGTAGCTGCCAGATTCTTGAAAGTCACCGTGTGAGTAAACCATCCAGCGTTCCTTGATCGCCTGCCTGATCCGGACCTGTCTTGTTCCTGTGATTCCTAATGCCTGTCTTCCCCCTCTCGACCTAGCCTGCCTGCCTCTGCCTCTTTCTGATGCCTCTGCCTGGAGTGAGTCTCTCGTGGACGACCCAAAGCCTGGATCTCGGATTCGTCTCCTGTTTCTGCCTCCGTTGGTTACCTCTGCCTGGATTGTGCCTCCCGTTAACGACTCTCTCACCTCTTACCTCCATCCCACTGAAAACCTCAGCCAAGTCTACTGATCTCCTGTATGACCCTCTTCTACCTCTTCCCTGGAAGCTGGCTATGTGAAGTGGATCAGTCATTAATCTGAATCACCCAGACGGATCCTCTGGATCACTCTCTCAGATCCACTTCAACCTCCTGGATTCTGATAAGGTTAGTGGCTTTTATTCAGTGTTCTCACATCTCCGCTGAGTTGTTCTGCACCACTAACCCTGTCCTCTCCCTCACAGTGGTTCCAGAGATTGCTGCCATCAGCAACACCAGTTCCTTTAATAAACATTTTGAAACATTCATTCCTGTGTTGGCTGAATCTCCAGATTCTAATCCGATACAGAACATAAAAATCTAATTCAGCACTGAGCTATTTTCTTTACCTTAGTCAACTCAATCAGTTTTGGAGAACAGTCATGTGAGAAAAGAGGCTTTATAGCTACATGGACTAATGATGTCACAATTACTTTTGGGGAAAGAAAAGTTGCCACTTATAATTTGAGACGTGGATGTTGGTTGTATGAAAGCCAGCAATAGTCAGAAGACAGCAGCTGTCACCCACAGAGGCTTCAGGTTTAGAGAACAATAATTAAATCCATCTTCTGTACACAGCAAATGACACGTGGGCACTCACAAACAGTCGTGCAGACACGCTGATCATTTAACAAGTCAAACAAGGTGTGTTGCATGCACAAAATGATTGCTACTACAGCATTCAATTAAACCAGAGAAAAAGGAACAAACTTTAACTAGAAGTATAAATAGCCTCTGGGGCTGCAGCAAAATTAATTCCTTTTGCTGCATTAGAAACAGGTTTTCCTGCTGTATTACCAATGAATATAGATTTCTACATCAAAGGAGATTTCTACAATGCATCTAAGTGGATTTTCCTCCAAGGACAGGCAGCAGATGACTAATTGCATTTATTTAGAGTGTGGTTTTAATTGGACACAGTGAATAAGGAGCTGAATGTATAAAATATTTCCTGGTTGTCATTATCATGCTGATCCCAGGAAGCCATAATAAAGCGCTGAGAATAAAACTCTGTGATGCACCGAAAGGTTTGTGTTTGATGGAGGCTTGTTTGAACTGAGTTTAAATATATACAAATATTTCTTTGTACAAACAGAACCTTTGCAAATTTTCCATTTGGTTCAATATGCCAGACAATATTATATTTTCCAATAATGTCGGGTGCTTTGATCTAAAACTTCAAGCACTATCTACCCGGTGAGCGAAGGAAAAAAAAAAACTTTGTGTAAAACTGCTGAACGACGTAAAAGAAGAAGAGAAGCAGCAGCAGTGGAGGAATGCACAGTTCTCTGGAGAACTACAGATTTCTTCTGATTTTGCTTTTTGTCACAAGCTTCAGTTCATCAAGCAAATCTAAAGACATTCTGAGTAAATACAAAAGTCAATTTTGAAATAAAGATTTCCTTTGATAGAGAGCATCCAACCTCAGACTAGAGCTCTGACCCAACCTGACTGCGTTTGAAAAGTGGTAACCCCAAAGCTCAGTCCCTGGCTGTGCCACCCTGGGCAACAACTGAATCTAGAAGTAACTGGTAATTACTGGAGCAATGTGTCACCCTCTTCATTGCAGCGTTGTTTCAATCAACCACAGTGGAGGATTTTCCAGCATGAACCGCTTGTTTAAGGTAATTTAGCATCTCTATCAGACTCAACTTGAGTATGAACTTTATCTAGGCTGCTCCAAAAACTTTGATTTTTTCTTTTTCTGCTCTTCTGTACTAAGATTATGTAAATTTAATTTTAGGGAACCTTGTATTTTACTCTTTTTCTGCATTCTCGCTTTGTGGTCAGTCATGCAAGTGCTGAGCGGATCACTTATGGGGTTCCCCCCCAGGGTTCAGTGCTTTTATCTTACACTTCTCTTTAGCTGGTGCATGGTCCCTTTTCATTACATCGTTAGAGCACACTGTTGATATTTTTATATGTATGTTGGTGATACACAGTTGCATTTCTGTCCTAACATGTTTTATTTGGTTAAAATACAAGCGTGTCTAACAGAGGTGAACGCCTAGATGGCTCATAAGTATTAAAATGGGGTAAGCGATGTCGGTGTTACTCTTGACCAACATTTGTCCTTCATTACACACATTAAATCAGTCCAATGGTCTGAATTAAAAAGTATTTGTCTCACCAGTAAAGTTCTTGACAACCAGGCTCCATCACACCTTAAGGACATCTTGTTTTGAGTTTTGGGGACCAGGTCTGAGCTCACAGGCCCATTTTTTGTGGAACTAAGTGTTTGTTTTGATTAGAGTCAGACTCTGTTCATTTACAGAGGCTTTCTGTTTACTAAGGCTTATGAGGGAAGTTAGCGCGGAATATCCCAAGCTGGACAGCAGTGGCTTAAAGTCTGACCATTAATCAAAGTTATTTTCATTATGTTTTGTTTTTGCTTCTACTTTTAGGTTTGAAACAATAGGATTGAAGTTATTGTTGTTTTTATTATTTATGTTATTGTTTTACCCTTTGATGTGTTGACCTGTTTTTCTTATGTGAGACAGTTTTCTTTTAAGGTAAATTTGTATATAATTAATGCAATTGTAAGTCTGCTGCACTTTAGTTGTTTAAAGCCCCTTGATCTCTATACCTGTAGGAAAAGGGATGTAAATATAGATGGACTGAACCAAATATTAGATAAAACCCTGAATTGTTATGAGAACACGGACGCTCTGTATTCATGTGTTTCCCCTGCTGTGTGTATTTACAGCGTAAAGAACAGAGCCGTCACAAAAACTGGGGGAACAGGGCCTCCTGTTTTTTTTTTGTTTTTTTATGAATAAATGCATTTGTTATATATAATTGTGTCTGTTTATGTCAAGGGCACAAATTTTTTTTTAAAGACAATCCAACAAATATAGCCGTTTTTTAATTGTTACTATTGTTATCTGTCAATGGCTGCTGTCATTATTCCTCACCGAGGAAGGAAGGGGGGGGGGGGGGGCAGCCAACATTACATCTGCAAGAGAACGCGGCCGATTTTGCAATCATGAATCTAGTTCTAAGAAAAGGAAAACGAAATTAAAAGAATATAGAATTCAACTGGTCACTACGAGGATCGCTGGACAGATTTAACGGCACTTCCAGAGATGCGGTGGCTGAGCTGATTCCCTGAATATGCCAACACTGCAAAAACGGAACTAAAAGTAAGTAAAATGTTCTTGAAATGAGTGCATTTGTCCTAGATTTGAGCAGCTAAATAAGATGATCTACCAATGGAATGAGTATTTTTACCCCCAAAATAAGATCATTAGATAAACTCCACTTGAAATAAGATGACTGAGATGAGTTATTCCTATTTTAAGCGTAAAAATCTTATTCCATTGGCAAATCATTTTATTTACCTGCTCAAATTAAGGGCAAATACAGCATTTTAGGGCAATCTTTGCTTACCTTTTGTTCTCTTTTTGCAGTGAATGTGGTGAAACCAATTACCGACACATTAGCAGGTTTACCCAGTTTATTTCTTATTATGAATAGAAACAATTAAGTACCGAGATTTTATGCTTTCTGTATGTTTGTTAATGTATGAAAGAAGTCTAGTCGAAGATTTTATTATCTTATTCCTTTGTTAATGTAATGTTGTTCTTTCCCTATGTAATATTTCCCTCTGTAATGTTTTTCTGTTCATGTAAAGCACTTTGAATCATCTTGTTACTGCAAAGTGCTTCATCAATAAGTTCGCCTTGCCTGTGTATTAATCTATCTAGAGATAGTTTAAGGTGTGAACTGTAAGGTAATTACATATCCGTATAAAGAGCAGGGCCTCACCCTACCTGCGACGGCCCTGGCAGACATCATATTACAAAAAGCATCCTGTCGTGGTTCTTTAACAGCACTTTTCCTGTAGTCTGGTCTGTAAAGAGGAAAGAAGCTTTGCCTTTGAGGTCCTTCAGGAACTTTTACCTGATTGTGTTTGTATTTTTCATGAGTGCCAACTCCTACTGGTGCCGTTTCACTGAGGTGCCCTTGATGCAGGTAAAGTTGCGCTGCACGTGTTGGAAAGGTCTGCGATGTTTCTTCTGTCTGCAGCCTAAAATACTGCTCTGCACAATGCTGAGTGGGTGAAATGTACAACTTTCATTATGACCTACCTGTGTTTAGCCACTCAAACGGGTCTGACCTTTCAGAGAGCGTAAAGGACTCGCTGGCTGTAAAATGGCAGATGCATGAGACACAATCACTGCCAAGGGAAGCTATTTAAAGCAAATTCAAAGGGTGCAGGTGACATGCTTAACCAGATACAGTGTTATATATAGAATTTAAACAAATATTACACAAAGGTAACATTGTTAAGGCAGGATAAAGTGTTTTACACTGACAGCGCCTCTTACAGCAGCACCAATAAGTCTTTATGATGCTACATTAGCTGAGGAGTTAAAATGTTGAGTGGGCGGCTAAACTGCGCAGAGATTATACACAGCAAGTTCATTAAACTATTCAGCCATTGTTTTATGTCATTCAATTCCACAGTTTTAATTGAGAGAAAATGTTATTGTTCAAATGTGATCCCAAGCAGTAGGGAGGCCTGACGTGGCGCTCCCAGCGGGGTTTATTAGTCATTTCATGGCCTACATTACAGCATCATCTCAACAAATGTTCACGTTTTAGCATTTTTTATTTTGTTTCCGTTTCCGTTTACACCAAATCAGATGTTTTTAATGTCACAATAGATTTGGAAAAGCAACATACTATCCACTTTTTTAACATTGTACATGAATGCCAGCATCACATAAAGTTAGTTAGTTAGTTAGTTAGTTAGTTAGTTAGTTAGTTAGTTAGTTAGTTAGTTAGTTAGTTAGTTAGTTAGTTAGTTAGTTAGTTAGTTAGTTAGCTCCATGTGGTTGAGATGGCTTCATGAAGGACATCTATAGCCTGGAACTGAAAGCCATTTTTGCAAACTTTTCTTATTTGTCCCCAAAATACTTTGCATAGAAAGTAGTGCAGGGACCAATGCAGGATGCTGCCAGAGAGGGGCATTAGTCTCCTTGACAACATTCTCCGTCAGATGGACTTCCAACTGCAGCGTTGTCCTCTTGACCTTCAGTCAACATGTCCCCAGCCGTTGTTTGACGCCTGTGCAGCTTCCTCCACTGAGCCATGAAGAAGATCTGCTGTCAGTGATGTTTGAAGCCATCAGGCCATCTAGAATACGATTTTACCACAATAAAAGTTTCCCCGTTTGGTTCAAACAGGCAGGTTCATCTGGTGGGGCGAGATGTGGCCTTTGAGGAAATGTTTTTAAAGCTCTTCTCTAACAAATGTTTTCTTACAGTCATTGTGCTGCAGTCAGCATCAGGAAGACCTTAATTGAGTCAAAGATCTGCCGGTGTTTCCAAAAGTTAAAACTGTATGACAGCAACTGATGACTGATGTTAACGTATAGCTGGTAATAAATCCTCGATCCTCATGGCTTAGCCATTACAGTACACCAGTTTTGTGTTAAAATAGTGAAAAGCATGACATTGTTAGTCGTTTCATCATAACTTTTCTCTCTGCTCTTCTCTGGGCAGAACAAAGAGCAGAAGACATAAACGTTGGATTGAAGAAACGTAATATATTGAAAATTATTATATAGGGCTGAGAATATTTTATCCATCCTTTAGTACGGGCTTATGTGTGCTGGGTTGGGAAGCTGGGCTAGAGGCGGGGGACTCCCTGGACGGGTCGCCAGTCCATCACAGAGTTAGAAACAGAACTTTTTCACCAAGTTTGTGGACAAAAACAAGGATTTTCACTTTGGATTCCAACGCGGGCATCGTAAAAAAATAGCTTTTACAGGGACAGGGAAGAGGCGCAGTGAGTACAAGAGAGGGTTTCTTTTGACAGCAAGAACCGTAAGTAAATATATAGGTGTGTCCCTAAACTTGGTTGTTAACACCACTGAAGCCAAGATTGTCTCGTAATCCTGAGATAAAAAGTGTTTTGAAGGGAGAGACTATTCTGTGATGGATGAGGAAAAGTCAACCCTCTATTGTTGCTCAGGAAGGGGACAATGTGAACATGTATGATAAATACTTTTAGCTGTGGGCAAAAAATATTGTTTGAATTGATTTATTGCTTAAGTGCAATAATAATTTATTTATTAATTCATTTATAATCAGCAGCACTCGTTTAGATTTCAGCCAAACTATGAGTAAAGACAAAATGGCCCGATAAAGGAGCTTTTCCCTCAGAGTGACATGGTTTAGGTGACGCTGCTGATTTGTTCACTTGGGAAGGAGCGCTGAGTGAAAACATGGACTGATTCTTCTCTAAAAGGGAAAAATCTGAGACAAAGCGGGTATTTTTCAGACCTTCAAATGGAAAGTTCGGCTCCAGCCGGACCTCCCTGCTGAATCCGGCGACACCAGAACTTCTGAGCAAAGCTAAAGTTCAGAGGTTGGATTTGGATGTCAATGATTTTCACAAGAAACATCCACATTTAGCGTATTAATGCACACACAAACATGCTGTTATATCTTTAGCACCACCATATGAGTGGCTTGGTCCTCATTTAAGAGCAATAAACTGAATTAATTTGAGAAACTGCATATTGACCTGTATAATAATGATAAACGCATAACTCTTTCACTGTGTAACTTTTGAAACAGCTTCCAGACCGACGCAGGAAACATGGTATCCATCTCCGACCCGGCTGCGCTCTGTATCGAGCTGGTCAAAACAGACAAAGAAGTGCTGCGCCGTCCAAACACAGAAACCCCTGCGTGGTGGACCCAGAAAGACGTCCTTTTCTTGGATCAGCAATCCCTCCACCACTAAAAAAGTGCAACCAGAGCCTCTTTAGAAAGATTAATGACCATTGATCCCCAGCACAAGTCACCAGGGCAGCAGACCGCTGTTTTCCTTCAGTCGGCATGAGCAGTAAAATTGTCATTACACACTTTCTGAGTCTTTGGGTTGCACCTCTGCCCGCTCCAAACCATGCCCAAGGACAGCTGCCGGTGGTTGCTTTGTTTTCTGTTGTTCAGCAGTCGGGTGTTGGGCTGATGTTTGCATACCGGAGTCGTTTCTCTGCTCTGTGAATCAAAAATCTGTTGATTCTGGTTTTCTATTTTGTATATAAGGTTTTTTTGAAGCAAAAGTGCTCAGTGAGACTGCGTTAGCATCTAATGACCGTGGTAAATCAGAGGATTCTGCACAGAACCTTTCAAAGAGACGCGTCCTTTAAGACCAAACGCCGCTCCCTGGAACGCTGCAGCTTTGGGCCGCTTTTACTTGCTGTTCCGGCCTTTATAATTATTGTGCTGTTTTCAGAACTTGTGACCCATGTTTGCATCCTTCTCCAGAATCCACTTGAAAAGGCCTGAAAAGACAGATGCCTGAAACAGAACAGGAGTGATAATTAGGGAGAAATATTATTCACATGAACTCAGATCTATAGGCAGCGCTCTGACCTTTCCAAAAAACTCTGTGTTTGATGTTAAAATGTCGACGTGAAATTGATTCAAATGTAACAGAGACGGTCTGACGGTTTATTCTGCTCACCGTCAGACTAAAAATAAACAGTCTGATAGGGTGTGATTGAAATGCAAAGTTTTACAATGATTAGTAGGATTATTGCAGGATTGTTGTGAGGCGAATCACAGTTATGGCACTAAATGCAGCAGAGAGGCTGCAGAAAATCACTTTCTGCTTCTCCCAGATCACACATAATCAGCCCAAACATGCAAGGAAGATGAATTATGATCCTATCCTATCATTTAAATGGATGCAGCACCTCCCAAAACTGTTAAACTCTTCCTGAAAAACCTGTCTGCAAGTCACAGAAAGCGGCCGAATGCAGACCGCTTGGAGCGTCCAGAACCCTTCTTTGACTTTTTTCTTTTTGCCTATCCATCCATCCATCCATCCATCCATCCATCCATCCATCCATTTTCTGAGCCACTTAATCTCTCATGGGGTCGCGGGGGTTGCTGGTGCCTATCTCCAGCAGCATAGGCTTTTTGCCTAATCAACATGAAAATATAATATAAAAATAAGGAAATTACTTTGTTTTCAGTCGATTATTTCTTTGTTCAGAAAATTTTTCTTAGCAATAAATAGCATTCTGCTGAACGGCGTGTTTCGATCCCTTTAAATTGGTCCACAATTGTAAGGAAAGTGCGTTTTTGGGTTGCAGCCTTGAGAAACTTGCCAGATCCTCTCACATGGCACATGTTGAAGACGTCTTCAGGGCTGACGGTCTCACCTCAGTGTCCACCCAGAGGAGCTGGTAGAGCGGGCCGAGGACGCCCAGGTCCGGGGATCTTTGCTCAGACGCCTGACAGGCAGCAGAAAACTCACAGTGCATCTCAGAGCGCTTTTGAGCCCAACCTTTAAAGTCGTTAATCATTCAAGATTTCGTTACAATAAACATCCAAGCGAGCCTTTATGAGCTTCAGTATCATTGATTTGTTTTTATTCTCATAGACAGCTTTCTGATCACACAAGGTTGAAGTTGTTGCAGCTCTTTGAAAACCTTTAAATGAGCGGAAGAAGACGCCACCAGAACAACATGCAACCAGTAACGTCTGCAATGGTTCTTTAAACGACCTTTGATTCATTTCTTGGGCGTGAGAAGACGTAAGCCTGTTTTAGTTGTTTAAGTCTGCAGCACACATGAGCTGCTAAACGCACGACGCATCCACATGAGCTGATGAAAGTGAAAAATTGACCTGCAGTTCTGACGCCAGTGATCTGGAACTGCTAATGGTGTGTGGATAAGTTTGCCATAAAAGCGGGATGAGGAAACACGCTGTCACCGCAGCCCGATCATTACTACAGCAAACAAGGAGATGCTCGGCTGGAGACTTATCACTCAAGATCAACTGCGTTTCAATTAACCGATAACATCTGTTCGCACAGCTCCTCGGCTAATTTCCCAGATGTTTTACAGCCGCAGAGTGATGATGGAGGAGCTTCTCTCTGCCGCCAACTCTGGAGAAAATAAGGGAAAAGATCAGAATCAATGCGTCTGGTTGATGCTGTGTCAGGATTAAACCTAATTTATTCCAGTACGTAATTTGTGAAGGTGGCTTTGAAGGACTAACCGGAAATCTCTGTGCATTGGTCAAATTTTTTAACACCGACATTGTGACGTATTAATGGCAGCGACTGGACTGGTTTTAGCACACAGGCTGTTTTAATGGACTGAACACACAGTTCCTTGAACAAGCATCCAAGCCTCTTGAACTTTTTTTACATTTTGCGACAGATTTTCATCTGGATTGAGGTCTGGCCTTTGACTAGGCCATTCCAACATAATATCTCAACCACCCCATAATATCTCAGGCTGTAGGTTCAGGCTGGTTCTCCTGCTGGAAGGTGAACCTCCAGCCCAGTTCCAGGTCTCCTGCAGCCTCTGTTCTTCTCCAGGATTCTCCTGATTTATCTCCATCCATCGTCCCATCAGCTCCGTCCAGCTTCCCTGTTTCTGGTAACTTTAATTTCACATGTTTCTCGTGTTTCCTTATAAAGTCTTGATTCTGTGGAGGTGAGCTGGTCAGGTTCTGCAGCAGCAAATCATGACACTTCCACCTCCATGCTTCACAACTTACATGATGTGGGTTTTTTTCTCAAATGCTATATTTGGTTTATGTCCATATTATTCAGAACAAGTGAGAGAAAAGTATAATAATGACTGAAGTTATTGGATTCTGTAACTATTGTGCTTTTTCCACCTGTTTTACTTACCGGGCGTTACGAAGGTTTCTAGGACTTCTGTCAAATGAATCCTACATAAAAATACTGTTTCCAGGCGTTAAAATGAGAAACGTCCGGAAAGTTTGGCCTGGATGGAAGTTTAGCCTCCACAAGTTAACACTTGAACTTAACCATGGTGATCTTTACAGCTGTGGGGGTTTGGTGAGTCAGTCCCTACCAGCTTTCATTGTCCAGTCTTGTAAAGCTCAAACTAATTGTGTGGACTGAGGGACGTGGCAGAGCAAAATGGATTGTAATCGCCGAGCCGTTCAGGGGTCAGCGCCGTCCTGCAGATTCCCAACTTGGTAGATGTGCGGGAGAGCCGCAGAGACCAGGCTGGGGGAGGTGGGACCCGGAGAGGTCTGCTGCGCTGGGCTGGGAACCCTTTCATAACAGCTTCTGGTTCAGGTTAAGACTCATGTGTCCAGAGAACATTTATCCAGATCTGTCTATGTCCTCTGTGTCTCGCTTCGGTCCTAAGAGGAGAAACCTGTTTTGTCTCTTCCTGGTTGCACAGACATGAAGGACAACCGGCTGTAGGTCCTCTGATGACCTCTTTGACCTCTTTGAGAACTGTTTTAGTGGCTCATGGTCTCCTTTCAGGGTGAACTTGCAGACACTCAGACAGGAGCGCAGCAGCAGTTATTTTAAAGTCTATGTTCCGACTATGTTCCTGTAGATTAATTACTAAATTCCGATTTAAACATCCCATCAGACTCGTACGCTGCTGCAATCTTCTCTCTGAAGGCCTCAGATCTCACCGTCAGCCTCACTCCAACATTCAGCAACACCAGACTAAGTGTCTGAGGTTTAAACAAACTTTAAAATGATAAAAATGTCCTCATCGTGCCCACCGGAGGTGACATTTTAGCCATTTTATGTCCCAATGTAATTGATTTTTAACAGAAATTTTCTTTTTAGATCACCGTAGTTCAGGTAAGTTTGGATCATTTTCATCTCTCATATAATGAAAAAAATAAAACAGATTAAATCATTTAAATGAAAGTTATTGCTTGTTTGTGTCCAAACTCATTGAACAAACAATTTAAGCTGCAAAAAAGTAAAGATCTGCTGTTTTTTTGCCCGGCGTGTCTGTCAGCACATCTCCACCGGCTGCATGCGTGTTATAAATCAGCTGGGCTGCGTGCAGGTGCTGAAGCTCCGCTGGTGTTTTCATCCATAGCTGAACAATTTTCTGCTCCCCTGGGATCCTTTGCATCAATTCAATTTATTTCAGAAAATAGACCAATTCATCAGGGAAATTTGGTATGTCATTTGTGTTTTTCATCAAGCGATTTTTCACCAGCACAAATGGATTCCACCCTCATCCGGACACCTTGGACCTACAGCGCATTTGCATGATTTTTTTTTTTTGTCAGATGAAAGCATGGCAGGCGAAAAGTTTGGTGCGAATTCAGATGACTGTGATAATTAATGCTGTTAAGGCAGTTTGCTGTGAGTCTAACTGTTGAGCAGGAAGTTAAAGTTCATTCACGGCTGTTTATCTCAGAAGTAAAGAAGTCAAGAACTGAAAAAGTCAAGAAGCACAAGTCGCCTGAGTTCCTTTTAAATCATGATTAAAAACACATTTGTGTGGGATGGCCTTCGACTGTTCTAGTTAAACTGTTTTAGTAAATAAAAGCCTGTAGAAATAATTAATTATATTCAATCCTTAAAGCAAACAAAATAGGATTCACAAATACAGAACAGTGACAGAAGTTTTTAGTTTAAATTGAATTAAATAAAAATTTTCAGCTGAAATCAAGCACTGCTGCTGGGAGCAGGGGGCTGATGATTTTCACCTGGAAACAGGAGACCTCTGGTCAGGGGGACCAGAGGCTGTCGGTGTTGGGTGAAAGCCGCAGGTGTGTTTAAAGCATCTGACGTCTATCTACACGTAGGTTTAGATTTGAAAAGGAGAATTCTCTCTCGTTATACCCGAACGGCCAATAAGTGTGAAGCCTTTCATTTGGTTGGTCGACCTCGCAGAGGACCTTTGAAAAAAATAAAAATAGAAAAAAAGAGGGTCTGGAAGCATAAAAAGTCAAAGTTTCCAGGGCCCAGGGTGGAAAGTTTGATTTCATGATGAAAAGTATGCGCCTAAAAGCATGACATGACTGAAACGTCATTAGTTCAACTTCGTAGTCCAACTGTTTTTAATATTTGCTTTTAATTTCTATTTTCACATGTTTTATTTTGTTTCTACATTTTATTCCAACTTGCTTTTATTCTGTTTTATTTTTCTATATTTTAATCAATGTGATGGCCACACCTGCAGCCACACAGTCGGTAACCTCACAAACCACTTTTTCACTTTAAGTTTCACATACATACACTGCAGTAGAAATGCATTGATTTGTTTATTTTTAGTGTGACAACATTGAAGGACATTAGCTCCAACTGTAGCACGCACATTTGGTTAACTTTTGTATATTTAATTTTGTCACATACTTAACATCTGTTTGTGCTTTCTTTTTTTGGTGTTGTGGGGAGTTCCTTGAACTGGGCTGAATTCTGTTGCATAATCTTTCTTTTGCTTTTGTGATTTGTTTATTTTGTTAATTTTGTTTAGTTATTAGTCATTTAAGTTTAATCCTTAAACTAACTGTGTTTAGTTATGTTTGTTGTTGTGTAGATGTTCCCTTTCCCTCTTCCTCAGTGGGTCAGTCTGGTCTGATCAGCCAGTATTTAAGCCCCCTTTGTTTGTTGTATGTCAGGTCAGTTTGTTTGTTTGAGCAGTTAGTTTGAGGTTTTTGTTGTGTTTAACCTTGATATTTTTGGCTTGAGTTAGCTTCTTCATTTGACCTCTTTTAAGGGCCCTATAAATATTGTTTTGGAATTTCTGTTACTTTGGGGAAATAAAACCCAGTTTTTGAAAATTACCACTGTGTCCTCATGCTTGACTGGCTCAGTCCCTCACAATCATGTAAAGCACTTTGCGTTGTCTTTGTGCTGAAATGTGCTACACAGATAAATTAGCCATGCCTTGCCTGCGTGGTTTAATAAAACCGACACACACAAAAAGATCCAGAATAAAGAGTTGCTGCTTCCGGATGTCAACCTCAAAACAGGACAGAGGTGCATTAATGTGGCAAGAGGGTGTAAATAAGGTCAAAGATGCAAAGCAGTGACAACAGGTTAAGGTTTCCTTGGCGGCGACCTAAATAATAAAAATGAAATGATGCCATGCGGCTTTTTTTAAATAAACTTTTACTTAAGAGCATTGAAGTGAAGCTAGGAGGTCATTTTGAGGAAGGAGTTACATACAGTACCCAGCATTTGTTCATGATTAGATTAATCTTCACAAACGCTCTTTAAATTTACAATAACTGCCTTTCATTCGATCACACTTCATATTAATGTGGACATCGGGCAGATTGACACAATATGAACAGAAAGACGTTCGACTCAAAGCTTTTAGTCTGTATGATTTTTCTCATCTCTGTCATTATAAAGCTCTATGGTCACTTATGTAGGACGTGTCGATGTGTTTCCCTGCAGATGCATTCACTATAGCCCATTAAGACCATTACAAGATATTTTAGAATGAAAAGCATGCATTGCATTTCTTTTTCCATACAGTCGTCCCTGAAGTACTTGTTCACAATGAGAAACACTCATCGTTTTTGCAGGAAGATGGAAATGGTTTCAAAAACAACTTTCTGTGCCTGAATCGCGTATTTATTTGCAAGCGGCGCAAACATCCGGCTGTGTTTTCTGTTTATTCAGGCGTACCATGGTTGTTGGTGATTGTAAAGGGGGGAAAAAAACAACTTCAGGGCTTCTGGATGCTGCATGTGACACTGAAAGTCTTACCGCTGACTTTAACAGCATTTTAATTAGTAGGGAAGTGTTGGGCTAATAATGCTGCTCTAATCACACTTGAGTAGATTTCCTCCCTGGAGTCTGATCTGTAAGCACACAAAGCACAGCAGAGGGAAAGACGAGAGCGTCGCTGTTAAATAAAGAAGGGGGATCAGCTTAATGCATCCACATGCTGCTAACTGATAGTAAAGGTTTATGTGTGGCATCAACAACGTCGCAAACCAGCACAAATTGTCTTTTTAATTTCACTCAAAGACATCAGGAAGTGTTTTCCTGCCACATCTTCCATTTGTAATTCAACAATAAAGTTATGAAATGTGGTTCTTCATGATCTTGATACGGATCACTTAAAAAATGCAGTTTCAGGGTTTCTCCACCCTCACATGTTACAATTACAAACCTCATTGTATCTTCTAGGTGTTTTATGCTAAAGGCCGACGCAAAGTAGAGCTTAACGGTGAAGTGGAAGGAAATTAAATTATGGTTTTCATATTAATTAACAAATGAAGAGTGTACTGAGCATCTGTTTTCAGCCCCCTTTACTCTGACACCTCTAAATAAAACCCAAATGCCTCCAGAAGGACCCCTAATCAGAGGTAAGCTGTTATTTAATCTGATTATTAATGCAGCGGTTCTGTGTCTGGCCTCAGAGGTTCTTTAGAGAACATCCAGCATCATGGAGACCCAGGAACCCAGCGGACAGGTCAGGGAGGAAGTTCTGGTCCAGTTTACAGCAGGATCAGGTTCTACAACAACATCCAGAGCTCTGATCATCATGTGGACCTGGAGAGAGGATGGACCACCTGCAGACCTACCAGGACATGGACGTCCACCTGGACTGACAGGCTGGACCAGGAGAGCATTGATCAGAGAAGCAGGAGGACCGTGGTGGCTCTGGAGGAGCTGCAGAGACCCACAGCTCATGAGTGAGTGCCTCTCAGTATAATGACATTATATTTGCAGTTTGTAGAAGAACACCAAACCTGATTTGGTTCAAAATGCTAAATGCAGTGGAAAACTAATCACTCCCATGTTCCTGAACACAACGATGTGAAACACAGTGGAGGCAGCATCATGCTGTGGGGGAGGACCTGCTGCTGCTGGCACAGCGAAGCTGGTCAGAGCAGATGGGGAGATGGGTGGAGATAAAGACAGGACAATCCTGGAGGACTACCTGCTTAAGGACTGGCTTAGAATAATGCATTCTTTGTGTCAGAATGACCTAGTCAAAGTAAGGACCTAAATCCAATTTGGAATCTGATCAATTCTTTACTCAATGTTCACTGTCCACCCAGTCTGACTGAGCCTGAGCTTTCCAGCAAAGAACCACAGGGAACAGCGTCAGTGTCCAGATGTGCAAAGCTACACATTTCCCAAGAGTGTTGAAGTTGTAGAAAAGGGGATTTTACATAGAAACTAATATTTCAGCTTGAGACAATTCTCTAAAATTGATTAATTTAAAAAATAGATCATTGTCCTTATTATAAGGATCCACTCTGTAGGTCATAATTAGAGTCTATAACATGAAAAAAAATAAAAGGCATTGAACCTTGTGGTTGTAACAGATGTAGGAAAAGCTGGGGGGGGGGGGGTATGAATACATTTAAACGTAAGAATGCCCTTGAACCTGCCTAACATACTGAATTATTAGGCTTGCTGCACTGCAGGCAGTAATTGCCGCCTGTCTCAGACAAACAAAAGCTTTACTCTGTTGTTCAGTTTTCTGCTTGGGCGCGTTTGTAAATGCTACAAAAAGTCACAACTCTCCAAAGTCTTCGGCTGCTCCTCTAGCGCCCCATTCAGCTTGTAGAGCGATCAGAAACCTGACAGGCCCGCCATGTTTCATTACATCCGTTACTCTGTGATCTGACTATCAATGTTCAGACGTGAGGGCTTCGGGAAACTCTCCGTTCGGTCTTTTGGCACTGTGATCCGGCAAATGAGAGTTCTTAGTGTCATATTATTACCATGCAGTGTCTCCCCTTTTATGTAACAAACCATTGAAACTGGGATCCTAACAGGTTCTGATCAACTTGAACTGATCTGGCATTTAGATTTGCATTTATTTTAAGACATTTCTTCAGATTCAGTGAATAAGGATCTGTGACACTGATGAATCCAATGAGAACAGCAAAGTGCTGGAAGTGCTAAACAGAAAACTGATTTGTCAGCATCCTTCATAGTCCTGGATTAGAACGGCAGCAACGTGGATGTAACCAGTGATTTAAAGGTCAAAAAAGACGGTGGAAATAAAGACGGCCGCATGGTTTGAGCACAACCACGTGTGCCTGAACACCAGTAAAACGAAGGAGAAGCTGATCGACTTTAGGAGAAGGACTCTACCTCACCGACCGGTTAACATTCGGGGGGGGGGGGGATTAGAAATAAACTTGCCTTGCCTATTCGTCACAAATGCATGTATTTGTTTAGCTTGTATTTATTGCACAGGGGCCTTTCCTGCTCGTAAATAGTTGTCGGGGGAAGTGGTGCTAAATAGCTATTGTTGTGGTTCGCGATCACCAGGACAAAAAAGCGACTTCACCTTCAAAAACAAACCCAAGAAACCGCGACTCACAAATGTTGCAAGTGACTTTAAAGAAAAAACAGCCCAAAGTCGCTGATAAGCAGCGACTAAATGCAACATGAAGCTCACATGAACAGCCCTCATGGATTATATGATGTTTTAAAGCCGCTGAGAAAAAGCCAAATAAACGTTGCCTACCTGCCCAGAAGCTGCTGTCGCTGGTTTCAGGTCTGAATGTTCAAATGTTGGCTCCTTATGACCGAGTAAATGTAGAGAGCACATTTAAGAGTCTTTGGTCAGATTCCATGGTAAAGTCCTCGGTTACAAGCTCATATCCAACACTGACATTTATCTGCAATCCTCCAGAGTTTTGGAAAATCAATGGAAAAAACTCCCTATGATGACGATCATCAGATCACGAGTCACTCCAGCAGATCCCAACGCAGCAGCCGTGTTTAGTTCTGTTATAATGTCTGCTGAGGCGATATTCAGGACAGATCTGTTCACTATTTGACTCAGAAGTAAACTATTCAAGCATTACCGCCCTGTTTGTACGACTCTAATATGGCCGCAGCGCTGTTCTAAATTTAGTTATGTGACAGCATTTAAAACATGTCCAATGAAGTTGCCACGTTGAGTAAAACATCAATAAAAACAGAATACTGGGAATTGCTAATCCTTTTCAACTTGTATTCAATTCAATACACCACAAAGACAATATATTTAATATTTAAACTGATAAAATGTAAATTTTTTGCAAATACTCACTCATTTTGAATTTATTGACTGCAACATGTTCCAAAAAAAAGCTAAGACATGGGCAACAAAAGACTGTAAAAGTCCTGTAATGCTCAAACACACCTGATTGGATCATCCGACAGGTGAACAGGTTAATTGGAAACAGGTGAGTGTCAGGATTTGGTATAAAAGGAGCATCCCTGAAAGGATCAGCCATTCACAAGCAAGGATGGGCCAAGGTTCACCACTTTGTGAACAACTGCGAGACCTAACAGCCCAACAGTTTAAGAACGTTTTTTAATATACAGCTGCAGGGAATTTAGAGATTTCATCATCTACAGCCCATAATATCATCAAAAGATTCAGATAATCTGGAGAACCCCTGCACGCATGCAGCAATGCTGAATGGGGAAGATTTCCACCTACAGAGCTTCAACAATCGGTGTCGTCAGTTCCCAAATGCTTACAGAGTGTTAAAAGGAATCATGATGTAACACAGCAGGAATCATGCTTTTAGGAACGTAGGCATCAAATTCAAAATGAGAGAATATCTGCCAACAGCCACAAAGTTTATCAGTTTGAACATTTAATTGCCTGTAAATCTCGTCTTCAATTACATACACGTTAAAAGGGATTTGCTAATTATTGAGTTCTGCTGTTATTTACCCCAGCTGGGGTTTGTACGACAAAACCTGAGAAAAAGGCGACAGTTGTGGGATCAACTGCCTGGGAGTGAGGCAGCTGTGTTTTCTCCAACGAGGAACTTGTCTGGAGAAGCGATTAAACAATTAACACCTGGGATGACGGGGGAGTTCAGAGCTCCACTCGCTGTCTGGGCTGCAACAACGTGTCATTCAGAGCAGATCCGTGGGTCCAGCTTTAAAACGAGCAGAGAGAGGCGAGAACAGAAGTGAGAGGCTGGAGTCGCTGTTGGAGTGAAGAAGATCGGGAACAGATGAAAAACGCTCACAGACTGGGGGAGGAAACTGGTGACGGTTGAGACAAGATTTTGGAAATGACTTTTCTAATAGTTCTTCTGACCAATGATGGGGTTCTGATGGTCTTTAGATGATCCAAAATGCTTTAGGAAGCGTTGAGATGAAAATTGGAAGGAGAGAAGATATTTCTCCTCTTTTAGCTTTTCTCTGTTGGCATCTTTAACCCATGTCCACCTTCTCGCGTGAGTGGACGCTGGCGTGATTTCTGGCGCCGCTACTCTCCGACAGCTGTGCTCTACAATTTTTTGTGAATAATTTCATGGACTAAATTAACAATCCTCCACAACCCAACGCTTGGAGCTACTCTGAAACTTTGTTACGGATACTCTTCATGCTTCGTCAAGTTTCGGCAAAAGTGTAATCTTACCTGCCTCTCTATCCAGCCCTTCGACCCTCCGGACCAGCTGCTGCTACAAATGATGTGGCCTCCACAGATTTTCACCTGGACCGTAATAATCCTGATCTTCATGCTGCCTCTTCTCCGTCCTGGATTTGGTCTAATCCAGTACACCGCAACAGAGCTCCTCCGCATCCGCTCACTTCTGACTGAACCTCCGCCGGCATCTTTAAACCTCTACCCTGATATTGCTCTCCTACCCCGCCGGAAATACACACACCGCGGATCTCGCCGACTCTTCCATCCCAGCGACTCCAAACCTGTTAAATCCTACTGGTCCACAACTCGCCGCTCTCAACGTAAATCCCATCGGACTGTGAACCACAGCGTGCTAGCCAGCCCAGCTAGGTCGGCTAAGCCTCCAGTCAAACTCCAAAACATCACCCTCAACTTCGGTCTCCTCAATATCCGCTCGCTTACAAACAAGGGTCATCTCGTCCAAGATATCCTTGTTGACCGTGAACTGGACTTTCTCATTCTAACGGAAACTTGGCAACAGCCTAATAACTACTCACAACTAAATGACTCCACTCCACCTGGGTTTGTTTACCTTTGCCAGCCCCGCGTGACGCGCCGAGGAGGCGGTCTCGCGGTACTCTACAACGAGAAATGGAAAGTGGTTCCCGTCACTGTGCCTTCCTACAGCTCATTTGAATGCCTGTCCTGTACACTTTCTGGCCCTACACCTACCATTGTTGCGGCCGTCTATCGCCCCCCCAAGCCACACAGTGACTTTTTAAATGAACTAACAGATCTTCTAACCCTCCTCTCCTCTCTCTCACCCAATGTAATATTGGTGGGGGATTTTAATATTCACATGGACAATATTAACCTTCCCCTCACCAGAGATTTTCTATCTTGTCTGGATAATTTTGGTTTTGATCAGTTTTCAAATTTTCCAACACACTCTAAAGGTCATATTCTTGACCTAATTTGTTGCTCTGGTCTCACCCCCTCTAACTGTTCAGCTGAGGATCTTCACATATCTGATCATTTCCTCCTTTTATTCAGCATTTCCCCTCGTCTCTTCACAGCAAAGACCCCACGGCTCCTTTCATACCGGAACATTAAGAACATTAACTTGAACACTCTATCTTCACACATCCTAAGAACTTTAATCCTGGATCCTTCTTCCTCACCGGATGAACTGACATCTCAATACAATAACTGCTTAAATGATATTTTGAACCTCCTTGCCCCAACAAAATCCCGGACTGTCACCTTTTCCCACTCCGCCCCCTGGTTTACCCCCGAACTCCGGACCATGAAGGCTAAGTGCCGTCAACTTGAAAGACTTAAAAAGAAAACCGGTTTAACAATTCACAGCGAAATGTATATAACTCAGATAACTCAATACAAAGAACTAATCACTAAAACTAAATCCACTTACTACTCCAACCTGATCTGCTCACACGAAAGTAATTCTCGGACTCTGTTTTTGGTGTTTAACAATATTTTCAAATCCCCAGCTTCTCTTCCTCCCCACCTATGCTCAACTGACGCCTGCAATTCGATTATGCAGTTTTTCAATGATAAAATCAAAATAATTCACCAGTGCCTGCCTCCTATCCTGTCACCCCCTTCCCCTATAACCCCTTCACCCTGCCAGCCTTTTTGCAGCTTTCATCTACCAACCCTCTCCGATATTTCTGATTTTATCAACAAATCTAAATCTCCCACCTGCCCACTTGATCCTATCCCGTCTGCCCTGGTCAAATCCTGCCTCCACGCTCTTCTCCCCTTCATAACTGCCATCATTCACTCCTCTCTTGGTTCTGGAATTGTTCCATCTCTTTTCAAAACTGCTGTTATCACTCCTATTGTGAAGAAACCTGGACTAGATCCCAACAATTACAATAATCTCAGGCCAATTTCAAATTTACCTTTTATTTCAAAAATATTGGAAAAAACAGTCGCTTCTCAACTTCATTCTCACTTAACTCACAACAACCTTTATGAACAGTTCCAGTCTGGCTTCCGTCCCCGTCATAGCACTGAAACCGCCCTCTTAAAAATAATCAATGATCTTTTAATAGCAGCTGACTCTGGTCTAATTTCCATCCTCATTCTTCTTGATCTAAGTGCAGCCTTCGACACAGTTTCACACTCTACCCTACTCCATCGACTTTATACAATTGGCATCACTCACACTCCCCTAGCCTGGTTTCAATCCTATCTTTCTGGCCGCACTCAATTTGTTCAGATTAAGTCATATCGTTCCAACTCCTCTCCAGTTACCACCGGTGTTCCCCAAGGCTCTGTTCTAGGACCCCTACTCTTTATCATCTACATTCTCCCCCTTGGCAATATCTTTAGGAAATTCAACATCAATTTTCACTGTTATGCGGATGACACCCAGCTCTATCTTTCTTGTAAACCAAACTCTTCACTCCCACCTCCTTCATTAATCTCCTGCTTAACCGAAATAAAATCCTGGTTCACCTCCAACTTTCTTAAATTGAATAATGACAAGACTGAAATCCTCTTAGTGGGAACAAAATCTACTTTATCCAAAGCTGACAGTTTCTCCCTTTCATTTGACAACTCCATAATTTCCCCCTCACCTCAGGTCAAGAGTCTGGGTGTCATCCTTGATAGTACCTTGTCCTTCTCCTCTCACATTAATAACCTCACCCGCTCCGCTTACTTTCACTTACGCAATATCAATCGCCTTCGCCCCTCTCTCTCCACTAGCTCCACCTGCACTCTTGTTCATAGTCTGGTCACTTCCCGCATTGATTACTGTAATTCTCTTCTTTTCGGTCTTCCTCAAAAATCCATTCACAAGCTTCAGTCAGTACAAAACTCAGCAGCTCGCATCATTTCTAGAACCCCCTCTTTCCATCACATCACCCCAGTCCTGCAGCAGCTCCACTGGCTACCTGTGAAGTATAGAATTCAGTTCAAAATCCTCCTACTTACTTTTAAAGCTATTCACAATCTCTCCCCTCCATACCTTTCTGATTTACTTCAAATTTCTATTCCCTCCCGCATTCTTAGATCTTCTTCTACCACTCACTTAGTTGTTCCTTCAGCCCGTCTTAAAACTATGGGGAGCAGAGCTTTTTCACGTTCTGCGCCCATACTCTGGAATTCTCTCCCCCCTGACATCTGCAATACCGAGTCTTTACCCGTGTTCAAATCCAAACTCAAAACCCACATGTTCAAGATTGCCTTTTCATTATGATTTTAAATTACTTTCCTCTGTGTAATTTGTGTTGTTTCTTTTAATTATGACGACTGCTTTTACCATTTATTGTTTTTTACATGTACAGTGACCTTGAGTGCTTTGAAAGGCGCTTGAAATAAAATGTATTATTATTATTATTATTATGTCACCAGGTGACTATGAACCAGTGCAGGCACTGAGTAAATAGAAGAAATCAATGCGTGGATGTGCCAAAATTTTCTTCAATTGAATAAAAACAGGGCTGCACAGTGGCGCAGTGGGTAGCGCTGTTGCCTTGCAGCAAGAAGGTCCTGGGTTCAAGTACACCCCTGGGTCTTTCTGCATGGAGTTTGCATGTTCTCCCTGTGCATGCGTGGGTTCTCTCCAGGTACTCCGGCTTCCTCCCACAGTCCAAAAACATGACTGTTAGGTTAATTGGCTTCTCCAAATTGTCCTTAGGTGTGAATGGTTGTTTGTCCTGTTTGTCTCTCTGTGTTGCCCTGCGACAGACTGGCGACCTGTCCACGGTGTACCCCGCCTCTCGCCCGGTGAACACTGGAGATAGGCACCAGCAACCCCTGCGAGGGATTAAGCGGTTTGGAAAATGAATGGATGAATCAAAACAAAACTGAAGTAATAATCTTTGGACCAATAGAGGAGATATCAAGAGTTAGTTCACAGCTTCAGCTGCTTCAGCTAGAAACAACTGATCAGGCCCGAAATCTGGGAGTAGTGATGGACTCAGACCTGAACCTCCAAAAGCATCTAAAGACAGTTACAAGATCAGCTTTCTATCACCTGAGGAACATTTCCAGGATTAAAGGACTGATGTCTCAGCAGGATCTGGAGAAACCCGATATCTTTAGTAGAACTGATCACTGCAACGGTGTTTTCACAGGTCTGCCTAAAAAGTGGATCAGACAGCTGCAGCTGATCCAGAACCTGCTGCCCACGTCCTCACTAAGACTAAGAACGTAGAGAACATGGACCCGGTTCTGAAGTCCTCACTAAGACTAAGAACGTAGAGACCATGGACCCGGTTCTGAAGTCCTCACTAAGACTAAGAACGTAGAGAACATGGACCCGGTTCTGAAGTCCTCACTAAGACTAAGAAAGTGGAGAACATGGACCCGGTTCTGAAGTCTTCACTGAGACTAAGAACGTGGAGAACACGGACCCGGTTCTGAAGTCCTCACTGAGACTAAGAACGTAGAGAACGTGGACCCGGTTCTGAAGTCCTCACTGAGACTAAGAACGTAGAGAACGTGGACCCGGTTCTGCAGTCCCCACTGAGACTAAGAACGTAGAGAACACGGACCCGGTTCTGAAGTCCTTCCACTAAGACTAAGAACGTAGAGAACACGGACCCGGTTCTGAAGTCCTCACTGAGACTAAGAACGTAGAGAACACGGACCCGGTTCTGAAGTCCTCACTGAGACTAAGAACGTAGAGAACACGGACCCGGTTCTGAAGTCCTTCCACTAAGACTAAGAACGTAGAGAACACGGACCCGGTTCTGAAGTCCTTCCACTGGCTCCCTGGATCTCAGAGAATAGACTTTAAAATCCTTCTGTTAGTCTATAAATCCCTGAATTAGCACCTAAATACATCACAGACTTGTTATCAGTGCATCAACCCTCCAGACCACTCAGGTCTTCTGGCTCCAGCCTGCTCTGCAGAACCAGAACCAGAACCAGAACCAGACATGGAGAAGCAGCGTTTAGTTCCTATGCTCCACTGATCTGGAACAAACTCCCAGAAAACTGTAAAAGTGCTGAAAGCCTGAGTTCCTTTAAATCAAGATTAAAAACACATTTGTTTAGGATTGCCTTTGACTGTTCTAGTTAAACTGTTTTACTGAAACATCATTAGTTCAACTTTTTTAGTCCAACTGTTTTTAATGTTCTATTTTGTTTCTACATTTTATTCCTACTTGCTTATATTCTGTTTTATTTTCCTGTATTTTAATCATGTAAAGCACTTTGCATTGTCTCTGTACTGAATTGTGCTATACAGATACATTTGCCTTGCCTTGAGAGCAGATTTTTACATACAGCGAATATTGGATTATCAAAATAATTTCTATTCACCAAACTAGAACGGGCCAACCAATACCTCCTTACATGGTCAGGATTCGGTGGAACCAGCATGATACATGGATCCATCCTGCCTAGTATTGATGTTTCAGGCTGGTGGAGGGGGTGTCATGGTGTGAGGTTATTTTGTTTGCCACAATATGGGCCCCTCAGTACCAATTAAGCATCGTATGACCACCAGAGCCAACCTGATGCTGACCAAAAGACAAATAAACTGTACGTGCCAAATGCCAACAACGCTTCTGGACGCTTTAAAAAATATTAAAAAACACCAATGAAGAAATCTGTGTGGTAAAAATTGTGACGTAAAGTCAGAAATAACGACTTAAACGTATAGAACTGGCAGGAAACTTTATGCTTCATGTCAGTCAAGTGTGACAACGTTACTCTGGTACTTTTTTTTGTTTAACCAACTGAAAACGTAACTATAATATCCCCGGTTAAATGAAGGTGGCGTCCCTGATTAGCGGGGACAGTCCCTGATGGACCATATCACCTTCTTCGATCTTTCCATAAATTGCAGATTTGGGGGATTTTCCCACCTGAGCTGTGGGTCTCTGCAGCTCCTCCAGAGCCTCCATGGTCCTCCTGCTTCTCTGATCAATGCTCTCCTGGTCCAGCCTGTCAGTCCAGGTGGACGTCCATGTCCTGGTAGGTCTGCAGGTGGTCCATCCTCTCTCCAGGTCCACATGATGATCAGAGCTCTGGGAGCTTCTGTAGAACCTGACCTGCTGTAAACTGGACCAGAACTTCTTCCCTGACCCGTCTGCTGGTTCCTTGGTCTCCATGAGGCTGTTTCTAGTCACAAACAGCTCCATCGCCTGTTGTTAGCCATCGCCAGCCCTCATGAGTATTTATTTATTTATTTATTTATTTGGAAACGTTCTTTGGACGTGTAGAGGAGTGTAGTCAGGGGCGCAACTACCCAGTATAAGAGGGGTATGCAGCATCAGTTTTGGCGCCCCCCCCCCCCCCCCTGGATTAAAATAAATAAATAAGTGCCAGACATCATCATGTATGGTCTTTAAATAATAAAGGTTTATTTTAAAGTATATCAGCCACTGTAGGCCTACCATAATAATAATTAGATGGTATATTATTAACAATGTTAACACATAATAAACAGTTGCAAATTGACAAACATTAACATTATCATTATAACCAATGCAATTTAATGCAGCCTTTCTAAATCAGCCTAGTGATGGCATCAGATAAGACAACTATTATGCAGTAAGGTTTTGCTGCTGTTGAAATTACATTCACATTTTGGATTTTAAAAAGTAGAAATATGGATAGCCTTAGCACAGACCTTTAGAGAGAGAGATGTGACCCTGTAATTACAGCTTCCATGTCACCCAACAAATGTAAAGCAGCCTACATGTCTGACAGCACAGCTAACATGAACAGCTAATGGTAAAACAACATCTTTATTGCATATTATTTATGCATGAGTTACTGCATAAGTTATGTTTTCTGGATTCTGGTCATTTATTGTACATGCTACCTTATATTTTCCACTATGTCAGCGCAGCAACATTGGTTTTGCATTAAGCTAGAAGCTAGCTGTAAACCCCCATTTGGTTGCTACATTCCCTCTGTTAGCAAACACAAGCTAGTCTGTTCATATATATTCATATTGTATGAATATACATGCCTAAGTAACGGGAGCAAATCTATGCATGATTCCATGGTAAACCAAAGTCATTGCATTAGTTATATACATCAACAGCTAATGGTAAAACAAAATATATTAATGATTCCATGATAAACCAGTTTATGTATCTGTTTTCCAGATTCTTGTCCTGTATTGTACCTGCTACCTTACAGGGTTTCCCGCAGCGCTATACTCACGCTACCGCCCCATCCCCCCCCCCCCCAGTCGATCCGCGCAAAACTTGTCGCCCCGCCAATTCACCGCCTCGCTTAAGCAAATTCCTGCCTTATATTTTCCAGTTTTCAACTCAGCAACCTCGGTTTTGCACATTCTAAGCAAGCTGTGAACCCCCATTTGGCTGCTACGTTAGTAATCGCTAGCTAGTCTCTTAACGTGAATAACGTTATTTGCAAGCCTCCAAGCACAGCCGTCAAACTTTAATTCCTACCTGTTGCCTTTTACCATCCACTTGTTTAACTGCTGTTGCATCCCTTGACATGCCATCTCCCTTTCCCTCTTCCTTTTTTTATTTTTCGCCCCCCACAGCTTTCTTGATTTATCCATTTTCCATAGACAACTAAACTCACTACTCGTAGGCTATTCTATCTACCGCTGCAGCCTTCCCGCAGGCTGCAGCGGGATGCTTCTCCCCGCTCCCTCTTGTGTCAAAATTCTACGGTGGAATCTTATGACATAGGGCGTCTACTATAACATGTTTTGTTCTAAAATGTTATTTAAAACATTGAGGAAATTCAAGAATGTTAAAGAAAAGCACAATAGCAGCTACATATAGAAAATACCAAAACTTTTTTTTTTTACCATCACTTTGGCGCCCCCATGGTGCTGCGCCCCTATGCACTGCATATAGTGCATACCCACTTTTTGCGCCACTGAGTGTAGTCTCTCTCTCTCTCTCTCTCTCTGTCATGCGGTATTTTACCCTCTGATGTTTTGTTTTGTTACTTCCATTGTCAGGACGAAATGTTTTGCTCCATAGATCAGTAGAAAAGAAACAAGGCTAAAAAAAAATCTGTATTTTTCAAACCCACAAGGTTGCTGCACTCGCTGAAAATTTAAAAGGGCCTTGAGATCTGAGATAATCTGCACGTTTCTCCCAATGCACTGAAGCTATGGCATTGCTGCTAGGCCTTAAGGCAGCATCAGTGATGAAGAGGGGTTTTACACACAGAGATCCATTCTCTGGCCCGCCGTGACCGCGAACAGCGGGAAATTGGTGCTGCTTACTCCCCTGGTCTTCCTTCACCTTCAGAATGTTTCTCTGCAGAAATACCGAGGGAAAGAATCAGATCTGCACTCAGATTCTGTTTGTTGCTTTTTGACAGGAACAAAAAAGAAAGAAAGAAGAAGCAGGAAATATCTGACAGACATGGTTCGGGTTTTAGTAGAGCAGCTGCTTTTTTTTTTCACGACGCAAACGAATGTCAGGGGTGCAGCAGTCAGTCACAACATTATGACCACGTCCCTCATAGGGAGTATTTCCAGTAATGGACGGAGACACGAGAGCATCTGTGCATGTCTGGGGAGAGATAACCTGTGTTGGTCATGTGGATGCAGAGCGGGATCTCTGGACTTAGATCAGAATCTAGGGGTCCAAAGTCAGCCCCTGATGTCTTCTTTCAGCAATTCCTACAGAGGGATTGCTGCTGTCGTGTGCATTTAGGCAAAGGAGTTGAGGTATACCCAGTTGTTTTTTTTTAAGTTTGTTTCAAAACCCAAAAACATTTATTGTGTTAATATTCCCACATTGTAAAGTCTGTGAAGACAGAGCCATGGAGATTTTTCTCTGGTTGTTTGGGTTCTGGATTAACACAGCTTGTTTCTGGGCACTGCCGGTCAGCTGTCGGCCTTTTAGATTAAAGACACATTTACTTATTTGAAAATATTCTATAAAAAAATAGTACATAGAACCTAAACTAAATGCCACTCCTCAATTATATGAAGATAACTGCAGTGTGTAAAAACCCTCCAGATTCTACCTTTTACCTAAAGGGGCTAAAGATATATATAATATACTTAGCAAATTGTGTTTCCAGAACAAACAGCCTCTAACTAGAAGCTTTGTCAAAAAGGAAGGTTTTAAGATTAGTCTTAAAAGTAGACAGGGTGTCTGCCTCACGGACCAAAACTGGGAGTTGGTTCCACAGGAGAGGAGCCTGATAGCTAAAGGATCTGCCTCCCATTCTACTTTTAGAGACTCTAGGAACCACCAGCAGACCTGCAGTCTGAGAGCGAAGTGCTCTGTTAGGAACATACGGGGTAATCAGAGCTCTGATATATGATGGAGCTTGATTATTAAGGGCTTTATACGTTAAAAGAAGAATTTTAAATTCTATTCTTGATTTAACAGGAAGCCAATGAAGGGAAGCTAAAATTGGAGAAATATGATCCCACTTGTTGATTTTCATCAGAACTCTTGCTGCAGCATTTTGGATCAGCTGAAGACTTTGAACTGCATTTTGTGGACTTCCTGATAGTAAAGAATTACAATAGTCCAGCCTTGAAGTAACAAATGCATGGACTAGTTTTTCAGCATCACCCCTGGACAGGATGTTTCTAATTTTGGCGATATTCCTGAGGTGAAAAAAGAAACTCTAGAAACCTGTTTATGTGTTCTTGTTCTGTAGCATTCTGTATACAGTGTGACACATTTCGTGCCCTCAACTCTTCAACTGTTATTGTATCCCAATTAATGCCACTCTTTCCAATTCATTGGGAGTACTCAAGAATTAAAGAACTCCTGGTGTAATTTGGTGCCTTTGATCCTTGATATTTTACCAGCTTACACACACTTATCTGAGAACTACAAACTGAAAAGTGTTTTCTTTATTAAAACCAAGTGGCAGTTTCTAGTTTCTATTTATTTTGTCTGCACCATCAACGCCAAGTCAAATTCCTTGTAAGTTCAAACCTACTTGGCAATAAACTTGTTTCTGATTCTGTTTCTGATTCTGATTAGAAGAAACTACAACTGCAGCTTCCAGAATAGAGTATATCTGCATCACAAATTAAAGTCCCTGAATGGCTGTTGCATGGACCTCAAGACAAAGTGTACAGCCGTTTCAGCACAATAAACTGCAAAAAACTAAAATAAATATCACGTATACTAATGCCAGTGGCTCTCAAATGTTTTGTTGCGCCCCCCCTTAAGGAATAAAAACATTTCAGGCCACCATCATAACAGAATGGGTCAAACGTTATGAATTTTATTGAACAGAAATGTTACGAAAGGATCTTAATTGTTCATATTCTTCGTTTTTTGTTTAAACAGCATGTTCAGTAAAAGTAAAATCATTCATGTCAGTAATTTGTTTTCACAAGTTCTGTAGAATTTACTTTTGATAAAAGTTTAAATTTATTCGAGGAGTTTTAAATCTCAGCCTGGCATGTTTGCTACTGCAGGTGATTTATTGTTTTGTTGAGATCCTCCACCTTTTTATTTTGGCCTTGCAGTTGTGAGGCTATTTACTAAAGTGAAAAATGTTTCTCAGGCAGAATCTTTAAGAATAGCCCCCAGAAAATAGGATAATTTGGAGCCTTTTTGAACACTTGGAAAAAAAAATTCAGGTTTTATGCAACGTTTACTACAATTAACAATCCCGACATTCAGAGAACACTAGATCGATAAAGAGTGCAGGAAAATTAACGGAACAATCTGACACACCAGGATGTTACGTAACAAGGAAGGAAGGAAGGAAGGAAGGAAGGAAGGAAGGAAGGAAGGAAGGAAGGAAGGAAGGAAGGAAGGAAGGAAGGAAGGAAGGAAGGAAGGAAGGAAGGAAGGAAGGAAGGAAGGAAGGAAGGAAGGAAGGAAGGAAGGATGTGTAAATGGATGGATGGATGGATGGTGTTTCTGGGATGTCGAGGTTTTCAGTCTGTTGGACCCATGATGCAGAAAAGCATAATTTCACCATAAATTGGCCAAACGCAGGTTAAGAAAGACGTAAGTTTGCTTATTTCACTGAAAACGACACATATTGCACTCCACCACTGTGTTCTGTACGTACGCTCGCTGTGCAAGACGCTGCGGATGTAGAGAAATCATTCCGAAGTGCGTCTAAAATTCACTGAACACTCAGCAGCCTGTGGAAATCTGGGCCGATGAGACCAAAGCTGAACTCTTTGGATTTGGTAATACACATGATGTTTGGAGACACCAAACCAACCATGAGAACGGTGAGAACGGTGAGAACGTCATGGTGGGGAGCTGCTTTTCACAGTATGGTACAAAAAGGCTTCATGTAGACCAGTGCAAGAAATGATTATGGGGGAAATATGATAAAAACTTGATGCCATTAATCAGGATGACAAAAATTAAATGACGGTGAAGCCCGGTCACTACATAAAGATAATAATTTAACTTTATTGATCTCACAATGGAGAAATTCACTTCTGCATCTTAACCCCCTTGGGGAGCAGTGGGCTGCCAATGTGCGGCGCAATTGGGGGTTAAGGGTCTTGCTCAGGGACCCAGAATGGCAGCTTGGGGGAGTTGAACTCAGAACCTCTGGGACTGAAGCTCTGTGCTCTAACCACTAGGCCACCACTCCCCCACTAAATAAAGTGACCCATAAAATGTCCCATTTGATCCCTCGACCTGAATCCTACAGAAAATCCATGGGAAGATCTAAAACTCAGAGTTCATGGAAGGGACCCAGAGAAGTTTTAGGATTTACTGACGGTAAACCTGGAGCAACGTCCCAGAATCACACCTGAGCAAATAAATATCAACTTCAATGCATATTTGGCTGTCATTTTATTTAAGTACCTACAACCTAATTTATTGACACACATGGTTTGATTTATTCTGTTACAGACTTTTATCACAGTTGATATTAGATTAGTAAAGCCTATTTACCTAAAAGATGGACGCCATTATAAGTGGCCCTGTATGCTGTCTTCTATGAGGACTTCACCAGGAATCACTGTGGAAGAAAGTTTTTCTAGAGTGCTAGCGCCATCTGCTGGTTGCAACAACTATATTGTTTTTAGAAACATTTAGCTGAAACAAAGTCCTTTACTATTTACTGCAGAAGGATAATTCATACAAAAATAAAATATATATTTATTGTAGGAGAAATCCTTTAAAAATAAATAATTAAGGTTAGTTAAAAATCCTTAAACCCAAGCATTAGTGTCTGTGGACTGAGATGTGGAAGAAGGTTGATTCTGAGTCTGGGGAACCAGTTCTTTGTTGGCCTGTCAATATGCTCTGGTCACATCAAACCCACCTGCAGTCCCTGCAGCTGAAAAGCTCAGCATCCGTCTTATCGGACCAAAGCAGTTCCAGTTAACGTCCCAGCAGAGCTGAACAAACTCAACATATTTAAAAATGTGATGGAAGGACAGAAAATGCCGTTTTTCTGTGATTGTTCCCAAACAAACATGTTCCCTAACTGTGAGCTTTGAAGCTCTTTTTTTACTTCTTTAACTGTCCTCCTCCCTTCATCTCGTGTGATGCCGAGATGAATATGGGTATAGGTTATAGGTTAAGATATAGGTAAAAAACACAATTTACTGCAGAAAAACAGGAAGTCATAAAATACTAATTAGAAGTTCCTGGAAATCAATTAAAAAAGTTTTATTTAAAAATGCTTCAGCACTTCGCTCTCAGACTGCAGGTCTGCTGGTGGTTCCTAGAGTCTCTAAAAGTAGAATGGGAGGCAGATCCTTTAGCTATCAGGCTCCTCTCCTGTGGAACCAACTCCCAGTTTTGGTCCGTGAAGCAGACACCCCGTCTACTTTTAAGACTAATCTTAAAACTTTCCTTTCTGACAAAGCTTCTAGTCAGAGTTGACTTTGTAAAGTACCTTGAGTGGACATGTGTTGTGAACTGGCGCTATATAAATAAAATTTAATTGAACTGACTTTATTTTAAAATCACTCTGAGATTAGGCGGCTGCAATAAAAGATGACTTTGTACCCATCTCTATCATTGCTGTCAAGGTTGAAAACCTTTCTACTTTGCACAGAAATGTGTTATACAAACAAAGTTGCCATTGGTGTTTACTGTGTTGGTACCATTCGCAGTTTAAGGGCCTCATGGGTGGTGGTTGAAAAAGGTTGGATGAATGGAGAAGGGAGACTTCTTCCTGAGGCTGTACCTTCATTTTGTTGATGTATTTAAAACATCCGCCCAGGAGGGAACCCTTTCGTTGGCACTTGGTAATGAAGCAGAACGAGAAAGATATCTCAAAACAAATAAAGAAGGCACTTTTTTACAACATTTCAGCTCCTTTTGGCTGTGGAGACGGTTGCTGTAACAACCTCTGTGTCTCTTCAGATTATCTTCCCAGATGATTACATTTCTCCAACGTCTAAACCCACCTTAATCGTATTCTTAAGTAATCCTTAAAGGAATATTTCAGGGGTTTTGTACCAGTGTTCTGTGAAAATCTTATAAAACAAATTACTTTACCTGTAATGGAAAAGCCTCTTTGTGTTTTTATTTCGTCTACTGCTTAAAAAAGAATTAATGCTTTCTAATCAGAGTACTATAACGAGTCAGTTAAACTTGTGGAATATTGATCTGGTCAGGTCAGCAGCAGAGGGGGTTGTTAATCAGTTAATGAAATTAACAACAGGGAGACGACCCCAAAAGCAGGAAAGGTTCTGCTGGTAGAGCCCTCCTTGTGCTTCTGTTGACTGCTTTGCATTTGACCAGATCCGTGTCACTACTGGCACCATGAGGCCATCCCTGGACCCTACAGACGTTGCACAGACAGTCCATCTCCATCAGGATGGCTCATCAATACAGGCCAGAAGGTTTGCTGTGTCTCCCAGCACGGTCTCAAGAGCATAGAGGAGGCTCCAGGAGAGATGGACAGGTCCGTCCGTATGGGGTTGAACACAGCACAAGACACATGAACATATTATTGGCACAAATGGAACCCCATACCTCGGCGGTCCTGAACCCATCAGCAGGATTGGTATCTGCTCCTTTATGCAAAGAGGAACTTCCTTAATGACTTCAGATTAAGCCTTCTGTAGGTTGATGATTTTCATCGAATGTTTTTCTACCTGACACGTTACCTGTATCAGGATGGAGATCCGGCAGGGTTTATTTTTCCAATTGAGATCTGCTGTGTTTTCAAAGTGTGTCTTTGATTGTTTTGAGCAGTGCAGATCAGATGGTGACAAGGATTTAAGATGAAGCACCTTCTTCCACGCGTTTGTCTGTTTCTCTCTCAATGTCCTGGGAGGTTTGCATTCCTGTTTCAGCTTCAGATGTTATTTGGGTGTATCAAAGTGAGGGGGTGAATACAAAGACATGTTGCACTTTTCAGATTTTAATACGTAAAAATAAAGCATTTATCTTTTATTCCTCCACCCCACAGTGATTCCCATCTTCGTGTCGATCTAGCAGCTAAAATCCCAGTAAAACACTGAGGTTTGGCTGTAAGGTGACAAAATGTAAAAAAGGAATGAATACTGTTGGTAAATAGAGCTTCATGATCTGATTGTGCCTTTTCTATTTAAAAACTTGACAGGGTTTGAGGCAACAGCAGTTTTAAAAGAACTTTAAAAAAACTCTCTAGAGATCCTTAAACAGACATTTAATTGTATTTGTTCAGAGTCAGCATAATCAAGATTTATCTCATGTGTGCAAGAACAGGGCATTTATGTATAATAGAGAACAGGATACTCACAATGCTGCCAGTTTAAGAGGAATAGGATCTTTTATGGCAGTGCTGGATTTATAGGTGGAGCACTAAAAGCTATCCAGACATCCAAGAGTCAGTTCCTGCTAGCGGAGAGTTCTTGAGTCAGAGAAACCACAGATATGTGCCGAGCCGAGTCGTGGCTTTCTGCTCGCAGCAAGATCCTCCCCCTCGTCTGGAAGCTGTTGAAGTTTTCCACCAGATGTGGCTGCCTGATTCCTTTAATGATGCCCTGGCGCAGGCAGGGATCACGGAAAAGGGAGCGTAGAAACAACGACGGGGCTGAAAAGAACGCTGTTGCTTCGCTCTTTTATAAACAGCGATTCTTTAAAAAGGCAAAATGTCTGTTACAGGTCCTGATCTCTGAGGTGTAGAAACTTAGCTGCTTTATCAACTCTGTGGCTTTTCTGATGGACAGTTTTCTACATTTATCCTTCAGACCCAGAAGTGATGTTGAAAAGCTCCACAATGAGGCGTCTGGGACACGCAGACTGATTGCCTTTTTCCTGTCACGAACACAGTTTGGAGAGCAGCATTAGCTGAAACAACAGGTGCCTCAGACTTGGCCGTTCTCCAGAGAGCACAGGCTGTCCAGCTGTCTGGCACACATGGACTCAGAGTGTTTAAGCGCTCTCACACACTAAGCGAAACATCGCAAGAGCCATTTTTGTTCTCACTCTCGGTTCTTTGTGGACAGCTTTGTCTTTAAATTTTAAATGCGTGCAGGTCTGCAACACAACATCTGGGAAGCTCAGGCTGTTGCACAGGAATGCTTCTGTCACTGGAGAGCAGAGATTTACACACACCGACCTCAGAATCCTAGAAAGAAAATCTACCGTCTCAACAAAAATACAACAAGATGGCTCTGATGCCGAGAACATTCAGGTAGAGGGTCTTGCAGGGACCAAAAAATAGACAAACACTCAAAGAAGGGTTGGCATTTTACTCTGGTGCCCCCAAATGAAATCAAGTCTAAATCCAGCTGTTCTGTTTCTGACCTCAGGGGTTCTCCAGAGAACCACCAGCATCATGGAGACCAAGGAACCAGCAGACGGGTCAGGGAGGAAGTTCTGGTCCAGTTTACAGCAGGATCAGGTTCTACAACAACATCCAGAGCTCTGATCATCTGGACCTGGAGAGAGGATGGACCACCTGCAGACCTACCAGGACATGGACTTCCACCTGGACTGACAGACTGGACCAGGAGAGCATTGATCAGAGAGGCAGGAGGACCATGGTGGCTCTGGAGGAGCTGCAGAGACCCACAGCTCAGGTGGGAGTGCACATCAAATCAGGTCTTTGTGAAAGAAGGAAATCCCTGTTAAAGAAAGACCTTTTTGCAGTTTGGAGGAGACACAGCAAACATGTGGGAGTAGATGCTCTGCTGAGACGAGACCAAAATGCTGTGTTAGAAAAAGAACCGCATCGGGTGGCTAGGGGAAGGTGGGGGAGGGAGTGGGTTTATTAGGTATTTAGGGGGTGAGGGGGGTTCTGGTTGGGTGGCCCCCTCCCTGGGGGGCCTGGTCTGGGGGGCGTCTGGTCCGGGGGGCGTCTGGTCCGGGGGCGGGATCAGGGGTCGGGCACAGGCAGGCGGATAGTTGGATTGTGGTGGGCGGGGCGCCCCTGGGGCCTCTGGGCCTCGGGGCCCATGGCCGGGACCACTTCAGCGTAGCTGGCTGCCGGCGGAGCCGACGGGCTCGCCCCCGCGGCTCCTGGGGGCTTCGGCATTGCGGTGGCTGGGGGATTTCCTCGGGGTCGTCTCTCCTCTTTCCCTGGGGGGGGGTTGCAGATTTCCTGTGATGGCCCATCTTGGGCGCCCTGCTTATGGGTCCCCTGGCGCCTGCCTCGGTGCTCGGGGATGGCGGGCCTTAGGTTCTTCACAACCACTATTGAGCAATTTCCTTCTGGATAAATTTCACATACACAAGTGCACTCTCACAAACACCCACAGGTGCTGGGTTCCAGGTTCTAAGTGTTCACTTATTTTTCTCACTTTCTTTTCTCAGGTATCACTTTACACATGTCAGCTTAAACAATAATACATATGATTTAGCAATGGCATCAAGGTGTTACTCTATTGTATGTGTTACACTATGTCTGTTGGTTGTGCTGTTCTTTTTACATCTCTCTTTCCAGGTGATGAAGCAGACGGAAGACGTTTTATCATTCTTTCCCTTTTATCTTTTCTTTCTTTCACCTCTTCTTTCTTTTTTTTCTCTTCTTGTTCTTCATTTACTCTCCTACTTTCCCACTGTAGTGTCCACATAATTTTAAATTCTCCCCGCAGGAATCACAATAAAACTATTCACATGCATAAATCAGGCGGAGCACTATGGCGAAAGCTGTACTGCTCCACTTGTGAAAGTAAAATCTGTCGAGCTCTATTTGGCATTAAGACATCAATTCTTATTGCTACATTGCTAGACAGGACACTGGGAGAAAAAAAAACCCATGAACACAACACAGTGAAACATGGTGGAGGCAGCATCATGCTGTGGGGAGGCTTTGCTCTAGCGAGGGTGGGAGGCTGTTCACAGTTGGCATAAAGGTAGATGGAGCTAAATCCAGAACAATCCTGGAACACCCCTAAACATCCAAGCAGAGCTAGAGCTGCAATGGCAGGGTTTGAATCAACGCATATTCAGGTGTTAGAATGGCCTAGTCAAAGTCCAGACCGGAAATCAGTTGAGAATCTGTTACTTGAAAACTGATGTTCACAGACGTTCTCCCTCCAATTCTCACCACAGTACAGAGACCGCCCTTATCAAGGTGTTTAATAACATCCATATAAATACAGACTGTGGAAGAACCACCGTGCTGGTTCTGTTGGACCTCAGTGCAGCATTGATACTGTCGATCCCTCCATTCTGTTAGATCGCCTAGAAAACTGGGTCGGCCTCTCTGGTACAGCTCTCCACTGGTTTAAATCCTACTTAAAGGATTTTTAGTGTCAGTATGTAACTTTACATCAGAGACGACAAAAATCACATGTGGGGTTCCCCAAGGTTCCATCCTGGGTTCCTCCTGTTCTATATCTACATGCTCCTCTAGCTCAGATCATAAAAACAACATCAGCTACCATCACTATGCAGACGACACACAGCTCTACATCACCATGTCACCAGGTGACTATGAACCAGTTCAGGCACTGAGTAAATGTTTAGAAGAAATCAATGCATGGATGTGCCAACATGTTCTACAGCTGAATAAAAACAAAACAGAAGTAATAATCTTTGGACCAATAGAGGAGAGATCCAGAGTTAGTTCACAGCTTCAGCTGCTTCAGCTAGAAACCACTGATCAGGCCCGAAATCTGGGAGTAGTGATGGACTCAGACCTGAACCTCCAAAAGCATCTAAAGACAATTACAAAGTGGACCTTCTAGCACCTGGAGAACATTTCCAGGATTAAAGGACTGATGTCTCAGCAGGATCTGGAGAAACTAATCCATGTTTATCTTTAGTAGAACTGATCACTGCAACGGTGTTTTCACAGGTCTGCCTAAAAAGTGGATCAGACAGCTGCAGCTGATCCAGAACGCTGCTGCCCGCGTCCTCACTAAGACTAAGAACGTAGAGAACATGGACCCGGTTCTGAAGTCCTCACTAAGACTAAGAACGTAGAGAACATGGACCCGGTTCTGAAGTCCTCACTGAGAATAAGAACGTAGAGAACATGGACCCGGTTCTGAAGTCCTCACTAAGACTAAGAACGTAGAGAACATGGACCCGGTTCTGAAGTCCTCACTAAGACTAAGAACGTAGAGAACATGGACCCGGTTCTGAAGTCCTCACTAAGACTAAGAACGTAGAGAACATGGACCCGGTTCTGAAGTCCTCACTAAGACTAAGAACGTAGAGAACATGGACCCGGTTCTGAAGTCCTCACTAAGACTAAGAACGTGGAGAACATGGACCCGGTTCTGAAGTCCTCACTAAGACTAAGAACGTGGAGAACATGGACCCGGTTCTGAAGTCCTCACTAAGACTAAGAACGTAGAGAACATGGACGCGCTTCTGAAGTCCTTCCACTAAGACTAAGAATTAGAGAACATGGACCCGGTTCTGAAGTCCTCACTAAGACTAAGAACGTAGAGAACATGGACCCGGTTCTGAAGTCCTCACTAAGACTAAGAACGTAGAGAACATGGACACGGTTCTGAAGTCCTCACTAAGACTAAGATTGTAGAGAACATGGACCCGGTTCTGAAGTCCTCACTAAGACTAAGAACGTAGAGAACATGGACCCGGTTCTGAAGTCCTCACTAAGACTAAGAACGTAGAGAACATGGACCCGGTTCTGAAGTCCTCACTAAGACTAAGAACGTAGAGAACATGGACCCGGTTCTGAAGTCCTCAGTAAGACTAATAACGTAGAGAACATGGACCCGGTTCTGAAGTCCTCACTAAGACTAAGAACGTAGAGAACATGGACCCGGTTCTGAAGTCCTCACTAAGACTAAGAACGTAGAGAACATGGACCCGGTTCTGAAGTCCTCACTAAGACTAAGAACGTAGAGAACATGGACCCGGTTCTGAAGTCCTCAGTAAGACTAAGAACGTAGAGAACATGGACCCGGTTCTGAAGTCCTTCCACTGGCTCCCTGGATCTCAGAGAATAGACTTTAAAATCCTTCTGTTAGTCTATAAATCCCTGAATTAGCACCTAAATCCATCACAGACTTGTTATCAGGGCATCAACCCTCCAGACCACTCAGGTCTTCTGGCTCCAGCCTGCTCTGCAGAACCAGAACCAGAACCAGAACCAGAACTAAACAAGGAGAAGTAGCATTTAGTTCTTATGCTCCACTGATCTGGAACAAACTTCCAGAAAACTGTAATAGTGCTGAAAGCCTGAGTTCCTTTAAATCAAGATTAAACCCTGATTGTTTAGAGTTGCCTTTAAATATTAATGTTTTAGTTTGTTGTCCAGCTTGTCTTATATCTTGACCTGCTGTTACAGTTTCGTGTGCTTTCCTCCCTCTGTAATGTTTTCTTTATTCTGTAATGCTTTTTGTTCATGTAAAGCACTTTGAATCGTACTGAAAAGTGCTTTATAAATAAACTGTGCCAATCTGCTGAGCTGCAGCTCTGCTGCAAAGAAAAGAGGAAATTATATGTTTCTACAAGAGGGGGCTGAGCACAAAGAGCACTGTTCCAAGATTTTACTTATTTAATCTTCCACTTTACAAACTGGAACCGTTTTAACAATGTGAGTACTTTTACAAGCAGACAATAAGATTGTTTGCCTTTGGTTATCTGCACTGTTCTTACATAAAGTTTTGGTTGATACTAAAGTCTTTAATAACGTGTTTTAGATAAGAATTGATGGTTCGGTTTGGTGTAAAATGTTTTCTTCTGCTCGGTACCGTGGATCCGCAGAGGGTGTGAGTTCTCCGGCAGAAGGCGGGGTTTCCTCCCTGGGGTTCGGGTCCAGGCTGCGTTACGTAACGCTTTCATCGCTTCTCATCCCGATGCCTGCTGGAAGGTTTGGTCTGCGCCTCTGCGTCGGTCTGGTCCTGTGGACATGTGGGGATGCTTCCAGCTGCGCGTCCACAGAGAGGACATCTAAAGGAATGTCCCCAAGAACATCTGCCCAGGGAGGTCTCCGTTTTTCTGTCTTAAAACAGCCTCTGCTGGGAAATGTCCTGCCCTGAACGGCTGTGGCGCGCCTGAAGGGACGTTTGGAAACAGGAGTTGACTTTTTAGACGCACGGAGATGGGGAGCGGTGCCAGCAGAGGGAAGAAGGTTGCACCTGCGTCTGCCAGCGAGGTGAGAGGGACCAAAGGAGGAGGACCGGGTGGCCGCAAGGTTCACTGTGTGCCACCGGGGAGCCACAACGAGGGGCCCCGCGCTGACTGCTCCGGGGAGGACGCGGTGCGGGGAGAGCCCACAGACGCGCGGGGGGCTTCTGTTAGGAAAGCGTCTCCAAGGAGAACTTTCATCAGGGCCAAAACATATGGACTGTGTCCCTTCAGCGGGGAGGACACGGAGGACGAAAGGAGCTCGTCTCCACAGCTGGAGGAGCCACGTGTCCCCCGGAAGGGGCCAAAGGATGTAAACACGAGGAGCAACTGCGCGTTTCCACACAGGAAGCGACTGGGGCCTGCAGGCTTCGTTCAGCGCCATGTAAGGCTGCTCACACCTTCAGTCCAATTAACCAATTAGACGGTTCCGTCAATGACACGGAACACAGTAGGTCTTTACTAAAAGGCAAATGTGCTCTTATTCAGAGAAAGAGCAAAACAAACATGGTTGTGTATTGACACCCCTTGAATCTTTATCTCTTACTTTATTTAATTGGGATTTTAACACCGTTACTGCGTTTCTACTCCAAATGAACACCTAGTGGAACCAATCAGAATATAAATACAGCTGTTCTACAGCTGATATGCCTGTTAAACCACCCAAGGCTGCAGTCACACCAGCAGGTCTGTAGTTGAATTTCTCCATCAGCTTTAAACATCTAAATGGACTGAAACTGAGACTTCTGCCCTTTCCAGCTTGTAAGAATAGTTTTAGTCAGACTGGGTGGAGAGTGTCTGTCCCTGCTCAAGTAAAGCATCTACATTATAACTGGTTACTGATTAGGCAACTTCTGAAGGTAACTAGTTGATTTTATTTGGGGGATATTAGCATAAAGGGGTCCGAAAAAACCAACCCATGCCTCGCTTTTTAGGGTTTCATTTTTAAATCTTGCATTTTTCTCATCCTTTCCCAATTAAATAACTTGTAGATTGCATTTAAGTTGCGACAAAATGTGAAATATTTCTCAGGGTGGGAAAAGTTATTCACCAGGTCTACATTGAGGGTCATCAGGGCTGACCTTCCCTCCATCCAGGACCTGCAGGGGTCAAGGGTCAGGAAAAGGGCAGCTAACATCTCTGCAGACTCCGCACATCCTGCACACAACCTGTTTAGACTTCTACCTCCAGGGCGGCGCTACCGAGCGCCGTCTGCTAAAACCAGGCTGTCTCTCAGACGAACAAAGCAACCAGATCAACACCACTGGCACCCATCCAACCATGTTTTCCTCTTTTATTGAAAATGTATATAGTCATAAAATATTTCTAATTTGATATTTTTGTATATCGTGGTTAAATTGTCTTCATTCAGAGCAAAGTGGAACCAAAAGTAAAAGTCCTCGTAATATGAAGCGACTTGGCGGTTAAAGCTGCTTCTGTTTCGTCCACCCAGACGTTCTCAGCAGGAGGGACGTTCCTGGAAGGCGTCGCCACACGTGGTAAACAACAGTAAGTAGACGGCTCTCATAAATCATTCACATCTGAGCCCAGCGGAGTAGCAAACAACCAGATCAAGTTCACCTTAAGGGGATCAGCGTTGTTGGTGCAGAAGGCTGTGAATGAATATGTGTGGGGGGGGGGGGGGAGACACAAAGCCATTAACCTGACAGCTGATCACGTTTCACGGTAACTTTGCTTTTATTCACTTGTTAATCAACTTTGTGCAGGAGTTCTGGCAGCGGTCACAGCGCCTCGCTGCCCATGCCGGTCATCCTGTATGATGGATCAGAGGAAGAGCTGATGGACACCATTGAGAGAGACTTTAGCTGTCAGTCCAGCAGAGATAAATAAAAACTCTACAGTTTTGACTAAACTTAACCAGGGTTACCTTGGCTCTGGCAGCCTTATTTAACAGCTTGAGGCGGTGTAATTAAAGCCTGGCAGCGTAACAGAAAGTCGACCCGATGCCAGGAGGTGCGCTGTGAGCAGACCACCATCGGTGTTAACAGACAAAGGCCTCTTTGGTTTATCTGGAGCAACAAAGTGTCCCGTCCTCCCATCATTCCCACCGGGCCGCTTTCTGACACCGTTTGCTTTTTATGAAGGACACGAGCGACTGCAGAGCTTTGCTTGCTTGCACCGTCCCCCCTGTCGAGTTAGGGTGCAGCGCTGGACTTTAAATTATGGCGGATTGTTTAAGGTTCTCTTCCGGACCACAGTTCCCGCGCTTTTCCGCCGGATGAAGATGGAACGTGACCCCAGAGCGATTTACGGCCTGCACAGCTGCATTTCTGCTGAACACGGTTAAGCCAAACTCTAAAGAGGCTGCTGCCACTTAGTGGCGTAACATGGAGCTGTACGTGTCAAACAGGAGGTTGGTTTTGGTTTTTATGTGAAATAAACAAAAACTGTAAGGAAAAACTGGTGTTGTGTGTGTTTGCTGGGCTACTAGCAGAATAGTACCGCTCTGCTCCAATGACCATCATCATGTAATCATTTTAAATAGCTTACTTAATAAACAGCCATTAAGGAAACAGCACATAATTGTTTTGACAGAAACACTGTACAAAATAAAACCTATATTTTTTTAAAACAATCAAATAAAACTCCATAAAATAATTAGCACAGTGTGTTTTTTAAAATGAAAATAGCCCAAACCTATAGGATATAGTGCTCTTTTGGCATTATGAACAACGTTTAACTGTTATTTTGCTTCTTTGAAGGCCTGTAGAAAGCCATCCTCCTCTGCAGAGCCTTCAGCAGTTTGGGAGGCAGATGAGGAACCTGATTTCTGAGCCTCTCCATGTTCCTCACATTCTTTGCGATGTAATCCTCGCAAATCCTGTCAGGGACAGAAAAAAAGGAATCTTTCAAATTACTTTTCTGTTTTAGGAGATGTCCTAGTTAAAGTAAAATGACCTAAAAACAAGGCTTTCATGCCAGGACTCCAAACTGAAGTTTCCAGTGTTCTCAAAGTCCTGGTTTAGAAGAAAGGATGTATGGATGGACAGATGGATGGACAGATGGATGGACCGACTGACGGACAGATGGATGGATGTACAGATGGACAGATGGATGGACAGATGGATGGACCGACTGACGGACAGATGGATGGATGTACAGATGGATGGATGTAATTGTTTCTAAGTTCATTGATGTTGAACCAATCACAGCTTCTGCTTTTCTAACCAGTTTCTTCTGCAGCTTTTCTAGATAAACTTCATTACCTGAACAAAGGATGTGGCTGCAGCTGGAAGACAAGAGCGTCGTTGGAATGTCCCTGAAAAATATAATTACATGAGAATATTATTTTACTCACAACCATAAATACTCACCATACAGCAGTTTCTCACACAGGTCCAGTATTCCATAGCTAATAAGTACCTCGTCTGTCAACAATATAAACTAATGCACTGCCCATGGTTTTTAAACATAAAAAAACTTACAAGTAGCCTAAGAGAAAATCTGACTAATGTATTTACTTTTATGTAGTGTGGAGGTAAAATGTGACAGCAGGTATTTGTTACTGCTGCTAAGCCCCAGGAAACAGGAAGTGATGCTTACAGTGTCGACAAGCAGGATGTAGTCACAGCTCCCACCAAACACAATCACATCCGAGTCTCTGCCGGCGCACGCCGTGTGCCACAACCTTAGGCAGGAAAAACAACATGTTTACAGTAACATCTCACTGCTTTACTGAAGGGAAATCCTCAGCCTCTCATCACCGGCAGCAATACCTCACTAATGTGGCGCCTTTAATGATTTATTTGAACCGTTCTTCTAATTGGTTGAAATACAAACGTCTATTTGTATTTCGGGTTCAAAAATATTTGAACCCGAATGTTTAATTTTGAGCCTGTGTGGATTAAGCTTGTGCACCACCTTTTTAAAGTGGGCGTTGCATCATCAGGCCGATCCAGAGAAAGAAAATGCTTCAAATGCATCTTTAAAAGCATGAAATTGAACACGACGTTTATGAATCTAAGGCTCCAAGTTTAAGCGTGGAAAACCGGTACCTTGGCTTATCCTTATAGGGATGTTCGAACTCTCTCCAGTTCTTTGTTTCCACGTCAAACAGCCAGCCATCGCCTAATGTGGACGACATGCAAAGAAGAAGAAATCTAAACGAAGAAGAGACGAAGCGAAGCTGCAACTGAAATGAATCTGCAGGTACGGATCCTCACTCATTGGCTTGCAGTCGTCACTGAGCCCTCCGAACAGGAACAGGCTGGTCTCTGACACAGCTGTGAGGGTATGCCAAGATCTGCCCACTGGAGGGGCGGACAAACACAGTCTGCATGTGAACGGCAAACATGTCAACAACTCGGTCACTGTCTGCATCTTCCTGAACATTTGGAGCTAAAGCTGGGTCACAAACGTTGACCGGCAGCGGAGCAGCGATGTTCGTTTACTTACATTTCAGTCCAGGTCCAGGATTCAAGATCCAGGCAATGAATGTCGTTCGTCCTGGTTTCCTGTGAGGGACGGTTAGCACAGAGCGGCCCCAGATAAGGTCATTAATGCACACACCCTGCTGTCTGACCTCAAATCAGACTAAACTTTTCCTGGTTCAGGTCAGTTGGGTTTAACAAAAGAGTTTCTGTTAGCTGAATGCCAGAACAATAAGAGGATGTTTTATTATCTGTAAGCCTCTAATTGGTTAACACCCAACATCAGAGTTAAGAGTTAATGGAGGATGTACTTTAAGGCAACACCTCAAACTCTAAAAAAGAAAAATCTACAGAAATCAGTCATGATATCAAGAAGAAGCCTTAAGTCTGGATCATCCTTGGGTCCAATCATCCAGATGGGCGAAGGTGCCACATTTAAATGTTCAAAATCTTCTATCAGGTCTATTTCTCTCGCTCTGCTGAGTTCTACTGTTCTCCAGTTTTGCATTGCTTGTTGTCATTTCAGCTTTTAACTTTTTGTTCTCTGTCATTTCTCTCTTCATAGAAGGTACACCTGGTCTGGCGTTCTGTTAGCTGTGACATGATCAGGGGAGGCAGATCATCCTCTATTACCATCTAACATAGAAAGTACTCCTGGATCAATGTGAGCTTCTGTGCTTTCTGTGTCTCTGCTCTGTCTTCTCTAAGCCCCAGTGGGTCGAGGCAGATGGCCGTTCACACTGAGCCTGGTTCTGGTTCTGCTGGAGGTTCTCCTCCCTGTTAAAGGGGAGTTTTCCTCTCCACTGTCGCTTCATGCATGCTCAGTATGAGGGATTGCTGCAAAGCCATCAACAATGCAGACGACTGTCCACTGTGGCTCTACACTCTTTCAGGAGGAGTGAATGCTGCTTGGAGAGACTTGATGCAACCTGCTGGGTTTCCTTAGAGAGGAAACTTTCTCACCAACCTGGAGGATCTGATGGAGTCTGACTTTGGAAAGAGCCTTGAGATGATGTGTGTTGTTAATTGACGCTGTATAAATAAAATTTTATTGAATTGAGTTGAATTCTACAGAGGCCATCATACAGTTCAGGGAGGAGATGGGGTTCTACGTCCCAGAGATGGACGGGTTTGGTGTAAAATGTCTGAAGAACGAAAGCTAAAGACCTTGGAAAGATGCTGCTGTCATCATTCAAGTGAAACGAGTCCTGGTTCAGTAAGAGTCCATTACGCCAAAAGTAACACAAAAAAAGCCCGATTACAGTTGGCAAAAGAGCTTAACTTTTGAAGACATGCCCTCTGGTCTGATGAAAGCTACCGATGAAACTGTTACATTGGGAGTTAAATGGGGGAAGTATGGGTGTTCAACTCAGTTTTATTTTATTTATAAAGCACCAATTCACACTACATGTCATCTCAAGGCATTTTACAAAGTCAAATCACACAAACCATCCTGTCTGGATGATTTGTGTGATTTGTCTCAAGACATCAGCCAGGAAGTTAAAGCCTGAGGATAGAAAGACAACACAGTCAATGTCTGGCCGTCACCCTCAATCCCAGAGGGTATTTTTGGACAGAGCTGATCAGGTGTGTGTGCACAGCGGCCTAAACACCTGGTCTGGTTACACCTGTCCTCTCATGAGGCATGAGCCAAAATTCCTGCAAATTGTTGAGACCTTTGACCCAAGCCAGTTTAAAGGGCTAACTGACTAAATGCTAAGGAAATGGACACAAGGTTCTGGAGGAGTAGAAAGATTTAAAACGGCATTTAAAACAATTCTGGCCCTCGTTGTTCTAGCATTGAGCCAAAATAAATCGTTTTGATGATCCTAGCTGACATGAAGCAGGTTGTGCGCCTTTTTAAAGCAGCATCACCTGACCCTCACCATGACTCGGCCTCCAAACACGTATCCTCGGCATCCCAGCGTGGCGCCGGCGTGGGCTGCCCTGGGAGCGGGAGCACAGCCCTGCAAGGAACACACAGCAGCATGAAACCACAGGTGCTGGACTCAAAGGGTCTCCAACTGAAGGACGGCGGACGTGTCGGTCATGATGCACTTGCATGGGTTCGGGGTTCGGTCCAGCTGCCTTGAACAGGGTCAAATACATGAACTTCATTGTTCCATCCCCAAAACAAATCCTCCACCTGCAAACAGATCCTAGTTTCAGTTTCCTTTTCTGGAAATGCCTAATTCTGGCCGTGTGAGCAGATTTCCCTTCAACAAAACAAATTACAAAGGAGGATTCATCCAGGATGAAGTTCTTGTTCCAGATGGAAATCTCAGCCAGAGCTTTCTGGCCATATCCTCCGAAGTAGACGAGCCTGAAAAGAACAAAGAGAATGAGCTAGGATGGAGATGCAGACATATTTAGAACAAAGTGATCCCAAAAGCATTCCTCAGATTACTTTGCTTCATATGTTCGGGTCGGTTTACGGTGCAGAGAACAATATCCTACGGTGCCACAAGACAACACAGAATGGGTTAGCGATGCATGAAACCACCTTTAATCACTAAGAAAGACCCGCAGCAGCTCGAATCCTCATCGTCTTTAACCAGAAACGAGGTCTGCCTGAGTTTCAATCATTGTCACATTAAAAAAATCTTTATCTGCAGTTGTTTGTCTTGCTAGTTCAGGATGATGACATTTGCAGACAAGGATTTTTTTTTGTATAGCTCTCTAAAGACCCTAGAACACGTCATTTGTGGTTTGGACTAAACTGGCCTCTCCTGCGCCTTCGTTCCTCACTCTGTCCAGCAGGTCGTCTTTTTTCATGTTAGGTCAGTGAGATAAGCTGTAAACGCTGTGCTAACCTGCTGTGAACCCCTGCACCACCGTGTCCGAGCCTTGATGATCCAGGTTGTGTTAGATATTGGGTGCCAAGTTATGAACGTTTTTTCACCTTACCTTATCCTGCGTTAACCAGAAATTACCACAGCAAGTTATGGAATGACCAGAATTTTTATAGAGCATACAGTAATGCACCGTTTCCCCTCCCCCACATATTGCTGTGCACAGCCAGAAAGCTGGCTGAAAGGAAAGCTTACAAACATTTTCCTCTCTCTTTGACAGAAATCCCAGACGGTCATGATTTAGGCGGCTCTCTTTTAAAGCTACAGCTGGCGAACTGAGCAGGCAGCACCACTAATTAAATCAGCTTGTTAGTCTTATTCTGTTCTATTGGGGGAGTCTGGTAAAAGACTATTATTCTGTAAGTAAGGTGCACCGGATTATAAGGCGCACTAAATATTCTGCCCAAGTGTGTAACATCCCTCCTCCACGTCCACAGCTCTCTATCCGTCTCTGGAGGACAGAGTAGTTGGACCACACTGCCCTGTTTCTGACATAAGGCCAAAATAAACGTAAATAAACTTTTATATTGAATTAACTTACTAGGTTTATTGTTGCTAGCGCGTACTCCAGGCTGCCTTACATGAATGCACGTCTAGTTTAGACATTACAGTCAGGCAGTCTGGTAGACAGCTCAGGGGTCCTATCAGGTAGTGACACAGTGTACCGTAATGCTCCTAATAACCACTGAGCAGAGCGGCTTCATTGCTAACCAAAGTCATACTTACACATTTTAACAGATTTTTGAGCACATTGTACCACATAAAATCAGTCAGTAAGCATAACGGTGATTATAGATAAGATGCATTATCAATTTTTGCGAAGATTTAGGGATTTTAAGTGCACTTTATAGTCCAAAAAGTACGGTACATTTAGTAGGTTAATAACCCATATTGCTGCTAAAGTGGATGTAATAAAATTAATATAACAATGAACAAATGTAATTACATTATTGCCTTTATTATTATGGCATAATTCTATTAATCTTTTCTTTTTTATCAGCACAATTATAGTAAATTTGATGATTTTGTGAACCTAAATTTCCCGCTGGTCCACGCCTTGAACCAAACGCCCCTACTTTGGTTTTCTCTGTATAAAGAGCTTCATTTCAGAAATCCTGCGCCTTGTAGAGACTAGAGTGCAGCCATGTAGTTTTTTTTTTTTAGAAAAAAAGCTTCTATTGGTGATGATTTTATTCAAGCCATTCATGTTTAGCATTTCTGAATCGGTAGTTTTCTAAACCCTAACAGTTTTACAGACTCAGCCCTGTGGACTGTGGGAGGGGGACACTTTGAACCTGTGGCTGACAGAGGTCTGGATTTAGTCCACATATGAACAACCATAAGAGATAAATGAGGGACTTTAAACTAATAGTAACTGTTTAGTCTTGTAATCCGTTCGGCAGTAACAGACCCAGTCCTCATTGGCTGATTATCCCCTTCACTGTCATGGCGGCAGCAAAGATGGACGCTCGGTTTCTCATGGAGCGTCCGAAGGCTAAAAGAACGTCACTCTCTCAAGCTGCTGATTCTCTAATTCTGCCCCGCTCCAACTTTTGACCAAGATCAACGATGAAAGTAATAAATCTGCCGTTTTGCGTTGCTCACTTTCCGTTATAAACCCAGCAGGACAGCTTGTCTCGAGGCGAGGGAGCAGAACCGATCTCTGGTATGATCTTCTTCCACGCGTATTTGCCGTCTGTCAGGTCAACAGCGAACATCTGTTCCAAGACAAACAGTCGTCCATTCATATTAGCAGCGTTCAGAGATAATTTACCGTTAAGTGTGCACTTATGTGCTTGATGAGGGTTGATCATGTGACTTTAGCGGACAGATTTAGAGACGTCAGAGTATTTCAGATCACAGAGGATATTGATAAAACATTTCAAATATCACTTTTAGCTGAAAATTATGTTTCACAGTCCCTTGTAAAAGTATTCACACCCCTTGAGGAACAGAGATAAAGTTTTGCAGAAAGAACGCAAGCTCCCTTGAATCCATGATCTGAACATGGAGAGAGGATGGACCACCTGCAGACCTACCAGGACATGGACGTCCACCTGGACTGACAGGCTGGACCAGGAGAGCTTTGGTCAGAGAAGCATGAAGCCAAAACTTTTTCTATGCAAAAGGAAAACTAACACTTCACATAACCCTGAGCAGGCAACATGGTAGTGGGAGCGTCATGCTGTGGGGAAGCTTTGCTTCAGCAGGGGCAGAAATCAGGTCAGAGTTGATGGGAAGATGGATGGAGCTAAATCCAGAGCAATCCTGCTGTAAGAGGCTGGAGGTTCACCTTCCAGCAGGAGAACCACCCTGAACATACAGCTGGAGATACTATGGGATGGTTTAGTTCAACGCAGACTCAGATGTCAGAATGGCCTAGTCAAAGTACAGACCTGAAACCAATTAAGAATTTGTAGCAAAACTTTTAAAAAGTAATCTTTACATATTCTCATATTTTCCCCATCCAATCTGACTGAATCTGAGCTGCTGTCAAAGAAGAATAGGAAAAAAACACAAAGTCTAGAAAAAAATCCTGAAAACCATGAAACCAAAATTATGCAGCACCTCGTTTGATTTAGTGACATAGAAACTAAAGTAGGTTCGAATCCCTCCTGACCGCCAGAGGGCGGTGCTGCAGCAGAACCCAAGACCAGGTGAAGTTTGTGGTTGGAAAAATGTGAAAACCTAATTTAAATCTAATTTTAAAAGTCCAACAGAACAACAAGGTGACTTGCTCCAACCTGATTGGTCTGTCCGCGGTCATCACAGCCTCCAAATATGTACAGGTGTCCATTCAGGGAGCAGCCACAGGTCCCAGACATGGAGGGAGGCACGTCCCCCGTCATGTGAAACACCTGCCTTCAAAAATGTTTCACAAAAAGAAAGAAACAGAGGATGAACCGCATTCTCTGCTGTCAGAAACCTCCCAACAACAGACAAGACAGCAAGTAGCTGCGAGGAGAGTCAGCCAACAGACTCTTACCATATCCCTCCTTCTAAGTCATAGACCCAGATTTCCTCCCCAGGAATAAAAACCTCTTCATCGCCAATCGACTGCAAAATAAAACACAGACACATAAAGCCATTTTATTGCTGTTTGTTTTGAGGCTCCACAGTGGAGCAGTGGGAGCAGCAGTGGCTTCAGATCCCCTCCTGTGGACTTTCTTTCTGCGTGGAGTTTGCGTCTCCATAATTCAGGATAGGGCTGGGCGATAATTCAATAACGATATATATCAATAGTAGGGCTGGGTATCATCTAGGATGAGCCGATTCGATACGAATCTCGATACATAGCTCAGCTTATTTTGACTCCAATATCGATATTTGTTACTTTCAAATTAATGCTCAAAGTCATTCAATCAACAAAACCAGCCAAATATTATATTTATGTTCAATTTATTGAACACTGATATATTAACAGGAAAATAAAGTGCATTTGGTTCAATGTATTTAACGTATCACATCTTATTTTAAGGACGAAGGCGCTTCTAAAATCCTGTCTCCCATTCCGCAAAATCGTCTCACTTGCTCTTCCTCACTGTGAACAGTAACAGCGCGCTGTAATAACGCCCCCTAGGGGTTGGGAGGTATATCGATATTGACAGCCAGAATATTGATATTAAAGGTATGTAGACCCGGCGGCATGGGCGGGCATTGGGGGGCCGTGCCCGCCCTGTGAGCCAGCTGTGCCCGCCCTGGACTGGAAGCTGTCTTTTTTTTTTTTTTTTTCTTTTTTTTTTTTTTTACCTCGGAGTGGCCATCGTTCTTTTAGTACTATCTTTGATGTGCCAATCATACAATTTAACCAATCAAATCAACGACTGACGGCAACATGAGTAGCCAATCACAGCTGGAGTGGGGCGGGACACCGAGTCATAGCCTTCAGTCGCCGCCGCAGTTCGGTTGTGGTCACCGTTGGTGTCGGTAGAGCGGGATGAAAATTTGGTCTGATTACCAAACTATTACAAGAAGTGACAACGAAGCAGAGAGCGAGCTGGAAGCAGCGCTATTAATTTCTGTTTGAAATGTCAGCACTGAAGTCTAAACTGGAGTTAACATTAACGCTAGCAGGGTTAGCTAGGACAGCTACGAGGACAAGCTGTTCTGCTCCTTGTTCTCATAGCTGCTGTAATTACAGAACCTGTTCTAGTCAGAATTGTTACTTTAGTCAGTGTTCAGCCTGACACCAGCGCTCATGTTTATTAGCGTGTTGCTTATGCTGGACTTTTAACTTAAGACACAGCGCTACAGGTTACCCTAAGTCACTGTTAGTTTCCAGTAACCCAAACCAGCATAAAACCTGCCCAACTTAAAATAAAAAAACAAGCCCAAATCTCAAACTCTCTCATGTTAAAAGCACAGAACTATTAAACACATAAGAACATGCCATTAGCACACAACTGCGCCGAAGCAAAGAACAAAACTGTCCATATGGGCTCCAAACAAAATGTACAATCAGACAACCAAATAACACACAAGATCTCTTTAACAATCAGGATATATCAACCGGAAAAAAATAAATTATAAATAGCTTCCCAACATGAGTTGTAAATCTACCTTAATATAAACGTAATTTCTCTCAGTATAGCTCAATTAAACATTTCTCTTACACGCAGTCATGAAATATTTTTAAGTTGATAAGTAGAACTAAACCCCTCTTGGGCGTTTGACCAAACACTTGATTAACCATTATTCTTTTCTTGTTTTATTATAACAATATTATTCATTATAACTATTATTCATTGATGATGTCAGATCGACAGATTCAACTTATTTAAAAAATAGATAATGACTATTTTGATATATTTTGTTAGTAATTCTTTCTAAAAGCCCAACAAATGTTATGAAAAGCTTCGGAAATTTTTTACAATCTGCCCATGAGCTATTTTTTTTCCAGCTCAATGTGTTCAAAAGCCTAATTGGTTGGAAACCTGCCTAATTTGGCAACACTGACTACACTATTGCTATTTGTTTGTTCGTTACAGTAGTCACAGAGCCACTGTTCAGCCTGAAGTATATATATATATATATATATATATATATATATATATATATATATATATATATATATATATATATAATATACTTTTTTTTCTTTTTAAAGTGCCCCCCTAAAAAAATGGAATGCCCCCTCTGTAATTTGTTTCTGCAGCCGGGTCTGAAGGTATGAAATGGTTTTTAAAAACATTGATATATCGTATCGATTTTTATGCACAGCCCTAATCGATAGATGTATATCGATGATAGAAAAAAAGGGTCAATAAAAAGTTCAATAGAACAGTTTTCCTTCCTTATGCATTCCAGCCATGTAGGTTAATATTACATCATTACATCCTCTCAACCAATCATAACGCAGACCCAGGAACCAAGCTCCGCCCCTTTAAAGAATTCAGAGAGCAGGTGTTTTTCTTTTTTGGTAAAAAGTTGGTTGAATAAAGGGTTGAGTTTGAATTCAGTGTTTCTTTGTGTCTGTATCTAAAAGTCGGTCACTAAGTAACAGCATAAAATGGCCAGGGCTGCACTTAAAATACATGTTTTGAATTTGTTGATAATTATGGATATCATCAATATGATTTGTATTTTATCGATATGCTTTTTTTCTATATTGTCCAGCCCTAATTCAGGAAAATACAAACAACAACGAGGTGCAATGGTGTAAACGGCGGTAGGACAAGCGAAACGACCAGAACCGCACATATCCATAATATGTAAAGCTGGAGATGACGCGTAACGGAGACCTCACCATGTAGCCTCCCCACACGTACAGCAGGCTGTCCGCCACCACCGCCGTGTGTCCGCTCCTCTCCCGGGCCACCAGCTCCGAGCAGCGCCGCTCCGAGGCGGGGTCCATCTTCCGTCCTCTGTCAGCCGTGTCCAGAAAGCCTTTTAACGAGGAAAACACGTTTCATGCGCGCAAAAGAGAGGTTAATTTTAGACGCAGCCGCAGTCAGAGAGCGGATCACTGTGTCTGCTCCACAGATCTTTTTCAGACGTACCCGCAGGTTACAGCGCCACAACAGCTGCTGGCTCTCCTGCTCTCATGCTGACAAATTCTGCATTTTGTTCCCGAACCGCGACAACAACAACTTCACCGTCTCCACCATCAGCTGGCCAAGCTCTCCTACAAAATAAAACACCACTTCCGCTCCTCTCCTTTCAGCGGAAAATTCTCCAGAGCTCATTGGTTCCTTTAATTTACGCACTACACAATAAATGGCTAGATTTTAAACTCCACAGTATGGGTAGATCTTTTTTTGAATTACCTTATTTATGTGTAATAAAACATTCATACTTGTATTAAAACGCAAAGAGCAGAAGTCCATATGATGAGAGTCAGAGAGGAAACCTTTACTATGTTCATGTTCCCAGACAGAAAACCGTAAGATCAGCAAGCAAAAATAATGATAAAAAACAACCCTGTGCACTGTCATCTTTTTCTGAGTGTTCCAATGATCTCATGTCAATACCATAGATCTTTTGGAAGCTAAATATAATTATCCTTCAGGATTATGTTTTCAACTTTGACCCCTCTGAGTGCACAGCTAGTGTCTGCTTGCCTTTTAATTGATTTAATTGATTAGCTGTGCATAAGTACACCGGGTGCTGGAAGAACTGTTTGCAGGATTGATTTAGCATTTCATTTTCTTAACAGATATGTCTGTTCATTTTACAATCATTAACACAGCTCTTACCCGCCAAGTCCTGTTTCACATACAGGCAGACGTCCTTTAAAACACTTTACGCCCTCCACCATCACAGCTCCCAATACCCTCAGCAGACATTAATAACAACGTTTTAAAACTTATCACAGGATCTACCAATGTGCCATTGTTTTGTTAAAATGCTCACCACATCTTCCCTTTGACTGCTATGTTTCTATAAATGCTGGAACAGCCTGTGAATGCAAATTTCCTTTTGGGGACCATAAAGTATGATCTGATCCACTGTCCTGATACGTCTGCTGGGTTCTCTGTTCTCAAACCTCTGAGACCAGAGATGGAGCAGCTTTTGGCTGGACTGTATTTACTTTTTAGGTCATTTTTTAAGACCACTGGTTGAGCTGGATTCTAATTAGAGGTAGGCTATTAGAGAAGAAGGGGGTTGAATACTTATGTATACCATACTCATAGTTTATATGGACCCAAAAAAATGGAATCATGAATCAATTCCTACCTCATAATTAGTATCTACGACTACTGTGTGTGGTGTTTTCACAAAATGCTGGATTTTACTTTGGACCAGGGACCCCCTGTGACAAATGTCGCAGCCTATTGGTCCGTCACCAAAACATACATCCAGATAAATGACATTAAAGACTGTGGTTGTAACGTGACAGACGCCAAAAAAGATTCATTAACTTTTTAACATTAACACACAAACACATACGGTGTTTTTACAAAGGTGGCAGTTTATACCAGTTTCTGTCAGAAATGTTGTTATTTAAATATAAACGCTTTTTTCTGCTTTAAACAGTATCTTTATGCGGGACAGTTAAAACTGTTCAAAAACAAAATAAAATACCTACATGTTTACAAAACAGATATTATAATATAGCCATGGATAAGTTTTATATTTTCATTAAATGTGGCGCTACGTTTTTCGTCTGTAACACACCTCCTTTTCTGGCTTTTATTTTTGTGTCGACTGCTGCCCCGGAAGTGACGGGATGTGGGCGGAAGTTGGCATTTAGCGCCAAAGTTGAGCCCGCTGACAGAGGAGGAATCATGGAGGCTTCTCGGAAAATAAAGAATAAGGTTTCCGCCGGCTTCAAGATGAGGGGACTCATCCTCCGACCGTATGTACTCCTTTTCTCTGAAGTTCAGCTGTTTTTCCTGAAGCTTAGCTGCTGTCTGGAGCCTCTACGTCACAACAAAACCCACCAGAACACGAATTAATCACAGATCTGAAAATCATTAGTGTCCCTGGGTGTATTTAAAGATTACATCTGATGTAATCTTTAAATACACCTTAATTCTTAAATATCTTAGATTTATCCAGATATTTTTGATTAATAATATGCGAGGTGTCAGTCAGAAGTTTACATATTTGCATATTCTCCTCCTGGGGGTGATCTCAATCAGTCACTTTAATTGGTCTGATGATCAGACCAATTAAAGTGATTTTTAATGCAGAAATGTGATGTATCGGTCAGTGGAGGCTGAACGGTATCAGAACCGGAGGAGAAAAAAGAACCCAGAGGTCCAAAGTTCTCCTTCCAGGTGAAAATAAAGTTTGTAGTCAGCTGGGAGGATGGCTGGAGAGTCGGTGTTGATGTGGAGCACCACCTCATCTGCTGGTTCTGATCCACTGGGTTTTATCAGGTCCAAACTCAGAGCAGCCAGCTTCTTGGCGTCTACCAGGACTTTTTGGAGCACTTCTTTCTGCTCACCATGTTTGTGGAGATGTCGATTTCTTCTTCTGTTTTAGCAGGATTTGGTATCCGGCCCACACTAGGTTGTGCTGAAACAGCAATTTCCCTCTGGGATTATTCAAGTATTTCTGATTCTAATAGGGCTGGACGATATAGGAACAAAGCACATTGATTAAATAAAAACCATATTGATCGATATCGATAATTATCAACAAATTCAAAATGTATATTTTAAGTTTAGCTCTGAACATTTTATGCTGTTCCTTAGCGATTTATTTTTAGATACAGACACAAACACTGAATTTCAAGCTCAACCCTTTATTCAACCAACCTTTTACCAAAACTGTAAAAAGTTGGTTGAATAAAAAGAAAAAAAACGCGTGCTCTCTGAGCTCTTTGAAGGGGGGGGGGGCTTCCCGGGTCTGCGTTGTGATTGGTTGGGAGGATGTAATGACTGTAGTGTTAATTCCAAAAAGTAAAAAACAAAACAACTGGACTTTTTTCCGAAGTTTGAAGACGTTTCGATTCCTATCCAGGAAGCTTTCTCAATACAATTTTTTTTTTTTGTATTGAGAAAGCTTCCTGGATAGGAATCGAAACGTCTTCAAACTTCGGAAAAAAGTCCAGTTGTTTTGTTTTTTACTTTTTTACTTTCTTGGAATGACCATGACCTGGATGACTGAGAATTTTCACCAGCACTGTAGTATTAACCTACATGGCTAGAACGCAAAAGGAAGGAAAACCTTTATTCTATTGAACTTTTCATTGATACTTTTTTTTCTATCATCGATCGATATCATTATTGAATTTTCGTCCAGCCCTAGCGCACATCGGCTAAGGTACCGACACCTGCTTTAATCATCGTGGTGACGCCAGCAAACTGGCCTGACGACGTAGAGAAGCTTTGGGCTGACACCAGAACCATCAGTGCAGATGAGCTGGGCTTCCTGAGCAGAACCAGAGGCTGGTTCTGGCTGCAGCCCAGACCCGGCACCGAGTCCAGGCAATGCACAGACTTCCCAGTAGGAACACATTTATGCCTTAAAAATCATTTTGTTGGACTAATGTATTTTTCCACATTTTCAAAATGCATTTTGTTTTTTGTTTCTGTTAATTTTGAACGATCAAAATAAACAGAAATCACTACTTGAATTTAGGGCTAGACGATAATTCAATAACAATATATATCAATCGATAGACGTATATTGATGATAGGAAAAAAGGTCAGTAAAAAGTTCAATAGCATAAAGGTTTTCCTTCCTTATGCATTCTAGCCATATAGGTTAATATTACATCATTACATCCTCCCAGCCAATCACAACGCAGACCCAGGAACTAAGCTCCGCCCCCTTCAAAGAGTTCAGAGAGCACACGTTTTTTCTTTTTTTATAAACTTGCAGTTTTGGTAAAAAAAGTTGGTTGAATAAAAGCAACAGCATAAAATGTCCAGGGCTGCTTTTAAAATATATGTTTAGAAATTGTTGATAATTATCGTTATCGATCAATATGATTTCTGTTTTATCAATGTCCTTTTTTTCTATATCGTCCAGCCCTACTTGACTTATTTCACTCTATTATTTATGAGCTCTTCTGTTTGAATGAAATTGCTGAAACTAACTTTTGGATCCGTTTCTAAATTAACGAAAATCACCTTTTTTAAATTATTATTATTATTATAGGAGATAATTTTTTTTAGTTTTGAACTGTCTCATCTAACAAAGACCGAAGAACGTGAAAATATCCTACCTCACCTCTGTGTTCCTCTTTCTGTTGTTGGGCCTCAGTGAAGCCAGCAGGCACCTGGTGGAGGTTCTGGAGTCGGTGGATCCCTCCCAACTGGATGACGTCATTGAAAGGGTCTTGGATGCAGTGGAGAAGCAGCCGTGTAAGCTCAGCTCAGAGTTCAGAGCAGTCTGATGATGATGACGATGATGATGGTGACCACCATGCTGTGTCTTCATACAGTGTCTTCCAGTATGATCGAGCTGTCTGTGGTGGAGACCGCCGTGCAGGACTGCTCTCAGGCCTGCGATGAAAACATGTAGGTCGAGGTGCAAATAAATGGTTTCCTTTGGTCAGCTAGCAGGAAAATTTAGCTAATTCTTAAATACCTTAGATTTATCCAGATATTTTTGATTAATAATATGTGAGGTGTCAGTCAGAAGTTTACATATTTGCATATTCTCCTTCTGGGGGTGATCTCAATCAGGTTTGTCCTCAGGATGCACAGATTACACAAGTTTGAAAACAGAAAGTGGATTTCTCTAATCCACACAGAGGAGAAATCATACATATTCTGCCACTGAAACTCCTGATCTGGTCTCTTGTTTGATGAATGTTACTAAATAGACTCAATTCAATTTTATTTCTATAGCACCAATCCACATCACATCATCTCAAGGCTCTTTCCAAAGTCAGATTCCATCAGATCCTCCAGGTTGGTCAGAAAGTTTCCTCTCTAAGGAAACCCAGCAGGTTGCATCAAGTCTCTCCAAGCAGCATTCACTCCTCCTGAAAGAGCGTAGAGCCACAGTGGACAGTCGTCTGCATTGTTGATGGCTTTGCAGCAATCCCTCATACTGAGCATGCATGAAGCGACAGTGGAGAGGAAAACTCCCCTTTAACAGGGAGGAGAACCTCCAGCAGAACCAGAACCAGGCTCAGTGTGAACGCTCATCTGCCTCGACCCACTGGGGCTTAGAGAAGACAGAGCAGAGACACAGAAAGGAGAGAAGCTCACATTGATCCAGGAGTACTTTCTATGTTAGATGTTAATAATAAATCAAAGCTGTGGCTCAGCAGCATCCTTTTTGTAGCCCTTAACAAGCTAGGAACTTAAATCGGACAGCGTGTTCTGGCCGGTGGATCGTGGTGGAGATCATCTACATTGTTCGGTTTCCTGGCATCGGCTTTTAGACGCCATCTATACGTTTGTGAAAGTTTAATCTTAGCCTGCTTCATTCACTCCAAAACCCTGCAGCCGCCCCAGAATTCGACGGATCAGGGGGAAGTCTGGCCTTCTTGCAGTCCAAATGTTGTTGGTTCTATTCCGGCTTCCTCCTATCACATATCAGATCACCCTTGGGCCAGGCACTAAATCTCTGGTTGTCTACCGGTCTGCGTATCGGTGAAAGCTGCCAGTGCGATTGGGTGAATGTGGCTCTAGTCTAAAGTTATCGGAACCTCTGAGTTAATCAAAGTGTGATAGATTACAAAGGAACCCCCACATTTTCATTAAACCACGTCCCTGTGTGGTGGTGCAGTGGCTAAGGCTGCATCTTTGATACGGGGTTCCAATCTCGGGTGCATCAGGAAGGGCTTCCAGTGTGAAAAATCTTCTATGCCTGTGAGCAGGTTGTAGTGGCTGCGGGTAGCTGAACTGAACCATTGTTGGAGACCCTCAGCATGATGCTGTAACCACCATGTCTCACAGGTGGTGTTCTTAGGTTTGAAAGCCTCACTTTGGCTCCTCAGAGTAAAGCTGCCATCATCGAGGGCATGGTTTCTTGACCATGACCTCTTTTTTTTCTCCATGTTTGCATCTGCAAGTTTCTGTCCAGGTCAGTTTATTTTATTTTTATCTTCAGTTTGCACCCTTTCTGTCTGGTTCTCTGTGGACAGTGATGCTGGTGATAACCTTAGTGTTGTGCTGGCAGATAACACCGCTGATGGGTGTATGTAAACTTCTGACTGTAGATGCTGGTCATTATCTGAAGAAGATAAAGTTAGCACATGGTGCCTAGTTCTGTTCAGGGATAAAAAAAAGTTAGGCTTCATATTTGTATTTGTATTCATTTATTTAGTTATAAAGTCACAATGTATATGAATGCGAGATTATAGCCAGTGCTAATTTGCATCTCTAGTCCCTCACGAGGCAGATCCACCCTCAACAGAACAATGCATTGCAATAACAAACAATACAGTAAATCAGAATAATGTTGTACTTCTTGGTCTTATACGTTCATAATGTCCCTCAGCTCTGTTGTTATGAGCTCAAATGATCCGCGTTCTTCTTCTAGAGACAACGTATTCAACATCATCGGAGCATTTGATGTGCCCAGATACATTTACAGTGTGGAGAGGAAGAAATTTGTACCGTGAGTAATGTTTTCCACCTTTAACCCCTAGACTGCTCTTGCTTATCCGTGCGTCTATATCATCTGAGTTAGTTTTATGTTGTAATGATGGTTGTCAAAATAATGGCTACTACAGAGACACTCAGCCTCCCTGCAGCCGCTCATCTCAACAATGATCTCCTGCTGGAAGTTAAAATTCTGTTAACATGTCGAGTTCAGCCAGAAAAACACGAGAGACCTTCTTTAGTGGCAAGACAAACATAAAACTGTTACTCGAAAGAACTTTCCCTGATGCAAATAGACTAGAAAAAACAAAAGGCTAAACAATGCTACATGCTAGCTGTATTATCCCTACACGCTAGCAGTGTTACCGCTACGTGCTAGCTGTGTTACTGCTACATATTACCTGCGTTATCACTACATTCTAGTTGCATTATCGCTACATGCAAGCTGCGTTACTGCTACATGCTAGCAGTGTTATTGCTACATACAAGGTGCATTATCCCTACATGCTAGCTGCGTTATCGATAAGTGCTTGCTGCGTTATTCGTAGATGCTAGCTACGTTATTCGTAGATGCTAGCTGCGTTATCGCTAAGTGCTAGCTACGTTATCGCTAAGTGCTAGCTGCGTCATCGCTAAGTGCTAGCTGCGTTATCCCTACGTGCTAGCTGCGTTATCCCTACGTGCTAGCTGCATTATCCCTACATAATAGCTTTGTTATCGCTAGGTGCTAACACTATGTCGCTGGTGTTTGAGAGTCACTTAAAAAGGTCAGTCCTGGATCTGCAAAATTGAAGTATTAAAACTCCTGGACGACATAAGCTAACGCTATCTGTTTAAATATTAGCTTCATGGACACAGACAGCTTAGTGACAGGGTGCTGTGGGTCTGAACTTCCTGTCGAAATTGCACCTCCGCTATGTTCTGCTGCATTACCAATCAATGCAGGAAAACATTAACTAGCTCAGACAGCTAAAACAATCCCTCCCGCCCTTAATACTCTGTTTAGTTGTAAAGTTATTAGAGGCTAATGTGGCTGATGCTAACACATGTTATGGTCGATCCATGTTTGTTTTAACAGACAATTGGCTTTAGTTTAGAATGATCTTTTATTTGTATCATCAGCCGAATTACAGGGAAATGGAAGCACGCTGTTTCACGTAAAAGATAAACATTTATAATCAAACAATTGCATTACTGAATCTAACATACATATTTCTATACATTTTAACACTTAAACTATTAGTGTTATTTGGTCTAGTGTTTCACCAAACAGGGAATTTCTCTAAACGAGAGTTTAATTGTTCCCTACCGATTGATTTTGCCCTAATAAAGTAATTTTAGTTATTAAACAGAAATAACCCCGTGCCTTCAAAAAAATTGTCCACAATATCAAAAATGGTATCAAGTAGCGAGCGATTAGTATCGGTATCGAGTTTGAAACGTTATCGTGACAACCCTACGTTCTTCTGTGCAGCATCAGCATGACGAGCCATCCGCCGCCCAGTCTGTGTGCTTTGGCCAGAGATAAAGCTGAACTTTTCAGAGAGCGCTACACTATCTTACAGCAGGTCAGTAACACCCCAGTCGTGATAATAACGCTGGTCTCTGTTGTCAGGTTGCATAATGTAGACTTTCGGTGTCTTTTAAGCGCACACATCGCCATGAGCTGTTCACCCCGCCGGCCATCGGAGCTGCTGTCGACGAGGGTCAAAACAAGTTTCAGGTACAGAATCTGAATTCATCGGCAGAAAGTATGAAACCGGTTCACAGACCTGACTCTGACCCTGATTCCTTCGTTGCTAACCCTACAGCTGAAGACCATCGAAGCGCTGCTGGGCAGCACGGCGAAGCTGGGCGAGGTCATTGTTCTGGGGATGATCACTCAGCTGAAAGAGGTGAGCTGTATAAGTGGCAGTTTCTCCCTCTAGAGGTGATGAGAAGTTGCTTTACGTGGTAAATAAACCCTTTTTTAAATTCTGTATAACATCTAAAACCATCTGTGAACCTTTTTAAAGGGTAAATTTTACCTGGAGGACCCGAGTGGAACAGTGCAGCTGGACATGTCCAAAGCAATATCCTTTGATGGAGTTCAGTTTGTTCACAGGTTCAGTATTTTCTACAAGCGTCACGCGACGTTTCAGGAAGATTTATTTTCCTTAGCTGCTATTTCACCAGTTTCATAATGGTCTGTACACGGAGTCCTGCTTTGTACTGGCAGAGGGTAAGATTCATTTTACAATCCTGTATAATAATAATAAACAAAATTAGACTAGTGCATTCCTGTATTCTTATTCAATTCAATTCAGTTTTATTTATACAGCGCCAATTCATGAAACATATCATCTCAAGGCTCTTTACAAAGTCAAATTCCATCAGATCCTCCAGGTTGGTCAGAAAGTTTCCTCCCTAAGGAAACCCAGCAGGTTGCATCAAGTCTCTCCAAGCAGCATTCACTCCTCCTGAAAGAGCGTAGAGCCACAGTGGACAGTCGTCTGCATTGTTGATGGCTTTGCAGCAATCCCTCATACTGAGCATGCATGAAGCGACAGTGGAGAGGAAAACTCCCCTTTAACAGGGAGGAGAACCTCCAGCAGAACCAGAACCAGGCTCAGTGTGAACGCTCATCTGCCTCGACCCACTGGGGCTTAGAGAAGACAGAGCAGAGACACAGAAAGCTCAGAAGCTCACATTGATCCAGTAATCTGTTCTATATTAGATGCTAATAGCTTATCTTATGCATAGAAAGAATAGTATTGTTTCTTTGTTTCTTTTGGGTTGGACAGAGCCCAGACAGGGGCCGTTCTCTCTGCAACAGTTTAGATGTGATGGCGGCGGCACCCTGTCTCTTAGGAATGTGATCATAAATGGGTCGTTAAAGTCTTTATCCACGTCAGCAAACCAAACCTCCTCTGGAGAAAAGGCTTTATATCAGATGGAGCAGCAGTGACGTGAAACCTGTTGGGAGGATTTCCCACCTGGGAGCGCTGCGGCGGCTGCCATGCATGGTGGTGGCAGCATCATGCTGAGGGGCCGTCTGGGGTTCTGCTGCATTGTTCAGAGGAAGGTCTGTGACTTCTTCAGGTGAAACCTGGATTCTTCTGAACGTTTTAAATGGATCAGCACTAGGGCTGAACAATTTTGGAAAATAATCTAATTGCGGTTTTATATCTTAATATTGCGATTTAATGCGATTATTTTTAAGTTTAATTTATCATGTCTTTTTAAACGTGTACAAACAACAAATCAATCTGTTTCATCGCTGTGCAGATCAGGTGCTAAAAGAGCCGCTGCGTCTCAACTTGGAGCAGAAATGATCGCGTTCTGACTACGATATATTTCAACCAAAACTGTGAATTAATTTAGACTTTTTTCTGCATTAACCACAAGCAACAAAAATGTTTGTAAACATGGACTATTTAAAACAAGAACTTTTAATGTTTTTATTAATCAGAATATTATAGAGAACAGCTTTTAATTGAGTTGGACATCAATCCTTGTTGAACATAAAGTGCAACAAACAAACCAGTCGGTGTATTAAACTGATTGACCAGAACTTAATGCTGTGGGGAGATTCCTGAAAGTTTCTGGTAAAACAGTTTGATTATATAAACTCTAAAACAAGTAATAAAACTAGATTATCTCACTGCTGCAGCTCTCTGCCCTTCCATGTGGAGTAAACCCACTTTAAACACATTACTGACACTAAAGGACGCATCTGATTCACTAATTGTTACATAGCCAAAAATTGCAGACGTCTGCGATTTGGAAATTGTGTTTTTTTTAAATTGCGATTATATTGAAAATGCGATTAATTTTGCAGCCCTAATCAGAAGCTTTTTCAGCACCGTGATGGTTTCAAGGAGCATTTATTGAATTAATAGAGAATAAATTCTAGGCAATAAAGATTTTAACAGTTTTACAGCACCTGCCATTTTAACAGAGCTGGGCGAACGTTTAAGAGCCACAATATTTGGGTTCATGTCTTTTGAGGATTATACAAAATCCTCAATCACATGAAATCATCATGACTTCCTGCTTCTGTTTGCTCATCCTCACTAAACAAAATGCTGTTAACATAACTTCTGGGGACCGATTACATCCCACCCCTCCTGCTTCCTGCTGGGGCCTTGGAGAAAATCGGTCGATGGTTTGAAGCTGCTCCGCTGAGTTTTACTCGTTGGAGGCAGAGGATTCAATGCTGCGCTGTGACTATGTTTCATGGTGGCGTAAGCAGAAAATGGTCCGATTGATTCCTTTCAGTGCAGCGCTGAAGCAGAGTGTGGTCTCCGTGTTGCAGGTTGGTACGAGGACTCGGTGTTCCACGTCAACGGCTTTGGGTTCCCGCCAACAGAGCCTTCCTCGGCTACAAGGTCGGTGCAGCCGGATGCTTAACGGTTAAAATGTTCTGTCGGCACCTCCTCCCACTTTATACCAGCACGTATAAACAGAAGCATAATATCTAGATGATCCAGTCTTATTACAATGATTTCACTTTCCCTGCATTTACACCATGAGGTTATGTTAAGATTATGGCTTATAGGACTCAACCCATAGACATCATAAACGTAGACGCCTGGTTGGGCGGGGTCTGCCTGTGCTGCGGATGCGTCAGAGCGTCCGCCATGTTGAATGTGGCAAATCTGCAGTTAGTCTGAGTCACTTAAACAGTATGAGAGGGAGTTTAATCTCAGAACATACTTTATATTCGTAATATTTTTATTTTTGTAATATTACGAGTTTATTTTCGCATCCCTTTACGGGGTCACACGGTGAGGCATGGCGGTGGCAGCATCATGCTGTGGGGATGCTTATTGTGAGGATTTCTAAATAAACTTCACCATTATTCACAACCTATATGGTTGGTCTATAGCAATAAATAAATAAAATTCAGTAAAGTTTGGGGTTTTAATGTGACATGATGTGAAGAGGTGCTGAGGACGTTTCCAGCGTCCTGCAGGTGTTGAAGCTTAATGAGGAGATCACTGCTTCTGTCTCCTCTGACGTGATTGGCTTTGGCTTAACTTCAGGGCGTACTACGGCAACATAAACTTCTTTGGCGGCCCGTCCACCACCTCGGTGAAGGCCTCCTCCAAGCTGAAGCAGCTGGAGGAGGAGAATGAAGACGCCATGTTCGTGGTCGTCTCCGACGTCTGGCTGGACAGCGTGGAAGTGATGGAGAAGCTCAACGTCATGTTCTCAGGTCTGGTTCTGCCGCTTTGTCCGCGGCTCCGCTCACATGCGGGTTGGGACGCTGGCCACATTGTTCTTTCTCTCACAGGCTATGCCGCTCTGCCTCCCACCTGCTTCATCTTCTGTGGGAACTTTTCTTCGGCTCCGTATGGGAAAACTCAGAATAAGTCCCTCAGAGGTGAGACTCTGTGTGTTTTAGCGATGGTTCTGGTTGTCGTGGCTGCAGAATCTCAGCAGTGCGGCCGTTTTTACTCGTTTTCCTAGAATCTCTGAAGACGCTCGCTGATGTCATATGTGCGTACCCCAGCATTCACAGCAGGTATGAGCCGTCACGTTTCCCACAGTGATCTGGACTGGACCGAGCGTCTCTGTCAACTCAAATGTGTTTGTTCTGACCTGCAGCAGTCGCTTCGTGTTTGTTCCGGGTCCGGAGGACCCTGGTCCAGGCGCCATCCTGCCCAGGTAGGCCCTCAGAGCCGTCTGATGCCGCTGCTCCTCTCAGCTCCATGTATCTAAAGAGAAGCCCGTTCCCCGCAGGCCTCCGCTGGCAGAGCACATCACAGAGGACTTCCGGCAGAGGGTGCCTTGCTCCGTGTTTACGACCAACCCGTGCAGGTCCGACTCATTTCAGGCTGTCGGTGCACGGCTAGCAGCCTCACGGGGCTTTGTTGTTGTTGTTGTTGTTGTTGTTGTTGCGTGAAATGACTGCGAAAGTGACAAAGTGCTGTGATGTGGTCAGGATTCAGTACTGCAGCCAGGAGATCGTCATCATGAGGGAGGATCTGGTCAACAAGATGTGCAGGAACTGTGTCCGGCTGCCCAACAGCAACCTGGACGTCCCAAATCACGTGAGTTTTACGCTGGTGTGACCGAGGCGTTTATCAGACGCACGCCACCGAAGTGTTCGCAGCCCTGGAAGCTTTTCACGTTTTGTCACGTTGAAACTAAAAAGAAAAACACTGTAGTTTATGACAGAGTGGTGCGTAAATGTGGGAAAAGGAAGATGATGAGTGGTTTTAATATATTTTATGAATAAAAACTTGTTTATTTTACCTGATACCCCAAAATAAAAGTCCAGCACATCCAGCGGCCACCTAATCAGAAAGAAAAGTCCACCCAGGGTTAATTTTACCTTTATAAATCCTGCTGGTTCTGGCCTCAAGAGGTTCTTCAGAGAACATCCAGCATCATGGAGACCAGCAGACGGGTCAGGGAGGAAGTTCTGGTCCAGTTTACAGCAGGATCAGGTTCTACAGAACCTCCCAGAGCTCTGATCATCATCTGGACCTGGAGAGAGGATGGACCACCTGCAGACCTACCAGGACATGGACGTCCACCTGGACTGACAGGCTGGACCAGGAGAGCATTGATCAGAGAAGCAGGAGGACCGTGGTGGCTCTGGAGGAGCTGCAGAGACCCACAGCTCAGGTGGGACACGTCATCAACACTGCGAAACATGATGGCGGCATCATCATGCTACAACGGAGCGGTGTAGGTCCCGGCAGATTGATGTGTTAGAATGGCCTAGTTAAAGTCCACACCTAAACCCAGCTGAGAATCTGTGGCAAGACTTGAAAACCGATGATGTCAGACGGTCTCCGTCCAATCTGAGCTTCAGCTGCTTTAATTGGTTGTTTCTAAGAAGAACGGGTAAAACATTCAGCCTGTAGATGTTGCTGGCAGAGAGCTGCTACTCAGGCTGACGGTGGTTCTAAGGAACACCTGACTCAGAGGGGCTGTTATAAACATATGGCAAACTTTTCAGATTTAATTTGGGGAAAATGGGTTCCTCTGAAATGCACTGAGCTTTATATTTGTCACGTGACAAAAGGTGAAACGTTCTAAGGGTTGAAGTCCTTTAGCGGCGTTGTAAGAGCCGAGCGCCGGAAACTGCTGATGCTGCTCTTCGTCCTCCTCTTCCTCCAGTTTGTAAAGACGGTGCTGTCCCAGGGCCACCTGACTCCTCTGCCTCTGTACGTCAGTCCTGTGTTCTGGGCCTACGACTACGCCCTGAGGGTCTACCCCGTGCCTGACCTCATTGTCTTTGCAGACAAGTACGACCCGTTCACCATCACCAGCACCGACTGCCTGTGTGTCAACCCGGTGAGAAACAGAAAACCCCCCGTTTGGTGGAAAATGGTCAACAAGACTTGTTTTTTTCTTGGGAAGATGTTATAATTTGGCCCTTGTGTTAATCGGTCTTCATTTCTCTAGGGCTCATTTCCTCGAAGTGGCTTCACGTTCAAGGTGTACTACCCGTCCAACAGAACGGTTGAGGACAGGTGGGACACGTCGCTGCAGCTTCACATTTCTCTTCTGGACGCATCCCGTAATTTATAATTATTCATGCTCATCGGTAATAACTGCGTGTTTTTTGTCTTCACAGCAAACTTCAAGGGCTTTAAAGGAAATGCTGGACCGGCCTGTTCCGTTTCAAATCCTCGCTTTTATGTGTTTATTGTGTCCTAAATAAAGGTTTTATTCTTTGTAAATAATATATTTTTTTATTGTAACAGTCATTTGTACGTGCGGATTCGACACAAACCGCTTTTGAAGAGGAGTGCACTGCTAAACATTAGCATTAAGCTGGGAATTTGGTTTCAAGTCACAACATCTTTTATTTAATGAGACGACATACATCTCCATTTACGTTTTGTCACAGCCATGCACTGCTTACGTCCATATGCAGAAACTGGCAAAAACCCACTTAGAAATCATGGAGGGGTTTGAAATCTTCATCTTAGGTGAAACACCTGCCAATCAGCAAAAATTACGTCCGCCTCTAAAAACTCTTATTATTCTAAAATTAGAATAAATTAGAAGCACCTGTTTGAGGTCTTTAGCTGCATAAAGACACCCGTCCACCCCACACAACCAGTAAGACTAACTACTAACATGGCTAAGAACAAAGAGCTGTCCCAAGACACCAGAAGCTAAATTATGGACCTCCACAAGGCTGCAAAGGGCTACGGAGAAACTGCCAAGCAGCTTGGTGAAAAAAGATCAACTGTTGGAGCAATTACTAGAAAATGGAAGAAGCTAAACATGACTGTCAATCTGTCTGGGACTGGGGCTCCATGAAGGATGTTAAAATACTTATTTTCTTTTTTTTCTTTTTGGGAGGGCGTTGGTGTGTGTGTGAGGGAGCAGCCTTTGTATCTGTAATGAAGGTCTTCATCACTTCTATAAACATACATGTTAAGTGCTATTTGTTTGGGTTATTTGTAATGAATAATTACACAGAAATAGACTGAAGCCAGTTTTTGTTTCTTTTTCTCAGCTGGTGCTGATGAAGGCCTGTCCTGGGAATCAGACAATAAAGCACAACTACTATTATGGCTAAACTCTTAAATGACTGAAAGATTGATTGTTTTAAGTGTATTTAAGTGTAAAAAAAAATGTATTGTTGCACTTGTTGTAAAGGTGACTTTGTCTCTTCCTCTTCAGGCTGCTGGGGCCCGAGCAGCTTTTAAAGGTTCCTGAAGAGACCATTTAGGGATTGTTTGTCATAGATATATATCTAGAAAGGTTTTTAAATATGTCGAGAGATGGCTAATATTTGTTAAATAACGTATTTACGTGTTTTAGTCATTTTGTAGATGTTCATTAGTGTGGATAGATCAGTTCACCCTGTTTGTGGTTGTTCTGTTAATTGGAGGCTCTTTAGATCATTAGAAGCTGCATTAGGAACTTAGTGTTATTTTAACTTGCCATAAAGTTGTTTTTAATATTATGATGCAGTATTCGTGAAACATTGATTTGGCAAAATAGACTAATAATCATTGGCCAAGGTGGTTAGTAACTCGTTACATTCACTGGAGTCAGCTTTTGAAAACGTTTGCTTTTTAGTAGCTTTACTGCATTCAATTAAGAAAAAGATACAAAACAAGATCGGAAGGAAGTTTTTGAGTGAGAAACTGAACCTTCAAAATATCTAAGCTCATTGAAAATGTTTACTTTTCAGCTGTCCTCATTTCTGAATATTACGTTTTTATCGCTAAGTTCATAATGTTAAATATTGAGCTGTGTATTGAGGGAAAATAACTTTGCTGAAGTCAAAAAAAAAAGCAACAAAGAGGCTTTGTGAGTTTGAAACATCCTGAATTTAACAGCAATGCGCAGGGCCTTATCGGAAGAATCAGAATGCCTTACCGAGGTCCGGTTGTCGTCGTGTCGCCTCACTGCGGTTCTTGACCTGCGGTTCTGATTAAATATCAACACAAAAGCTTTTTTTTCTGGCCTGAAAGCTGTTCTGTGGTATAAAGGTAACAGCTGGCTTATCTGGCCCCGCTCATTGGAAGGCGAAGAAGAAAAACCTGTCAGGAACTTCCCACAAAAAATGGGATTATTAATTAAAAGGATTTCATTAATAATCTGTTTTACTCTGTTTGTGCCGACACAGTTTACACTGAGAGCTTCCAGCAGAGCTGACCGACCAACCAGATGTAAACTTAGGATCATGTTGATTTCTTTTTTTTAAAATTCATATTGTTTCATGAAGAAAATGGTGCTAATCCTAACTGCGCACCTCAAATGCTGCTCTTTCTTATTTGCTAAATGTCAAAATAAGAGATTTTTATCTTTAAACAGGGGAAGTTTACCTACACTAAGAGTGCCATTCTTTTAACCCCATTAGGGAAGCCCAGATGATGATGTCACACACCTGTGAATTATGCAAATTCACAGGTAAACGGCGTCGATTTACACCGTAGATTCTACAAAAGGCTTAAACTCCTTCCCTGTGTGATGATCAGAAGGGCAACACATTCATAGGGGCTCTTCTTGGAGGCGCCACACATTTCCTCATTTAACTAATTTATAATGTGATTATTTCAAAGTTTAGCTCTTGGTTTATCTTGGTTCTTATTTTGCCTTTTCCGCCAAGTCTTAATTTATGTTTATACAGGAGTTTGTGGGGAAAGAAAGGCTTTTAAAACCTTTTTTTTTCAACTTTATTGATCAGAACACTAATTACATGTTCAAATAAGAATCTCCACTTTGCATTCTTACAAAAAGACATAAAATAGTTATATACAGGAGATCAACTTATGCAAGGCAAAGGAAAATAAATTAACAGGCATCCAATTAAAACCAGTGGAAGCATACAAAACCAATCTCCAAAAGTATAAATAGGCTACATATAACATATGTACTTAAGGATTTAAAATCAACACTTAAACAGAGACAGACCCATTTCAGCAATGAGACAATTTTTTGCATCATGTTAACTTTAGCATTTTGTCGAGTCAAAGCACCAGAAATTGTGACATGTCACTACAAATTTTTTGTATATGTCCATATTTGTCGGCTAACAAAGATAAAGAGGAATAGAAGATTTTGAGTTTTAAAACCTATTAATGAAGGTTTTTTGATTTTTCCATTTACATACATGTATATGACATCTTCCCATAATCATTACAATATTGTCAGATAAATCCTTCGCAATGTCATTCTTTATGTTAATATTTGATTTAGGCCTATATCAAAAGGTGTTATATTTTCTATTTTAGTACTTGACCAAATATGCAGGTTCTGCCAAAAATGACCAGTGACTACACGAATAGAAGAGATGTTCAATAGTTTTAGGTTCTTCAAGGCAAAAAACGCAGGCATCAACCTCAAAGCCAAATCTTTTCTTAAGAGTTTCTGCTGTTGGGTAATAACTATTTATAATTTTATATTGTGCTTCTTTTACTTTTGGTGGAATTGGCCATTTTAAATATTTTAAATATTTTTCTGCGTTACATGAATAATTAATTATTCGATTTTTTTGTCGTTCCAGTATCATCATGAAAGGTTTTATATTTAAAGGCTTTCTCGATAAAATGGTTGTTAATTTTTTTGTCCCTAATAGGCAATGGATACATTTTTAATTCTGATTTTAAAATCTCCAAACGTCGAGACGTCTAGCCCCCGGGTTGAAGAAGGGCTGCGTCACTTCCGCTTCAAAAGTGGGTTATTTCCGGTTGTCCTTCCGTCCTGATTATAACCTCGTCAGTTGAGGATTATTTGGAATATTTCGGACAACGCAGCATCTTAAAAGGTAGGTTTGTTGCTGATGTAGATGCTAACAGAAGCAGAAATGTTACAATTCCGCTTAAAATCAGCGCTAGCGGCTAAAAATAGCTTAGCTCGTTGCTAATTGTCTCGAAATGTTTGGATCCTGCAAAGCTAGCAGCAGCAAAGAAAACAACAGTTTCTGCCGCTTGGCTGGTTGCTGAAGTCACTACAGATTAAACCAGAACTACTGGGCTTAGTTTTTACGATCAATCCTCCACATTAATCAGCAGCTAAAGTTACTATATGACCGGAATATTTAAGCTGCTGGGAAGTAGGTCAGCTGTTGGTGTAGCTGCTGCTAGCTTACTCTGCTCTACCTCTAAGCACCTAAACCTGGTCATTTTGGCTAAAAAGGCTTTATAATAACTACAATTATGAGATTTTTGACGTCTAACGGAAAAACAATGACAATTTCAGAACTTTAGCTTGAGTAAATGTATTCAGAGTGTGATAAAATGAAAGAAAACCCACCAAAGATAAAATTATTGGGGTTGCAGAACCTCTCAGTTAACACCACTTCAGTGTCGACTCGACTGTTTTGGACCTGATCCCATCTCGTCTCATTTACAGTTCTCTGGCAGACGCCACCTGGTTTGTAATTTCAGTCTTGTTGCCTCGCTCCGACACGTCTCCCGGGGCCTTTGGAACGGGCCCACAGCATCACAGGACCTCCGCCGTGCTCACCCGTGGGCCCGAGCTCCTTTTCCACGCCGTCGTTCCGTGTTTCGATGCCCAGCCGAGGTGCTTGTATGTGGGGTTCAGTTAAAGTCCCGTTCCAGTTCACCCGACTCCCCGTTCCTGTTTGTAAAAGTAGGAACAAAAAGCCTCCGTAACAAAGATGGCCCCAGTGGTTGTTTAGGACCACAGTATGCCACTCTTTGCTGCTGTCTACCAACAGCGCGCTGTGTCGGCGTTGTGTGCCTCCTCGTCATCCTGCTCGCTGCGTGTGAGGGAAAGATAAATACGGATCCTCGTCCACCCTGTGACCAGGGGCTGAGAGAACTGGGCCTTTGTGTCGCATCGTATTTATACCACAGGGGGAAAAGAGGTAATTAATTGCTAATTAGGGGTTCCTGGAAACTGAACGACTTGTGAGAGATAAAGTCTAAAATAGGCATCGCTGTTTCAGAACTACGGTTTACGAGCCGGCGGGTTACCCGGACTGATGGCCTTTCTAATTAACCAGCTATGAAAGCTTTTGTGCTGCACAGAACCAAACAAAGAACCCGTTTTCTACAGGAACCAGGGTGACGGCGACATGGCAGAGAGAGAAGCAGACATGGATGAAGACGCGGGAGAGGTGCCGGCCGGCGAGGGCGACAACGACTCGGACAGAGAGGAAGACGACAGATTTTTTGTCTGGATTGGGAACGAGGACATGGATGAGGACGACGAAGACGACGAGGTGGAGGACGAACACCCGGCGGACACCGAGGCGCCCGAGTCCTTCGAGTTGGACACCCCGGCTGAGCGCAGTGGTCACATTGCTGTAGTTGATAGAAACATCATGTATGTGTGGGGCGGATACAAGGTAAGAACCCAGGGTTTGTTTTCGTTACGTGTAACCGTGCCTTTTTCTCAGGTTTCTAATTCCTAATCTCTTTCTGCACAAGAACGGCCAAAGTCACGGCTTCTTTGATTTATATCTGCCCAGAAATGAGGTCTGGACCTACAACATGGAGTCGGGAGTATGGTGAGGAAATAAAAACCGGCCGCTAACCCCGACGTCACCCATATGGGACGCTGTTCCGGTTTCTGTGAACTCATCTCACTGTCGCACGTGTTCGCAGGATGAAGCATGTAGCCGGAGGGAACCTGCACACGTCGATGTCCGGCAGCTGCGGGACGTGCCTCGACGGCGTCCTCTACCTGTTTGGGGGTCACCATGCCAGGGGGAACACAAACAGGGTGCAGTGGGGGAATGGGTCGGACCGCAGCTCGTCTGCTGGTGCCGATCGTCTTTGTGTAAAACTGGTCTATCTGTTCCAGATCTACCGTCTGCCTCTGAGGGCGCCCAGCCTGGTGTGGGAGGAGATGAGGGATCTTAAAGGACTTCCCCCGTCCTCCAAGGACAAGCTGGGGTGCTGGGTCCACAAGAACAGGTGACGTGTTAAAATTTTGCTGGATGATGATTTTTTTTTTTTCTAAAACTTATTGCGATAAATATTATTGTCGTTTGGACACCAATATGATAAGAGCATAATAACATAAGTATATCCACCGGCTCAGACATTAAGCGGTGTCGCTTGGTTTAAATCCAAAAAAACTCCCAACCTGCAGCGTGTTTGGCTTTGACATCAATTTAGTTTCTTTTCAAACTAGCGTTTCTCTGGCTCTCCATCATGAGGCTCTCATGTTAACTTTCAGCACGTGCCGACCCGACACAAGCTGGGTCTCCCCCACCGTGTTATAGGCCTGGCCGGCCGCTGCTCAGCGTCGTTTGTTTGTTTTAAAAGCCTCGATGTCTGAGAGCGACAAGCGGTCCGTAAAGTTCCCGTCTGGAACGCGCTAGCTGCTATTAGCCTGACGCACCCTACGGTACCTGGTGAAGGGCTGCAGCGGAGACGGAAACACGAGGCGAAATAAGCCAGCATGCATACACAAATTATCAGGTTTATTTTAATCGTGATTAAAATCTATCGTGCGATGAATTCATTTATTGATTACCGGGCCTAAGTGTTCGCTTGTCTGGACCGTCTCCACGTCTGGCCGTGTTACAACCTTTAATGTTTATTGGTTTCATCGTGGCTGGCAGAAGAAAACTGGTTTAGTTTCTGCAGGAAGGTTTAATGACGCCATCCTGTCGCTCTGCAGGCTGATTTTCTTTGGCGGGTACGGCTACGCTCCACAGGGATCTCATCGAGGGACTTTCCACTACGATGAATCCTCCTCTCTTATGGTCTGTAAACAAATTCTGCCTTTTGTGTGGGGGGGGGTTTAACAATGTAATAATAGTCATTACAGAAAACAGGATCCGCTGTATTTCATTCAAAGCTTTGATACGACCCTTCAGTTCCTTCCTCCAAGCTGTCATGTTTAAATCAGGCATGTCTGTTCCTGCTCCAACACATCAGACTTAAATCTGTCAGGCTGCCATCAGGGCCTACTAGCTAAGCCCTCACTGGGTTCAGCTGTGTTGAAGCAGGACACCGTTTAGATGTTGACCCACTAGCTTTGTTCCTGGTGCAGTGGGACAGTCCTGGACGCGGCTGGAACAACCACATCCATGTCCTGGACCTGGAGACTTCCACCTGGAGTCAACCCATCACTCAGGTCAGAGCCGCCCAGCAGCCTGTCCACCCGTAGGGAGGCGCCGGTACCGGTCCGATAGGCAAAAGAGACGTGTGTCTATATAATGTTACTAAATATCCGTTATCGACCAGAACAGTAACTCTAATGTCGGATGTGTATATATTGGCCCGTTTTTCATATGGGTTTAGTTAATAGAGAATAATTTAGCTGTTCTTGCTTTGGCTGGGCCTGATTCAGGGCAACACGCCGTCCCCCAGAGCAGCTCATGCCTGCGCTACAGTCGGCAACAGAGGCTACGTGTTCGGTGGACGGTTCAAGGTAAGGTGGAGTCTGAGGGTGGAGGTCAGAAAATCCGCGTCTGGGTTCAGACTTTGTGTTTTATTACAACATTGATATGATTTTATTACCTGAGAGGGTGAGACCATGAAGTCATCATGCTCCGTCCCAGTTCTGTAGATTTACTGGGAATATTTGGACTTGTTTGGATAAAAATAGTAAATTTGAGTTTAAAATGTAGAGGACTGAAACGTTTGGGAGTCATTGCAGGTGGAATATTTGCCCATTTTACTCGTTTCCTTGTAGCTTTTGTTCTAAAAATTGTCCACCACTTCTTGTTGAGTTTCGTTATCATCATTAAATGTTTGTAATCAACCCAAACCGGGTTTTTGTTTTCTCCAGAACTACAGACTGAACGACCTGTACTACATCGACCTGGAGACGTGGGAGTGGCACGAAATGTAAGTGCTGGGATGAAAACGCGCCACATGTTCTAGAGAGGAGTGGAACAGAAGTCATGTCTTAGATCTGTGTAAATGTCCTACATGGTGATCAGGAATTAGTTTTTTAACAGGGTGAAAAAAAATCTAATTATAATTATTCATTTCCCTTAAATTAGTCCCACTCCATTAGTTTGAAACCACAAACTTTTATTGGGATTTTATGCGACAGACCAACACGAAGTGGTGCAGAATAGCTGGACACCTCTGGAGGAGCTGCAGAGGTTCACAGCTCAGGTGGAAACGGTCTGTCAACAGGACAACCTTCTTCTTCATCTCCAAAGATCTGGTCTTCAGAGGAGTAGCAGCTGTAGCGCCATTGTTAGGTCACTGCAGTCACATGGAACAGCATTCGGTTTTAGGCCTACATGAAAAATGAATCATCCCCATTTTGACACATGGCGGTGGCAGCATCATGCTGTGGGGAGGCGTTTCTTCTACTGGCCTCACCCGAAATCCAGGAGAAGCTTTTGAGAGGCAGAGGTTTACCTTCCAGATCCACATCTGGTCCGAGTTTAAGCTGTTTAGCAATGAAGGATGAGCAGAGATCAGGGTCTGCAGATGTTCTGAGAGGGTCTAGATCACACGTCAAACTGAAGGCCCGCGGGCCGAATCCGGCCCATCAAGGTGATTTATCCTCCCTCCAGAGCCAAAAAAGGCAGATCAGGTCATAAAGTAGCATTTCTGTGCCTCCTGTAGCGAATGTTTTTTTTACGGTGTAGTAACAGCATCCTGCCACTAGGTGCCAGTTTTCCCACAACACATTAAAACGACCCAAAAATGTCCAGAAAGAGAAGTGATGCAGAATAATGATTTTAAAGTGTAACTCACCACAAAATCAACTTTTCTTGCAGATAAACTGAGACTAAGGTGCTACTTTTATGTTACTGTGCATTTTTTTTTAAATATTTTTATGCGAACTGGAAAAATTATGAAACAAAAAGTATCGTCTATATGCGTGTAACCGGCCCTTTTAATGACTTCATGGTGCCAAAATGGCCCAATATAGAAATGAGTTTGACACTCCTAGATGTTCAAAGCTGCAGCAGAAGGTGGTTCTACTAAGCCTGGTTTTATTGGTTCAAAATAAAATAAAAGTGGGTCTTTGATTTGGTCTCTCCTAAAATCTCAGTAAAATATATTAATGGTTGTTTTTAGTGTGGAAAGCTTCAGAAGGTGTGACCACTTTCCTGCTCAGTATACCACCGAAGAGAAATGAAACCTTGATTTAAGCCTCAGTCGGCATTAGAAGGTGATTTCTGTGAAAATGCTGCAGCCTTGGACGTGTTCAGGCCTTCAGCCGCTCTTCCTCTGTCTTCCTGCAGGAGTGTTCCTCAGCACGGACCTGTGGGCCGGTCTTGGCACTCCTTCACGCCGGTTTCACCGGATCACATCTTCCTGTTCGGCGGGTTCACCACCGAGAGGGAAACGCTGAGTGAGTCTGCGCTCCCCCTGCACGGCCGCTGTCTGCGTTGAGCCGCCCGCTGCAGCAACGCTCTGCTCTGCTCTTCCAGGTGACGCCTGGCTCTACTGCGTCAGCCGCAACCAATGGAGGCCCTTCAAGCACAGCCACGCGCAGAGCCCCAGGTAACTAGCCCGACCCGCCGCGGCGCCGCTCTGCAGGCCCGCCTTCAGCTAAACGTGCCTCTGTGCTGCAGGCTGTGGCACACGGCGTGCGCCGGGCCGGACGGAGAGGTGTTTGTGTTCGGAGGCTGCGCCAACAACCTGCTGTCCCATCAGAGAGCGGTGAGCGCCGCGCCGCGTCTCCATCGGTGGCTGCTGCTCGGCGCCGCCGCTCATCCAGGATTCTCTTCTCTCTCCCCCACAGGCTCACAGCAACGAGCTGCTGCTTTTTAACGTCCAGCCCAAATCTCTGGTCCGGTGAGTGTGAGCCGCAGGATCTCGGTGAGCGGTTCCGTTTAACGGAGGCGCCGTTCTAACTGAGCTGTTCTCCTCAGGTTCTGCATGGAGACGGTTCTGCAGCACAGCGAGCGGCTCTCTGGCTACTGGGACTGCCTGCCCAAACACCTGCTGCACAGCCTGAAGCAGAGGATGTCCCGGGTCAACACGCTGGGCTCGTAGAACCGGAGGAGGTCCGCCGGACCACGCGTCAGGAGTCACGGGCCGGTTCTGCTTGGGTCGGGATTTAATGTGTAAAAAGTTTAACGTGAGGAACGGAGCGAGCGGATGTCCCCGACACGCCTCTCCTCTTTTGGGCCCGGGTGTCTCAGTTTAAAAGAAAAGGTCCCGGTGGTTCTGGTTCAGCTCGGACCGACTGGGATCCCTAGCCGACCCGTCTGCCTCTGGAGATCATTTTGCATCCAACGTCCCGACAGCTACGGGTTCAGTTAAAGGTCCAAAGATGGTTCTGGGTCGGCACCAGCTTGGTTCCCCGTCTCACTGCCGTGTATAGTTCTGCCGTATAAACCAGTGCGGCCCGGTTGGGCCCCTTTCTGTGTGGCCTGCGACTGCAATTCCAGAAAGGTCCGAATTGGGCCCGTCTGCACCGATGGCCGTTTTTAGGGTCCGATTTAGAGACGTCCAACAAATTTGGCTCCTGATTCGTTCAGCCTGACCCAGATCGACCCAAACGATTTAACCGGGGTGGTTCTGATGTTTAGGGGAATAAGGCGGCTGCGCTGGATCCATTTAAGCGTTTAGTTTGTCAGCGGAGATAAAATACAAGTTTAAAATTAAAAGGTTTTGTCTGTTGCCGATCTGTCTTGAATTAAATGCTCATGTTCTCTATAATTTTACTGGATATTCTTTATCCCTCCATGTTGGTTCTGATGCCCTCAGGAACCCGGCACCAGGTCCGCTCCCCAGGAAGACTGAACGTTTCGTGTTCTGTGTAAATAAGTTTTGTCTCGACACTAAAGGTCCAAAGTGGACGGGAAGGGCCCGGTTTGGTTCTGACCTGATCTCTGCCAGCTTGCTCAGAGAAATGTGTGAACAGGCGTCCTGCGGCGATCCGATCAGAACCACAGCGGACCTCAGCAGAACGTGGTGTGCACAAAAATGACTCTTTCTTTGAACTGTTGCTCATTCAAGTTTGTATTCAAATAAAAATACAGAAAATAAAATCTCTGCAGCTTTTTTTTTTTCTCTCCATCTTTACAATCAATCAAACTTCTTATTCCATCACAGGCGTCGTGGTCGGCCCGTTAAAGCAGCAGAACTTGGCCCGATCGGGTCCGGCCGGCGCTCACTTCTTCTTGGCGGCCAACAGGTTCGGCGCCGACACCTTGACCTTCCCTGGCATGTTTCTGGACAGGTCCGAATCCTGAGGCGGGACAAAGAGAGGAGGAGAAACAGAACCGCAGAGCAGGCGCTGCTCCAATCAGACAAAAAGGTTCAGATCACAAGGAAACAACCGAGTGGTACCGGGTTGGACCCCCAATTACCTTCAGAACCGCCTTTAAGAACAGATTTTGGTTCAGAGAAACTCGTCTTTTCCTCCTGGTTCTGGTGCTCAGTTTGGTCTAGATGCTGCCACAGACTCTGAGTTGGCGTCTGGACTTTGACTAGGCCGTTCTAACCCATGAATCTGCTCTGATCTGAACCATCCCATAGTATCTCTGGCTGTGGGTTCAGGGAGGTTCTGCTGAACCCCCCCCCCCCCCCCCCCTGGTCTCAGAGCAGCTCCTCCCACATCTTAATGGATTACAGCAGAAACTAAACTTTTCTTGCGACTAAATCTGGGCGTAAACATCAGGTTTGTGTCCAGAACCTCCTACATGAGCAGCAGAACTGTGCAGCTCCTCCAGAGTTGCCTCAGCACCCTGCTCGTTTCTCCACCTTCAAAGGATTTTTATTCCAGGGGAATCTGGTTATAAATTTGTTTAAATAAATAAATCTGAAAGACGGATCGGTTTGCTGCGAGATGAGCGACGGTGGAAAAGGCTGGAGGGGTGTGAATACTTTTCCAGGGCAGCAGGTCTTTACCTTGACGCTGCGGAACAGGTCTTTCTCTCTGGACGAGGCGTCTTTGGCTTTTATGAAGCTGAGCACGGCGGTCCGAGCAGCTGGTGGAGGAAGCAGAGGGCGTGGCGTCAACACCTGAGCTGTGGGCGTTGTGCTACGAGGAGCGGCCGGCTCGCTCGCTCCTACCTTTGCCTTTCTTCTGAGAGCCTGGCGTCAGCTTGACTTTGTGTCTGAGGGCGACAGAGGGGTCGTTAGGCTGTGGGCGAGGGGCTCGGGGGCTGAGAGGACGGGTGGGGGACGTACTTGTAGCTGGAGAGGGCCGTGTAGGGAGCGCAGACCGGGACGGCGAACAGCAGCACGTCGTCGGGGTGAGGCTGGCCGCTCAGAGACGTCAGCAGGTTCTCCGCTTCCTGTCGTCACAAACAAGCTGGGGTGAAGATCTTCTAAGTGACACGTTAAGCACCTTCACCTTGAGTCAGGAGGCCCACCTCTGCTCCAGGGTTGTCCGGGTCCGCCTCGTCTTCCTGCAGGAGATGACAGCACTGGTGAGTAGTAGGAAAAAAACCGGCGGTTCATCCTGAGCGGGGTTCTACCTTGTCCTCCTGCTGCTCCCCAGGTGGCTTCTCCTCTTCCTCCTCTCCTCCGTGCAGCTGCGGGTTCGTCGCTCCGGGCGCCACCTGCCGAGGTTTCGGCAGCGGTTTCTGGGGGCCCGGTTTCCTCGCAGGCTCCTCCTTTCCCTTCCCCTTCTTCCCCTTCTTGCCTTTATCCTTCTCCTCCTTGGCAGAGCCGGCAGACTGAGAGGCAGGAGAGTGGCCGATGGGTTACTGATGTGGGCCGAGGTGGAGAAGTGAAACTGAAGGTGCTCCTCACCCCCAGCAGCTGCATCATCAGCTCCCTGTCCTCCTCATCCTGGTCCTTGTACTTCTCCTTGATCTTCTTCAGCTTGTTCTGGAGACAAAGTGCTAAGATGGTAAAACACTAATGACCTCATCCTGGAAGCCCCCCTTAATGACCCATCCCACTGGTTCTGGTTCTGTTCCACACAAGCAGGAAGCTTTTCTCTCACCTTCTGGCCTCTCTTCAGAGGCTGCTGAGAAGGACCTCCTCCACTTTTGGACCCCTGAGCTGCAGCTGGGACCTCGACCTTCTCCTCAGCGTCGCAGTCCTCCGGCTTCTGCTTCTTCTTCTTCTCTTCTCTAAAATAAAATCTCTGAATCAACGTCTTCAAACTTTTTTCATAACATATTTTATTGGGATTTTATGCGACAGACGAACACAAAGTAAAGCTTGTTAGGAAACAGCAGGAAAAAGACGCTGTTTTTGTTTTAAATATATATAAATATTTGGAAGAAATATAGTCTCACTTTTTTAGAGATTGAATTAATAACTGCATTTTTATCATTTGAAATGATGCTCGTGTTCTATGCTTTACTTTCATTTCACCTGCAAAAGTTTGCCACCAACTATTTCGAGACTCACCTTTGCCCAACTCACTGGTGTCACATGATCAAATGGGCGCGATATGATTGGCTAAAAGCTGCTCAACTCTATCTAGTACTGATTGCTCTGGCTTGGGTCACCAGAAGGTCAACTCACAAAACTAAATCACATGCATGGTGTCACAGGATTAAAATTCAGTGTTAAAAAAAGTCTGATTCTAATGAGACTTTATTTCTTCCATATTGTTAAAGCTGTTGGACAGTTTTTCTGGCCTAAAGTGGACTTTTTAATCATGATCAAGCCATTGGATAGTCTATAATGACCGTTAGTTTCCCTCCACTGTGGTGATTATATGTAAACTTTATCCATGAAGGTTTTTTAAACTCAATTATGAGGAAGACAAAAGAGCTTCCAGAAAAAAACAGAGATTAATTATTTATTTTCACCTGAACGAGCATTTTAAGTTCAGACCTTCTGGAGCCACTGAGGAAGAAATATGGCAAGCTGCTTTAACATTTAATCAGTGAGTTTAACTATTCGGAATTACCATTATATATCTATAACGTCATTTTGACTAGTCGTAACGTCACTGTGACTAGTATGAATTTTGATTTAAGATATATTTAATGTCATTCTGACCAGTCAAAACTAAATTAGACATCTATGATGATAAACGACACATTAATGGCAAAATAGTTTGAATCTTACTGTCTGTAATTAGAGTTTTGACCAGTCAGAATCTAATAACAGACATTTTGAATAAGACTTTTGTCTAAGCAAAGTTATTTTTGCAGATATCAGTAATTCATATCCAGTCTAGCAATTAAATATTAATTGTCTTGCCATAGTCTGTCTCACAAAAAACGTCCCCTGGCACTGAAGGCGATGACATCTGCTTTAACCTTTGCTGCTCACCTCCTCTGCTTGGCGCTCATGTGTTTCCTCCCTTGTGAATCCGCCTCAGCCTGCAGGGATAAAATTATAGAAACTAAATAATTAACTTATATCAGGACAACGGTAGCCTGGAGAGAAGAACAAGAGGCTGGTCGTTGCCTGGGGTGTCGTTTCCTTTCTGAAGCCAGGGTTCGGTGCGGTCCTAGGAACGAGGAAGGAGGATCTGATTGGTTCCTGGTTGTGAATGCAGAGGACGACGGACGTCCTCGTGAGGAGGAGACGTTACCTGTTAGGTTGTAGATGAGAGAGGGAGATGGTCGTGTCCGGGAAGCTCAACTCGTCTTCCACGCCGCTGTCGTCGTGGTCCCTGTCCTCCGTGTCGCCGGGCTCTGACGGCGGCCCACCAGCGGCGGCGGCTTCGTCGTCCATCTCTTCTGCTCGTCCTTCGCCCTGATCCTCATCGCTGCTGCCGTCGCCTGAGAACGTTGACAGAAACGAGTCCAGCAGCTTTTTACCTGCGGCATAAACTTCTTCTGGCTTTTTCCCTTTCCGTCACACTTTTAACGTTTCAGGTCATAAAACTCATTTTTAATATCAGACGACTTTTTTGTTTTTTAAAGCGATGATTTCATCTACGGCGGGAAAACAGCCGTTGGACCCGCCCTGGAGCTTTGAGGAGAAGTAATCGCCTGAAAGCGGGTCGCTCCTCCCAGCGGATTGGTCTTCGACGCTGCTGCTGCGTTTAAATCCAGGATCTCAGCTGGACCTACCCAGGCTTTGACTAGGCCACTTCACACCTGCTGCCAGAACTACATTACAGCAGGTTATTCAGGTTCTGAAGCAGCATCCGGGTCGGGTCCTCACGCTACCAGCGCCATGTTTCTGGCCGCTGCAGATTTAACGGGACCGACACCTTCAACACATCGACTCTGAATATTTTCCAAAAGTCCTCATGATGATCAGGATGGTTTGTTGGTTAGATGTGAGACGGGCCTTTGTTTTAATTTGGGCCAGCAGTGGTTCTGGCCTTGGAGCTCGTCCATGGAGGCAATCGGTCTCCAGGCTCCTGACCTCTGACCTTAACCGAGGCCTGCAGATGTTCCGGGTTCCCCTGGGACCTCCTGGATGGGTCGGTTCCGTGTTCCGGTTCTCTGCAGACCCAAACGCCTCAGCAACCCTGTTCAGACTGACGTCGTTTCTCATCTGTTCTTTGGATCGGGCCGCGACGCATTTTCAGATCTTTAAGCGTCTTCATGCTGTCAGACGGGTTCTACACTGCAAAAAGGGAACTAAAAGCAAGCAAAAGTTTCTTAAAATGTGTATATTTTTACTTGATTTGAGCAGCTAAATCAGATTATTTGCAAATGGAATGAGGATTTCTACCCCTAAAACAAGATAATTAGACATCCAGCACTTGAAATAAGAGGATGGAGATTGTTCTTATTTTAAGTGCAACAATCTTATTCCATTGGTAAATAGTCTGATTTACCAGCTCAAATCAATGGAAAATACACTAATTTCAAGAGGATTTACCTACTTTTAGTTCCCTTTTTGCAGTGTACTCGGGTTCTCCTGATTCTGCAGGACTGGGAACTCAAACGTATTTTTCTGGAAAACGATTTTAATCACATTTGATTCGTGATTTGCTTTTCGACAGAGGCCCAAAGCTTAAATGGAAGCTAATAAATTACATTTTGTGTTTAGTTACTTATCTTTTCAAGACTTGATGCAACCTGCTGGGTTTCCTTAGAGAGGAAACTTTCTGACCAACCTGGAGGATCTGATGGAGTCTGACTTTTTAAAGAGCTTTGAGATGACATGTTGTGAATTGGTGCTATATAAATAAAATTAGATTGAATTGAATCTTTGTCTGGTAATAAAATGTGTCTGACGATCTAGAACCTTTAAGTGTGACCAAAAGAAAAGCAGAAAGCTGTAAGAAATGAAACTATTTTCCACCGTCCCGTGTGAGCGCCTTCGTACCGACGAGCTCCTCGCCCTCCTCCAGCAGCTCGGCGGTTCTGGACGTGGCCTCCTCCAGGTCCTCCTCCACGGTCTTCACCTTTCGCTCGCCGCGGTGCCGGAACACGCTCTGCTCGTCCACCTGTGGGGGACCAGAGCCACGGATGAAGACCCGACGGACCCAGGGAGGCCGAGCCGCTCAGAGCCGGCGCTTACCTTGAACAGGAAACCAAAGCCCATGATCAGGTAGGAGGGAGGGAGGAAGTTCTTCTTCCCTGAGGAGCAGAAAGAAGCTCTAACGTCACGTAGAAGACGTGTTAACGTACGCAGACGATAGAGCGACGTACCTCTGATCATGAAGCTTCCCGTGGTCAGGTACTCTCCAGTGGGAGCCGTCTTAGACACCTGGACAAAACAAAAACAAGATTAATTTTCCTCAAGCAGCAATTCTTATTGATTTGCCTTTTAAAAATCATATTTTTAACCATTAAATATTTTTTTCTCACATCTTACAGAAATAGAAAAGCATTTTTCCTGTGATTAAAGCGTACCTGAGCTCTACAGCCGCCTCTCGATTAGAAGAACACAGGAGCTTCAGAAACGGCTTCAGGTGTTTGTTTCCCTTCATGTTGGCGGTTCTGATAAAAACTCCAACCATGAAACATTTGATCGTCACGTCGGACCAACGATGACGGTTTTCTCACAGGACAGACGAGCGGCGGACGGACGGCTAGCTAACACGGTGCTGCACCTGTGGTGTCTCTGCATTTGGGCATTATTGTAAAAAAGACCGATAATCCTACCCATAAAATTCTGTGTCTATATATCTAAGTCTGCCAGAAAACTGACAAACTCAGAGGCTAAATCCTCCTAAGGCGTTTGTTTAAATAAACGTCTGAAGTCGCAGTGAGCATGCCCAGTAGGCTCTCAGTAGACATTTCAGTACAAGGACAATGCAAAGTGTTTTATATGATTAAAATATAGGAAAATAAAAACAGAATAAAAGAAAGTAAAAAAAAAAAAAAAGTGTGTGTCGACAGTGTTGGTTGTCCTTCTAGTTCATTGATGTGAATCTTTAAATTAACATTATTAGTAAAACTTTATTTGTAATTTTATGTATAAAAAATTTAATTGCATTTAGCTTATATAAAATGGCCTTCCTAGTGTGTTGGTTTATGCTAATTTATCCGTTTTATTTAACATAATCAACATTAAAGTCAGGTTGTACGCATCACGGGAAAATGAGTCGCTGCTGACGGGCGTTGAGTTTTTTTGTCCCACTTAACTTATGATGTCAGAGACGCCGCTGTGCTGCACACGACCCGTTTTGGTGGAAAGTTGAGTGGAAGGAAAAACGTCGGCGATTCTGAAGCAAAGGCCGTTTTGTGGGGAATTCACCAGGAGTCAGAGCGTCCAGAACCGACACACGTCCAGAAGATGAGCTGCATGTTCTAACGCACCGAGACGCGCTTTTATCTTTAGGATTAATTAAATAATAAAGCGGGGATTTTAAATATCGTCGCTAAAACGACGACGACGCCGCCGGCTGCCCTCGGCTTCTCACTGACCTGATGGTGGTGCACCCACCAGGCGCTGGTGATGATCTTGGCGTCCCAGGCGGCGCTGTAGCACACGGCCATGGTGCCGGCCTCTGTCAGCGTCCGGGGCGGAACGGGATCCCCTGAGGAGGCGGCCGAGCGACACCGACGTTCAGGGCAGGAACTGAAAGGTGAAAATGAGGCCCGGTGGGGCGCGGAGTACCTGACGGGTTTTTGATGACACAGCTGGTTGCTCCGTGTAGGTCAGCGTGGACGTAGATGTCCCCTGGAGGAGAGGAGGAGCAGTTAGCGCCGCGTGCTCAGAGGAAACGGCGTCCTCCTCTTCTTCTGCTCTTACCTGCCCGCAGGTAGCGCTTCACAATCATCTCGTTCTGCTGCTGGTCCCGGCCTGCGATCACCAGATAGTTCTCAGAGCTGATGAACCACAGGAACTTCTCAAACCTGCCCCGACAACGACCAATTAGGGACCTCCAGCGGAAGCTTCCGCACATTTACGGTGCCGCGCAAAAGTATTCACACCCCACATTTTGTCCAGAAAGGTGAATGTGTTTTGTTGGATGTTGTTTAATTTTCTCTTTTATAGTTGAGTTGCTGTTACTACTGTCCAGTAGTTGTAATTTCTTTCATTTTCCTTGTAATTCTGCTATTTTTTATATTTCTTCATGTACGTAGAAGTTGAGATTATTTTCCCTCGCATTACAGTTTTTAGAGCGTCCCATGCCATCATTTGTGAGACCTCATCTGTATCATTTTCTTTAATATTTTATTCTAGTAGCTTTTGTTTTAGTTTTGGATTGTTTAGTAAGTTTCAGTTTAACTTCCACAGCCTGAAAGAATCACTACTAAACATGAAAAAATTATTATTCTGGAATAGACATTGTTTGTGTGTGTGTGGGGGGGGGAGTAGTGTGTAAGCCCCTCCAAACATTGATAATTCCCAATTCTTTCATCAATGAATTTACTTTTTAATTAATGAAGTTTCCCTGTTAAGACCCCCTGACATCCACGTTTTGCTGGATTTTATGCGATAGAGCAACTTAAAGTGGTGCATAACTGGGAGGGTGAAGGAAAAACTTTGTGTTTTTAATCTTCATCACAAAGGAAAATCTGAAAAGTGCGGCCTGCATACATTTTCAGCCCGGCTGATGTAATAAATCGTAGGAGCACGTTCTGCTGGGTTCTGCCTCCACACCTGGAGACTGAAACCTTTGCCTGTTCTCCGTCAGATGGAGAGCATCTTGATTCAGGTCTGGACTTTGACTAGGCCATTCTAACCCATGAATCTGCACCGATCTAAACCATCCCATAATGTCTCTGGCTGCATGTTCAGGCTGGTTCTCCTGCTGGAAGGAGAACCTCCATCTCTGTCTCAGGTCTCCTGCAGGTTTTCTACCAGGTTTCTCCTGGATTTCAGCTCCATCCGTCTCCTCGTCTGCTCTGACCTGCTTCCCTGGTCTGGCTGAAAACAAAGCATCCCCGCAGCATGATGCTGCCACCAACATGTTTTAGACTCTATTTACAAATCAGGTGAGCTCTGCTGGTTACACGGGGTTTAATTTAAAGGTATCAGAATAGAGGGGCTGAACATAAATGCAAACAAAACCTCCATGTTTTTTCCTTCCACTTCACAATTCTGCACAACTCTGTGAAGCTCCACCACATCAAACCTGGCTAAACGTAAAAACGGTTGCAGGGGTGTGAATACTTTTGCTGCGTCATGTACTTCACTTTGTCTCACCAGTAGACCTTCCGGGCCTTCTGGATGGTGGTCACCGTCTGCACCTCCTTCAGGGTCTGATGGGTCTTCTTCTCAGCTGATTTCATGGCCTGCACACATGTTGGGAGGCAGAGCGTCTAAAGGTTTGGTGCTGAAGCTGCAGACGCTTTCAACGAGCGCACAGAGGAACCCCAGAGTGCTACAGAAATAAAGGAAACAGCAGCTTCCCCCACCTTGCCTGCAGCTTCCATGGTTTTCTGCTCCTTTTTCTCAGCGCTGCGTTTGTGGTCGTAGTACCTGAGAGGAACAGAAACGGACCGCTATTACCATCTAACATAGAAAGTACTCCTGGATCAATGTGAGCTTCTGAGCTTTCTGTGTCTCTGCTCTGTCTTCTCTAAGCCCCAGTGGGTCGAGGCAGATGAGCGTTCACACTGAGCCTGGTTCTGGTTCTGCTGGAGGTTCTCCTCCCTGTTAAAGGGGAGTTTTCCTCTCCACTGTGGCTTCATGCATGCTCAGTATGAGGGATTGCTGCAAAGCCATCAACAATGCAGACGACTGTCCACTGTGGCTCTACGCTCTTTCAGGAGGAGTGAATGCTGCTTGGAGAGACTTGATGCAACCTGCTGGGTTTCCTTAGAGAGGAAACTTTCTGACCAACCTGGAGGATCTGATGGAGTCTGACTTTGGAAAGAACCTTGAGATGATATGATGTGAATTGGAGCTATATGAATAAAATGTTATTGAATTGAACTCCGTCACCCCGGAGCCTTTGAACCGTCTCCCGCCCGGCTCCCTGAATGCAAACCCACCTCTTGGCGTTGGCATAAGCCGACAGGCCCAGATCCACGTCCACCAGCATGGCCTTGCTCCTTTGCAGCTTCTTGTCCTGACCTTTGTCTTTGTTCCTGGATTTCTTTCCCTTCTCCTCCTCCACTACCTTGATCTCCTCCTCCTCCTCCTGGTCTTCATCAGAAACGTAGGGATTCCTGTCAGGGCCGAAAAGCAGAAACAACGATGACGGGGTGACGGGTGTAAACCAGGTGGACGTGGTCTCAGACGGAGGCTCACTTCAACAGCATGGTGATGTGGTTGGTCTGCAGCTTCAGCTCCTTGATGGCGCAGGCCACAGGGTCCCCGGAGGCTTGGGCTTCCTTCACCAGAACGCCGATCTCCGTCCAGTCCACCTGGTTGGCCAGCGCGCTGCGCACCACCTGCAGCGCCCTCTCCACCACAGGCAGGTTCATCTCCACCAGCTCTCCTTTTCTTCTGTCCACCTCCTGTTAGGCACGCGTCACATCAGTCAGATCAGGCCGGACATTTCGTTCCTGCAGACAAGGTGCGGGTGATTAACCTGCGCCTGGTGCAAGGCCTCCAGCCTCTGCTCGTGGTCCTTCTTCACATTCTCCAACTTCTTCAGCGCCTGCTTCTCCTGCTGCAAGGCTTTCATGTCGATCTTCTGGCTCTCCATCTTGGAGAAGAACTCGTCCACCGCCTGCGGGAACGGGTCTCTGTCATTATTCTCTCCTCAGGACAGGAAAGTAGCTCTCAGGCTGATATTCACCTTGTCGAACGTCTCAAACTCCAAATAAGGGCTCGCTGTGTGCTGGGCGAAGAGGAACGGGTGGAACTCATCGTACCTGCGGGCAGACGTTACAAATTAATCCTGCAGACCAACATCTGGAGAGATGTGCCGACCGCTGCCGGGTCACAGGCCAAGACGTACGTGAGGAGCTCTTCGCTGGGCTTTCCTGGAGTTAAACTCGGCTTCTTCTCTCTCTTCTGAATGATGTAACCCTTATTAGAGCAAAGCAAGACTTTAGGAAGGTCAGACGTGAACCGGAGAATCTCCACAGCAGCCTTCCTGTATTTTATTGGGATTTTAAGCGACAGCACAACAGGAACTAGGGCTTGATAGTCGAGTAGAAGGAAAAGGAAACATGGTTAGTAACTTTTTGTTTGTGAAATCAGCCAGAGCTACATTTGGATAAATGATTATCCGTCGGGTCAGAGTGGCCTAGTCAAAGTCCCCGACCTAAATCTGGATGGGAATCTGTGGCAGGATTTGAAAACTGATATTCATCCGACGTTCTCCGTCCCATCCGGCTGAGCCTGAGCGGTTTTAAAGAGAAGAACGGTTTTAACGTTTCCGTCTCTGGTAGAAAGGCCAGGAGCCCTGAGGCCCTCCTGACGAGCTAAACTGGGCTCTGCTGTCACATGAAATCCCGACAACATGCACTGACATGTGTGACATTTCTTACTCACTTTGCCACTAAATTTCTCTGTTCTTTCCATGTACGTTTCAGCGACCTGCAGGGCCTCCAGGATCTGAGGTGCAACTGAAAGACAAATGGTGAAATACGCCTCGTTAACAGAGTTCACGCGAGAAAAGGAAAGCTGGCGCTGGTGCCGCCGTACCTTCGGCCACATCGGCTTCACCGCCGACCTTCAGGGAGCCCGGCAGGCCCGCTTGGATCAAGCTGTGCTCTATCAGCGTGGCGCCGTACGCTGAAGGAAGGGACACAAAACGTTAGAAGGCTTGTTGTTCACACCGTCTACCGCTGTAGAAATGTCACGTCCCTTCAGGATGGGAAAAGGAAAACCAACAATTTAGATTAGAGGTAAACATTGATGGTAAATTTGACTTTTATCAGCAGCTTTTTGATGAAAAGGAGGAGCTCTGCAACTGTAACAACTTTCCTCACGGCCAAACCCTCGAGTCTCGTCAGGCTATGATGGGGAGATATTTATTTCTTTAATGTTGCTAGCAAAGAAAATTAAACTTTGTAAAATTTCTTGATTAAAAAAAAAAGTTTTTTCAGAGTAATTTACAATGTGTGCAAAACTGTAACCTAGATCTGTTTGTAACCTAAAATTTCAAACTTTTTCAGACTCAATCTGGATTTTGTTTCTTCAGCTTTGAGAACACTCTGAACATTTGAGTAGAAAATATAAAAATGTAGACGTTTTGTTGGTTTTACCATCTGCAGGTCTCATCATGAAACACAATCCTCACACTGGCTTCAGTTTTCAGGCCATTTCTCTTATTTTTGGTATCTGGACAAAGTAGGAGGAGCTCTGGATGACTGCAATCTTTTAGATAAAAGCCAAATTCCTTACAGCACAAAACCTTGAAGGCTTTATTTAATTTGTAAATGCTTTTATTTCTTTGTGTGACATTTTAAACGAGCCCTGTTTGAAAATCAGTAAATAAGTAAATAAGATATTTACTGTAAAATCAACCTAAATCATTCTCATTTCTCACCCAGGATGGAAGTAACATTCCCTATAAACAAACGGTCTTCTCCATCAACAATGTCTTAGTCACGTTTTCTCCTTTCAAGCCTGGAGGTACGGTCCAGTTCAGAGTGTAGCCCGTGTTTACTTCCTGGTTCCTGAGCCAATCACATGAGAGTTCCCAAAACAGAGCGCTGGATTTGGTGTTTTATTTTGGTAAAAGAGCAGCAGCCTGCAAACATGGAAGCCAGTAAGAGAAGCGGACCAGAACAGAACACATCATCCCAGACCCGTCCTGTGTGAGTAAAATTCTCAACAGCAACACACCGTTTAAAAACGGCAGATTAGATTGTTACTGGCAGCTGTTGTACCGATTTGAGCCACAAGGTGTCAGTGTTACTTATAGCTCCGTTAAAGTTGTCAAGAAGAGAATAGAAATAAAAAAAAAATTAATTGCTCGTTCATCCAGTCAGGTCAAAACTTTACATACTGATCATTGTAATGTTGAAATCTAGGCGTGCTCTGGAAAATTAGAGATAAGAAAAATCTGGAAAAATCCAAAATTTTTCCTGATTTGTCTTTTTTCCCCCAAACTCACCCAAAGATGGAAATAGATAAAAGCTGCATTATTCTGAGACTTTGCAGGAACGCTGGGTTTTGGGTTTGGAGTAATGGACTCTGAGCGACCTTTCAGCCCATGCTGGTACCTGGACCCGAGTCGCTGTGGACCAGGACACTTTCTAACGTCTTTTAAAGTCTTGATTCCCACAGTTCTCCCCAAAACCCGGTTTTTCTCTGACCCAGAACCCGTCTCCTTTCTGAACGGTCCATGCTGGGTTCTGCTTGCGTATAATTGGTAAACGGTGCGCTCTGAGCTCTTCGGGTTTGTCCACGAGGACGCAGAGTTTCAGGTGTCATCCACAGGAGTGCCTCCATTTAACTTAAACCAACCAATCAGAAGCTTTCTGGATTGGAGTAAAGCTACTAAAAACCTGCTCTGTCTCATTATTCAGGCATTCGGCAGATAGAAATGATCTCGGTAATCCCAGCTGACCTAATACAGGAAGTGTGAAGCACTAATGCTAGGAAGGCGTCTGGACGTGGTGGACGTCTAGGAGCGGCCTACTCACGCAGATGTGGGTTCAGGACTCTCTTCACCTGCTCTCCATGCTGGGCCTGGCTCAGGATGTCTGAGAGTCTATAAAACAACATTGAAGACGTGTTTTCATTGGTGCGGTCATCATGGAAGTGCAGTGATGGATGACGTTACCTGTCTAAGGTGATGAGGGGTTCTGGGGGCCTGGCGCTCTCCACGGGGTAGCGCTCCCTCACAGCGATCTTCACGTCCTCGGCTTCTGCCGTACGGAACCTCAGCAGGTTCAGGATGGTGTACTCGTGGTCAGCCAGGATGATGTTGCCCTGAGAGCAGACGGGTATGTTTACAGGTCTGGGTGATCCGACCAGCGTTTTACGGCGTGCGGGTGTTTAGTGCAGCTTCCTGACCCGGTCGTACAGCTCAACGATCAGGTGGTAGGCCGCCTCGTCCGAGCCGAACTGGATGTCAACGATCCTGTCCATTCCCAGCTGCTTGATCTGGGTCAGCCGCCGCGTTTTCAGATGTTTTCGGCACTGCGGAGGAAACAAAAGTTGCTTTTACATCCGGCTTCAGGTCTACGTCTAAGTAAAAGCCGACGATGTGGGAAACTATGACATGAAGGACATTAGACGTTCAGATCTGCTCGGAGATGGGAAAATAAAACAACAGGTGCCGCTGCAGTGGCTTAATGCTTTAATATTTTACAGCCACGAGGTCCGGCGTATTTCACTGGGATTATAGGTCACAGACCGACTCAAAGCACTGCTTTATAATGTTTTCAGCCTCTGAGTCAATCCTGTAGAATCAGTCCAGGTTCTCCTGCTGGAAGCTGGTCTGCTGCAGCCTCTAACTGGTTTTCTTCCAGCTCCATCCAGCTTCCCACCCACTGTGGCCAGCTTTCCTCTCCCTGCTGAGGAAAAGCCACCACAGCTCTGAGGATGCGGTGCTGAGCTGTGTTCAGGTTGATGGGAAGCGTTGGTTTGATTCCAAACGGCGTCCAAAACGTTTCTGGTGGTCTAATCTGAGCAGAGCATCTCCTTCACACGTTTGCTTGTGACAAAGTGCCAGCAGGACTTCTTACGGCTGGCTTTCCATAAAGGCCAGAGGAGTGGATGGTTCTTCTCGCCTGGCCTGTCAGTTTCCATGTTCAGATGATGGACAGCAGATGTTCAGAGCTTGGGATGTGGTTGCAGAACCTGACCCTGCCTTAAACTTCTCTACAACCTTCTCCCTGACCTGTCTGCTGGGTTCCTTGGTCTGCATGATGCTGGATGTTCTCTAATGTTCTCTAACAAACTTCTGAGACCTTCACAGAGGAGATTAACGTATAAGGAGGTTAAATTACACACAGGAGGAGCTCTGAAGTGATGGTAATTAGGAGTACCAGAGCCGAAGGTGGATGAAAACAAATGCATTCCACACCTATAAACCAAACATGATGTTTAAAATTCATAATTTTGCTCCACTTTGTGTTGGTCTGTCGTGCAAAATCCAAACAAAATCCACTGAGGTTTGTGGTTGTAACAAGAAAAACATCAATGCAGCACGATGCTAAAACGATTGTTAGCCGTTCTTACTTTCATAGCGAAGCCTGAAGGCATCATGTTCTTGGGCCATTCGAAGTCCGTCGAGTGAACGCGGGTCCCAGACTCTATGAGGAGAACAGCTTTGCTGTCCGGCCTGAAACAACAACACAGCAGAGGTCAACCCTGCTCACTGACTAGCTCAGGGTGTTGGTGTAATGATCTGCATTTTTAGCAAAACTGCAATCTATTACACTGTCGCTGAGGATAAAAATTCATCCTTCGAGAAGATTCCCTAGCATCAACTCATCTGGATGACACTGACCACTGTCTTACTTCCAACTAGGTCTTCCTTTTCTAGAGGCAGGGATCTGAAGCGTTGCTCTGATCTGTGACTGAAACGCCCACAGCGTGCTTCTTTATGCACCTTTTTGGGTTTAATTAAAACCAGATACAGGTTAGGCCCATGTGCCTGGATGCATCAATGGGGGAAATCTTGTAATTCTATCTCTTGGATTGAAATTATTATTATTATTTATTTATTTATTTTAGTCATGAGCAGTGTTGGGCACGTTACTTTGAAAAAGTAATTAGTCATAGTTACTAGTTACTTCTCCCAAAAAGTAACTGAGTTACTCAACTATAAAAGTAACTAGTTACCAGTAAAAGTAACTATTGCGTTACTTTTTCGTTTCTGGCTTTTTTATTTTTTTTTTACAACTTTTTTGCTGCTATGTCCTTTCAATGCACCCCCCCCCCCCCCACACACACACACACACACACACACACACACGCTGTGTTTAGTTACCTGACTGATATCATCTGTTCTGAAAACGGAAATGCTGAGTATGACAAAGGGAGGAAGAACTACTCAGAGTAGCAGCTTTCTACTCAGTGTAGATCAGCCGCTTTTTCTGAAACGACGCTCAGAACAAAGACGCACAGAGCAACCTGCCCAACCATAAAGGCGTCTGCCCAACCCATCCATCAGTGGTGCGCTCCGATCAGCACCTGGCGCCCACAGAGCGGGGCCGTGGTACACCATCACACCAGAGTTGCAAAATGGTTAAAAAACACTTGGTTTATTATTATTTTGTTTACATTTCAGCTTGGATTGTATTTACTGTGCAGCATAGCTTTGCTGTGCGCGCTGAATCCAGATGCTGTGCCCGAATGCACACGCGCGCAGTTCAGAGGGAACAGAAACAGTTTGGCGCGTCAGTCAGTTCGAAACAGTTCCTGTATCGGTCACGTAGCGCATACGCGCATCGACACAGGTTTTGCTCTACGAGCTCGACTCATGCGCCGACGCATCGGTGTTGCCGGACCCATCACTACTTAGAGGTTATCTCATCCTCCCTTCTCTCATGACAACATGCGCACGAGTCCTATCATGAAGTGAAAAAAAAAGTTCATTGTGCGACTTGAGTAACGTGCAGTAACGGGGTGTTGGCAATGATAACGGCGTTATAGTGACAGTCAAAGTAATTAGTTAGATTACTCGTTACTGAAAAAAGTAACGGCGTTAGTAACGCCGTTTATTTCATGAGAAAGAAAATGTTAGAATCGGCCAGAAATAAGAGATCGGACGTAAGATGTAAACGTATCAACAGTATCATAAATCTAATAATAATAGTAATAATAATTTAGTTTATTTGTAATGCACTATACGTTTCCAAGAAATCTCAAAGTGCTACAGTTAATAGAAAACAGATAATAAAATAAGAGAGGGACATTAACATGTAATTAAAATACACAAGTAAATTTTTAAATGCAATTTTACGCAAGAAAACTAAAAGCAAAACACAGCAATTAAAGGAAACCATTAAAAAAAATTATGTTTTAAATGTTGCTTGCTGTTAGCATAGAAGCAATCACGATAAACTGCTTCACATAAACCCTAAAAGCATGTCTGTGACAGTTTCATACACTTTATAATAAAATCTGAGGCTTCGAAGTGTCCTTACTTCTGTAGGCGGATCAGATAAGTCTTATTGTCGATGTCATACACGTTGTTCACTCTCATGCCAATGTAGCTGTGGAGAAATACACGAATGAAAGACCCAACGTGTGTAAACAGATCAAGGTTAGCCGCGCTAGCTGCGGGCTGCTAGCGTTAACTCCGGCTAACAGCTGCCGCCTACCTGGCGTTGATCTCGGCGATAACAGCCCGGATGTCCACGGTGGTGAACCGGCTTTTCATGGTGACCTGGATCCCGTCCGGAGCTCAGTTTGTGATGTATGGACCGAGAACGTCACATATCTGAGGCTACAGCAAGAAAATGTTGCGGGGAAGTTCTGCACATGCGCAGCTGTGCGAGACACAGAGGGGCGGACGCCGGCCGTGAGTCTACAGTGCGTCAGCTTCGACGCCATATTACGAAGGGTGTTTCTGCTTAGAAAATTAGCTTTACACCTTTTTACACATTAGATAGGAATTATATTACCATGTAATGTTTAAGGTAATTATATTATATAGCGTATTATATTAGGAAATACATGTATTTCTATTATAGATAGATAGATAGATAGATAGATAGATAGATAGATAGATAGATAGATAGATAGATAGATAGATAGATAGATAGATAGATAGATAGATAGATAGATAGATAGATAGCTCATCAAATTCATTTGACTGTATTGTTTTATAAATATGAATGAATTAGGCTGGATATATATGAATCTGTGTCTGTCTATGATAGGATATGGTCAAAATGTATATTAATGTATATTTAGTCACTGCACTATTTTATTTAATATAATAATATACAAAAATTGGGCTAAACCGTTGCACATCCAACCATTAAATGTGAAGCTAAACAAAACACAGTTTATTTAATAGCGAAAATGCTGAATTAAGTTTTTTTTTAGTATATTACACTCAGTTTAATTGCATTTTAACACAAACTTTCACACTGGTTGCTCTGTCTTGTTTTTCATTAGTGGAAATGTTTTATTTCGTCTGAGTTATCATCATTACTGAGGCCAAAATAGACATTTATACTTATATATTTAATTCACACAAATCAAAACATGTTTAACTTATTCAGAAACCACCGTCGTCCCATCGCTGGTGTTTCTGAGAACGTTCCGTAGAATTATCCTCCCAAGGATAATTCTACGGAAGCCCATAGGGTGCAAAAATGAAACGGTCCACGCCTTTTACTCGCACCATCGGTGGAGAGAATGCATTGTACGTGATATGAATTGGCGTCTGGGGGCTTAACGCTGTTTCATGCACTCAGTGAATGAGCTGTTTTTTCCTCCTATAAATTGCTAAGCTCATGGTCCGCTTCCCAGCTGTCCGTGTGCACCGATGATGCACTACTCCAGCTGGCTCATTGGCGTGAAGAACAGGGCAAGCCTGAGAAATGCGCGCAGGGCAACCCCTGACGCGCACCGGGTCAGCAGCGTGGAAACGCAGAGCAACGTCCTGCGGCCCGACGAGAAACCCCCGGAGCTGCTGGTCACCGCCCACCTCCGGAGAAAAGGTGAGACCGCGAACACGCGTCCGGTCCGGTCCGGTTCGGTTCGGTCTGTTGTCTGGGCCCGCGGTGAAAAACGGGAGCAGGGGCGGCTGCTGCTCTCTTAAACCGGTCCGTTCCCAGTGGAAAGTCCGCGCTGCCCTGGCAGTCATGGCTGAGCTGGCGTCGCCTCCTCGGGTCAGGGCGGAGGGCGCAGGCGTGCTCCGTTACCGGGGCAACGGTCAGCTAACAGGGCGCCGCGGCGGTGCTAAGCTAGCCAATCAGACCGGAGCTCCGGAGAGGAAAATCTAATTTTTGCAGTTTTTACTGGCATGTAGCGTCATCACGCACAGGTTACAGACACCTGGCCGACATGCGGAGGGAAAAGGTGAAAGGAATGCACCGTGAGTAACGAGAACAGGGCGCTGACCGGTGATTCCACACGGTTCTTCCGTTTGGATTTACGCTTTTAACGTCAAATTATGCACCTCTATGTGCTTGGAGCAGATAAAGAGACATAAATAGACAAAACAACACAGATTAAAATAGATAACGTAATTTGATTTTGTTTTGATTTGAAAAAAATACTGGTGAGTGTTCACCTTCTTTCCACTCGCAGAGTACAAGAGGGAAAGGTCACTTTGTTATTATTATTATTAATATTATATAATAACAAAAAATATTACTATATAATAATAATTATTATTATTACTGTTATTGTTATTATATCATATTATATATATATTATATATATATATATATATTATAAAATACATGAAAAATAATTTAGCAACAACTGACAAAAACTGGCAGTGTGAGAAATGACAAGTCAAGCAAAATCTTATGAGATCCAAGTGGGCTAATTTATTGGCTTCCCAGATAATATATTTAAAAAATCCTTGAAATAAAAATGTTTAAATTATCATTGCAGCATAACCTCACACACATTTGCATGAAAAAATACTTATAGAACCTTTATCGTGAGTCAACACTAAAGGTAAATGAAAAGATGAATATTTGGAGATGCACCTCATGCCCAGTGGAGGGTCTGTGATGCTCAGGGCTTGTTTTTCCTGACAAAGCACAGGAAGCCGTTTAGTCCATAACATCATACACTCTGAAATACCAGGGGATTTTAAAAAGAAGCTGTTTGCCTTGAAACTGAAAACGGGTCGGCGCCGGTTCTTTAAGCAGGATGGTCCTCCCACGGCACAGAGCGAGACATCTTTGACCGTTCATCTGTCCAGGTTATGGCTCATTCTGGTGATCTTCAGCTCAGCCAACGGCGTATCAGGACCTGGTCTGGGAGGAATTGACTAGTTTGCTAAACTGACAACAGGGACGAGCTTTTCTCTCCTAATACTATTAAAGTTTTTAATGAATTTAAAGAACAGAACAGGTAAATTCAGATTTTTCAAGAATTTGACCTGCAGCTCAGGGGTCAGACACGGTCAGGGATGCATGACCGCATCTGCTTTCTGCCTTTTCAAACCCTTTGTTACGGCGGATGATCGCTCACGTCTGGTTCTGCTGGAGGTTCCTTGGAGGGATTGCTGCAGTCGGCTGGGCTCGCTTAGAAAGAAACCTTTGACTAAACAGCATTGCATCATCAAATGAATTTGGCTGTATTGTTCACTAATTATGAATTAGGCTTGATTTATTTATTCTGGATTTATTCTGGATATGAATCAGATCTGTGATTTGGAGACTATATATATATATATATATATATATATATATATATATATATATATATATATATATATATATATATATGAACAAATGTAAATGAATGATTTTTTTTTTAAGTTGTTGTTCATTCTAGCTTTATTACCATGGTTGCAGGTTACAAAATAATCAAGAGAATCGGAGAGGGCACATTTTCCGAGGTGCTGAAAACGCAGAGCCTTAAAGATGGGAAGTTTTATGCGTGTAAAACCATGAAGCAGACAATTAACAGGTACGTCCTCTTCACCTGCACTGGCTCCTGAAAGTATACACACCCCTGTTAAAACGTGAGACAAAGGAAACTCATTTCCTTCCTTTAACATCACAGATATCCTAGAGTCTGTTGCCACCCAGTTTTGCACGTATTTTAGAACATTTGGTTTTTCAGTGAAGGACAAATGTCACATCAAAGCCACTTTATGATCCTCTGTACAGCTAATAATGAGAGAAAAGCCTTTTAGAGAGTTTTATTTTAACCTTTGCACAACTTTTTCAGAAGGTTAACTGTTTTAAAAAGTTGATTAAAAGCGTGTGCAGAACAGCACACCTGACTCGTTTTATGTTCCTCCAAGTCTGGACCAGGCCAACAACCTGCGGGAAGTCCAGGCCATGAAGAGGCTGAGCCCCCATGCAAACATCATCCAGCTGCACGAGCTGATTTAGTGAGTCCTGCACCGCCGCCTCATTTTCTAACAGCAGCGGCTTGTCGTATTAACTGAACCCAATGTTTCAGCGACAAGGGAACCGGGACGGTCTCCTTGATATGTGAGCTGATGGAGATGAACATCTATGAGCTGATACAAGGTAAGAAGGCCCATGAAGCCCCTTTATAACGGGAGCTTGGTGTTGATTGAATGTCTCTGGCTGTTTGCAGGGAGACAGACGCCCCTGCCTGAGCACACGGTGAAGAGCTACATGTACCAGCTCTGTAAATCCCTGGATCACATGCACAGGTGCAGCAGAAAGGACCGAAGAACAGCCGTCTGTCCTACTGTTCTCTACAGGAAGCTAAAAACATACCCCTGATGTTGCTCTGGTTCTTTTTTAACAGCTCTGGGATCTTTCACAGAGACGTAAAACCTGAAAATATTCTCATCAAAGTAAGAAGCATCTTTACTAATATATATATACGACGTCGTGTAAAAACTACTTAACTTTGGGGGGGTGAAATGTGACATAAAAAAGCTGCAATAACCTGGTTGAATTAATGATTAACGCCTTTAAATTAATTAGGTTTAATCTCAGCACTCAGTCTTTATGATTTCACATTATTAATTATTGTAAATCTGATTAAATGTCAATAAAGTTCAGCTGCCCAACAAGGACATTTGCATCCGAGGACTCCAGAGGACTCTCGTTCTGCAAATGTATCAGTCAGGAGAAGGCTGCAAAAAGCCCTTAACAGAGTTGTGTATATCCAGCGGCAGAGAAGAGCGAAGGCAGTCAGTAAAGGATCAAATATAGATACTAGGAAACTGGTGAGGGAGGCGGCCATTTTTATTAACTGCACTGTATTTTGTCTCCTGTTGTGGACGTTTTCCCACATTAGCTGCTGAATTTCCCCGCTGTGGAACAATAAAGATAGGACATTTTTTTGGACCAACCTGTATAATCTGATTGAATTTGACTTTGGAAAGAGGCTTGAGATGACATGTTTCATGAATTGGCGTCATATGAATAAAATTGAATTGAAGGATTACTTTTATTCTATTCAGGTCGTTGCAGCTTTTTTATTTTACACTTTTTTTTCCTGTCAGCTGAGTTTTCAGTTACAGGAGACAGACTGGTCTCGTTCTAGGGGGGAAACATCTTGAAATGGTTTGTAGAGACACGCGGACGTCTGCGTTTTCCTTCTCGCCTGCAGCAAAGCGTGTTGAAGCTCGGCGACTTTGGCTCCTGCCGCAGCGTGTACTCCCGGCCGCCTCACACCGAGTACATCTCCACGCGCTGGTACCGAGCGCCGGAGTGCCTCCTGACCGACGGCTATTACGGCCTGAAGATGGACGTCTGGAGCGCCGGCTGCGTCTTCTTCGAGATCATGAGGTGATTCAGCGGGAACGTCGGGGCGGCTGGGCCTCGGCTCTCTGAGACGCGGTCGGTCCGCAGGTGTAGCCCACAGGACACGTTGTGAAGGCTCTGCTGTGTTGTGTTTCAGCTTGAATCCCCTCTTCCCCGGAACCAACGAGCTGGACCAGGTGACCAAGATCCACAACGTGCTGGGCACGCCGGAGCAGAGTCTGCTGCAGAAGTTCAAAAGGTGAGCCCGACCCCTGAGCCACCGTGTGCCCCACCAAAAAGTATTCACACTCCTTTAGACTTTGGCTACGTTTGGAACTAGGGCTGCACAATTAATCGCATTTTCAATATTATCGCAATTTAAAAAAAACGCAATTTCCAAATCGCAGACGTCTGCAATTTTTGGCTATGTAACAATTAATGGATCAGACGCGTCCTTTAGTATCAGTAATGTGTTTAAAGTGGGTTTGCCTCCACATCGAAGGGCAGAGAGCTGCAGCAGTGAGATAATCTAGTTTTATTATTTTAGAGTTTATATAATCATACTCTTTTACCAGAAACTTTCAGGAATCTCACCACAGCATTAAGTTCTGGTCAATCAGTTTAATACATCGACTGGTTTGTTTGTTGCACTTTATGTTCAACAAGGATTGATGTCCAACTCAATTAAAAGCTGTTCTCTATAATATTCTGATTAATAAAAAACATTAAAAGGTCTTGTTTTAAATTGTCCTTCTTTACAAACATCTTTGTCTAGAGGACATTTTTGTTGCTTGTGGTTGATGCAGAAAAAAGTCAAAATCAAATCACAGTTTTGGTTGAAATATATTGTAGTCAGAACGCGATCATTTCCGCAGCGGCTCTTTTAGCACCTGATCTGCACAGCGATGAAACAGATTGATTTGTTGTTTGTACACGTTTAAAAAGACGTGATAAATGAAACTTAAAAATAATCGCATTAAATTGCAATATTAAGATATAAAACCGCAATTAGATTATTTTCCAAAATCATTCAGCCTTATTTGGAACCACGAATGGAGACGGAGATTTTAGTTCTTCCTGGTTTGCAAACACGACCAGGACCAGCGAGACTTCATGAAGATCCGTTTTCTCTGCTCCTTCACTTCCCAGCTTCAGAACTCATTCTTTGGCTTTCACCACTAGACAGGCTTAGTTTTTGCTTCAAGTCGGTTTTATTGTTTACGTGTTTTTATGCATTATCTTTTTTAATGGATGTGTTTTAGTTTGTTTCAGCTGCTGGCTGTTTCTAAGCGCTTTATAAATGAAGATGCTACGGTCTCAGTTTTCAAGTTGTTCCACAGATTCTCAGCTGGATTTAGGTTCTTACTTTGACTAGGCCATCAGCAACCTTTACAACCCGCAGAGCCAGCTAAACAAATGTTGTTCAGAGCCACAAGTTACACCTCTCTTTGAAACAAGAGCTGTTTTTATAGTACACTATAAGAAATTTGTTTAATTTTTTTATTATTATTAAAGATCAACAGTTTTTATTATTTAAACCAGCAGTATTTTTATGTTTAGGTTTAATGCATTTTCTTCAATTGGACATTTGATTTTTACCTATTGATAAAAAGATACTTCATTTATCTGTAGTAAAATACTCTACACACCATTAGTTTCTTTCTTTCTGGAAATGTTATGCATATATTGCAGAACTAAATGCATCCTAAAGCTAACAGTTTTAAATTACCTTTACATTTAGAAACATTGATCAAAGTTTTTAAAAGCTGAAGGTGTAAAGAGCCATAGGTTGCAGAGCCCTGGACTTGGCCTTTCTAACCCATGAACCATCCCATAATACCTCAGGCTGCAGGTTCAGGCTGGTTCTCCTGCTGGAAGGAGAACCTCCTCCTCAGTCTCAGGTTCTCCTGCAGCCTCTAACAGGTTCTCTTTTAGGATTATCCTGATTTAGCTCCATCCATCTCCCATGAGGGTCATGAGGGTGAACTACTGTGCCGCTGACATGAATTCCCACTAAAACGCAGAGAAGTTTGTGGTTTTCAGAAGACGAACGTGATAAAGTTTATTGGTACTAATTCTTTGTCCAGGCAGTGGAAGCAGCATTTGCAGACATTACGTCCTGCGTGTCTCCTCTGTTGTCAGGTCCAGGGCGATGCATTTCAACTTCCCTCCAAAGAAAGGAAGCGGCATCTCACGGCTGCTCCCCAGCTGCCCGGCGCCGGCGCTCTCCTTGCTGTATCAGATGCTGGCCTACGACCCAGACGAGCGCATCGCTGCAGGAACGGCCCTGAGGCACACCTACTTCAGGGAAACCAGGTGCAGGAAGGCTCCGTACTTCCTCCTGACACAGGCGGCCTTGCTCCTGGTTGTTCATTAGAGAAGGAAATGTTAAAAACCGGCATTGTGTGTTTGTCCCAGGATGGCAGAGAAGAAAGCAGAGACCCTTCAGAGAGTTTCTGAGAACTTGGAGGGGAGGCAGAACTCGTTGGAGCAAATCTGGCGGCCGGGCAGACTGGGCAAACAGCTGAGAGGGAGACTCCCCCGACAGACGCCGCTGCTGAACGTAAGTCTGCCGCTCAGCGTCAGACGCAGAGAGACGCAGAGAGCCGCTCACCGCCGCGTCTCTCCTCAGCACCAGGTGAAGCGCGGAGCCGACCTCCTCCCCCGCAGGAACGGCCCCCGTCCCGCGGAGCTGCCCCGGCTCAGCGCGGCGCCTCGCGGGGCGCAGCTCTCCTTCTCCGCCATGCCTGCCCTCCCCGTCAGCCACAGAGGCGCGCCGCTGCCGCCCATCACGCCAAAGAAGTGCCAGTCGCAGGTGCTCAAGGTGAGTCTGCAGGTATGAAGGCGTCGGTGTTTCCCACCAGACACGCAAAGGCTGCGTTTGTAACGACGTGATGAAAGGTTTCCAGCGTGAGCTCAGGCTCGGTCCTCTGACAGCGACGCTCGTTTCTCGGCAGCCCCAGGACGAGCCGCCCTGCGCCGCCGTGAAGACCTTCTGCTGGCCTCCTCTGGAGCGCAAACACGGAGGAACCTGAGAGCCAGAAGAGCGGAGAGCTGCCGGTCCAGAAATAAAAAACGTCATTTGATTATTACAGTGCTGTCAAAAGTATGTGCACCCCCCCTCCTTCAGATTTCATGTTTTTGCTTCTTTTTTTATCAGAAACGTTTCACATCAAATACATTTTTTAAGAGAAACAACCTTGAAAGTCGTTTTTAAATCATGATTTCATTTATTAAGGTAAAAATCCATCTAACTTGACCAGAGCCTGTGTGAAAAGTAATCACTCCCTACATATAAAGCCTGGTTGCTCCACCCTGGGCAGCAGAAGCTTTAACGTCTCTGTGGGGGGATGTTTTCCTTCTCAGTGTCTCAACTGGATATACTCTACCTTCAGACTTTGACTAGACCACTCCAGAACCCTAATTTGAATCCTGAATGCTGAATAACCCAAATTTGCTTCAGATCAAAGTCACAAACTGATGGTCGGGGTTCTCAGGGACCGTTGTTTTGTCAGACTATCGTCGCTGAAGCCATCAAGATGATTTTTGGTAAATGTGGGACGGGCCTTTTGGGTCAGCAGTTAGAAACGACAGGAACCTTTTAGTTTCCCCCTTTTCCAAATATCTTCCTGTAAACCAGACAAGAAGTGAGCCAGAACGTCATAAAACGTCCTGCAGACACACGGAGTCCAGATCCTTTTCTGATTAGCAAAGAACATACCTTCAGAGCCTGCAATTAGTTTTCACCTCTTAAACTTGTTTTGTGAGACCAACAAAAACAGGTTTCCTGCAAAGTGAGAAAATATGACGCCGTTTAGGACTTAAAACAAAAAAACATGAGTTACCTTCAGAAGTCCTGCGGCTTCAGACCTCAGAGGTTCTTCAGAGAACCACCAGCTTCATGGAGACCAAGCAGACGGGTCAGGGAGGAAGTTCTGGTCCAGTTTACAGCAGGTCAGGTTCTACAGCAACATCCCAGAGCTCTGATCATCATCTGGACCTGGAGAGAGGATGGACCACCTGCAGACCTACCAGGACATGGACGTCCACCTGGACTGAAGTCAGACGCTAAACGGCATTAGGTTTGGTTTCAGCATCACGCCGCTGCTCAGTCCTGGACGATAACCTGCTGGAGGCTGCAGAACAGCTGAGACCATTGTGCATGCCGCACTTTTCAGATCAGCCACTGACTAAATGACTCCAGCAGATTAATAAATAACCCGGTCGCCTGAGATTAGCGACCGTGAATCCTTGTCCCTGCACCTCAGTGATGTGCCGGTCCAGTCCGGCTGTTGTGTGACAAAGTTAATGGGGTTTGAATATTTTTACAAGGCAATGAAAGTATTCAGCCTTGGCTTGGTCTACAGCAGCTTTACATTAGTCCACTGAGTTGTAAATAGGTGAGCCCTGAACTCAGTGAGCGGCGCCGGGACGCAGAACACCAAACCACGACCCAAACGTCTGACATCGCCGTGAATCCTGACGACAAGCAAAACCAGGCGGCGCCTTTCTGAGGCGCATCGAGTTCAAACGTCGATTTTATTGTGAGTCAGCGTGAAAATAATTTAACAAGACAAAGATGTCGGCTACTACCATGAAGTCGAGGACACTGATGTTTAATTCATCATTTCCCAGAATTTTATTTATATAGCACGTGTCAAACTCAAGGTCCGTGGGCCGAATCCGGTCCGTCAAGGTAATTTGTCCGGCCCTCCAGAGCCAAAAAAGGCGTATCATGTCATAAAGTAGAGGTATATATCCTTTTAAATTCTATAAAGTGGCTAGAACTGAGCCTCCTGTAGCAAATGTTTTTTTTTTAACTGTGTAGTAACAGCATCCAGCCACTAGGTGTCAGTTTTCCCACAACACATAAAAACAACCCAGAAATGTCCAGAAAGAGAAGAAGTGATGCAGAATGATGAGTTTAAAGGGTAACTCACTATAATATCAACTTTTTTTGCAGATAAACTGTATAAATGGGTCTAAGGTGCTACTTTTGTGTTCTTGTACGTTTTTTTTTATATTTGTGTATGAACTGAAATTAAATTATGAAATCAAAAGTATCGTCTATTCAGGTGCAACCGGCCCTTTAAATGACCTCATGATGCCAAAGTGGCCCCGTGTAGAAATAAGTTTAACACCCCTGTTATAGAGGGTCAAATATTAAACGTTTATTATGCAAAATGATGTCAGTGCAAAGATATATAAAAAACAAGCAGAAAACAATATATTCAAGATTATTTTAATATGTATACTTTAGGCTTTAGAAATATAACTATCAATGACAAAACTTCCACTGGAGTAATGGTAGTCTGCGTAGGCCCCAATCAAATCAATTAATTACATTATACACATTATGATACAGAGCAGATTTGAATCTGAAATAATATTAAAATAAATGCTCAATAGATAAAGGTTTTAATAGTTTCATTTTTAGCATTTTCTTTACCTACTGTATTAGCCAGTTGTAAGTTCTTAGCACACCCAAAAAAAAAATGTAAAGCCATTTTCTTCTAATAAACTAATTTAAGTGCAAACATTTTTTCTTCCTTGGAAAAAAAAAGACGATGATTGCAGCGTCCTGCCTGGAGCGGAGAGCGGCCGGGCCGTCCTCAGGCCTCCGCTCCATTAGGAGCAGAAAACAACAACCGCTGACAGACATAAAATAAATCAGTGCAAAGTCAAAAACCAGGAGATTCTAGTCACTAAAGACAAGTAGTGGTTCAGCATGGATGGACGTCAGGTTGAAGTTCTTATTTAGGCGTGCGGGTCGGGACCGAGTCTGGGTGACGGAGCATGAGAGTGAAACGGAGTCCCGTTTTAATCCCGGCCGGATTAACAGAGCCGAGCTCCCACAGAGGGTAACAGTCGGAGGAGGTGTGACACCGAGGCTCTAAGATGTGTTAAAACTCCAGAGCAGAGCAGAGGGGGAACAAGAGCGCGGCAGCAGCAGGGAGGAGGAGCACGCTCGGTGCTCCTGTAACGGCCGGGAACACGAACGCCAGCAGAGAGCCTGCTGGGGGGGGGGGGACTGTGGCTGGCGGCGCTCTCTAGCAGCAGAAATACTCTGGCTACACTACTGTCCCACTGGGAGATGACAATACGCCCTGGAAAAAGGAAAACAAGGAGATTTGCATTGGGAAAGTCCACATTCTGCAGCAGCAAAAAAAAAAAATCAAGCAACGAAACACGTCGGCGAGCAGCCGGTCCGTTACGTCTGGGCGGAGCGGCGTCTCACAGCCTCTGCAGACCAAGGCACTTCCTTATTCATCATCGTTAACGGCTCGTTAACATCGTTATTACTATGTGGTGACGGTTTAACGCCCGTTTCTGCCTGAACCACTGAGCTAAAAAAAACAGGACCAGCACTGCTGACCAGCTGGCTGAAAGACAAACTAGGGGGAAACCTGAAGCAGCGCCTCCTATTTAACCCAATTAAGGTTTAAACTCTGCCTGCCCGGCTACCAGAGCAGAGCACCGGCCCAGTAGAACCCGGTAGAACCTGGTAGAACCCTGGTAGAACCCGTCTAATGCAACAAGGAGCAGAACGACGAGCTTCAGATCGACGTCTAAACTCGGATCTTTGAGTATTAATGTTTCTTCAGGTCTTGGTTCTGACTCCAGACCATCACTGAAGTTTAGTTTAGATGTTTTTTTACACAAACTAGAACAATAATTTAGGTTTTATCTGCCGTTAGCCCATAAAACAGAGCGTGAAGTATTAGCATCAGTTAAATAACGTCGTCTCAGGTAATTATAACCGCGGTGACGGCGTCCTCCTGGGTCCCTGAACACCTTTTTTTTTTTTACTTTTTTGGCACAAATCCGGCTGCTTTGATGCAAAACGGCGTAAAACGTGAGCAGGTTGAGTATTTTCGGGGCTGAAATCAGATAACGAATGAATTTTTGTTACGTGTAACGCAGTAGAGATTGCTGATGCGTCGTTTTTCTGAGAGCAACAACCAGGCACAAGAAGATTGTGACAGAAATCTGAGTCGCTGCCGGTTTCCGGGGCTTGGGATCTAATTTAATGTTTGAACTGTTAAAGCTCGTTAGGGAGTCATTTAGCGGGATCCGTGTGGAGCAGGAAACGAAGGCCGATCCGGGGAGAGGGAGAGAGAGAGAGAGAGACAAAAAAACGTGAAACAGACGCTGTGATGCTCAGTTCTTGCTTTGGGAAACAGTGAGAATAGAAAAGATGGAAAGTCCAGGAGGAGTTTTGTTAAGATCTGAGCGGAGATCTTTGCCACCTGGGTAAAAAACAAACAAATAAAACAACCTGAACTGCAGGACTTCCCTTCAATGCCTCAGATTATAAAAGCAGGAAGTAGGTTTTCAAACTCAGCCGTGATAAACGGTTCCTATGAAAGCAGCAGGAAGCCTCAGCACGCCACCGGCTGCCGTAGAAAGCTAAAAAAATCCTAACCCACACGCCGCAGCGTCGCCCAGCGTCAGAACATGAGCCGTCACAGAACAACACGGCGCCGGCGCCTCCTCCACGGTTCCTGTTAAAAAGAACTTACCACTTTGCCCGGCCGCGCCCACGTGCAAATAAATCCCTCCTGACAAGCAGTCACTAAACAGTCCTCTAAAAATATGAGTACAGTCAGCCTCTCATGTGCTATTTTCTTACAGATGAGCGGCTCGAGCAGCGGCACGTCCTCCATGCGCGGGCACAGCAGCGTGCCCAGAGTCTTGGCCGGGTCCGTTTTGGTTCTGGTCAGCAGGTTGAGCTTGTCGCTGCTCTTGCTGCTGATGTGACCCATGCTGTGGTTGCGCTTGTGGTCCTTCTCGTGGTGCCGCTCCTTGCGGTCGTGCAGCGAGAGCGTGGCGAACTTACTGACGCCCGTGGCGATGGCGCTGTCCATGATGCCGCCGCCGGTGCCGGTGCGGTTGGCGCTGTTGGCGGCGGCGGTGCCGGCCGAGTGGGGCAGGCTGTTGGAGCGCGGCAACGTGGCGGACAGGGAGTTGATGCCGGGAGTGCTGGCGGCGCTGTTGTTGCCGTTGGTGGCGTTGGCGATGACGGTGGCGCCCGCGGGGGGGCTGCTGGCGTTCATCACGTTGGTGTGAGTCCGAGTCCGAGACAGAGGCAGGTGGGGGAAGAGGATGTCCTCGGTGAGGTCCCACAGGCACAGCTGAGTGTCCTGGCCCACCGAGCCGAAGCGGTACGTGACGCTGACGGGCCGGCTGTCCGTGGAGTTGCGCTTGGAGAGGCGGGACTGCGTGCTGTTGGCCCGGTCCCGGCCCAAATGGATCATCTGATCCTGGAAGTCCTCGTCGCTGCCGCTGAACTCCATGGGGTCGCTCTCCTCCACGCTGGTGGTGTAGTGGTCGAACGCCACCACGCTCACCCAGGACTTGTGGCCGTGGCCCCGGGCGATGACCCGGCAGTCCAGGAAGGACCACACCGTCACCAGGTCGTCCTCGCCGCCCGCCACGATGTACTTCCCGTCGGGGCTCCAGCACACGCACAGCAGGCCGCCGAAGTAGCTCTTCATGGTGCCGTGCAGCTCCACGGCGTCGAAGTTGAACACCCGCAGGAAGCCGTCCTGGCTCACGCACGCCAGGAACTTGCCGTCGGGCGAGAAGGCAAACTCGTTCAGCGCCCCCTCGCCGACGCTCCACTTCAGCAGGGGGTTCCTGGTGGACTTGCTCTTGCAGGTGTGCACCGAGTAGTTCTCGCCCTGCTTCAGCAGCTGGTAGTGCGGCGCCGTGGTGCCGCAGGTGTGCTCCACGTTGTACAGGTACATGCTGCCGCTGGCGTGGGACACCAGGAAGAGGCTCTCAGAGCCCGGGACCCATTTCACGCACGTCACTCTGGACTTGTCGATGAGCCTCTGGCAGCAGGACCCAGGCCGGGTGGGAGGAGAGCAGAGAGTTATTTCAGAGGAAGCAGGCAGAGAGCACGACACACCTGAGCAGGGCTCCACAGCTGGACTACTGCCGCGTATAAACAGCTGTTTTATTGCTTTTATCGCTCATCTGTACAAAGACACGGACGTTTGCTCCTGTCTGGACAACCTGCGCAGGTCCAGTCCGTCTCCTACACGCCTCCTCATGCAGCTTTTAGGTTTTCTGAGCCGTTTCTGCGTCGGCTGCTCAGTTTGTGACCGGCGGAGTTACCGGACCTGCAGCCGAGGTTCTGCTTGGCGGATCTGACAAGAAAACAAAATGTTCTCTGCCAGAACCGGTTCTGCTATGTTTGTGTCGAGTGAAAAGCGCCGACACAGCAGAACTGAGGTAAAACTTCCTTTAAACCTTCAGATAAAAGGAGCTTAAACAAGCTTCTAGGGAGATAATTTAGTCCAGAAGACGTTCTCGGTTCAAACAGCAGGCGGACCGGTTCCCTAAATAAACTATTTATTACTTAACATTTAGTTAAATTTGACTTTATCACATATTGCCATAAAAAGCTAGCTGGTTACGTCCTGATCGATCAGGATTTAAGATGTTTACAGAGGTTTTAACATCCAGCACCAGGACTCCTGTCGTTGGGTTTCATAGACGAATTATTGCTAAAGTTATTTAAAAAAAATAATAATTATTTTGCGAATCTGGATGTTTTTATATTTCCCTAAATTCTTCCTTTTTTTAAATTTTCAGCATTTCTTTACAGCTAACCCCATTAAAACCCAAAAAGCTTCATTCTGTAAACGGAGCTGCTGGCATCATAAATGCTTCTCATTGATTTCACAAACTCCAGGCCAGAAACAAATAATTGTGATAAAGTGGAAACCAGAGGCTCTCCTTCCAATTAAAACATTAATTGGAGAAAAACATCTTCTTGTGTGCAGAAAACCATTTTTAAAGGTTCCAGCTCAGCGGGTCGGACCTCGGCACGAAGCATCAACAGCGCTAACCTGTCGCTCTATTTCTGATTATTACACATTTTATTTATTAATGTGCCGTTAACCCCCTGATTTCATTCATCAGCATCGTCATATTTCTATAAATAGATTTTAAGTCCAACTTAGTGCTAAAGGAAGCTCTACCGTGTTCCTGCTGTTGATTTTTTTATTTGATTTGTTAATAAATATAACTTTGTTCTTGAAAAGTCCAAAATTAAAATATTATAAAACACATCCTCATTATGTCGGTGAACAAAGTGAGGAAAATATTCCTGATATATCAACGATATCTGCTGCTTCTATATCAACATTAGCAGGATAATTGATCCATGTGATCAAAAAGGTCTTGCTGTGAATTTATACACAGAATATTTCACGTTACTGACTAGATTAACGTCACCATGCAGTCGTCTCGAGGCTAAAACATCAAACTTGATACTGAAGAGAACGTGAGGAAGACTAAAGCTGTGGAGCCCTGTTCAGTCAGCGTCCCTGCAGGACCTACCTCCTCGTTGAAGAGCTTGCTCGTCTCCTTCTTGATGGGGTCGATGAGCTGCACCTGCCCAGCAGAGAAGCCCACCAGCAGGGACACGCTCTCCGCCGTCGCCGTCAGGTGGTTGAAGTCGTGGCATGTGGGCTGCGTCCCTTTGTAAATGCGCTTATCTATAGGTTTGCTCAAGTCGGCCGCCTAAAGAGGAAAAGAGTTCGATAAATTAATTTAGGAGTGTCAGAAATCCCCAATAAGGCCTGAATATTACAGGATCTCTGTGTCACAGAGCAGCAGGAACAGAGCAAGAGAGATCTGAGATAATTACAACTGAATTTATAATAATATTGCCTTTGTATCTTTTCCTGAAGCTGTCCAGCTCTACTCTGAATGTCTCTCCATAGACACCAGGTCAGCATTAAACCGAACCCTCAGGATTTTTCAGTTCAGGGTTTTTGCTACATTTAGCAACTTTTCAGACGGCTCTAGTGATTTTTTTCCACGCGAGTTCCTGCTTCCCTCTGCGCTGTCTCACAGGCACACCACAGTGAATATAGTTTTTAAAGTAGTTTATTATTTGGTTTCTGAAACTGTTGCAATAAAGTAACTGCCTGAATTTGATTCACACACAGCTTCAATCACTTATTCACCTTGTTTCTGGTAGATGCCTTTTTGCTACAGTTTATGTAGTGAGGATTCAGGCGATGTATTAAAATTCATATATCATTTTGTAGAGGTAATTTTTAGTTCCAAACAAACTTAATCACCATTTTAATACATTTTTTGTCTTGGCAAAAGCTCCACTACAGCCAGGGTCACAAATGTGACAGAAAAACTCAAGAGGAAATCCTGCAGTTTGCATATATTTGCCTATAGATGAGAGTCAACAGTACAGCGTGAACACGGTTCTAACAAGTCCTCCTTTCACAATTTCACGCTTTTCCTCATTCAAATTTTCAATTTTTTCTGAAACATTTTGGACGTTTTAGTTAAAAACATTTTAATTAACCTATTATATTTCACTAATCAAGAAATGGATCCGCAGAAGTTACTTTCTGCTCCGACAGAATCCATTTCCGGATCTAAAACGCTCAGACTCGTAAAATCTGGACCGGACCATCCTTCATTTAAAACGGGTTTTGATAAATCCAGGTCTGTGATCTTTGAATCTTTTATTTTGTTTCTACAGAAGTTTCAGGACATCCAACCAGAACCAGTTTAAGATACATTTATCCTCTGTCTGCGACTCAAACTGATCAATAGGGAGGAGACGGGATGCAAGTTATACTCTGAAGTTGATCGATCAACTAAACAATTGATAAGCAGATAACCTGGCCTTCAGAGCACATCAGTGGGTTTTGGTTCAGAAGTTGACTTTAAATGTTTCCATTATTTAAAAACGCAACATTTACTAAATAAACTAACCCGTCACCAAGAATAATCTGTCCTTCCTAATGACGAGGCTCTAGAAGAGCAGGAACCGTGTCTAATGGTGCATTTCTCCCTAAACGGACGAGGCGTGAGGACGAACGCTTCAGGTCCAGACGGAGCGTCTCAGATCAGAAGATCCACCAGAAAAAGCCTTTAAACCAAAGAACAGGCGCTCTGGGATAGTCTAACAGCTGAAGATGTTACAAAGATCACAGCTAGCAGGGCGCATATCGTAGCTGCAGAGGAAAATCCTCAGAGCAAAACGACGGCTCGGTTTCCTCCGCTGGGTTTGACATTCAGAGTTCTGGTCTCTCAGCAACGCTCGGTTTAAGCTCCACGGTCGCAGTACGCTCCGCCATCATGGACAAAGTTTAAATCGACTGAAGACTTTACACCAACGCTGCGTTTCTGACTCCAGAATCAAAAAAACAATCTGTTCCTCGTGTTTCCCTCCAGCAGCGTCTGAGACCTTCAGGTCAGCGGCGAGCGTCTCCTGCAGCGACGCCATCAAACCGCCTGAATATAAACGCTGATTTATGACAATTAACCAGAAACGCTGCCCTCCAAACATTCATTTGCAGTATTAACATTTTGCCCACAGATATTATATTTGTGACATATTGTGCAGCTTTAATTTTAACTGTTTAGTATCGTGTTATTGGACCCACTGCCTCCTCGTACTGACTTCAAAGCATCATTTTACAAAGTTGGTTGAAAACTTCATGTTTACTGCATAGCATAAAGCCTTTTTTTATTCAGCTAAAACAAACGTCTCCCCAGGCTGGCAACCCAATTTATAAGATTTATATATAAATAAATCCCACTACGATGTTGAAGAACGAGCCTCCAAACACCAGAAAATGGAAAAGTATTCACACCACCAACTTTTGCTCAGGGTGTAATGAACGAGGGCTTTCTGCGGTATCAGCCCAACCTTTCCAGCCTTTCCTCCATTTTCACACAGACCAGACAGATTTTATACCAGAGAAAACATCTAAAAACGAAGCCTTACTGCTGCTCATCTAGGAGTTCACAGCTTTTAAAATACCAACATGCACGTTTGTCTCCCAGCTGGGCCTGAATCAGCTCGTCCAGAAACCAGCGGCCCGTCTTTTAACCAACAACCCCCGCTGGGCGCACGTGTTGCAGCCTTTAGAAGAGCTTCCTGCTGGTTTTAGAACCGATTTGAAACGTTTACCGTTGGTTTTTAAATGTCTTAACGGCCTCGCTCCTCATTTAGCTGCACCTTTAAGTGTCCTTGAGGCCATCCGGTCACTTCCTGATGAACGCACCAAGGTCTAAATTAAAGGTGAACCGACGTGTTTTGAAGCCAACGTCACTTAAAAATAGAATAAATACTCTTAGAAAAGATGTGAATTAAAAGACAAGCGTACTCATAAAGCTTCCAGTGTGTTTGGCATTTTCTGTGACCACGCGGGTGTGTGGCGTAAGGTGGGCCACGGAGGACGGCCACTCAACAGTGACTGGATGAGTACAGGTTCAACACGCCACAGTACGCTGCAGTTATTGTTCAAACCGCCCCAAAATCACAAGTGTCTTTTTTTTTTTACTTTCTGTGAGAAAAAAAAACGTCAACAAACCTGGGATATGTAGCTTCTGACATGACGATGTGAACTTTTTGGCAAAGGAAAGGTACCTAGCCACTAGCAGCAGGAGCTTAGCGGACTGTTTTTATTTTATTTTTACAAGCAAAAGGCAGATGGAGAGGAGGATGTCGCCACAGAGCATCAGATGAAACAAGCAGCCTACATCTAGGGAGGACGCGCCCGTTTCTCATAAGTACGAAAATGAGTGAAGACGTACTGAGGAGGTGCAGCAGTGCACATTTAGCTGGTTTGCAGACAGTATGGAGACATAAATATATAATAAAACTCCAACAAATCTCCACCCTGACACAGACTTCCCCGCGGTACGACGGTCCTCATACTCCAGTCTTCAGTCCAGAGGTCCAGCAGTCGGTTCAGGTTCATTCTGTATGGCTTAACAAAATCTGCAGACACTTTTCTACGTATTAAAAGGCTTCGTCTTCCACTGTTACGCGTAAACAGCTGGAGAATAACGCCGTTCTTGGTTCTGCGGCGTTCTGTTGGCCGCGGCTCACTAAACGTCAGGCGGCTCCGCACCCCAAGATCAGCCCACCTCAGCAGCTAAAAACTAATTATTCAAGTTTGAGGTTAGAGAAATCGGTGCGGCTGGACACTTAATCACATTTTCAATATAATAGCAATTTAAAAAAAATGCCATTTCCAAATCCAGAGACCTGAAATTTCTGGCTATGTGAATTAATGGATCAGACGCGTCCCTCTAGGTGTCGGTAAAATGTTTAAAGTGGGTTTGCTCCACATGGAAGAGAGCTGCAGCAGTGAGATAATCTAGTTTTATTACTTGTTTTAGAGTTTATATAATCATACTTTACCAGAAACTTTCAGGAATCTCACCACACCGTTAAGTACCGATCAGACTGTTTGATACATATGACTTCTTATTTGGTTGCACTTTATGTTCAACAAGGATTGACGTCCAGCTCAACATGCTGTCCTCTTGAATAAGAATATTCTGATTAATAAAAACATCTTTATCTACAGGCCATTTTTGTTGCTTTGGGTTAATGCAGAGAAAAGTCCAAATTAAATCGCAGTTATGGATGAAATAAATCACGATTCAGACTTTTGGCTAAATTGTGCCGCCCTGGTTGAATGTTTTGTGGAAGCGGCTCATTAAATGATCTTCCAGCTGTCGATGTTTGCAGATTTAGTTTCTTTAAGCGCTGGGAGGACCGAAGCTTTTCACTGAACCGAGCCTTTTTAAAAGCAAATTAAAGACATTTGTTCAGAAATGCTTTTAGTGATACTCAGCACATCCCTTTCTAACTGAGTGGTTTTGTTTCCTGTGATCTTCTTAGTTGTCCTGTTACTACTATGCGCTTTGGTCTCCTTGTTCGGACATTTTAAAGCGCTTTATAAACCAATAAATGAAATGTTTTGCAGACATCCAAGGTGTTACAGCCAGCAGTCTGTGACCACGCCTAAGATGAGGCAGGACATTTCTGTTTTAAACTGAATCTAATCTTCCGGTGGCCCTGACAGCTCTGTACTTTGGCCTCGGACGGCAGAACGCCGTAAGTCAAGCCCCAACCTTCTAATCATTGACATTAGGCCGTCTGAGAACAACATATTCTTTACGTAAGTTAATATCAACAAGTCTGACATTGGCCGCCGTGTTTCACCTGATTGGTGCTTCGGGTTCTGGGTCCAAGTCCCGGAAAACAGCTTTCTGTTTGCTGAAGGTTTGATGATTTTAGAGAATTGCTAGAAACTAATAGTTGATGTTTTTTTAACTAGCATTTCTTTTAAAAACAACTTATCTGACATTCATCGCAGCTTGGCATAGGTTTAAATGCTAACTGTTGCAGCTGCCTTATTTTCAAACCTACAAACGTGACATTTGTATCATTTTAAAGTTGTTTTATAACTTTTAGCTTAAATATCTTGGTTCTGCTAGCATGCCTTCGTTAGACCACCATAAACATCACCGACCAAGCTAGTGGTTTCTTCCCTGCCGTGTCTGTGACCCACACCGCTGTTCTGTCCTAAACTAGTTAATCTAGTCTGATTAACTAGTGATGGTTTCACTTTTACCGAACCCACCCTGACGCCCATTTCACCCCAGCAGGTCCAATCAAACATTAGCCCCACCGGTCAGTCAAAACGACGGCTGACTGTTGACAGCTTCACCACAAACTGGACCCAGAACCAGAAGAGTTTTCGTGCCTGGAAAGCTCGGTTTGTAACAAATGTCTAGATTTATCATTAAAATGTTCACAAAGCCTCGGGAATTGACGACCTAAACCGAGGGTTAGTCCGGGGACGAAGTTTAGCCTCTGGACTCGGAGGAGCTGCTGCCTTGCAGTTGCGTTGGCTAGCTAACTGTTAGCCTAGCCTGGAGCTAACTAGCTCATGCTAGCTGGTTTGAAAGTCAACCACCTGTCAGAGTTGCCCCACAGCGCAAAGACCCGCCTAAAGTTCCCCAACAGCCCGGGGAGCAGGGGCGGCATCCCCGCTGCCACCAGCCGGGTTAGCACGGTACCTTTCTGACGCCTTTGTAGATGTAGAAGTAGAGCTCACGGCCCACATTGAAACAGATCCTGTCGCCGTTACCCGACTGGTCGTTGACGTTCACGAAGGAGACCTTGACCGGGTTGGAGCCCTGCGAGTTGAAAGGCACCCTGTTGGGGCGGCTATATTCGGAGTGAGTGAGGAGTTTGTAGACGCCTTCCCGGGTGGTGAACTGAGTTTTAATTTCGTTCATCTCCTTCCCTCCTCCCTCCGCCGCCATCTTTGAAATTAACATTCATCCCTTTCCCCCAGGCCGGATCTTACGCACAGACGGCAGCGTGCGTCCCGACTCTGCCGCTCCCCCTATCGGCTCACAGAGGAACTGCAGACGGAGCATTTTACATGTTCCTGCACATTTATTGTAAAATTAAATTACTGCTCACGGACAAAGTTTTTATAAACCAGCTTTGTTTTCTGTTTTGTGTGTATTTGGGTTATTGTTTGCGTCTCAAGAGCCACAAGAATAAAGCTGATTAGCTGGCATTAGGGGAAAAACTATGGCAAACCCAATTCAGTTCCATCCACTTTATTTATTTCCCAAAGTGAAAATAAATGTTGCTGTAACTTATATTATGCAGGTTTCTTCAGAGTTGTTGTAGCTGCTATTGGCAGCACAGTGGCTCTGAATAAGACTCTGACTGAAGAATCTGATGAGGAGGATACTCAAAGGAAGCTGTCCGTAATCTTCTTTGTTTAATGAAGGATCGTTCTTTGCCAAAATCATCTCCAGAAGATCCAGAGGACTCCTCAGAACAGAGGGGGTCTTCTTTATCAGCTTTTTAAACTCACTGGCACCCCACAGATGATGACAGCAGACTTGGAAACGACCTGCAGCCTCTTACTGCAAACTCACCCAAGTTGCAAGAAATACAATTGGGCAACTTTTAACAGATTTTCACATCAAGCCTCCAGACGAGCTTGAACTGTAGCTGCAAGACTTTCAGACATGTTTGAGGCAGCTATAAATGGTGAAAATGACAATTAGTCCAAAAAAACTCTTACTGGCTGCTTTATGCCCTCCATGACTGCACCAGAGGGACGCACAGAAACAATCTTGTTGGGGTTTTTTTAACGTATTTTCATTGATTGATTGAATAACGATTCTCAACAAATTACCAAACCAAATCAAGAATAAAAACAAAGCATAACATGCGCTTTAGGTGACAAACCAAAATAGGATAAAAAAATATGATTTAACCGAAAAGTCTGTGTAACAGCTTTAATTTAATTTAATTTTTAATTTCTAAAGATCTTCTGTTAATTGTAGTCCTTGCATTAGGGCAAAAATAAGGCCAAAGTAAAGCAGAAAAACATCAGCAAACTCCTGCAGGCAGATAATCTCCACTGGTGGAGTCGCATTTTATTCGCTTCCAGCAGCAAACCAGGAATAAATGTCCAGGAATAAATGACCAGAAGTAAATAACCAGGATTAAATAACCAGTAGTAAATAAACAGGATTAAATAAACAGGATTAAATAAACAGGAGTAAATGACAGATCAGCACGTCTGACTCCCCTGGTGGCCAGGGGAGTCGGGGAAGTCGGTGTCAGGGTGGTCAGCTTCGCTCCCGGAAAGAGTTTCGCTGCGAAACGACCGTAAACTGCACAATAGCAGAATTTAATGGGCCCATATTTATCTCCACACACTTTATTAACTAAAACAAAACAGAATTGTGTAAAATACAGTAGTAACTATAGGGGCTGCAGCTTGTGTGTGTTGTTCTAGTTTAATCTAGGAATAAAATACATTTTCGTAATTTCCTCCCTTATTGAGAAGCATTTGAACTATTCTAATTTTAAAAAATTAAAAATGATGCCCAGAACAGGGAGAGGTAAGTAATAAAAAAGTTTAATTTTTAACATTTGGTTGGAGCGTTGCGTTTTATTTTGAAAACACATTTAACCGGACGTTTTATTGTGAGGAGCCCTGCTTGTTGTGGGCTGTTTCCACATTCTGCTGCTTAAAAATCCCAGACACCTGCTGCTGTTGACCAGTTCTCCTGCAGAGCGCCTCCATTACTTCGCCCTGAGCTTCATCTTCCACATGGAGCGGCGATGCTGACGGGCCATGAGCTGCAGGACAACACGCGGCGTTCACTCCCAGGTATGCGCGCAAAAAAAAGCAAATGTACACTTTTAAATCATGCAACTTGGAAATATTCGGAAATATATTTTGTTAATTATGCAAACTAGGTAGAAACGACCCACACAATGACAAACAGGTGTTTCTCAGTATCATTTAAAATGTTATTTCTTTAATTAAATTCAAACTTTTGAAACTGGTTAATTTGTGTTAATTCTGACTCATAGTTAAAATGTTCAGTGAGACCAATAAAAAGGGTTTTAATCCAGAAAGGTGGTTCTACTGAGCGGGATCTGGTCTGGGCTCCTTTTGCATTAACTGCTGGTTGCACTGAGGAGACCGGCCTGTGGTTCTGCTCAGGCGTTCAGGTTGATTTACTCTGCAGCCTTCAGCTCGTCTGTGTTCCTGGTTCTGGTGTCTCTCAGTTTTCTCTGGTTAATGGTGATGCCACTAAATCCAGTTTAGGTACCTTTTGACAGCGTGGACCGGTACCAAGTCCTGCTGGGGAAAAGGAAACCAGCATCTCCATCAAGCTTGCCAGCAGAAGGATTCATGAAGATGGGGGTTCTGTTCCTCTCCGCTCTTCCTCCGGGCCTTTCATCTCCAAATTAAACGCAAACTTTGTTTTCATCTGAGGAGTCTGAACCGCTGAGCAAAGGTCCGGTTCTGAAACTGTCTCTGGTCCAGGAGAGGCTTGGCAAAGAATGTGAGGATGGTTTTGGAGACGTTCCTCCTTCCACATAACTTTCCATCAGCATCCTTGAAGGTAGAACTAATGACAACATTAAAATGAGGAGAAATAAAGTCTTAAAATTGCTCCAGGTCATGATCATTCCAAAAAAAAGTTAAAAAACAAAACAACTGGACTTTTTTCCATCTTCAAATTTCAGAAAAAAGTCAAATTGTTAACTTTTTTTTTTTTTTGGGAAAGTCTTAAAATTAGTACATTTCGCTGTAAGGCAACTTTATTTGTAAAGCACATTTCAGTACAAAGACAATGCAAAGTGCTTTACATGATTAAAATATAAGAAAATAAAAACAGTTGGAATAAAATGTATAAAAAATAAACAGAATAAAACGTGGGAAAATGGAAACTAAAAGCAAATATTAATAATTTTAAAAAACGGTTGGACTACACAGTTGAACTAATGACGTTTCAGTAAAACAGTGTAACTAGAACAGTCGAAGGCAATCCTGAACAAATGTTTTTAATGTGTGCTGTAAGAATTTCACTTTTTTAAATTTAGTTACTGCAACAAGTTAACTTTCTAATTCTATTGTAATCTATTGGGAGGCCGCTGTCCTTTATTCCTTCGCCGGGATCTAAGACCACGAGGATCACGTCAGCCGGCTGACAGCTGCTGTCTCTTTTTATTTACCAAACTTTTTCCTTCCACTAAACTTTCAATCACACTGACTTCTTGCTTTTGTGTCTCGGCTGAACATCTGTGGAACCATGATATTTCCCTTTTTATTGGTCTGCTGCTACGTTTTAATTGGCGTTAGCTGCAAGCCTTCTCTTGTACCGACCCTATATAGCGTATTATATCTTTTACTTAATTTAACTTGTGAGTGATGATGCAAAGCACAGAGACCCACGTTTCTGCATTTTAAAGATCAGATGTGAGTTTCTGCCAAACTCTTGAAGTTCATGACCTGTCGTTGTGTCCAGACCTCAGCGATGTTGAAGCAGCAAACCCGATGGAGCGGCTCGCTCTGAGTTGCATGGTAAGAGGAGCGAAGCCTCACCTGCTCTGTTTTGGTGTCAGCCGAACGTTTGGTTGGTGACGTGACATGTTCCTCCTCCTGCTGTGACCTCCACGCGGATGGGAGATGTGCAAGATGGACTCCAGCACAGATTCAGACTCGGAGATCAGCCCGAGGTGGTCGGACACCAGCACTCTGGTATTCCTTTAATTATTAAACATAGCACAGCTGAAAGTTTGTCCTTTTTCTTTAGATGAGCATGAAGCCATAACCTCACATTCACTCTGAGCTTTTTATGACACATCTGAACTGCTCCTTTCTAGGCTCAATGTTTATCCAACCGTACTGAATTTCTAAAGAGAGGACCTTGGTGCACAAGTTTGACATAAATTGGGTTTTCTCCGGTCGCCCAGGTTCAGAGTCGCCTTTCTAACAGGGCTGAGCTCCATGCTTTGTGTTTGGGTGTCTGGCGTCGTCGTCCTGTTGAAACGTCCAGGTGGGTCCGTGACCCAGGAACCGCCCAGGCTTGAGCAGGTTATGGAGCGGATGCTGCAGGAACGTTGGTGTCCGTCTGCACAGGGAAGCTGCTTGAAGATCAGCGTGGACTGAAGGTTCCTGCTCCAATCGGAGCTGCTCCCCGGGACTCGTTAACGATCCCCGGAGGAACGTTGTATGGTCTTCATCGGCACTGTGGAGGAGTTCCACTCAACTCTTCTTTGCAGGATTGTTCTAATTTATTCTCAATGGAGGGTTTTCCAGCATGAGCCACAGCAGCTCGGCTGGATTTATATCCACCCTTTGACTAGGCCACTCCAAAGCCGTCATTTAGTGTTTCTGAGCTGGATGTGCCGTTGTGTTTTGGGCCGTGCTCCTGCTGCAGATTTATTAGTAACGCACATTTGAGTACAAAGACAACACAGTGCTTTACATGATTAAAATATAGGAAAATAAAAACAAGGTGGAATAAAATGTAGAAACAAAATAAAACGTAGGAAAATAGAAACTAAAAGTAAATATTAAAAACAGTTGGACTACAAACTTAAACTAATGATGTTTCAGTAAAACAGTTTAACTAGAACTCAGGCTTTCAGCACCTTTACATTTTTCTGGGGGTTTGTTCCAGATAAGTGGAGAATAGGAACTAAATGCTGCTTCTCCATGTCTGGTTCTGGATGCTCGGACATCCTCCTGCAGGACTTTATGCTTGGGAGCAGAATTCATGGTTCCCTCAGTTTTTAGAAGACCTCCAGGTCCTGCAGCAGCTCCAGATCTTCCCTCCTGCACCACCGTGCTTTACTGCAGATATGATCTGCTTCTGGAATGCTGAGTAGGTTTCGCCCCGCGTGTAACGGGACGCACAGCCTGCAGAAAGGTCAACTTTTGTCTAGTCAGTCCTCGAACGATGACCTCTGACCCGGACTGAGGCCTGCAGAGCTTTAGACGTTCCTCTGGGACCTCCTGGATGAGCTGTTGATGAGATCTCTGCGTAATTCTGGTAGACCAGCCACTCCTGGGAAGGTTCTCCACGGTTCCATGTGAGGATCACGGCTCTGTTTGTGGTTCTCTGCAGACCAGAAGCCTCACACTGCAAAAAGGGAACTAAAAGTAAGTAAACGTTTCTTGAAATTTGTGTATTTTTCCTTGATTTGAGCAGCTAAATAAGATTTGCCAATGGAATTAGTATTTTCTACCCATAAAATAAGAATTAGAAATCCTGCACTCAAAATAATGATGGAAATTAATTTTTCCTATTTTAAGTGCAAAAATCTTATTTCGTTGGCATTTAATCTTATTTACCCGCCCAAGTCAAAGAAAAATACACTAATTTCAAGAACATTTCACTCACTTTTAGTTTGCTTGTTGCAGTGCAGCGATGGACCTGTGACCCTGATAATGGTTTAGAGAAAACCAATGAATTAAAACCTGTGCACACAGCTCTTGCTCTCTAAGACCAGCTGAGGTTTCTTGTTCGGGTCATGGCGACTGACTCTCCGCTTGCTGTGAGCAGGGATGTGTGAGCAGCGCAGCAGAAGGCAGAACCTCTGGCCGGGCCGTGCCGCTGACGCACAGGTCTGCAGGACGACACGGCTGCTGTTCGGTGGTAAGCGTCCTCCGAGCCGCTCCCCCCTGCTGCACAGCCTGCGCTCATGTACGTCTGGTCTTGGTTGTGCAGTTTCTGGACCCGTACGACGGCAGCTCAGAGGATTCGGATGAGTCGCACGGCGGTACCGGCCGGCAGACAAGGCAGCTCGGTAAAGGAGGAGGAGGATGGAGGCGACTGCTCCTTCACCACGCTGCCTCTTTAACGGTCAGTGAAACGGGGACGAACGGCACCAGGGACCCTTTGAGACGTCAGTCTAAGGTTCAAGCAGGCGCCGGCGAGGCCCGGATGAAGTGCGCAGGATGCAGGAGGACTCCAGAGGAAACCAAGGACATCCACGCCATGGATGTGGAGGCGCCGCCGGACGCAGCGGGATGCTGCACGCCCGGACCTGACGCCTCGGAGAAAAGGACCCCGCCTCAGACGCTGAGCAGCGGCTCCCAGAGATCCATCAGGCCTCCCTGCAAGAGGAAGGAGCCTCCTCCTGGATCGGAGGCCGAGCCGAGGAAGAGGCAGCGTGTAGAAAACATGGAGGATGAAGAGCAGGACTCGTAGCGCACGCAGGCGTCCAGAAACTCAGACTGTTTAGTTGTGGATGATGGGATTTGTTTAAACCTGCTTTGATTTGCCAGGAACAATTTTTTTGGGTTAAGTTTCATCCGAAGGATTTCTTGTTCAGTTTATGTTCCTCCTGATTTTAACATGAACTCAGTTGTTAAACGTTGGGATTTTAGCCCCGGTTCCGGTCAGATGACGAGCCGCTGAAGCTTCCCTTCATTCACCGATCCGGACGTGAAGCTTTGGTAACTTCATGTTGTCTTTAACGTAAAACAAAAATGTTTGCATTTCATGGAGTCTTTGTTTAAATAAAAAAAGGTGCAACTGAGACACGGAGTCGTGTTGGACCGCCACAGATCTGAGTGGGTTTGGAGTTAGTTCTGGATCTTCAGTTATATTCAGGTATTTCCAGGTGTGTGTGATGCAATGGCCTCTTTATAAGCTTCCTGGGGTCTTTGGTAGGAGAACCAGCCCTGGAGGTCCTCCACCGGGCTTTACTGTGGGGCTTGAGGCTCTTTGTCAACATTCACCTGGAGACCATTGTTAAAATCTGACTTAATTTGTGAAAATAGTTTAATTATACGGACAAAATTGTACTCAAGTAGCGCTGCTTCCAAATATCAAGCAAATAAAAAGTATGGTGCAGCATCTACTCCAAGTTCCCGTCTTTAATAAAGTAGTAAATGTGAGCTAGTTAGAGGCCACCTCTGCCTCTGCGGGCCTGTTTCTCTCAGCATACACATATATATGTCTTTAAGTCTGTGGACACCAGACCAGGACGTGACCAAACGCAGCAGTCTGAAGCACGGAGGAGGAACTGTCATGGTTTGGGCCCACTCCCCATCATAGAATCTGTCTTTATTCTGTTTCTACGGAGGTTTGAGGGAGATGTGTAGAAACCAGCAGCCGTATTCACAAGAACCCTCAGACTAAAAGCAGCTCTGTGATGGCTTTTAGGAAAAATCTTAGAATTTCGTCTCTATAACAAGTTATTCACAAAGCATCTTAGTCCTTCAGAGAGCTGCTAAAGGGAAAAATGTGAGGAGTTTTAGCGAGTAAGAGAGTCTGAAGCAGGAACATGGTGGAAACGGAGTGAGCTGATTGGCCGATCCACCACCTGAACAGAGAGCTGATTGGCCGATCCAACACATTAACCAGGGAGGTCCAAATGTTTCAGTACGTGGGCCAAAATGGTTAAATAAAAAGGAAGTGCCTAAAAAATGTAAACAAAAAAACATTTTTGTATCTGCTCTACAAATATGACAATTTTTCACATTTTTTGTAGGAAATTAATGTGTAGACCAGGCATCACCAACCTTTGTTAAACAGAGCTACTACTTTGGCATTGTGTCATAGGAAGGGCTACCAGTGCTGACCTTTGAACTAGAAGAGTCAGAGTTCACCTTAGCTTTATGTAAAATAAAACATTTTTCATACTTTGCTATAGATATTGTCATTTTAAAGTCTACATAAATGCTAGTGTGAGTAAACAGGAAGAGTAACGGAATAAAAAAAAGTTTTAGATGTAGCTCACTGGTGGATTGATTTTTTTTTTTTTTTTTTTTTTTTTTTTTAGAACAGGCTCTTGGGCGTCGTGTTTGTGACCCTTGGCGTAAATCATAGATCCAAAATAAAATACATTTTTTTACACGTTTGTTGTATTAAAGATGGTTATCCAGTTTGCAAATTATTTCTGAATAATTTGACTAACAATAATAAACTTTACTCTTTTTGGGCTAGCAATATCAGAACAGTATTTGGGTCAGTTCTCTGAAAACATTTGCTGTAATTAGTCAATATTAATTTAATTCAAAGCAGATTTTAATGCACAAAGTCTGCATTTGAGTAATTAAACATTGGAGAGACGTTACTATGAAATTAAAGAGAATGTCAAAAGTGTGTTTATTAAAAGCTAGCACTGAAACAGCTCTGGTGAAGGTCACTAATGATATTCTCATGGCCTCAGATAATGGACTTGTGTCTGTACTTGTCCTGTTAGATCTTAGTGCTGCATTTGATACAGTTGATCACAATATTCTCTTACAAAGACTTGAGCATACTGTAGGGATTAAGGGGAAAGCATTAGGCTGGTTTAAATCTTATCTGTCAGACAGATTCCAGTTTGTTCATGTTAATAATAAATCTTCCTCAAACTCTAGGGTCACCTGTGGAGTACCACAGGGTTCAGTCCTTGGACCAATTCTCTTTACTATATATATGCTTCCGATCGGCAAAATTATCAGACAGCATGGGATTAATTTCCACTGTTATGCTGATGACACTCAGCTATATCTATCCATAAATCCTGATGAATCCAATCAATTACTTCGACTGCAGTCATGTCTTGATGACATCAAAAGCTGGATGACTTTAAATTGTTGTAACTTTAAAGAAGTTGTAATCTTTGGGCCAGAGTCCTCAAAAAATAAACTTCTTAACCAATCACTTAATCTGGATGGCATTAACTTGGCCTCTGGTAATAAAGTAAAAAATCTTGGTGTTATTTTTGACCAAGACATGTCATTTAAATCCCATATTAAACAGGTTTCCAGAGTTTCCTTTTTTCACCTCCGGAATATCGCCAAAATTAGAAACATTCTGTCCAGGGGTGATGCTGAAAAACTAGTCCATGCATTTGTTACTTCAAGGCTGGACTATTGTAATTCTTTACTATCAGGAAGTCCACAAAATGCAGTTCAAAGTCTTCAAGATCTAGCTGATCCAAAATGCTGCAGCAAGAGTTCTGATGAAAATCAACAAGAGGGATCATATTTCTCCAATTTTAGCTTCCCTTCATTGGCTTCCTGTTAAATCAAGAATAGAATTTAAAATTCTTCTTCTAACGTATAAAGCCCTTAATAATCAAGCTCCATCATATATCAGAGCTCTGATTACTCCGTATGTTCCTAACAGAGCTCTTCGCTCTCAGACTGCAGGTCTGCTGGTGGTTCCTAGAGTCTCTAAAAGTAGAATGGGAGGCAGATCCTTTAGCTATCAGGCTCCTCTCCTGTGGAACCAACTCCCAGTTTTGGTCCGTGAGGCAGACACCCTGTCTACTTTTAAGACTAATCTTAAAACCTTCCTTTCTGACAAAGCTTATAACTAGAGTGGCTCATGTTACTCTGAGCTACCTCTATAGTTATGCTGCTATAGGCTTAGGCTGCTGGAGGACATCAGGGTCTAATTTTCTCACTCTATAGAGTTCTACTGTTCTTCAATTATGCATTACGTGTTGTCATTTCTGCTTTAACTTTCTGTTCTCTCTCTTTTATCTTCATAGTAGGTACATCTGGTCTGGCGTTCTGTTAACTGTGACATCATCCAAAGAAGACGGCTCACCCGCTATTACCATCTAATGTAGAACATATTACTGGATCAATGTGTGCTTCTGTGCTTTTTGTCTCTCTTGTTGTGTCTCTGCTCTGTCTTCTGTAACCCCCAGTCGGTCGAGGCAGATGACCGTTCATACTGAGCCCGGTTCTGCCGGAGGTTTTCCTGCCCGTTAATGGGGAGTTTTTCTTCCCACTGTCGCTTCATGCTTGCTCAGTATGAGGGATTGCTGCAAAGCCATGTACAATGCAGACGACTCTCCCTGTGGCTCTACGGTCCCCCAGGAGTGAATGCTGCTTGTCGGGACTTTGATGCAATCAACTGGTTTCCTTATATAGGAACATTTTTGACCAATCTGTATAATCTGACCCAATCTGTATAATATGATTGAACTTGACTTTGTAAAGTGCCTTGAGATGACATGTTTCATGAATTGGCGCTATATAAATAAAATTGAATTGAATTGAAAAGATGGATACTTTGTGCTGTACTTGTTTCTCAACTGTAGGACTTTTACCCTAATTAAAAACTAAAAGCTTCCTTCTGCATCAGCCACCTGTGCTGGTGGACCAAATCTATCTTTAAATGCAGTTAGGGGGGCCACAAATGTCTGGGGGCGGAGCCGACTAGACCCTGTAAGAGCCAATCAGCTTAGTCTCATTTTTATTCTACCAGACATTGAAGTGGACATGTATTTTGTTAAAAAGTGAGCGAGAAGTTAGGGTTAAAACAGAAGAAAAACATAATACTGTATAAAATAAAGAAGTTTTAAGTTATTGACCGTATTATTACACTGTTACATTAATCTATGGGTTTATCAGTGTAGATCTATAACCTCATTGGTGAATGAGCCTGAGTTTCATCAAGCCTATATGGTTCGACATTTTCCCCTCAGCTGGAACACTTAAAGCACTCAGAGGTTCTCGATGTCTCTTTACGCTGATCCAGCTGCTGATGTCTCCCTCTTTTCAGCTCCATGCACTTCTAGCCCGTTACAGTTTAGAACCATCATCATCACCTTTCACAGCGACAGGTTTCTCATCTCAGTCTCGACGCTGACCAGATAAATCTCCTCTATGGCGCAGAGCGCTCTGGTGCGTAATTACACAGGCCGAAGGCTCAGTTTGAAGTTGTTCTGTGAGCGCGTTTTGTTTGTGGTCGGAGCGGAGGGTATAACGACTTAGTCTCGCTTTTAGCCCACTAATAGTCTGAAATGGGGAATCCTATAGGTAATATAGCACTTTTATACATTGCAACCCCAGAATTGATGAGTATAGGTGCATTTTTTCAAGCTCTGAGTCTCATTGGTTCCTAAGTGACTGTAGAAAAAAAAAAAAAAAAAAAAAACACTTTTTTGGTAATGTCTGGTATCAGCATAATTTATACGTAATGGTATCGGTTTGAGCAGACCCGGCTGCAGAAACAAATTACGGCATTCCATTTCTTCAGGGGGGCACACTTTTTCAAAAAACATTTTATATGCTTCAGGCTGAACAGTGGCTCTTTTATTGAGAAAGAAAAAAAAAAGAAAAGCAATAGCGTAGTCAGTGTTGCCAAATTAGGCAGGTTTCCAACAAATTAGGCTTCTTTTAAACATGAGCTGGAACAAAAATAGCTTTTGGGCAGGTTGTAGAAATTTGGGAAGCTTTTCACAACATTTGTTGGGCTTTTAGAAAGAATTGCCAATAAAATATATCAAGATAGTTGTCAATGTCTAGCAGAAAACTAAGACCATCTCAATTAACTCATCGCCTTGAACTCATTTTACTGGTAAATATATTTTTGAAATGAGTTGAATCTGACATAAATAATGTTGATTAATAGTTCTAATAAAACAAAAGAATAATGGTTAATCAAGTGTTACTATGAAATTGTGACACTTGATGAAAATGTTTGCAGGGGCGTTGGACCCTGACCATTGGTAGTCTGGCCTTTATCGCAGAGCGACGCGAAGAAAACCAGCAGCAGGAGACGATGAGAACCTGTCCTAAATCCCAGAGGAAAACAACCCAAAGACCTGCAGCTTTCAGTTATTTACTTGTAAATAAAACAGAGTTTTAGTTTGAGCATTTTGCTTTATTCAATGAGTTTCCATCAGACCGGTCAGTAAACACGACTACAAAGAAGCTCATGAATCACGCTGCAGGTTTCATTCAATCTAAAAACATTCTCTTTAAAACGTTTCCAACTTTCTTTTGCCAAACTTCAGCTCCTTCACACTTTAACCACCTGACCACTTCCTCTTCTCCTTCCTCTTCTCCTTGCTGGCGCCGCCGCTCCACACGTCTCAGGTTCCGTTCTACCGGTGCCGGTGATGGGGGGGGGGGGGCTCACTCGGTGCACAGGATGGCCACGCCCCGCTCGTAGAAGCTGTGCGGGTCCTCCTTGGTGGCGATGTCGAAGTCGACGGTGAAGATCAGGTCGGTTCTGGTGAAGTTCAGATACACGGGCAGGGTGACCTGCGGGGAGAGGACAGGAAGCTGAGTATGAGCGGCCGGTACCAGGCGGCCCGACCCGCGGCGGCCCCATCCTACCATGTGTCTCTTCTCGGCGCTGATCTGCTTCACCCAGCGGAGCTGAGTGAGCGGCAGCTCGGTGGAGATGGAGGTGGACAGAGACAGCTTGTTGTTGGCACAGGTGGCTCCCTGCAGCTTCAGACCTGGACAGATCCACCAGAACCGGTCAACACCGCTCACTTTAGACTAGTTACTTTACCACAACTAAGTCTGGTTTTAGTGACATTTCAGAGCAGATCATTGATGTTGAGCATTTATTATAAATGTTTGGTTGCCTGCATGCTGCTCAGACCAAAGGAGCCGGTTCTGATTCAGTTATCGGGCTTTTTCACCTTTTGTGGCATCTGGACCAAGTTAAACGAGTTCTGTTTAAAAGCCTCAGATTCTGATTTCACAATCTTTTTGTTAAACATTTTCTTTTCATCCCTTTATTCTGTTTGTAAAAATACGATATTTCCTGCAGAGCTTTGTTCTCCAAACCAGCTTCCATCGTTCAGAACCACAGGTCCGATTTAAAACCTGGTTTAAAGGTTAAAAGAGCTTTTTCACCCCCATTTTTGACTGAATGTGTTTCTGTCAAACTTAAAGCAGAAGATGAATAGATGTCCTTTACACTCAACACCTTTATTAAAAAAATTGATTTTTAGGTTTTATGGTTCCTGAAAGTTTCAGGAGGTTCAATCTTTAAGATCTTTTCAGACCCGTTTTCATGGAAATTTAAGCTTTTCTGCAGCCAGAATGAAAACTGATTTTAGCCGCTCTACTGAGACCTTATAGCAGAAAATAAACTTCCTGAACCAGCGGTGGCCAACCTGCGGTTCTGGAGCCACACGCGGCCCTCCCAGGACCTCCCAGGACCTCTTAATGTCCAAGACAGACAGGAGCTGGACTTAAACACAAAGCTAATAAAAGGATGAATTATACTTTTCTTCTATCCGTTTCTAGAGGGAGGCCATAAGAAATCAGATTTATCCTTTTCTGTTGACAAACCATAAACAAATATGAATATGCATGTTCTGATAAAGAATTTACTATTTTTACAACTATTGAACTATTTTGGTCTAAAATTAAAAACACAGGATTATTGTTCTCTAAATGTAAAATTCGGTTTTGGGTCAGCAGGTTAAAAATGGTTCATAAATGTTGCCGTCTGCCCTAAAACGAATCAAGTTTAGATGATTAAATTTGAGGTTTTCTACGACTTTTCAGGACAGAAGAGAAACTCTGAGAAAGTAAAATGAAACTTTGGTGTTTTTCTTCGCTCGGTTTCATTTCCTCCAGCCAGGAAAACTAATCAAAGCAGATAGCCGGAGTTATTTTTCCGTCTGGAACCTGGCAGAAGGCAGAAATGCACCGTCTCTGCTCTAAAGCAGCAGACAAAACGGCGTCAGACCTTTGATGCCGAAGCTGCAGGCGTCCAGCGCCGCTCCCTGAGCCGTCGTCACGTTGACCTCCAGGAAGAGCTCCTCCAGGGACCAGCTGTTGGCCTGCGCCACGTACTGCCGCGTGGCGGTGATGTAAGCCTCAGGCACGAACAGGCTGCCCAGGCACACGTGGATGTTCTAGAGGAACGGGGACAGAACCGTGAGCAGCCGTTCCCCCACCAGAGCCCGCTCCTCCGTGCGCGCCGACGCTACCTTGAGCTCCTTGGCGCCGCCGCCGGCAGCCGCCTGGGAGATCTGCTGCAGCTGCTTGATCCGCTCGCTGAAGTCTGACACCCACTGGATGACGGTCATGGAGGTGGGCACCGTGTAGCGGCACCAGCTGCGGGGGAGGATTCCTGCAGGCAGAAGAGATTCACAGAGTGACGAGGTTCTGCTTCGCCGGATCCCGCCTCAGCCCAACAAATTCCAGGCAAAGACCTTTAACGAGGTCGCTGATGAGCGTGCGCAGGTCGTTGGTCTGCTTCTTTTTGCCTTCGCACACCTGCACCACGTCGGTCAGATCCTGCCGCACCTCCTGGAGCATCTTGCCGCCCATCTTCACCTCGCGCTCGAAGAAGCGGAACAGCGGGTCCTGGTTTGACCGTCGGACGGAGAGAAGGTTAAACGTTTCACCGCAGGCTCGACCCAAACCTGAGATCTGAGACGCTTTGCCACAAACTCCCACCGAGACGCGATAAAATCTGCAGGTCAGACGTAATGGAGCGTGGTGAAGGTTACGGTCAGAGGCCTACCTTGATGTTCTCCACCGTGCGCTTCAGCGGGTTGACCATCTGCGGCATGAGCAGCAGCCAGTTGCACGCCGTGGTGTGGAGGGTCCTCATCCAGGCCGGCTGGGTGTCCGACGTGGACGAGGCGCGCTCCTTCGTCTCCGTCTCGTAGGCGAGGTCGTCCTCATCCTCCAACATCTGCATTTTCAGCATCTTACCCATCATGTCAGTGCCTGTGCAGCCCAGCAGAGGGAGGGAGGTGGAGGACAGGACCACAGTGGGTGTGGGGGGGTGGGGGGACAAGAAATTATACTTTGGAACAGAAAACCAAGACGGCGTCCCCTCAAGGGTTGTTAATTGAAAGAGGAGTCGTGTTGATGAACGATAAGGAGGCAACAGTCAAAGACGGCATTCAACACCACAGGAGACATGGATGCATGCAGCAGACGGAGGGGGGACCGGGTGGATACAGGCGGGGGGGGGGGGGGGGGTTCAAGGAGCCTGTCTGGGGAAACAGAGGCTCAGGATGGGGTGAGGTGGGGGTCTGGGGGGGACGATGTCTGCAAAGCAATAGGATGTATGTGAAATACAGCTGCTGGAGGGTGAGGAGCCGATCGGCGGCTCGCTGAGGACAGAGCTAGGCTACGCTGGAGGCTGCGCTGGAGGCTGCGCTGGAGGCTACGCTGGAGGCTACGCTGGAGGCTACGCTGGAGGCTACGCTGGAGGCTGCGCTGGAGGCTGCGCTGGAGGCTGCGCTGGAGGCTACGCTGGAGGCTACGCTGGAGGCTGCGCTGGAGGCTACGCTGGAGGCTACGCTGGAGGCTACGCTGGAGGCTACGCTGGAGGCTACGCTGGAGGCTGCGCTGGAGGCTACATGGTTCACGGCTGCAGCTCCATCAGAGCCGACTGAGACAAAGACGACAAGTTATCAGAGGAAACCACGTCTGACGGCGTTTGCTGCTGTGGAACACAGTCCCTGCCATCTTACCACCAACCCTGATTAAACATGACGTTTAGATGATGTAGAGGCGCTGAGGACTTGGCAGTTTGAACTATCGTCTTCAGCTTTTTAACCAACGCTTACGTCTGTTTCTGTTTGTGATGCGACGCCTTTGTGTGTCCATGTGCAAACAGCCAGTCACCAGAACCGGGCGACCGCATCAAAACCCAACATGGTGGACAAGGCGTCGTGAAAATGTTTAGTTTTTAGTATCGCTTCAGGTTAAAGGGCGACACGGCGAGGCGGTCTGAGGATACGAGCCCCGGCGTCCACCGATGAGCCGACGGCGCTCAGATTCAGGCGCGTTCTGTGGTACGAAGCGAATTGTTTCTAAATGAGGTAAAACGGTTTCCTGAGGAACATCAACATCAAAACAATCAACGTGTCGGAGGTTAAAGTCAGCGGCCGCCCTAATTAATTGAGGAGCGACTGGTCGCAGCAGCATGGCGGCGGCGGCGGCGTGATAAATCAGGTCTGCGGAGCGGAGCGGCGGACGCCTACCCTGGGTGGTGAGCAGGACCTTCTCGGCGTTACTGGGCAGGCCCAGCCAGGCTGGAGTCTGGGTGTCGGGCAGCAGCTCCACCCAGTGCATGAACTCTTCACGCCTGAAACAAGCCAGGGGTTAAACGTGGTCAGGGTGGCGGCACGGATTACACGCTGCTGAGGTTAAAACCCCCCCCCACCTGATGCCGTCGGGCATTTTGATGTCCTTCTGGCCGTCGACCTTCAGCGCCAGCTTGAACTCGCTGTCGAAGCTTGCCTTGGTGAAGATGCGGTCCAGGAAGGTGATGAGCAGCCGCTGGTCGAACTCGTTGTCGATGCGGCCGCCGTAGATGGACTGGGCCATGAGGGTCTTCAGGGCCGCCCAGGGAATCTTGTCCGGAGCGATGTTCTGACGTCCCTGCGCACAGAGATCCAACACAACCGATTCCTAAGTGTTCCTGAGCGTTTAGGCTGAGGACGGAGACGCGGCCGCCGCCTACCTTGGCCGTGTCGTCCAACCAGGTGTCAATCGTGTCACAAGCAGAGCGGAGGTCCGACTCGCCGAACTCGTACTTCTTGGACCAGCCGAGCGGCGCGTAGCGCAGGCGCTCCTGGATGACGGCGTGGAACCAGGCCAGGAGGAAGTAGAGACGCGCCCGCTCGTTGGGGGCCTGCGGAGGAAACGGCGCTTTAGACGGCGGCGGCGGGGATTCTGGGAGATTGCTGCGGTCTTACGGCTCGCGCCTTCATCACCTTGCACATGCGCGCCACCGGGATGCTGCTGAAGGTGCGGAGCATGTTGGCTTTGACGCCGGGCGGCGGCTCGAACACGAAGATGCGGCCGGCACGGAGCAGGTTCACCGGCACCTAGGAGAGAGGAACGCGTGTCTAGAACAGTTACTCTGAAAACATCTACAATCGTATCAAAGCCGCTGATTTCCTGATCAAATGAAGGCTGCTGACGACATAAACACCACAAAGCAGCAGAGAACCGTAGCTACAGGTCAAGAACACGGAGGAACAGCTTTTAATACCGTAGAACATGGATATAAATGAAAATGTAAACGTATAAAAAGGTGCCACCGGCTTGGTTCAGATTTCTGTTGAATATAAATAAAGGATTAAAAAGCAGTCATGTTACTTATATTTCATACGGGGTTCAGCACCAATGCCACGTCTACATTTTTACTGCTCTCACATAAAACTAATGATGTAGAAATAAATCAATTGATGTTAAAGAGATGATCTTTTTAGATTTGGTCTTTTATTAACTCGCCAATATTTCTGATAAATTACGGCAAAACACAAAATTTCTGAATTCCAACTTCTTGTAATAGTTTGTGAATTATGTTGGCACTGAATATTTATACAAAGTACCAGCTAACAGCATGAATGTATGCAAGTGATAGATTTAACTCATGCACATTTCTTTATAAAAGTTGGGTTTTAAAACTGTGGGGAGTGACGTGATTTGTGATGGAGGGAAAACCTGAACTTCTGTTTAATGATTTATTATTATCACCATCAACATTCTGTATAATCTAATTGATTTTGTAAAGTGCCTTGAGATGACATGCTTCATGATCATCATCATCATCATAATTACCATTACTACTATTATTATTATAATAATCATCATTATTACTATTACTAGAATCATTATTACTATAATTGTTATTAATATCATCATCATTACTACTACTATCATTATTATTATCGTTATAATTATTATCATTATTATCATCATCATTAATCACCTTGGGGTTGATCTCCATGGTGAGGAAGAGCCTGAAGCTGGCGTGGGGCTGCATGGAGTGCAGCTTCTTCTCCAGCTGCATCAGCCAGCCGGGGGCCAGGTGGACGTTCTCCAGCATCACCCACCTGCAGGAGACGCCACACTTAAACACGGCAACGCCAACACGGCGGCCACATCCTGGCAAACGCCGCTCACCTGCCGGACTTGACGGCGGTGTTGATGTCTCTGTCGGCCTTGTTGAAGCCTTCGGCTGAACCTGCGGAGACGAGACGCAAGCAAACGTTTAAGTTACCCGCGACCGGCGCTGCGTTCAGGCGCCCGAAGGGACGAGAGCGTTACCGATGGACACGGAGGTGATCTGCTTGTTCTGCTCGGTGGCCAGGTCTCGGACCAGGCCGCTGGCGTCGTAGCCCGGGACGGAACACATGAGAACGGGCGTGCTGGGCTTCACCTGCAGACACAGCAGCGGTCAGCGTTCAGCATGAACACCTGGTCCATGCACAGGAGGAGGAGCACGCACCTCGCTGTCCACGATGTTGGCCAGGTCCAGAGGTTGCTCGATGATGCTCATGAAGGTCTCTCCCAGCACCTTGGAGACAAAGATGTGGGACATGGCCAGCAGGCGGTCGGGGCGGAAGGTGTGGATCAGCAGCAGCATGTGCACCGCCTGACCGATGGCAGCTGGAAAGGGAGCGACAGGTCAGACAGGTTTCCTAGGTTCGTCGCTCGCTAGCAGGGCAGAGCGCTCTACTGACTTGACTGCTTCTCCTCCGACCACAGGTAGGGCACGGCCAGCTCAGGAGTGTTGCTCTGGATCCACATGAAGAATTGCTGCAAAGGAAGAATGTTTGGCTTTAGTTTGTCTGCAGTAGGGCTGAACAATTAATCATAAACGCAATTAAAAAAAAACAATTTCCAAATCCGCAGAGGTCTGCAATATTTGGCTATGTAACAATTAATGGATCAGACCTTTAGTGTCAGTATTTATGTTTAAAGTGGGTTTACTCCACATGGAAGGGCAGAGAGCTGCAGCAGTGAGATAATCTAGTTTTATTACTTGTTTTAGAGTTTATATAATCAAACCGTTTTACCAGAAACTTTCAGGAATCTGACCACAGCATTAAGTTCTGGTCAGTTTAATACATCGACTGGTTTGTTTGTTGCACTTTATGTTCAACAAGGATTGATGTCTAAATCAATTAAAAGCTGTTCTGTTGAATAATATTCTGATTAATAAAAACATTAAAAGTTCTTGTTTTAAACTGTCCTGGTTTACAAAAATCTTTATCTAGAGGACATTTTTGTTGCTTGTGGTTGATGCAGAGAAAAGTCAAAATCAAATCACAGTTTTGGTTGAAATTTATTGTAGTCAGAACGCAATCATTTCTGCTCTAAGTTGAGACGCAGCGGCTCTTTTAGCACCTGATCTGCACAGCGATGAAACAGATTGATTTGTTGTTTGTATATGTTTAAAAAGACATGATAACTTAAACTGAAAAATAATCGCATTAAATTGAAATATTAAGATAAAAAAAAAAAAAAAGTGTCGCAATTAGATTATTTTCCATGATTGTTCAGCCCTAGTCTGCAGGACGAGGAACAGGAACGATCAAAAAGACTGAGAACGATCCTGACGTCGTCGTAGAGGTGAGGCTCTCTAAACGGAGCACGACAGCAGAGGAGCCTCAGAAATGAGGCGCGTGTTATCAGGAAAACATGACTAGCTGTGAATAACAGACTTTCTGCTGTGGTTCAGAGCAAACGGAGATAATAAATCTGTGATAAACTGTTCTGCTTACAAACGACTTTGTCTGCTCCTTGAACTTTAGGAAACTTGTTCCAACCACCAACTTCACACCGAAGGGGAAGTGGAACGAGACGGAGGCGGAGGCGGGACTCTTGGCTCAGATTGGGTAGAAATAAGTTTTCAACTTTGGACTTAGGTCCAGACTTTGACTAGGCCATTCTCACTTCAGCTCCTTCCGTCTTCCCGTCACCTGAGACCAGCTTCCCCGTCTCCGCCCAACAAATGGACGACGCTGCGCCTCCTAAAGGAAACTAAATATTATAATTATCTTTTCAACGATGAACGTGTCCTCTGCGTTTGACCCATGCTTCAGGGAGCAGCGGCAGCCTGCGGGATTCAAACCCAGGACCTTGCAGCCTCTCACTGGTCAAATAACCAAATAAATCATTTAGGGGACAGAAAGGAGCCGCAGACGCTTCCTACAGTTACTTATAAGATATTTAGAAAACTGTTTAATTTCCTCTTAACTTCACAATTAAACCTGAAGTTTTTTAACATTTGCTTATTTTTATTCAACGCTTTTAGGAGCTTTTTGAACTTAAAATACAAACAATTCATCTCCATCATCTTATTTCAAGTGCAGGGCATCTAATTATCTTATTTTAGGGGTAAAAATACTCATTCCATTGGCAAATAGTCTTATTTAGCTGTTCAAATCAAGAAAAAAAATATACTAATTTCAAGAAAATGTTACTTTTAATTCCCTTTTTGCAGAGCACGTGTGAGTGACGGGTGAAGTCAGACGAATTTATTATTATTTATCTAAAAACAAGCACAGCTGACCAAAGATAAACGGCCAATCACAAAAAAAAGCACAACAAGTTCAATAATTAACAGACGTTCTGCTGAGAGAACCTCTGTGCTGGACCCGTCCTGTGTCGGTTTAATCCCAATAAAGCCATTAAAACATTCGCATCGCCTCGTTTTAACCTGAGGAAGCCGAAGAACATTTCTAACCCCATCAGGAACTCAGCGCTCACCTCGTCAGCCTCAACTTTGGCCACCAGGTCCTTGAAAGCGGGCAGGTGGCTGAGCCGCACCATGGCCTCGCACTGCTCTGTGGTCAGACCCTTGACTTTGGGCAGCGCCGTGCCCGTCAGGACGATCTCCTTACGCAGGAAGTGCTGAAACTCCGCATCGTACGACGGCTCACTGGCCAAGGAGACAAAACCAGAACTCACACGGTGCCCGTCGGGGAGCGACTTGGACGGTTGGAACCCGCCTTACCTGGTTATGCCCTTCAGGCTGATCTTAGCCAGCAGCATGGCGAAGGTGATGTGGTCGTGGTGCAGCATTCCTCTGGCGACTCTGTTGAACAGCACCTGAGTCGACAAAGCGAGACGGCAGCGTTAGGCGGGAGGAAACGGGCCGGAGGGTTGGTCACAGGGACGTCCTTCAGACCTGGAACAGATCCTTGGTGATGAGCGCCAGCCTCTGCGTGTGGTCGCTGATGCCCTTCAGGTTGGCGTTCTCGTAGAGCACGGTGTGGTACGTGTCCAGGAAGAAGTGCAGAGAGTACTGGTAGAGGAAGTGCATCTGGAGGGAGACGCAGAGATGAGAACGGTGAACTTTGTTCATTTCTCCTCTATTGGGCTGCTTAAAGGAGAGGAGACCTGGTTCAGAGCTTCCATGGTGAAGTAGATGCTGCTGCAGGCGGAGGACAGGGACAGATACTGCTGGGACACCGCCTCCACCTCGGCCATCACGATGTCCGTCTCCTCCACCTTGCGGGTCACCTCAGCCGCCTCCTTCTTCAGGTTCTCCAGGGTGGTGATGATGGTGTCGTCGTCCAGGATGCGACCCTTCACCTCGTTCAGGGCCTGCAGGAGGGATTTCTCCAGCTGACGGAGGCGCAGCTGGAACTCGCCTGAAAGCAACGGGGGAGGAAGAGTTACTGGGTGGATGCGGCGCCTCTAAAAGTGTTCATAACCCTTCAGCTCCAGCAGCCTGGACCTCGTAGTCAAACCCTTCCCGGCTGAGAAGCATCGCTCAGACCCACATTCTGACTCTTCTTTGCAAACTGGCTAAACCAGGTGGGATGAAGAGCTTGTGAACAGTAGTCCAGTCTTGCCACAGATTAGCAGTTTGATTTAAGGTCCTTACTTTGACTAGGCCATTCTAACCCATGAATCTGCGTTTTTCTAAGGCAGGGGAGTCGAATTCGTTTCTACATGGGGCCATTTTGGCATCATGAAGTCATTAAAAGGGCCGGTTGGACCTGTATAGACGATACTTTTGATTTCATAATTTCATTTCAGTTCATATAGAAATATAAAAAATGCACAGTAACATAAAAGTAGCAGCTTAGGCCCAGTTTATACAGTTTATCTGCAAAAAGGTTGATATTGGGGTGAGTTACACTTGAAACTCTCATTCTGCATCACTTCTTCTCGTCTTGGACATTTCCTGGGGAAACTGTTACTACACAGTTAATTTTTTTAACATTCGCTACCGGAGGCAGTTATAGCCACTTTATACACTTTAAAAGGATATATTCCTCTACATTATGACATGAAATGCCTTTTTTTGGCTCTGGAGGGGCCGGAGAAGTTGCTTTGAGGGGCCTTGAGTTTGACACCTATGATCTAAAGCATCCCATAATATTTAGCTGCATGTTGAAGGAGGTTCTCCTGCTGGAAGGTGAACCTCCAGCCCAGTCTCAGGTCTTCCTCCTGACCACAGCATGATGCTGCCACCACCGTGTCTCATCTGATCAGAGAACCTTCTTCCTCATGCTCACATGTCGCCTACACGGCTCTCAGGCTTTACTTCCAACCGCTGCCTTCTTCCTCCATGAACAGCAGATCTGTGGAGTTTCTGACTAAAAGTTGTTCTGTCAGATTCTCCAACCTGAGCTGTGGATCTCTGCAGCTCGTAGTCAGACGTTCTAAGCCTGGCGGACTGTTCTAGAACCAGATTCCTGCTTTAAACTGAACCAGAACCGTTTAACCGGGTCTCCATGACGCCGGCTGTTCCCTAACGAACCGTGGCGCCGCCCCGGCCTCGTCCACCTTACCCTGCAGCTTCAGGAGGTCGGAGCGCTTCTCGTCCACGTCCGGCCGCTCAGCCTTCAGCACCTCGTTCAGACACTGACTCTGAAGGCTGCTGCGGGTCACCGTGAAGTTCACGAACGTGACGCGAGAGCACAAGTCCGGCGGGAACTCGACCTGCATGAAGACGGGAGACGTCGTGAATCAGAACTTTTCATGCGAGCCGCTCGGATTTTAACCGATCAAAACCGTCTCCTCCTCACCGTTGGGTCCCGTGTGGACAGGAAGATCACAAACGATGGAGACAGATCGATGTCCTGGTCTCCCAGGGTGATGAGGACGCGCCCTCCGGTTCGCCGCACCTCTCTGTTCAGCACCGGGTTCAGGATGGGGTCGTAGCTTTCCACGTCCTGGAACGAACGGGTTGATGAATTTACCGGCAGAGGATTCAGTCACACAGGAGGTCCAGAACAAGGAGCCCGGCGCTGCCCCTACCTGGACCAGCAGCGGGTTTCCGAAGCGCAGGGCGCTCTCAAGGTTCTTCCTGAAGGCGTCGTCCAGGAAGCTTGTCCTGGTGATCTTGCGCTCCTTGTATTCGTTCATTATGAACTCCGTGGCTTGGCCCGACGGGTCGATGATCAGAGGGTACCTAAAGCAGAGTCAGGATTAAACTCCGGACCAGCGGCGGCAACGTTTGGAGGACGTTTGGGACGCCGACCTGTTGAAGCGTTTGAGCATGATGGCGTTTTCCGTGCAGAGGTCGTCTGCAGGCAGGGAGTTGGCCTGCCAGCGAAGCCTCTCGTCTGCGTTGGACAGGTACTCCGTTCTCGCGATGTCTGTGCGGAACTGGGGGGGAAATTAAAGCCCGTCAGAGTCCTGCAGAACCAGGTTTACATAGAACATACAGAATATGTCCAGATTTATCGGGACCTGCAGGAGAGCGCGTCACAGGAACAGCTTAAAAGACATTTAATAAACCTCTAAAACAATCCCTTTGGTAACATAAATACTACTGGAGACTTTAGCTGATGTCTTCCTGTTTCCCTGAAGCGTAAATATGAGACGAGAGGAAATAAATAGTAAAAAGAAGAGCAAAGCTCTCTGTTGGAGAACAGCAGCAACTTCTGGTCACCAAGTCTGACTAACGAGCATCTGTCGCCGTCTGCATGGCGCCTGAAGCCCACCGGTGAGTATGGTGGAGGATCTGTGGTGCTGCGGGCCGTTTCTCCTCAACAAGGTCCTGAGAGGCTCGCTATAGTCACAGCAGGAGATCTTATCCATCAGAAACCTAAAACGGGTCTTTTACTATGATGATCCTAAACAGAAACGGTTCACCAGACAGAACCAGACGCCTTCCCGCCTCAGCACCTCGACCCACAGCCTATGAGAGGACCCGGGTGTCTGCTCGCTGAATGCGCTATGAAAGCACTGACAGGTGTGTTTATCTGAAGGCCTACACCTGTTCTGGTTCACAGAGGCAAGCGTGATACCTGGATGTTGGCCTGCTGCAGGTGGTGAGACCAGGTGGTGAACAGGTTCTGCCTCATCTGCTGCTCAAAGTAGCCGGCGTAGGTGATGAACGCGGCAGACAGCAGGCAGTCTCCTGCGATGGTGGACATCTGGTTCTTGAAGGTCTCGCTGGTCTTCTCCCAGCGGTCCCGCTCAGCCGACAGACTCTTCAGCAGAGCCGTGCTGCGGTTGACCTGCAGGACCGGAGCACAGGACGTTAGCCAGGAGGCACGGCCTTCCACAACCCCAGAACCTTGGAGGCTGGGCGTACCTTTGCCTCCACGGCTGCCAGGTCGGCCTTGATGGCCTGGGCCTCTGAGATGAGCACGGCGTACTCCTCTTTGTAGCGCGCGATGCTGGCCTCCAGGTCCCGGATCATCTGCTCCACCTCTTCGGCTTTGGTCTTGTTGTCCTTGGCGTCGTCTTCCAGCTTCTGCAGCTCGTTGCGCAGAGGCTCCACTCGTTTCAGCATGTCGGCATAATTGAGCTAGAGGAGGGAAGCCCGTTCGTTAGTCAGCCGTCCTTTAATGGGACCAGCGGATGAGTTTAGGGTCGGCTTTAGACTCCCGACCTGAGCGATGGCCCATTTCACCATGGGCCCGCAGGCCAGCGAAGCCCTGTTGACCTGGTCGTAGTTGTAGCTCGGGTTGGACATGTAGTTCTTCTTCATCTTCTCCCGGATGGAGTCACTGAGTGAAGCCAAACACGTCCCAAAGGTTAGAGGGTCGGCCTCGACGAGCAGAGATGGGTCAGCACCCGTCAGTAAGAATATTAAGGGCATTTAATGTGGCATTACAGAGGATTGTTGGGATTATAACGTCACAATTTTAAATCAGAACCTCCACCAACGACTCTACCTGCAGTCAGTTCATGAATCAACGCAAATTATATCAGTTCAGCGTAAAATATGCATTTTCAGGGTTACTGCGGATTTTTTAACTTTAGCCGGTAGTTTTCAGCCCCGTTTATAACGTGAACCAAGGTTTATTTTAAGTTCCCATCAGATGTTTCTACAGCGGTTAAATATAAACACCGGAAGTTGATTAAACACAAAAGACTGTACCTAACCAAAAAAATAAATAAAAAATTCATTCTTTCAGTAATTTAACTTCTCAGATTGACATATTATAGCTTCGTTACCTGTGGCGTCTCTGCAGCACAATGTTCACAATAATCAGTGGACAGGATCGTTCTTTATAGAGAAATATTGTCAGAAAGACAGATTCCCTTAGCAATAAAGTTTGGTTATAAACATTTGTGTTTATATATCTAAACCTGCCAGAAAACTGACAAACTCAGCAGTTAAATCCTGCTGAGGCGCCTTGATGTCGGGGCCGGCCCACCAACGTTTGTTTAAATAATGAACATCTGAAATCGCAGTGAGCATGCTCAGTACGCTCCCAGTAGACAGCTGTGGGGCACAAATCCTACGGCCCCACGCTGGGATCGTCCAATCAGAATGCTGGAAATGCAGACGTTAACTTCTGCTGGATAGTGTGGGACATTCTGATATTGGCTGTTCTTGTTAGCTCATTGAAGGATTCATGTGAATATTTTATGTTCAATAAAGTAACATTATTAGTGAGCCTTTATTTATAATTTTATGTATAAAAATTTTATTACATTTGGCTTATATAACATGGTTGATTTACGCTAACTTATCTGTCAATTTAACATTGATCAAGGTCGGGTTGTACGCGTCACAAAAAATGAGTTGCTGCTAACAGGTGTTGAGTTTTTGTGCCCCACTTAACTTAAGATGCAATAATTTAGTTTGTTTATGATGATTCTGGGTTAGTCTTTAAAAACCTAAAAATCTTCTCAGGGAATTAAAACATTACACCAGACCAATAAAAATGGTGCTAATGCAGAAATCAGGGCCCACTGAGCATAAACGTCCTGCTCTCTACACCATCTGCACTCAGTCTGAGCTGCTTTTTGCATCAATTACTGCAGCGGTGCAGCGTCGCATGGAGGATCCGCCTGTGGTTCTGCTGAGGTGTTAACAGAACCCAGGTTTCTCTGAGGGAGGCCTTTAGCAGTCTTCTCTTATTAATTAGGCCACAATAACATCTCTGTATTGAAAATTATTGTTTATTGGTCTGAAATCTGATCTGAGAAACAATTGTTTGGGTTTTTAGCTGTAAACAGGAACCATCAGATTTAACTGAAATAAAAGCCAGAAATATAACTTTGTGGGAACTGGATGTCGGTTTTAGAACCGAATTAATGACAAATCAACTCCCTGATGCTATTTTCATATATTGAGTTGGATCTGTAGGGTGGATGTAAACTTCTGAGGTGTAGTCGGTTTAGACCAACTAGTTTTTGGTATTTCAGACATTTAATTAGAAGGAAAAAGTTGCTGAAATGCAAATATATTTCTTTGACCATATAACTTAAAGACTGCGAGGGAACCCTGCCGTATGGTTCTGGCTGCAGTGACTGGATCTCATCGTTTCTCCGCTCCATCCTGGCCTCGTTTCCTCAGAGGAATTATCGCTGATAACTCGCCGAGCACGAGGCAGAATGACTCCAGCACCATCGGACCTCTACCAGGCGCTGCTGTTAATAGAGCTCACGGCTAATTAACGAGGAGACGAACCCAGACAGAAGACGAACCTGATTTCTTCAGCCTCGAAGTTGACAATGGTGGGGATGAAGTTCTCCCTCATGATGATGGAGCGGATCTGCTTCCAGTCCGTCGTGCTCTCTCCCAGCAGCAGGCAGATGGACTCCAGAGCCAGTTTGACGGCGGCGGGCGGGTTGGCCATGGAGCGCACCTCCACCAGGTGCTGCTTCTTTATAGACTTGACCGCTGCCGTTCAGGAGGGCAAAGAGGAGGAAAAGGGACAACGAAGGAGGACAGACGTGAACAGGAATCTAGTCGTTAGCGGGAAGCCATGGTAGCACTGTTGCCCCACTGCCTGCAAACACTCCAAAGATTTAAAAAAAGACGACGTTACCATTCTGGGCCTCGATGACAGCCGGCTCCACCTGGTCCAGGTCCTGTTTGACACTCAGCTGCTTGTCTTTGATCACTTCCTGCTGCTTGTACACGGCTTCCTGGATCTCCTGGCTCATCACCTGGAATCAAAGCAGCATAAAAACACACCTGAGAGCGCGGTAGGATATTTATACCACATGGTGGGCAATAACAGGTGGCGGGAAATTATTGTGGCACCCAACGAAAATATTTAAAATCCACTCTCAGAGGACATGCATCATATTGGAAAAGTAGATTTTAAAACAGGAAGGCGCCACCACCTATGAACCACGGCCGTCTGCAACGCTGGCGTCCGCAAAGTAATCAAACGGATTAGCTTCACTAAAAGCAGGAATACAGTATTCTCCCCAGAGGGTGGAGTAAGGGCGCAGCGCCGCTTCACTGATTTTCATATATAGGGGGTGTAATTCCTATTTTGCCCCCTGATCTAAATTCCATCGTTTTCCAGCAAAATCTCTTGAGTTTTTCAGCACGAGATTTGCTTCTCATTGGTCGGTTGTTCTGTGACGCGTTCAAATTAAGCGCCGTTATTGGTGTAAATCTGAACGCACGTAAACCTTTAAAGAGCCGTTTTCTTCCTGTTCATCCAGACGAGACGAATCGTGACGACGGCACGGCGAACGTCAGGGACAGAGGTGGCGGGCCTGGTCGCCCCATATGGATACGTGGAGTAAGAATAAACAGAGCAGTAGTTTCTTAGGCTAAATGAAGGTAAACATTATGTATTTGCTTGCAAATGTTACCTTTCTACTGGTATTTGTACATATTGTTAGCAATAAACAACATTTGATTTGACCTTAAGAAGAACTTGGTGTTGGATCATCTTAAGTTGTATATTTAGAGCGGACTGAAAGCTTAAGTTGCAGGAAACTGCCTCCGTTTGTTCTTGAAACAGTGAAAACGCTTTCAGAGTTTTCAGAGTCAAATGTGCCGTCAGCACGGTTTCGCCTGTTATACATCATCTAGAGGTTTTTGGATGGCCGAGGGTTGTCTAGTTGATTAGATGCAGGCAGTTAAACTGACAGTAGCTGCATCGTCTTTGCAGACTTGATTGATCGAACAGATTTGGTCAATGACGGCATTTCTTCCCGTTTACCTTCTTCTTCTCAGCTTCTTGCTGGTCTTTGACCATCTTCTTCAGCTTGTCGTTGGCCGCCGCGTTCTTTGCCTCCAACTCCTGGCTCTTGATTCTCAGATCACGGCGAAGCTCCTCCACCTTGATGGGGACACACAGAGACCATCTAAGCAACAAACGGCAGAAACCGTGCCGTCTCTGAGGATTTTAAAAGGCGGTCCTACCTGATCCACCGTCTCCTTGATCTTACGGAGACCGACGTTGAGATGCATCTGCTGCTCCTCCAGCTCGCTGCGCTTCTCATTGAACAGGTTGGCATACTGGTTGATGAAGTCGAGGTAGTGGCGGGGAGTGATGGCCATGGTGTGACCGCCGCGCTTGGCCAGGCGATTGTTAGCCTGGAGGGTTTGGAGACGGGCGTTACTTCAGGAACGACCAACAGACCAACCGTTCCTGGCAGGAACCGGACTCTGACCTGGTGGAGGGTTTGGTGGACGAACACGCAGCCGTTGACGATGGCCTCGCGGTGAGACGGCGGCTGCGGCAGTTTGTCGTAGACGATGGGCATGTAGTCTGGGACCTTGTAGTTGGGCTTCTCCAGGTCCATCTTGCTGGTGAACTCCTTGCCCACCTGGTAAAGCGCCTCCGTCGACCAGTCTCCAAACCAGTTCAGCACGCACCTAAACCCAGAGTTGCTCACGTTTACGCCGTTTCACGCCGCCTTGTCTACCGGGTGTTGGTGGAGCGCGTCTGTACCTGTTGAAGAGGGCAGGAGAGGTGGCGGCCCGGTCCTTCAGGCCCTCCGACGAGGGGTTCATGGTGAAGACAACATGGAGGTTCCTGATGACCTGGCTGGTGAACCACTTGTAAAGCTCCTCGTGGGTGTCGAGCATCAGCCCCTCTTTCTGGGCTCCCTCCTTGCACTGAGTCATCAGGGTGGCATATTCGTCTCCCTCAAACAAACCGGGAACCTGCGATGAGACCCAGAGATGCTTTACGAAAACACCAGCAAAGCTTTGATTCATTTAAGAATAATTAAAAAAGCAGCGTGCTCTTCCCACGACGCAGAGAGCGACGTCACCTCTCCGTTGGCCAGCAGCGTGTTCATCCTCTCCAGGAAGCCAGAGTCCAGCACGTTGGACTCGTCCATGATGAAGGCGATCTTCTCGTTCTTGCACCCGGAGCGCCGCAGCACCGTGCGAAGGTCTTCGTCGAAGTCCTCCCCGGTGTACTTCCTGTGGACCTGATGACCCCCAAACGCAAATTAAGCACTGCATTAAAACATCCGATGACCTCGGCTGCCAGCGGCACCGACCTTAATCTGGTAGACGCTCAGGCCGTTCATCCAGGCCACGAAGCGAGAGAGCGTCGTCTTTCCTGCGCCGCTGACTCCGATCAGGAGGAGATGGCCCTGAGGCTGACGGAAGATACTGAGGAAAAACAAGATGGACGTTTTATCTGAAACAGCTGAAACTCACACCCCAAATGTTCTGATGTAAACTGGAAGTTTTCATATCCGTCCAACTTAATTGGTCACAAACTTCACTCTATTTTATTGGGATTTTAGGTAACTCTGCATGATTATTATAAAGGGTTTCCAAATATTCTAACCAATAAAGCATTTTCTTTTCACTATGTAATTATGCTCGGCTTTTTTCTGGACAAAATTGGTCCAGCAGCGAGTTTAAGTCTGGTTGTAATGAGCTAAATGCGAGGGAGAGGACGGCTCACCGGTCGATTCTCAGGACGTGGTCCAGGACCTCATTGAAGAGCACCAGCGGGACGTCCAGCTCCTCCTCGTAGAAGACCTTCAGACGGGCTTTCACGTAGTCTCTCAGCTCCTCCTGCTCCACCGGGATGTAGTCCTACGAACACAAACGGAGAAATTATAACCTGCAAAACTAAGACGGGTCAAACGGAGGCAACAAAATAACGGATGGCGGCCAGTTTACCTTGGAGAGCCAGTTGCTGTAGAGGATCGGCCGGTTTACAGCCTTCTCCTTGTCGATGTTGGGGAAGTGTTTGAGCGCCACCATGTCGATGTTCTCGTCCGTCCACCTCCTCTCGTCGTCGCCCACAAGCCTAAGAACAAACCCCAGAATCAGGCCGTCTCACCCCAGTAGTCCATCACCAGGCTCTGCAGCACAACAAGTCCACCTGTCCCACCTGTCCTGGAAGAGGCGGAGCGCCTCGTGAGCCCAGATACGGATGAGGCCTTCCACGGGCAGAGTCTCCAGCGGACGCAAGGCCTCAAAGATGCCCCTCACCCAGCGGGTCATCTCTCTGGGAGAGTAGATGTAGTGGGGCTGAATGTCCTGGGTGAACCGCTCCTAAGGGAGGAAACCACTGCGCTCTCAGTATTTACACATCACCTCCATACCGCTTTGACATCACATTTACTTCATGTCACTACAGAGATACAAGCTGCTTCTGTCCAGATGAGTTATGTTATCCGCTACATTTAATTGAAAATAAAAGCCGCCACACCTTCACAATGAAGCTTTTTTTTTTTATATATATATGGTAAAACAAAGTAAACCATGAGATATATTTACCCTATATTAAGTGTAGGCTACATTTGTGCACTTATGCTAACCATTAGAGTCTGAATTTAATTTAAATATCATGAAATGTTAAAATGTACTTTATTTTGACAAACCAACACCACCTGCTCCTTCCTGTCTGGCTCCTGAGCTGCTCTCAGGAGGAAAGGAGACGACAGTGTAGCGTTGCCCATTCAGCGTCTTTGTTGCAATATTTAGCGACTTTTCAGACCCTTCTAGCAATTTCTTTTTAAAAAGCAACTAGTCTAGCGAGTATTTCTGTGTTAATGGGGACTTTACGTTCTGGAGTCGCTGCATTGAGGCAGCAGCGACAGCTGCCATGAGCCCGTTCCTGCTTCCCTCAGCGCCGTCTCACAGGCACAGCTGCTGCTGCCTCGTCCTTAAAGCCACGCAGCAGTCAGAGCAGACGAGTTTTTAAAGTCGTCTCTTTTCTCTGAAGCTGTTGCACTAAAATAATTCCCTGAATTTGATTCAGCTTCAATCACTTGTTCACTTCGTGGGCCTCTGACAACCGTCTGTTTTATGCAGCGTGGAGTCAGGCAATGCAATAAAATTCATTAATCATTCCACGTCACAAATGTATGAACAAATATGCAAATTAGATGATGTCACCCACCCCCCTACCAAAAAACCCCCCAAAAAAACAGGGTGTCGTGATAACTGCTGCCTTATTTTAGTCAACAGTAGCAGCACCTCGTTTTCTCCACATTAAATTTAACCTTTTATTTATGATTCAGATGCTTTTGTTGCATTATTGTGTTATTTCGAGATAAGACATCCAGCTTGTTTTGTTGACGCAGCATTTTTTCATTCCTAAAAAACAGCCAGTCAAGCTGGTTTTGACAGGCCTCTCTTTAAAATGTGATCTTGGATCTCAATGTATGAATAAAGGTTTAATAAAACTAAATTTTGCTGAGATAATACATGAATTATTTCATTATGTCAACATCACAGGACCTCAGTCCTGTTTCTGTCGTCAAAGTTGCATTTAGTTCTGCAGAAGCTTATCTGGACAGATCAACAAGACCTCATTTCACTGTCGACAATGAGTCGGCTCCTCTACCTGAGACATGGTGTAGAACTCGACCATGGCAGCCGTGAGAGGCTCAGCGTAGGTCCGCAGAGACGGGATGAGGCGCAGCATGGCGCGGTTGAAGGTGCCATAAATCTGGGTGAGCGAGGCGGGCCCTGGATAGTCCACGTACACCACGGGAACATGGCGCAGGAACCTAGTCAGGAGTGAAAAAGTCAGTCATTACGCGTCCATGTCAAAAAAAACCTGCTTTATGGTGGACACCCCCTACCTGTGGGTGAGAGGCTTCCTGCCAGGGTCAGTGGGGGGATTACAGGCTCCGACAAACTGAATCCTCTCCAGTTTGACCCAAGTCTGGTCTGAAGTGCGATAGAAGCCGCCGTGCTCCACCATCTACCAAAAACACGGGAGTTTAGCTCCTGCTTTAGCGCTCTAGACCCCCCCCCCCCCCGTTGATCAGAGAGCGTGGCGCGTACCTGTCTGAGGAAAGAGATGACCCTCTGCGTGCCGTACTTGTCCATGTCCGGCAGGTTGATCTCGTCGCAGAACAGCACCAGCCACTTGCCCAGCTGCACGGGGGCGAGCACCACGCCGTTGGGGGTCCGGCGGTATTCGCAGTAATGGTCAAAGGTCTTCAGCAGGAGTTCAGGCGTGGTGGCGCTGGAGAAGTTCAGACCAACGACCTGGAGCAAAGCAGCAGCAGGAATGCCTCAATAGTCGCAGTTTTGATCATTTTAAAACCAGAAAACCTTCCTGACTCAAATATCTATGCATCTTATTGGTTTTTTTTTTGGTTTTTTTAAATACAGCTTTGATGATTGAATGTGATTTGGTTTGATCTGCTAAATAATGTCGGAGGTTTGCATCACTGTGGTTAAAGTTAAATCTCCACAGCCACAGCCTCCCATAAGACCAAATGGTAACTAATAGGAACAGTTAGCTTGAAATAAAGAGATATTGAGCTCATTTATGCATAAAAAACAGTTTCATTACCTCTTTATAATCTCCAGCTGCTCTAATTACATAAAATAAAACATAACAGCTTGTTTTATATAGCTTACAGCTGCGATCTGTTTGAGATGAAATTGCCTTATTGTTGTTTTGAGGAAATTATCCCATCTCATTTCGACATCTAAACATCTTCATTCTGTTTTGACATTAGTTTATTAGTTTATTAATTAGTTTATTACAGGTATGATAAAGCTGCTTCTGTCCAGGCGACTTGTATTCTCTTGATATTTTGACAAGTATTGTTTGATCATGATAACATTTGTCCTGTTAATCAACAGAGGCAGTATCTCGTTAACTCGGCATCATTAGATCAACATCGTTAGAACATTTACCTCTAAGGACCCACTCCGAGACAGAACCGGTTATTGGGCTGTCTTTGAAGCTAATAGCAGCTAGCGCTAGCTTACAGCTCTGTTACAACTTCTCTGATGCACGTGAGCTTTATGTTGCTCTGAAACATCCGGGTTAATCCTCCCAGGTATGTTTCATAATATTCAGCCGGTTCTGGTTGCAGCTGAGTAGTTGCTTTACCAGATTAAATGTCTTGGATTGTGTGAAATAAATTTATAAATAAGACATTTATAATCCGGTGCAATTTATGTTTTTTTCCTCTTTATGACGCATTATTTGACTGATGCAATTTATATTCCGAACCAATTTATAATACGGTACGTTATCTTGACAGAGCAACAAGATCTAAGCTTGTTTTGTAGAAAAATTATCTCATCTAAAAAGAAATATTAGGATAAGACCTCAGCTCGTTTTGAGATAGTTATATTATCTAAAAGTTGCATTATTTTGTTATTTTGACATAACACCTCAATCTTGTTTCATCTTTTTGTAAAGGAAAGTTAGACGTCCAGCTGGTTCAGTCCAGATGACAGCAACATTTTCTAGAGAACAGTAATAATCTTTTTACATCAAACTAATCTGCCCTAAAGTTAAGTTTGTCACACTAATTAGGTCAAGAAACTGCTTCAAGTTTGTCTTCTTGAGTCTCTGATTTGACGTCAGAGCTAAATTTGTAGACATTGTGGTAAGAGGCTGCGAAGGTGTTTTAAGGTGAAAAGAACCAACGCCTTACGTCTGACGGTACTTAAGCCTGAAATATTTATTTTTTAACCAAAATCCTCATCAAGCTTAAAAAAAAAAGAAGTTATACGTTGGAATAATAAAATGAATCACTGCAGGTTTTGGCCTTTACACCATTGTTCTTCAGAATTATTCCAATTCTTTTATTCTGCAAAATGGTTTTTTTTCCATATTTAGTTCTGGTTTTACCCAAACTTCTAGACTTTACGAGATCACAAGTGAAAACAGTGAAAACGACCATTGTGACGTCAGCGTTTAGCTACTTTACCAGCTGGCGGGATCATTTCGGCCTGGCGCCTCACCTCCATATCAGGCAGAGCCCTGAGGGCGCTGAACAGCGTCATGGTCTTCCCAGAACCCGGGGGTCCACACAGCACCAGCGGCTTGTGTTCTGCCAGCCAGGTGTAGAGCAGCGCTTCGTGGCGGACGGTGTCCAGGGTTGGAACGACAACATCTGGAGATGCCACCTTGTGGGTTTCCACCTCGATCTGGGGCACCTTGCCCTGCCAGGACTGCCACTCGCCAGAGATGCACACCTGAAGAGGAAAACACGTCGGGTTTGTACCACCGAGCGACTCTGAAGAGCAGAATATCGCACGCAGAGTGCAGCCGGACCTCGTAGTCGATGATGGGAACGTTGGGGGCAGAGGGGAGGGGCACGGTGGTGATACGGCGGATGTATTCTCCGAGTTCGCCCCTTATTTTCAAACGGCCATCACCGGAGAAGGACCAGAGGACGGCGTAGATCAAATACCTCTGCAGAGGTGGAAAAAATGCGTCTCAGGGCTCACGGCGTAAAAACAGAAGAGGTGTGGCGGGCGGGGCGCTACCTGCATGTATCTCTCCAGCTGGTCGATGGGCATGGGGAAGTCGGGGTGGTTGTTGTTGTACTGAGCCACGTTACGGCAGGCTTGGTGGAGCATGGAGAACAGCGAGCCCATGCAGCGCAGGCGGGTGAAGTCCATGATGTGCTCCATCTTGGAAGCGTGCTCCAAGGCCTTAATCACCAGGCCTGTGGAGGTGAAGTACGGCTGCAGGATGGCCGCAGCGTCCCTCTGGATCTGCGTGGCGGACAGAAGCGCCGTTAAACATTTCCAACACGCTGTGCGTCTCGCGAGCTCTCAGACGCTTCAGGTACCTGCAGCATCGGCGAAGCGGACTCCTCCTCATCCTCGGTGCCTATCCTCTTGCGCTGAGCCTCGTCCTCCCCCTCGTCCAGGGGGATGCTGCGAATGCGATGCAGGAAGTTGTTAAAGATCATGTCTGTGCTGAGGACGTCTTCGCTGAACCAGACCATGCCGCAGCGGGACACGGTGGCCAGGGTGGCGTACTTCAGGTCCTGCACCTCAAACATCACACGCACCTGGACAGACAAAAAAAACAGATAAGAACAAACCTGACAACATACGCCGATCATATAAAGACGTCCAGATTCTCACCGTATGATAACACAACGGCTTCACTCCAGCAAGGCATTTAACTGCTTTTATTTCAACACAGAAAAGCAACAATTACGCCTAAAATAACCGTTTAATTTGTACCGTTATTACCGTCATAACATCAGTCCAATAATATCCCACTACTGAACCAAAAGCTGGATAAAAAGACCTTTATTTTACTGACAGCTACATAAATAAGCTCTGAAGGAGGAATGAGGCGTTCACTGAAAAGCACAACCTGCCTACGGTGAGGCATGGCGGCGGCTCAGTGCTGCTCTGGGTCGGCTTTGGAGGCCAAGATGGAGTCAATCAAGCGTCAGGAAATCCTTGGAGGAAAATGTCCTGCAGTCTGAAGCGTCATTGGAGCATCAGATAATGACCCCTGACCCTTCCTCAAAGTGCTCCACAGCTTGGCTCCAGAAGCGCTCCTGGAAGATCCTAACAAGGCCATCATGGTAGTGATGAAAATCTGAGTGGGCCAGGACTCCTGAGGGACGCTGCCAGAAGCTTCCACCTAGTTACCCATCATGGTTTCTGGCAGGTTATACCAGCAAAAGGGTCATGAATGCAGCATGTCTGCTGAACGCCTGCAGAAGTTTTCCAGTCAACCAATCTCTCCTCCCAGTGCCTAACAGGCTGATATCACTTCATTAGTGGTGCTGTTGGTTCACACTTCAAAATGGAACTAAAAGTAAGAAACATTTTCTTTAAGTTAGTGTGTTTGTCCTTAATTTGAGCAGATTTTGAGCTGGAATTGAGCAGGAATGGGTATTTTGACCCCTAGAATGAGATAATTAGATATAATGAATTTAAAATAAGATGAGTTGTTCCTATTTGAAGTGCAAAAATCTTATTCCACTGGCAGATCATCTTATTTAGCTGCTCAAATCAAGGACAAATAAAATAATTTCTAGACTTTATTTACTTTTAGTTCCCTTTGTGCAGTGCAGGGGGAGCCTGCAGATGTGGAGCTCTTAGCTTACAGACTGTATTTTATAAAGCTCTAGTTTCCACGGCATGAACTTCTGCGGCCCCTGAACAAGAGAAGCGTGGCGGCGTGGAGCCTGCAGCCTGGCGGCGTGCTGAAGCTGGTGAGGGACGGGAAAAGCAGCAAAAAAAAAAAAAAAAACAGCGGCGCTCTTACGTTTGGGGGTAAACTCAGACGCTCCCCGTTTGGCAGCGTCAGCAGCTTGTTGTCGTCCAGCACAGAGTTCAGATTTTCCACCCACTCGGGGTCGACGTCGCCGTCGAAAATGATCCACTGGCGCTTCTGCAGCTCTCCTCGGACGTTGTCGATGATCCTGAAATTAAAAGGTTAATTCATCCACCCCAGACTTATTGTTTTATACGTGTGGTCGGGGGTCTTGGCTGCGGCGGCGCTCACTTCCTGAGGATGTGCGTGAACAAGCCGTCGGTCCATTCGCGTGTGTTGGGGTCCAGCGTGCCGTACAGATGGTCCTTGATGATAGCCTTGGGGTCGATGATGTGGGCCACGCCCTCCACCCCCTCCAGCCTCTCCAGCGCCTTGAGGAGCACCCTCCACGCCATGGTCTTGCCACTGCCGGATGGACCGACCATCATCAGCCCGTGGTTGATCTGTGTGATCTGGTAGAGCTGGAGCACCTGGAGCAGGTTTCACAGAGAGACGGTTAAGCTGTGCTCACACGCCGACGTCTCCCGGTCCCCCGAGGAGCGCGCCTACCTTCTCCACCCACATGCTGCCGACGTCGTCGCCGTCTCCGTAGGTGAGGTACATCTCGGTGCAGACCTTCTTGAGCTCCTCCCTCAGGGCGGTCATCTCTCCCCGCTGGTACTGGACTCCGGGGAAGACGTCAGACAGCAGGCTGAAGAGCAGCGGGATGTCCTCCGCCACCAGCTTGGGGACCATGGTCTCACACACGCTCTGGATCAGGATCTACAGCAGCAGAACCAAAGGTCAGAGCTACAGGACAGGCGCAGCCGGGCCCGCGGCTTCGGCCGGCCCAGGCTCTCACCTCTTGCTCTGGAAGGTTCTCCGCGATGTCGTTCTCGTCGACGTCCTCGCCGCGCTCCAGCTTCTCCCGTTTGATCCTCTGGATCCGCTCGCGCTTCACGTTGCCGGCGCTGATCAGCACGCTCTTCAGGGCGCGGAGGCCGAAGTCGTAGTGGCTCTGAGACGACAGCTGCTCGTCACACAGCCTGAGGGGGGAAAGCGGGAGGGTGAATCAGAGGGAGGCGAGCTCCGCGGAGCGTCCGATTTAATCATATACACACTTGAAGAAGGGCACGATCTTCTTGGCGAGGGTCTCGGCCGTGCGGAAGCCCTGGGAGTAGAGCATGACCTGAGCGATGAGCTGCCGGTCGGGCTTGGTCATGGCCAGACTGCGGAACAGCTTCTTGAGGTTGTCGGGCAGGTTGGAGCGGCCCGCGTAGCCGGGGTTCATGGTGATGAAGATGGCCATGTCGGGGCTCACCTTCACCTGCTTGTTCAGCAGCTCCGTCATGACGGGCACACCTGAAGCAGAGCAGACGGATCAGTCAGCCCGCCGCAGGTAGGCTGACCCGCAGCTCGGGTACAAACCGGAACAGCCCATAAACACAGACGCTGCAAAAGTATTCACACCTCTACTGCTTTTCCATTTCATCAGAAGTTCTGTTTCTACTAGGAGTTTGTGACAGAAAAACTAAGTGGGGAAAAACTATGAACAGAAAGAAATGAAACAGGAAACTGTTCTCAACTTCTGTCCAGGAGTGATGCTGAAAAACTAGTCCATGCATTTGTTACTTCAAGGCTGGACTATTGTAATTCTTTACTATCAGGAAGTCCACAAAATGCAGTTCAAAGTCTTCAGCTGATCCAAAATGCTGCAGCAAGAGTTCTGATGAAAATCAACAAGAGGGATCATATTTCTCCAATTTTAGCTTCCCTTCATTGGCTTCCTGTTAAATCAAGAATAGAATTTAAAATTCTTCTTCTAACGTATAAAGCCCTTAATAATCAAGCTCCATCATATATCAGAGTTCTGATTACCCCGTATGTTCCTAACAGAGCACTTCGCTCTCAGACTGCAGGTCTGCTGGTGGTTCCTAGAGTCTCTAAAAGTAGAATGGGAGGCAGATCCTTTAGCTATCAGACTCCTCTCCTGTGGAACCAACTCCCAGTTTTGGTCCGTGAAGCAGACACCCCGTCTACTTTTAAGACTAATCTTAAAACTTTCCTTTTTTGACAAAGCTTATAACTAGAGTGGCTCATGTTACCCTGAGCTACCTCTATAGTTATGCTGCTATAGGCTTAGGCTACTGGAGGACATCAGGGCCTATTTCTCTCTCTCTGCTGAGTTCTCCTACTGCTCTCCAATCTGCATTGCTTGTTGGTATGTTCACACTGAGCCTGGTTCTGCTACAGGTTTCTATTCAGGCTCAGACTGCAAACTGTCTGCAGACATCTAAGATTAAACCTTCTCCTTTCCAGGTGTAATCTGGAGTCAGTGATTCATGCCTTTATGACCTCCTGGCTGGATTATTTTATCTTTTAGCAGGAATTAGTTTTGGCTCTTTGTCATCTTCAAATAGTCCAAAATGCGGCAGCGTGATTTTTAACAGGTATAAAGAGACGAGAGCACGCCACGAGTTTTAACCTTTCTGCAACAGCTGCCCAGTTAATTAATGATCTTTTTTCTGTTTTTAATGACCTTTCTTTGTCTGGTTCCCTCAGGTCCACTAACCGGATGCTGCAGGTGTTCCTGAATCAGAGGAACCTCTGGAAGCGTCTCTGCATACAAGACGAGCTCCCTCTGTTGATCTTTGTAAATCTCACTAGAAAACAGTTTTCACCACTGAGTCTTAATTGATTGTCCCTTTGACTCTGATTTTATTGAGCTGTTTTAATGTTTTTTGGGAGATTTTAAATTGCTTTTATTTATTTATTTATACTTGCGTTTCACTTGTTTTGCTGCACTTTGATCAAACGTGTTGTTTTTAACTGTGCTATATTAATAAATACGGTACACATGATATAACAAAGTGTCGCCACAGATTCCCAATTAGATTTCTGGACTTTGACTAGGCCGTTCTAACGATCTAGTCTCGTTTCCTGCTGGAAGGTGGCCCTCCTGCCCAGACTCAGGTCTCCTCAGCATTTAGCTCCATCATCTCCCCACCGTCTTTAACTCACATCCCCACAGCATGATGCTGCCACCTCCACGGTTCACAGTGGACTCTTCTGCTTAGATCCAATAGTCTGTTTGGGTCAAATTTAAGCAGAGCACCTCCTCCCCCATGTCTGGCCTGTCATGAATGGATTGAGCAGAGCTTTCCAGCGCCGGCCGTACGTACTCCTGTCTCTGTTGGGGTTGCTGTGCTCCCTCAGCGCCACCTGGATGTACTGGACCTGCTGGGAGACGGCCGACAGCATCCTCTCCTCCAGCCGATTGAACTCGTCGAAGCAGCCCCAGGCCCCCACCTGGCACAGACCCACGAAGATGCGACCCATAGCCTGGAGGAAAAGGACACCGGAGAAATTACCTGGCAGCTCTTCAAGAAGCAGAAGCTTTAACAATTGACCGAACAACGAGAGACCCGGGGGAGTCCCGTCGCACCTGGAAGTCGAAGGTTTCGTCACAATTGAAGACCAGGACAAAGCGTCCCAGCTGGTGTCCAAGAGCTTTCACGGACTCGGTCTTTCCGGTGCCAGCAGGACCTAGACGACGAACAGAGTGAGTCAAGATCAGAGTTTTACGTGCAAACAAGTTAGTTCTAGCTGTAGAAATCGTATTCTACTTCCGTACCAAAAGGCGACCCCCCCAGACGAGCCTCCAGAGCCTGGGTCATGGTCAGGTAGCAGCGGTCGGTCAGCGGGGTCTGAACCAGCTTGTCCTGGACACCCAGGTACTCGAAGCCGTAGTTGAACTTGGCGTTGGCCATCTGAATGGAGAGCTGCTGCAGGACGTCCGTCTGCTTGGGGTCGAAGTAGAAGCGCATTTGGCTGAGCCACTCGAAGGACTTTGGGTTGTCGATCCTGTTCCTGATCAGAGTCCTGGTGACGTCGCGCTGGTGCACCAACTCTGTGATCTGAGGACGGAGAGAGAGAGAGAGAGAGAGAGAGGGGGACTTTGACGCGCCTCGTCTCAACGACGCGGTTTCTGGATGACCTGAAAGAGTCGTTACCAGGTGCTCCAGCTTCCTCCTGCGGATAGGAGGCTGCTCCATCAGCACGGTGTCGGCCAGCACGTTCAGGGTGGCCTCCACGTTTGACTGGACGCCCTGCATGGGCGACATGTCGCCACCGCCGGAGATGGTGGTCAGCGCAGACTCGATGTTCTCAGACCAGGCGATCTGGGCGGAGAGGACCACCAGCTGGGCCTGAAACCAGAGACATGGATCGGTTTAAATCAACGTTCGGGTCTGAAAGGCAGCAGATCTTCAGTGATTTGACCTCGTTATGTCCCCCAACTTCAAGGCTTTATGTTTGGTTAATTTGAACTTTCTAAACCAATTTTAATTCCAAATAACATCTTTAAAAAAAACGCAGTTATTTAGGTTTGCCAATTCTACATTTGACAGAAAACACTTGTCTGGCTTTTCCTTATTAAAAACAATGAGGTACTTTAACTTTTGTGGTTTATTTATCAATCAGCTTTGTGGTTCATTGTTTAAGTTTACAAACAAAAATGTGCTATAATTTTAATACAGATACTTTGAGGTCAAGCAACAAATGAATATCTGTAGTAAATTAACACAAAACCCTGTTGCATTATTGAGTGAAGACATAAAAACATTCCTGCCTTCTAAACTATTCATCTAATGAACTGATAATTTAGCATTTCCTGTTGTGATCGTAGCTTTTATACCTGTTCTTTACGTCCTTAAAGCTCATTGACTGGCTGGAGGGCGCTCTGTGAATAAAAGCCTAAACTTCCCTGGTTCTGACCTGGTAGCGATCGATCCAGTTGATGTACTGCGTCAGGTCGATGGCCGTGCCCGTGTTGAAGGCCGTGACCTCGGTGACCGACTCCGCCAGCAGCTTGGCCAGCGTCACCCTCATCTCCTTCTCCACCAGCGTCAGCCACTCGTTGATCTTGGGATGCTCCGTGATGGAGACCGGCGTCTTGTAGAGCACCTCCTCTCCCTCGCGGGAGGAGATCCCCAGAACCTCGGTGTTGTCTTCGTTCAGCAGGATGCTGGAGACTCCAGCAAACATCTTTTTGAAGTGCTTCTGGAGTTTGGCCACGTTTTTGCTGTTGCCGATGATCTCAAGCAGGTCCTCGTCTCCCACGAAGTAGAACCTGTCGGCAAGAACGGGGGATTTAAAGAGAACTGAAGGGTTAAACCAGAACAACTCAAACAGGAAGAATTATTTTAATATCAAAATTTTATATTTTTTCCAGACTCTTTCCACAGTTCCTGGTTCTTTTAGCTAATTTTAAAGTAGCGTATTTTTCGGGCCATAAGACGCATTAAATATTCTTCCCAAGTGTGTAATATATAAGGCAGGGGTCACTAATTAAAAATCAGCGGGGTCCGAATAAAGAAAATCAACAACCAGTAAAGGTCCGGACACATTTTTTATTACAATCCGTTACTTTAAACAGTATTTAACATTGAAATAAAATGTTTATGCATCCACCTTATACATTGACTTTTTAAACAAAAAAATAACATAAAAATAGAACGTTTTTCTATTTTAAAATCCAAAGTGCTTTTTGAAATAGAGAACCACAATCTTTCACAGTTTGGTATATAGACAATTTCTTGACTTTCACATCTTTTATAAAACAACTGAACTTTTTTTAATTTCTTTTTTACGGCTTAATGAGACAAGTGAGCTTTAGGCTGCCCTGCAAGGGTTTTACACCTGGGTTTGATTGGCAACAAAGCCAACCTCAAGCACATATCAAGGTGCTCATTCGTTCTGCGCCTTTAAATCAGCTATTTTCTCCGTATGTATGAGCAAGCGGATATGTTTGGGAACGCTCCGGAGGGCTTTGCCATATTAACAAGAGAAGTTAGCACAGGGGTTGAAGCAAAAATAATGTTTGACTGAAAACATTTTCTCGCCAGCCCATATATTCCCGGGCCGTGGACATCATGCCGCATTAGTTGGCTCACTTGCTTAGTGTGCAAAGTCAACTAAATCTGATACTTTTAAAATATCCATTGAAAATTCCTGTATCTCTGCCACCTTTCAGCTTTAGAGCCTTTGCGTCATCCTGGACAGCCTCTCCATCACTTTCCACATCCACATCATCATCTGGGTTACTTTCATCTCTGCAGCATCAAGTTCTTCCTTCACACTGTTGACAAACTGGTCCACAGTCCACTTTACAATCCCAGCTCCCTTTCCTCTCTGTCCTCCAGAAACCCTCAAGCAGCTTCATCATTACATCATCTACTTCACACCTGTACATCAACTCCACTGGCTCCCTGTCACATTCAATATAAACCAATATTATGATCATACAAGGCCAAACACAGCCTTGGAAATGCAGGACACATCACCAACACTATCATGACATAATACATTTTAATTTGACACAGATTGCACATGACAATAATCAATCTCTGCTTTGCCCGTTATTGTTCACCAATTAATGATTACAGTTTATAAAAAGGCATGATTTAACTTTTTTGAAGTTTAATAATATGGTTATATTTTAGCCCAGTGACTGGAGACCTGTCCAGGATGAACCCTGTGTCCGCGCTCCACTTTAACTTCATTAAAAAAACTCTGTGAGAATTTCCTTTCTCTGGCCTCACCCAGGTAGAACCCGTTCTCCAGTCCATGTTGTAGCTGCAGTTTATTTGTTTTATCTTTTTGATGTAGTTTTCTTAACAATCTGTAAGCATCAAAATCCTTGTCATTTTATTTAGTGTCCTGGAGCGCAGCTGCTCATCAGGTGATCACTGCTGCATACCGACAGCCGATGCAGCTCTGCCTTCTTTGTTTCAGAACAGCGCAGGGTTTTTTTGGTTTTTTTACATTTTTCCGAATCTAACCCAGTCAAATGAGGCACATTGTTTCACAGTCCGACTGTTCTTCAAGGGTCATGCTAAATTAGCCTGAGCTAGCGCGTTACTCTTCTTTGTGTTTTAAATAAAACATAACAGCGAATGACGAGGAGATTCCTGGTTGGTCGCCGCGTTTATCAGCGAGGGAATACACGCTGACAGACGACTTGGCCACAGGTGGAAATAATTCATTAATTAACTGCCGGAGCAGATTGACGCTTACCGAGGGAAGTTGTTGTCAGCTGCTGAACTTTCTGACCTGCTGGTTTGCATAAATCCAAAGAAACCTTTGACCACCGCTACTTTCATTCATACCATCTGTGGCCAGTTTAAAATGCTCTCCCAAAGGTTAAAATGATGAACACCGATAAACCACAGACTGTTAATGTCCGCATTGGAAAGACCCGCCCTGCTCTCTTTCTGATTGGCTAATGTCCCGGCTCTGCCAGGTTTGATTGGTTGAGAGCAGCTTGTGTTTAAAACCTTGAATAAAAAGTCTAGACGGAACTTTTTGCGCTCAATTTCCAAATGACGGAAATCTGTCGCAGCGACGGAGAACTTTAACCCCTGAGTTAGACACTGTCGTTGGACAACACGCAGTAATATATAAATGTTTTAAATGAGGTTGGGTCCGGATCCGGACCGTGGTCCGCTAATCCGTGACCTCTGATATAAGGGAACTAAAAGTAAAGTTTTCTTGAAATTTTTGTGTTTTTCCTTGATTTGAGCAGCTAAATAAGACTTTTTGCCAATGGAATAAGATTTTTGCACTTAAAATAATAATTCATCAACATATTTCAAGTGCAGGATGTCTAATTATCTTATTTTAGGGGTAAAAATACTAATTCCTTTGGCAAATTGTCTTATTTAGCTGCTCAAATCAAGGAAAAATATCAGAATTTCAAGAGAATTTTACTTTTAGTTTCCTTTTTGCAGTGCGCCCCTCCATGTCCACAGCTCTCTATCCGTCTCTGGAGGACAGAGTAGCTGGACTACACTGTCCTGTTTCTAACATAAAATAAACTTTTATATTGAATTAACTTACTAGGTTTATTGTTGCTAGCGCGTACTCCAGGCTGCCTTACATGAATGCTCTTCTAGTTTAGACATTACAGTCAGGTAGTGACACAGTGTACCGTAATGCTCCTAATATCCATTGAGTGGAGCGGCTTCATTGCTAACCAAAGTCATAGTTACACATTTTAACAGATTTTTGAGCTCATTGTACCACATAAAATCAGTCAGTAAGCACAACGGTGATCATATATAAGATGCACCGGATTATAAGTCACAACATACATTTTTGAGAAGATTTAAGGGTTTTAAGTGCGATTTATATTTCTAGAAATACGGTACTAATGTAAACGTTCTGTGAACCCAACAGCGGCGCCTGGATTCATATTTGGAAACCTGGAAAATCTGAAACTGAATACGAGACAGAAGGAAGGAGTAAAGGAAACGATGGCGCAAAGGAAAGGAAGGATGGAGTAAAGGAAGGAAGGAGTAAAGGAAGGAAGGAGTAAAGGAAGGAAGGAGTAAAGGAAGGATGGCGTAAAGGAAGGAAGGATGGCGTAAAGGAAGGAAGGATGGCGTAAAGGAAGGAAGGATGGCGTAAAGGAAGGAAGGATGGCGTAAAGGAAGGAAGGATGGCGTAAAGGAAGGAAGGATGGCGTAAAGGAAGGAAGGATGGCGTAAAGGAAGGATGGCGTAAAGGAAGGATGGCGTAAAGGAGACACCACCAGCTCCCTGGGCTCCCTCTGGAGCTCTCCATACCTCGGGAAGGAGGACCTCTCCCTCTCCAGGTACTCTCCCAGAGCCTTCTGGATCTTGCCCAGCAGGTCCGCCAGCCGCTCCAGGGACCTCTGCACGCCCTGAATGTTCAGCACATCCATCACCAGAGGAGACTTGGTCACCTTCTTCATCAGGGCCAGGAACTCTGTGCTGATGCTGCAGGATAAAGACGGAGGGTGCGGCGCTTCAGTGCACGGAGCAACAGGAACCACGCAGAGATCGTCTGACCTTCTGGGTCGCTTTGTCTCACCTCTGGAATCTCTGCGTCTCTACAGGCAGCAGATGCTTGATGTCCGCGCTGCCTGTGAAGATGCCTTCCAAGTACACCCAGCGCCTCTGGACGTCGATCCAAACGTCAAACAGAGCCATGATGCGATTGAGCTTGTCCTCCCAGCTCAGAGCGTCTTCCTCAAACACCTGAAAAAAAGACGAGGAGTCAGTTTTTAAAACAAAACGCCGCCGTTTAAAACGGGCCGGTCCAACCCAAAGGAGCAGAGCGGCGCTCACCTTGTAGTAAGGAGACAACTTCATGGCCGACACGCTGTTGATGTGCTCCTTGACTTTGTTGAAGAGGTCATCCCAGCCTCGGATCAGGCGGCACTTGTTCTGGTAGTTGACCAGGTCCAGTTCGTACGAGTTCCACACCTCGCGGATCTGTGGAGATCAACGACCCGCTCGGTTCAGGACGTTCAGGACGGATTAATTAAGTGACCGGTGGCGGTAGGAAGCGGGTCGGTTCCTACGCTGCCACCTCCTCACCTGTTTGAGGAACTCCTCCAGAGCCATCTCTCCCTGCGCCACCAGGAGGACGTCCTTCACCACCATCTCGTTCTTCTGCAGGTCCACGTCCCAGATCTGACCCAGAGTCAGCTCTGAGAGCACCCAGTTGACGTGCAGCCGCTTCATCAGCTGCTTCCAGTGGCGGTCCTTCAGAGCCTCTGACTTCAGCTCAATCACCAACATGTTGACCTGTGAGGGACGGACCGAGATGTTAGTCCTCGTCTTCGCGGAACGATCACACAAGCGGAACGCGCAGAACCCGTTTCCTGACCTTCAGGTACCCCTTCAGCAGCCTCTGGACAAACTCGTAGGACGCGTACTGCCTCAGGCGGGCCTGGAAGTTCTTCAGCTGGTTCAGAAGAGCATCCAGACTCTGGCGAAGCTGCAAAACACGCGACGGACGTTAGGCTGTGCAGAACCCGGCCGGTGAAAACAACGCCGGCGCCGGTTTTATTCGCCGTACCTTGCGCGGCTGCACAGAGACCCACGGCTGCTCCTTCATTTGGTCGATCTGCTCCCACACCTTCGACAGCTCGGACCACACCTCTTTAAGGTCATGCAGCTCCTCCAGTGCAACCTTAGCATGAGATCAGAAGGTAGAAACGGTCACAGCAATATTTCTACTATTATTTGTATAATAATTTGTCTGCCATCTAGGCCTGACCTGCACTCGCTCTTCACTGCCGCTGAGCAGTCCCGTATCGGTGAGCTCCAGCGCCTCTTTGGCACGGGCGCACTTCTCCCTCTCCACCTTCAGACGGCCGAAGTTGCCTTCATAGATGGTCAGAGACTGCAGGGCTTCTTCGGGACGCAGATTTCCCTACAAGACAAGAAAAGGTCAGAGGCTGAAGTATCAAGTGTGGTTTCCACGGCTCTGTGAGGGACTAGTTTCTCTTACTGCGACAGGTTTGGTCTTCTCCCAGTCGTTGAGGAGGTCCGTGGTGCGGTTCTCCACGGCTTTGTCCTCCTGGACGATCTTCATCTGGAGGTTGGCCACCTGCTGCTGGATGGCGGTGTCTTTGCGCTTCATGATGTCACTGAACGCACCCCATTCGCCTTCGATGTTGTCGATGTAGAGCCAGGACGGAGGGAACTGGAAGCGCTGCTTCTCCAGCAGGCGCTGTCCGTTACGGAACAACTGCAGGAGGAAAAAGGTTCAGCGTGAGGTCGGGAAGAGACCGGAGCCGAGCGACGAGAGGCCGCCGAACACGAGAGCTCACCTCCACGTTCTTCTCAAACTGCTTGATCTTCCGTTTCAGCGTCTGGACGTAGGTGATGAAGTTGACGGCATCCGAGGTGCTCGCCGTGTCCACAGAATGCTGCTCAAGGTCCTGACGAGACTGAGGAAGGAAAGAAACACAACGTCACAAATCATGACAGTAAAAATAAATAAATAGAATCTGCCCGTTTTCAGCTTGATAATCAGACGGGTGACCGTCTGTTTACATGTCTGTGGTTCATGCAGGCTGCAAGAAAGCAAGACTGTCAAGAGATTACAGGAAGGCTAAAAAAATATCGTGTAACGTAGTGGATGTGGACATGGTGCAGTTAATGTAAGGATCTACGTTCACTAGGGAGCAGGGCTGGACGATACAGGAAAAAAAAGCACAAAAAAATTTAAATATAAAAAAAATTTTAATTTAAAAATATTTTTTTAAAATTTGAAAAGTTAACAAAATTAATTAAAAACAACAGATAAAAATTATAAATAAATCAATATCGATTTATCGATAAAATAGGAATCACACTTATCAATATCGATTATCAAATTCAAAACATATTTAAGCGCTATTTTTAGATACAGACACAAACACTGAAACTCAACCCTTTATTCAACAAACATTTACAAAAACTGCAAGTTTAAAAACAAAAACATGTGCTTGCTAAATTCTTTGAAGGGGCGGGGCTTGGTTCCTGGGTCTGTGCTGTGATTGGCTGGGAGGATGTAATGACTAATATTTACCTACATGATAGGCTAGAATGCAAAAGGCAGGAAAACTATTATACTGAACTTTTTACCGCCCCCCCATCATCGATATGTGTCTATCTATCGATACATACCGTTATTGAATTATCGTCCAGCCCTACCAGGGAATAACACAGACTGCCAAACGCTAACCAAGCTAACCTCTTCTGTACAGCGAGTGCTTCCCCCACAGAACGCCACCCCCTCTGTTCCTAATAAAAGTTCACTGACCGCTCAGAGGACCGGCTGCACAAAACCATTCAGAATCTAAAGTCTGGTTCTTAATGAGGAATCCTATATGGTCATCTACAGTCAGGCTGGTTGAATCTTACCTTGGAGATCTGGGAATGGAAGTCCTGCATGTTCTGGCCCAGCATCTGGCCGAACTTGCTGAGGACTTCTTTGTGCCAGGAGTCGTACTTTAAGTTGACCTTAGACTGGACCTGCAGACGGGGGTCAGAAACGATCATGTAAACGCCTCAGGCGCACGACCAGATCCGACCGCAGGGGGACCTCACGCCACAGAAACTGGAGTCGTTACCTTGCCGTAGTCGATGATGACGGGTCCGAAATCTTTGCGGGTCTCTGCGTTGTCAAAGGTTCCTCGTGCTTTGCGGATCTGGACCAGGAGGGCCTGCCACTTGGTTAGGTCTTCGCCGAGGCGGTTGTAGATGTTTTCAGCTTGCATGTCCCACAGGCACTGGTACTGCAGCCACACCTGGACGGAGGAACCACAGAAGATAAATCTCCAGACAACAGCAAGGCAAGCAGAAGTCAACGGTGTGTTCAAGCAAAGCCAGCGTGGCTCCTACCTTCACGTACTGCTCCACCTCGCCGACTATGTCCTCCACTGCGTTGTAGGCTTCCTCCAAGGCTGCGGGACCATCGGGCATCCTGGTCAGGGCGTTGCGGTAGAACTTCTCCTCCTCCGAGAGCTCGTAGTGGACCCCCACCTGATGCAAAGTAAGCGGCTGGATCAGACAACGGCCGCTCTGAACGCTGAGCGCAGCATGGACGGGTTTAATAAAGGCCTGCCTGGTATCGCTGGCTCTGGATCCTGGGCAGAGAAAGGATGACGGTCTTCCAGGCGAACATCTCCTGGTAGAGCTTGTAGCGGCAGTCTTCGATTGGTGGATTCAAATAGATCACCTGGTTGGTGATTCTCAGCTCGTGGACGATGTTCTAGAAATAAGAGAGAAACTTATTTGCAGATCGTTCAGATGTTTGGTTTTCTTTAAAGCTCTGAGGTGAAGTGAGTGTGAGAGTGACCTTGATCTTGGGGTCTCCTCCGGGTTTGTGGCCGACCTGAGGCGCCTCCGTGTCCATGTCCACGTCCGCCTTGTCCTCCGCCTGCCCGCGGAGCACCTGGGTCCAGGCCTTCAGGCCAGCCTGGAGACGCACTCCGAGGATGCGCTCAATCTGAGAGAACGGGCGCCGTTTGTTAGCCCACAGGAGTAAACGAGCTCCAACAAAACGCAGCGCAGGAGCGACGGCTCCAAAGCTCTTTTCACATTTCAACACATTAAAAACCACAAACTTTAAAAAGGTTCCGCTGCCATTTTAGGTGAAACCAGCACAAAGTGGAGCATGGTTTAATCATTTTTCCCCATATAAATAAAATTATTAAAATGTTGGCGCTTCCCTGAGTTAATAATTAAAACAAACTCCTTTTTAGAGACTTTTTCCAGGCTGGTGTTAAGCATCTGAAGCTCAATCTGACTGGACGTCTGTATTCAGCTCCTTTTAAATCTGGCTGCACACTCAATTTGATTTAGGTCCTTACTTTGACTAGGCCAGCCTAACAAAGGACCCTGCTCTGATCTAACCCATCCCATAATCTGTCAGGCTGGTTCTCCTGCAGGAAGGAGGACCTCCAGCCCCGTCTCAGGTCTTCTGCAGGGTTGTTCTGGATTTAGCTCCATCATGATGCTGCCACCACCGTGCTTCACAATGAGATCATGTTACACACGCAGGCCAAAAAGACGAATTTCTATTAGGGCTGGACAATAATTCAATATTAATATATATCGCGATATAACTTTATCCAATAACAGTGGTATGACATTTCCAATGTTTCAATATACGTTACAGTCTGCAGCATTTGTCGCTGACTCAAGTTCCAGGTTCTATGTAGTTTTATGGGTTTTAGTTTTTAAAGCAAAAATTTCTAAAATGTTATATTGGATGAGTTTTATAAACATGTCATAAGTTTGTACGGGCATCTGTTGTGTCATTCTTGTCTTTGAGGCTTTTATGTTGTTTATATCTACATCGTAGTTATATCATATCGACTGAAATTAAGAAATATATCGTGATAAAACTTTTGGCCATATCGTCCAACCCTAATTTCTGTCTCATCTGAGCAGCTTTTTTCTACATCCTTCCATTAAGGACAAGTGGAGAGAATCATTAGCATCCCGGTTCTTCCACCTGAGCTGCAGCAACTAGGACAGTTTAGCTTTATGGGGTTTATAATCTCTATATTTGGCCCTGGGAGTTGTTCTAGAACCCGACCCTGCTTTAAACCCAACCAGAACATCTGGGTTCCTTGGTCTCCGTGATGCTGGTTGCTCTCCAACAAACCTCTGAGGCCAGAACCAAATCGGCTGCAGTTCAACGCAGGTTAGCTTAAACACACACGGTCCCCATTTACTAATCAGGCATCTTCTGAAGGGAACTGCTGCAGTGGACTTTATTTAAAGGTATCAGAGTAAGTTTGTGGTTTATAGGCTGAAAGGGGATTGAATACTTTTAGGAGCCACTTGGTTCACACTTGCATACCTCGATGTCAAGCTTATTGACCCAAATGGGGAGGTTGGAATAGGAGTGCAGGTTGAGGTCGTCCACGGCCTTCTGGACCCGGTTGAGGATGTCGGAGAACGTCCTGTGGTCGAACATGCAGGTGTCCAAGGAGCGGACCTCCAGGTCGATCTTCTCTTCGATCAGCAGGAGGTCGTCAACCTGGAAGCAAGAGCACCAAACAGCAGTTCGGCAGGATTCCCAGCTGCTGCTTAGTTGAAGGTCAGAAGTAAAGACGCACGTGTCCTCACCTTCTCCTGGAAGTTAAAGACCGTCTCAGCCAGCCTCTGAACATACGGGTCCAGCTTGTAGGACTCCCAGACCAGCGTGATGCCCTCGGTGATGAGGGCCTGGACCTCTTTCTTCAGGCCGGCCACCAGCAGGGAGATGGAGGACCTCTCCTCCACCTTCTCACACGTGCGCTCGTAGGTGCGCACGCTCTCGATCAAGGAGATGGCAAACGGGTACAGCTGGTTGGCCTGGTGGGCTTTGTTGACGATGGCCAGGGGAACGCGGAAGCTGAGCCACTTCAGGTTGCGGACCTCTTTAGACAGGGTGATGATCTCCGGGAGGAAGTTGACCTTCAGCTTGAGCATGTTCCCCGTCCGCCCCCGGGCGCGGGTGCTCTCGATGGTGAAGATGCGGCCAGACACTCCCAGGTTACGCTGCTGCACCTAAAGAAACCAGAAACACGGGAAACGCGTTCAGCGGGAAGATAAGAACGGCGCCTTCCACGGCGACGGGGAGAACTTCTGCCTACCTTGCGAGCCCAGTCGTCAAATATCTCCTGAGTGTTGAGCTTAGCCCTGAAGCTGTCGCCGTCCTGCTTCAGCTTCAGCCCCTCCACGTGGTTCTCCCAGCCTTTGCCCAGGACGTCCTCCACCCTCTTCATGTACGCCGTCAGCTGCCGGTCGATCTGCTTGGCCCAGATGATGGAGCCGGACACGGGCGGCAGGTCGCGGACGTGGCTCATCTTGCAGGCCTGGCTCTGGGGGTACTGAACTTTGAACTTGTCGTGCAGGGACTCGATGTCGTCCTTCACGCGCTGAATGAGCTGCGTCTGGTACTCGCGGATGGCGCCGCGGATGTGGGGGCGCACGAACAGCGCGTTGAAGCGGGAGAAGATGCGGAACATCTCGTTGGCGTTCTTGGCGGTCCCCAGCTGGTCGCGCAGACGGGCGGTGATGCGGGTCTCCACGCGGTCGATGCGCTCGTCGTAGCGCTTCATGGCGGCCTCCCAGGCCTCCATGCCTTCCTTGGACACGTCCAGGCCGTCGACCTCCTTCACGTTCTCGTACGCCAGGTTGACCTCTTCGATGGCGTTGGCATCGGCGGCGTCGAAGAGAACCCCAGCCACCTTCATGTCTTCGGGCTCGACCGTCTCTCCAGGGGCGTGCTGCGGCACCGCAGAGATCTGGAAGCAACCAAAGGTTTCTGGCTGATCTGGTGCAGAGCCTTTTAAAACCTTAAAGACTTATTGTGATTTAAACTAAAGACTTTCATTGAGTATTTTAAAACAGCCATTCTTAATGATGGGGCTATTTTTTCACAAGCTTTGATAAACAGAAGAAGAAGAAAAACTGCAAAGGCCTGAAAATGGAGTATTTAAAACAGAAACGATGACCTTCCCCCGTCCAAAAAAAAGAGGAAAGATTTACAATCCTGAATTTAATACATTTTCAGATGTATTTACAGATAAGACAGCCCAAGTGTCTCATTAATGGATGAACGTATGGAAAGCTTCTGTTTCTACCATCACTAAAGGAAGGCTGTTGAAGTAATTTTCAGATTCATTCACAGATTTAAAGGCTGTAATTTTTTTGCACTTTATTTACTTATTACAATTAATTGATTAAAACGTATTTTTCATATTTAATATACGTTTTTTTTATTAGAAATGTTTTTTTAAGCACATGATTTCCTAATTTTCCGTTTGTATGAGTACTTTTATTATTAGCCATTTATATAAGTTATTTGACCCTGTAAATAAATTTTTATCTCAATCTGATTTCTTTCACTTAATTCTAGGTCAGGATGTAATCTGGAGTTGCAGGTTTATACAAACTTGTGAGCATCAAAGTATGTTGGTTTCTGTTTTTTTGATAAGGTATCAGCGCGTGTTACTTGATTTGGATAACAGAACACTTTTATTATCATTGTGTAAGATATTTAAAATAAATCAATAAAAAGTGCAACCATTTTGGTAACCCATGAGATTGTTGATATTATAAATGGGCCCTGGGACAATCTGGACAGGAAAGGTCGGGCCCTGAGGTCAAAGAGGTTAAGAAACCCTGTTTTAAAACAAGTACTTCCTTTTGGTATTTTGTCATTTCTAAGGCCTTAAACCTTTTAAAGGCCCACCACAGCAGGAGACGACCATTAAAGCACTAAAGCTTGAAGGGTTGTGCGTCCCTCACCTGCGGGCGGAGCACCCTGACGATGACGGCCCTCAGCTGCTCGTGCTGCCTCCTGAAGCGCCTCATGTGGTCCAGCCTGGACTGCAGCTTCCTGTGGGCGGGGCTCAGCCGCCACACCATCTTCAGGTTCTCCTCCCGCTTCCTTTTCACGATGTCCCTCAGAAGCACCTGCAGCTTCTCGTACTCGTCCTCCCAGGTCTGGAATACCTCGAAGCAAGCCACCATCACCTGTGCGGGGAAGCCGAAAGGCACCAAATTACTTTAAAAAAAAAAAGAAGCTAAAAACGGTTAGGAAGAAAGAAAGTCCGATTGGACACGGAGCAACACCAACCTTCTCAAACTCCTCATAAGCGACGTGCATGAGCTTTCTGGTCCCCAGCACCTTCAGCAGCTGGGAGCTCAAGTCCCGGGAGATCGCCTCCACCAGCCGCAGCGCTCTCTGAATGGGATACTTGGTGTTCCTTATCTTCTTCAGGTGGGTGAAAATGGCGATGAGAGCCTGGCGGATCTTGTCGAGCTCCGAGGCGGACAGCAGGTCGTTGAGAGGGAAGTCCTTCATCAGCGGATTGTAGTCGTTCACGGTTTCCACGGCTTGCTTCAGACCTGCGAGGAGAAGATCAGAGACTCCAGACCTGAGCGGGTCCAGCGGCAGCGTGCGGAAGGCCGTCGCCCCTTACCCGTGTCCGTGTCGAAGCTGACCGTGGCGTGGAAGCGCTTGCCGTGTTTGAGGATGTCCAGGGTCAGCAGGACCTCGGGGCTTTCCCTCTTCTCTTGGATCCGGTTGAGGGCTCTCTCCAGGTTCAGCCAGAAACTGATCTCCTGCAGGGCCGTGCCCGAGGCTGGATCCCGATCCAGCTTGGTCACCTGGTGGAGGAGGGGAGTTGGAGAAGAGTCAGAACACCTAGCGGCGGTTATTTAAAACTTGCTCACCAAGCCCCGGGGGATTTTTGCTCCACTCACTTTCTGGATTTCTCGGATCCAGCGGTTCACTCCGGACTGCAGCTGATTGAGGAAGGTGGGATCTTCCACCTTGTCTCCGAAGTCGGTGACCTTGGGCTTCTCCCCGCGCTCGTAGCACTGCTTGGCAACGTTGGTGATGGTGGGGTGGATAAGCAGGCTGATCTCAGGAATCTCGATGTTCTGCTGCAGGTGCAGGAGGCCCATCTCCAGCTCAGCGATCTTCTTCTCCACAGAGGGAGCCATCTTATCCCCGTCTCTACGGGCCGCAGCAGAGGAAGCCGTCAGACATCACCTGTGCTCAAGGTGGAGCTCCAGACTAAAGGAGACCATAACTATATTACCTGTCTGCTTTCCCAGACTCACGGATGTAGGACTTGAAGAAAGGAGCAACGGCGTTGCTGATGAAAGAGTGGAGAGTCTCGTAGGGGGAATCCTCGCTCAGGGTCAGCACCCGCACCTGGGTGGAAATGGGCTTGTCTGCGTCGATGACGCCGGTCCTCTTGATCAAAGCCAAGCTGTAAGAGACGGCAGGAGAGACACGTTTTGAGTCCGCCGGACCTTCAGGGGGAGAAAAGTTGGTTTCCTAAAAGCCGTGCGACTTTGTCACCTGTTAGACTTGATGCCATAGTGTATGTCGATGCTGACGTTGTAGCTGATGCACTCCTTCTCCTCTTCTCCTTCGTCGCCAACATCCTCTGTGAGAGAAGCCGGGAAACGGATCAATCTACGAGCGTCTGATGCTAACAGGGAGAGGCCACACGGGCGTAAACTTTACCGTAACGCCGCGTGGGCCTGGGCACTATACCGAGATTTTAAAACCATCGACACTTTGAAAAAAAGAGATAAAAGATGAGACTATATCGCTTATTTCGAGTTGATCTATGTTGTTATAATTATACTTTTATGTATTTTAGTAGGTTATTTTTCAACTGTTTCATGTTTATTTACAGCTGTTTGTTTAAATATGCGCCTGTGAGACATTTGGGATAAAAGCTTTGATTAAGACGCCTTTTTATAATTACAGTATGAAAAGAAAAACAAAGATAAATATCGTATGTCAGCATTGAGCATCAATATGTAGTGATTTTATTTTTGCTCCACACTGCCCAGCCCTAGTATGTCGCATTTATGGCGAGAACAAGAAAAGTGATTTTTAAAATGGTCTAGAACGTTATAATCTTTGCCTTTCTGGCAGCACAAACAATGGTTTGCCATCGCTGCTTAACCCCTGCTACATTGATAGCTTATAATATAGTGCTGTTTAAAGGTTTGTAACGCTTAAACTTTTTACATTTTGTCACGTTCCAACCTCAGTCGCTGCATTTTATACCAGCTGTGAAATGTTATGCTAATGCAACATGGTTTTCAAATCCTTGTCATGTTTGTGCTCAGCCACAGAGTTAACTGGAGCTTGTCCACAGAATGCTGTCTCAAAGATTAAAAACACAGCTGTAATAATAATAAAAAAGCATGCAGCTGAGAGGCAGATCGTTTCGCCTGCAGCTGAAGAAGATAATGCTCTCATTGACAAAACCAGGAGCACATGATAGGAGCCCAATGATGCAGCATCCAGTTAGAACAAAATGATTTATTCTCATTTTATGAGAAATATCAACTCCAAGTTATTGCACAAAAACATGCAGGAGCATCTGAATAAATTATGATGACACTGAAATATTATTTTGAATTCGGGGTACATTGAATGGAATGTTTTTAATTTAGGTTTACAGCTAATACAGCTAATGAAAATCCCCCAAAAATAAAAATAAATCAGATTCTCAAAGTTATTATATTCCATCAGACAAAACAAAAAAAGGATTTTAAAGCTGATACTGATCAGCCATGTGTGGTGCAGTGCCTGTTCTGAATCCTTATACTCCTCCATATGCTGCCGATTAAACCGCTGCGCTGGCAGACTTCTTCCTTCTACTCGACTTTCCACCATTATGCTTCAATCCAGTCGTCTATCAATGACTGGAAAACGGTCCAGTCAGCAGTCCTACCGACTGGACAATAACATGGTCACAAAATAATATTTCTAAATTTAAATAATTCAGGGGTGTCAAACTCGTTTCTACATCGGGTCATTTTCACATCACAAAGTCATTAAAAGGGCCGGTTGCACGTGTATAGATGATACTTTTGATTTCATAATTTCATTTCAGGTCACATAGAAATATTAAAAAATGCACAGTAACAAAAGTAACACCTTTAGGCCCAGTTTATACAGTTTATCTGCAAAAAAAGTTGATATTGAGGTGAGTTATACTTGAAACTCATCATTCTGCATCACTCTCTCTTTTTGGACATTTCTGGGTTGTTCAATGTGCTACACGGTTAAATAAAAAGCAACATTTTCTACAGAAGGCACAGTTTTAGCCACTTTATACACTTTAAAGGGATATATGCCTCTACTTTATGACATGATATGCTGTTTTTTGGCCGGATAAATTATCTTGACGGGCCAGATTCGGCCCGCGGGCCTCGAGTTTGACACATGTGAAAAATCTCACTCAGTGTTCTGAATATACATAAATAAATGTACTTCATGAATTCAAATCCCTGGGATAAATAACATTTTAGGGACACTTTTAATTTACTGGACCAGACGTCAACACAGACGGTATCGGTCCAGAAAGTCCAGGTCAGATGAAGCTGGCTGAGCAGCTCCATTTTTCCAACCCCACCCTGTGACGTAGCCGTTACAGATTTAACAGGTGGAGAAGGAAGAAAAGTTGCGTTTTTACTCCAAGTTAGACGACAAACTGAATGTTTTACCGTTTAATGGCTGATTAAAGCGATAGTTAAGCCAACAGCGCAGCTAGTTTATCGGTGTGGAAGTACCTTTGAGGGCATTTCTCTCTACCAGGACGGTGTGGACCTGAGGGTCGGACAGAAATTTCTTCATCTGCTCCACGGAGCTCTTCTCCTCCAGGGCGGTTTCCAGGGAGGCCGGGGCCTCGCCGCCATCTTCCAGCAGCAGCGGCACCAGCTTGCGAATGTGCTTCTGCAGCACCGAGGTGTCCGCCACCGTCTGGACGGCCGACACCTCCATGGTGCCGGTGCCCTCCTCCGTGCCCCCGCCGTCGGACATTCCGCGCAGAGGTGGCCGGTGACCAGAAAGCGAGTGAAGGCGAACAAAGAACGACAGCGACCGTTAACCGTAGCGTAGCCGGGGTTCTGCTGGAAGCTGACTGCCCGCTGTCAAATCACCGCAGCTGGGACTAGCCTCGTTTATACGCGCAAAGGATCCTGGTACATGTCGTTCTGTGAACGGGAAATTTACCAGAGCGTTGGATAGAAACACTACATTACCCATGATGCCGTTAAATTTTTTTTTTCTCTCCAAACAATAAATGGCCGCTAGAGGGAGAGAGGGAGTAGTCTCCAATGATGCAGCATTTTTTATGATTATATCAAATCAAGAAAATGCAGTCCAGTTGTTTTTGATGATAATGTCTTTTTGTCAAATATTTAACCAATTCCAGCATTTAACACTTTTTCTAAATTAAACTACTCAACAGAATCGTATGATTCTGTTTTTCTCTTACTTCTTTAATAAATACTACTGTACCAATCAGTGAGTAAAGATGACAGATGACACAACAAAATCAGTAATCCTAGTTCAGGAATCTGCAACCTTAACAATCCAAGCAGCCATTTTTTTTGCCCTCTCTCCAGCTAAATAAAACACGTTAAGAGCCACAAATCTTACATGGCCTTTTGAATAAGAAGAACTTATAATTTTTGATAAATATCTACTATAAAAAAATCATTTTTCTGAAAGAAAACATTAAACTTTTGCAAAAAGAAGACGGATACATTTCCTTCAATGGAATGTTGATATTTTTGGATAATAATTTAAAAAAGCTGTTTCCAGCCTAATAAATCTAAAACAAAAAAGGTATTTTAGGGTCATTCTGCTGTGGAAATTCAACACAATTATTCTATGAAAAAAAAACTGTTAAAACCTGCATTTGTCATAACTATATTTAAAAGCAATTGGTTCTTTATCATTTTTTTGCTGAAGCTATCACTAGCCATTTTGAGGTTTGAACTTGCAGGTCGCAGACTAGAGTAAACAACACGTACAAAGCACGAAATAAGAATCAGCTAAATATATAAATATTTTCTAATACTTTGGTCCATGTTGTCTTGCAAAAATGTTATACTTTTTTAACATTCTGTCCCACTCCAACTACAAACTTGTTAATGTATTTTACTGGGATTCCACACGATAAACCAACACAGTAACGCATAACTGTAAGCATCTTTATTAAATTTGACAAAACCTAAAGAGCGCATATCTTAAGCCCCTTTTACTCTGACAACCCTAAATCCACATTCTCCCTTTACCCTTCAGAAGTGCCTAATTAGTAAATATACTCCATAACTGTATGAATCAATCAAGTATAAATGACTCTTTTTTTTGTTTCTGCCCTCAGAGGTTTGTTGGTGAACATTGGAGAACATCCAGCTTCATGGAGACCAAGGAACCAAGCTGACGGGTCAGGGAGGAAGTTCTGGTCCAGTTCACAGCAGGGTCAGGTTCCACAACAACATCCCAGAGCTCTGATCATCATGTGGACCTGGAGAGAGGATGGACCACCTGCAGACCTACCAGGACATGGACGTCCACCTGGACTGACAGGCTGGACCAGGAGAGCATTGATCATTTGTGCTCAGCCCTACCTTGCTTTGATCAATCACACAAAATTCCTAATAGTAATAATGATAAAATCCAAAAATCTCTGAACTTTGTGAATTTAAAAACATGACAAAATGAGAAAAAGCTCCAGGCCTAGGTATTGTGAACACCAGTTCCTCGTATTCACAAAAATCCTAAGACTAAAAGCAGCTCTTAGTGACGTCATTTCAGGACAAATCTTAGAATTTCTTGAATTCTAAGATGGTGGAAACAGAGAGAACTGATAGGCTGATCTACCATCCAAACAGTGAAGGAAATTAGCACATAAACTCCTTTAACAATTATACAATTATTAATATCTAGATAAGGCTCTGGTTTACGTCATTTTGAGAATAAATAAATAATAGGAAAAATATTGAATAATCATGAAAAGTGGAGAAATTTAAAAAGTATACATCACAAAGGGATTCTTATATTATTTATAGAAATGCTCTCAATAATAAACATTTTAGAAGAAACTGAAAATGTTGCAGAAAAATATTTACATAGATTAGCACTCTAGACAAGATAAAAGAGGTGAGAAAGTAGTTTCTGTATTGTATATGATGATGTCATCATACAGAGCCTAAACGGTCATATCAAAGGTGCTTTGGATTGCTGCACGGAGCACTTCTCACTTTCCAGGTTGGTGCGTAAAAGCACCAAGACGTGCAGAGAAAAAGATGCTTCGTTATTCTTCTCCCAGAGCTGTGCAGACAGAGGCACGGATCCTCTGTTTTTTCACCTTTTTTCTCCAGTTTATGTCGGTCGTTGGACCAAATCCAGTCGCTTTATACTAGCAGGCGATCCCAGTAAAATGCTGACAGGTGAGTTCACATTAATATTAAATAGATGTAGTAAAATGACCAGTATGGCGAGTAAACATAAGCAAATCAAAATGATGAGGATGTAAATAAGGTGTGTTCAAACATTTTAATGCTGCGTGACAATTATTTAATTTTGCCGATTTATCTTTATGACACATATTTCTGAATCCAGTCTAATCGGTTAATCTCTCTCCTTTGATCACTAGGAGCACATTAAATGTGTTTTATTCTTGTACTGTCAACCAATCACAGCTCTTAAAGACAGCGTCACACCTAGCACCAGGGTCAACCACACCTCCTCCTTCCTGGCGTCTATTTACTCCGAGTTGCTGAGCATAAGGGCAAGAATTACACAAATGAGCAAAAATAAGATCTTGTTGTTTTATTCAATAAATACCAAGATGAACCATTTCAACACTAAAAGTTAGAAACAAAAAGGCTTTGAAACCGACCAATAGAAAACATGGCAAGAGTACCCTGCAGACCATATCCCTGAGTTAGAAGTAAATATTTACAATTTTTACATTTGTATGAAAGCTATTTCTCAAATGTAACTACCTGATTAGTATTAAATAGCTTTACATATATGGCTTTAAGATCATTGACCTTACAGGAGGAAGCACCTCACACTCTGAAGAGTAAAAAAAAGCCAAAGATAAGACATTTTAAACCGTACTAGCACTATATTAAAACTAAAAAAATCCTAACTTCATCATAGTGACTTCAGCTCTCAGGTGATTCCGACTCTTCGTCTGAAGCCAGAGGAGCTGTTGCCAACTGAGGTTGCTCAACCACAAGAACATGTTTCCATGTTTCCTTTGGCGTTTTTTTTTTTTTTTCTCTTTCTTTCTTTAAGATGCTCAGTCTTCTTCGGGGAACTTGAATTTAGCATAGACGATGAGCATCACAATGGACATGATGATGCACAGGGAACCAACGACAATGTAGGCAATGCCCAGGAAATCATTCTTTCCTCCCATCCAGGAAACGTTGCTGAGCACCACCTTCTTTCTGCCGTTGAAGGTCAGGACCGGGTAGTCTTAGGGGGAAAAGTTAAGGATATCCAAAGTTTAAACTTCTCCGTTTGAATAGAAAACATTTTGAAGCCAGAAAACATAAAAATCCCCAATGTATGAATCAAAGAAAGCTAATTTTGTCTAAGCAGGAAAAAATAAAAAAATGGATCAGTGTGGCGGTGATAGCCAGCCTTGTGAACCATCCTCATGGCTCTCTTCTGCGGCGTGCAGAGCGGTTTGAGTGACGCCCTTTAGGCGTTACCCCTAACTTCCACACAGCAGCTCAGGTCTGGTGAAAATCAGTGACCAGTAGAGAATGTGTAGTGATTCATAATTCAGAAAATACTTTGTTTTACGAAGAATTGCAATGCTTCTCCATAGTTTAGTCTGAACACATTTAATGTGAGGTTTCCAGCAGATTTCATAGTCAATAATCACACCCAAGAATTTAATTTACTATTTCCAACTTTACTCCTTCTATTATGACTTGCATAATATTTCCTTTATAATTTCCAAATAACATGAACTTAGTGTTCATCCAAATTAACTGAAATATACACAAAGACATTTGTGAGTTTCACTTTTGAACTATATTAGAGAAATAAATTCCCCTCCCAATGAAAGTTATTTTAACAGACTGAGATGCTTCTGTACAGTTTCTGTATTTTGACTTCTCTGTTACCTAACGCTTACTTTTTATGGCTAAGGACATATTATGAGAAACAAATGTCTAGAGTTTGAATGATTTGGCTTCAGCAGGGCTAAAACAAGGATTGATAACAGTCCCATAACCAGTCCTTTAGAAAGCTGAATATCTCCAAAACAATGTTTTTAAAAATAATATCGTACACGACTGTTAGGACAGCTTCTCCTCCGCACGGATAAGCGGGTGTAGACTATTATTGGATGGATGATTGAATGTGCTACAAGTCCAGACAAAAATAAAAAGAAGCTAAAAAAAAAACAATGATGTGCAGCCTTTAAAATACATGGTGCAATAAATTTTAGACAACTTCCAGCCACCCACAGATTTGCAGTTTAAGATAAATATCTGCCCAGACGGGTCGCCTGAATCCAAACATTTATCAAGATAATTCATGGAAGAAAGGTCTCAGCTTCCCAAGGCAGTGAGAAGCTCCTTTGCATGGCTCCCAGCATGGCTAACATCATTTGCTTAGCTTGTTTACTCAATTAAGAACATTTCCCTTTTTTGTGTTCACCTCAAGGAACTCCTGAGTCACTTTAAAGCCTCACCTAACCAGTAAAACAAGTTGATAGCATGCAGTCTGTGATGTTCACGACAGAAACCACGAGGTCTCACTATAAACTCATCCCCAGACCCTGCTAGCAGTATAAAAAAGGTAAAGCCCATCCAAATTTATGAGTGAAAATTGTTAAAAACCATATAAAAATATCCAACAACCCTCCCAGAAGCCATTAGACATATGAAAGGATACTGTAGGTAATTTCCAGAGAGTAGTTTCCTGCCGGTAGACCTTCTTGATATCCATCAGCTGTGATTCGCCGATACAGCTTCCTGAAATCTGGAAGAGCGGCCCTCCTCATCCAGACCAGGAAGTCTTGATTGATGAAGCCGTTGTTGGACTCATCAGTGGTGTCCAGCTCATAAACAGGTTTGGGCCAATTTACGGGCTTAACGGTGTCTGAAAATAAACGCTGTTTAATGTTAGACCTAGAGAGAAGAAGAGCCCGTCTTTGGTCAGTACTACCTTTGAAGGCGTCTTTCAGCGGCGTCACACTGGGATTCCTGTGTTTGACGTTGTAGTCTGTCCACCAAGCGATCCCTTTCCCATCAAGGGGCACCTCCTTTTTCCCGGTGTTGTTGGTCTTCAGATAGAGCTTAAAGGTGTCTTTCAAAGAGCAGAAAAAGGCAGAAAAACTGAGGCAGCCAAAATACGTCAAACGGCATTTCTTGCAGGGAATATTTCATAAGACATACCATTGAAGATGCTGTTTGCCAACGCTCCACAAGGCACGATTGACCTATTGTTGCCGTTATAGTCAAACGGCGCGCAGTCGCTGTTGGGACTCTTTCAGGAGACAGAATTTTAAAAGAACTGTTCAATTTGATTTCTAAACAAAACTGTTCTTGATTGGTTTACCTTGTGCACATCTTTATACAACTGACTAAAATTATTTGTTGTAAAAAATACAAATACGGCGTTTATGGAATAAAGACATTGTCTAGAGAAACGTATAAGAATTTCTGTTCTGTAGGGGCGAGAGTGAGCATCCAACACGCCATCTGCAGTGGAAAACTACGTCGCCATGGTAAAACATGGTGGTGGCAGCATCATGCTGGTGGGATGTCTTTGTTCAGCATGAACAGTGAAGCTGCCCAAGGTTTATGAGAAGAAGGATGGCCCTAATACAGGAGAATCCTGGAGGAAAACCCGTTAAACTGGGGTGGAGGTTCAGCAACCCTCAACATACAACCAGCGCTACGATGGAGTGTTTTACATCATGTGACAATAGATTAAAAAAAAAGGTATTTTGTTTCTCGATCATGAATAATACATAAAAAAGGTGTATCAGTTTACTTTAAAGGCATCCACGTCTCCAAACAGCTGTTTGTCGTCTCTAGACACGCCATATTTTCTCTGGTTCTGGAAGTAGTTGGTTAGGCCGTAGTAGAAGAAGACAGGCCCCTGTGAGGAAGAGAAAAATGCAAAATAAATCCCAACAAACAAACTGTTTCAGATTCTGCAAAGAGTAAAGTTAACATTTATAGCTTGCAAAAGCTGGGCTTGTGTCCAACCTTAAACAGAGTGCTGAGGGAGAACTCCATGGTGCACACACAGTTGTTGGTACTCTGGCGACCGCAGTTATAGCAGGGATCGGCTGAGTTGGCTCCAGTGTAGTCCATCTGTTTGGGGTGGGGTGGGGATAAAGTCAAGACTTACAGAGATTCTTACAAATCAGGTGTCAGAAAGCAGAGAGGGGTTGCTACTGATCAGAATTTAAAAAAAAAAAAAGATCATTTTGTTCCCATTTTAGCACTGAAAACAGGTCCTTTCTGCAGGCATTGGACTCTTCGTGGTCAGACTGGTAGTGGCTCTTTGGACCTTCCACACTGGCTCTTAATAACTCTGATTAAAGATTATAAAGTACCACGAGTTTTAAAGGAAAAAATATACATGTAACAAATGGAGGTTTTACCTGTTTTTTATGGATTAAGTGGTATTAAATTTCCACAGCAGAATAAAAAAAAAGAAGCAGCAACCATTCTTTTGATCCGTTTTTCTTGTCAATAGAAGAGAACATATCTATCCTCATTTCTGTAAAAAAGTTATTTTTATTAATTTTAAAACCTAAAAATATAAATAGTGGTCCTTTAAAAATGACAATATATTTTCACTAATAAATATAAAAAATTAGAAGTTGCCTTTTCCCAAAAGATCATATAATATTTGTGGCTCTAAACACATTTTTTTTAGCCAGGCTGAAGGCAAACATGGCTCTCTGGATTGGAAAGGTTGCAGACCCCAGCGTTAGATGGACCCGTCTTACCTCCAGAACCTGGATGCTCTGTGAAGTAATGAAGAGAGCGACTCCAACGCCGATGAAGGCGAGCCCAATGAGGACAAACCCTGGAATAACAATGCCTGCGGAGAGAATGGGCTGCCATGCTGGAAGCCTCTGCTGGGTGAAGGCAGTGTTGTCGGGCCGGTCGGATGACTCCTTCTGCTCCTGCTTCACCATCGCCAAGATTCTGTTGGATTGATTTTTTTTTAAGATAAAAAAGAAGTGGGCTCCTGAATTATAGTTTAAGGTATAGCCTACTTTAATTTAAGTGGTTATAGACTTTCACCGGCATGAAGGGGAAAAACATAGGAAACCCCTGGTTAATGTAATTTAGATGGATAAACTGTTGAACATACCTTACTTCCTGGTTTATTAATTTTATTATTGGAATTAAATTTAATAGCTATTCATCTACTACTGACCCACATAACAAGTAAACTGTTTCATTTGACTCTTACAGTAATTCAGCGCAGAGCAACACCTAGATTAGTTAAAACATGCCACTAATGTAATTCTCAGTCTCAATAGTCACCCATTTTAAAGAAAAATATGCGCTTGAGTCAGAATACATCGAAATTAAAAGGTAATGCTTACTCGCAATCGCCAGAAAAAAGAAGAAACAAAGAAGTCAACAAGACGCCGAGATCTTTTCCTGGGTGGAAGGAGCGGTGTAGCAGCTCACCTTTACCTGTCCTCCCTTCCTGCTTTGCCCATTAGGGGCAGGGCAGACACCGCATTGGCTCAGGAGAAACGTAATGGTGCTCCATCCGCCATATTGTGAGTGGCAACTTCCTCCTTCTAGGACCGTGTACAGAAAGTGTATTCCAAATGAACGAAGCATTCAATGTCAGCTTCTGCAAATCTTCAAAAGCATTTTCATGCACAATGTGATGTGTTTGTTTTATCAACAATACCGGCATGTTAGAGAGGGCTGCAAAGTGGCAGGGTTGCCTCGACTGGGTTTAAACCCTGGCCTTTGCATGCTCTCAAGCCTGGGTTCTCTCCGGTTACTCCAGCTTCCTCCCACAGTCCAAGGGTAGTGACAGGTTAATTGGTCTCTCCAAATCGCCCTTAGGTGTGAGTGTTTGTGCATTGTCTTATTCCTGTGTATCTAGATAAGACAGTATAGATCGGCGGTGGATGAATAAATGGCACATTATATCAATGAAGTAATTGTTCATTGAGTAATTAGTTAATTAAAAAGGTGGCAGTGTTATTACTGCGGTGTCAGCTTCCTGTTTGTGACTTTTTCCCTTTTTACTATATCATGTGAAACATAAGATATTTTTGGTGTTGATATCTGACATAATCCCAACCTTGTGCAGTCTGCCACAGTTTCTTCAAAAACGCCCCTCACAATGTGGCGGCGACGTTGACGTACGTTCCGGATGCTCACACGCAGCGCCCGCTCGGTTCCAGACCGACGTCAGTTTCAGCGGGGCTCAGACTGAGGAAAACGATTCTTAAAAAACTCTCAGTTCAGATCAGATGTTGAATTTAGTGAAAAATAAACGTTAGAAGCAGGTTAGAGCTGGAAGCTGGAAAATCGACCCGTTAAACTCCACCCTTCTTTTGAAAGACAGCTCCCGCAGCCAATCATAGCCGAGTGTCGTTGCATAACGTTTGGTCATCCACCAATCACAGAAGAGTTCTTTGAGGAAACCCGCAACTGTGCCGTCTTTGTGTTGATATTTTCGGAGGATTAAGAGGTAATTCGTGTATTTTTATTTTCTCAATAATATTATTCGACATTGACTTTAAAGTGTAAATAATTACGCATTTTAATTAGCATGGAGTTTTTTAAAAATGTGGATCGGTTGCTATGCAAACTCTGCGCACCTGCTAGCTAGGTTTCATTGTTAGCCTAAGCTAACGCAGCATGGTACTCTTTGGTCAGTTCAAGGGTTGCATTTAAAATGAGAGATTAAATATCTTGGGATTTCGTTGTACAGCTCATTGTCGTTTCTATTCTATAAACTGTAAGTAATGTGTGGTAATAGTATTTAGTAACAAAGCTATTGCGTGAGCTAACAATGTTCACACTTCGCAGCTAGCTTTTTCTTTGCTAGCTTACGTGCGTTCATTTGATCAAAATAACAAATAAAACCAGGAAGCTTCAAAGGTTTTATACCGATGATGATTAATGTCAAACCCCGATCAAACTGCAATATTGAAAGAAAGGCCAAGAAGCAGATCTTTGAAAGCTTTCTGGAGCAGGTCGTCTCACAAACAGACGTTTAGCCAAACGATGCAACTCACTGACGTTTCGGCTGTTGTTTTTTTCCTGTTAGCTTGTCTTGAATGAAGTGTCTTTATAAAAGGCAAACGGTTTTGTTCAGTTCGTTCTGTCTGTAACCATATTTCTGGTTCTGTCTTCGTCCCCTAGTGTTTGAATGGATATTACCAGGTGTTCGGAGAAATGGGTAAAACAAGACAAGGTCCCTGTACCTTGGAGCTTTCATGTCATAAAACCATCACACCCATGCACCCTGCACATCGTTTCTGTCAAGTCTGCTCGTTTTTAGGCGGCGTATTACTCAACCCTACATTCTTTTTTTGTGGTTCCTAAAGCGAATTTACAAATTTTAAACGGTAGAGAGACATTTGATTTGATTTGACATTGTTACTTTGTTCACAACTAACTATACTGCTGCTGGTTGAAAATGTTGGGTATTAATATCTCACCTGTCCCATATCTAAATCAAATTCTGACTTTAAGCATTACTCATACTTGGCCTTAAACTCTGTAGAAATATCCATTGAAACAGATGCAAGCTCTAAGAAAGTTAAAAAAGAGTTAAACTTTATGATATCATGTATGAATCTGATTTTGCTAGATGAACCAAAAAGGGTTGAAGTATTGACTTGTATTTATTGTAAAGTGCCATGATGTGATGATGCCACGTGACACGTGTTGCACACCGGTGCTGTATAAACAAACTGAATCATTATGTTTTTTATATTTGGACCAAGAAAGCTGTGGGATAATTTTGCAAAACTTTACTCTTAACCAAAAACAATTTTATCACATTATAATATTTTCTGACACTAAAATTCAGTTGTGCAGATTAATGAAGTGGAAGAAAAGGATACATAACTTTAAAAAGTTTTAACAACTAAAAAAAAAAAAAAACATTAATGCTTTTGGATTCAGTCCCAGCAGTCAGCTCATGAATAGATTAGTCTGCCTGTGTGTGATTTAAAATGTAAATAAATACAACTGTACTGTGAAGGACTCAGAGCTTTGTTATTGAATATTGGACAACAAATTGTATCACTGAAGACCAAGGAACCCAGCAGATGGGTCAGGGAGGAAGTTCTGGTCCAGTTTACAGCAGGATCAGGTTCTACAACAACATCCAGAGCTCTGATCATCATCTGGACCTGGAGAGAGGATGGACCACCTGCAGACCTACCAGGACATGGACTGACAGGCTAAGATACCCATAGTGACTCTGGAGGAGCTGCAGAGATTCACAGCTTAGACGACATTCCCTACCATGAGAATTTGTGGAGAGGTCAGCCGTTGATTCTCCACACCACAGATTGGGCTTTAAAGGGGAAATAGTCAGATGACAGGCTATTGTCCTAAAACAAAGGTCAAAATGCGATTTTTTACAGTTTGCCTTTGGAAGAGTACGGAAAACTGACATTGGCAGATTCAAGATTATTTATTGTCACCGCGTGTTACTGTGGAGAAATTCGTTTCAGGAATACTCCGGTTTAGAGTACACACAAAAAACAACAGACAACTTTTTTATTATTAGAAGAAAAGCAAAAAGATAAAAACATATGAAAGTTCGTGTCAGAGTCTGAGGGCTTTGATATCTAACCTGTTGAGGCTCCAGGAGACCTGAGAGACGGGGGTGGAGGTTCACCTTCCAGCAGGACAACCAGCCTGAACATGCAGCCTGAGCTATAATGGGTGGTTTAGATCAGGACCCCCCCCCCCCCCCCCCCCACACACACACACACACACACACACACACTTATGTTATTTAGATGCCATAAAGTGCAATGTACTTTTTTGTTCTTCACCTACAAATCACAATTTGCCATTTTCATTTTGAAATATTTTTATTTTGCTGTTTTAAAACATTTCAGTTTGTACCATTTCACTCAATATTTTTTATGTTTTTTTTCTGCAAGTTACCTTTGCATCGTTCATGTTGTGTTTGCATTAATGAGAATTTAATTTATTCATGTTTCCTGTTCAGGAGAGGCCTCCAACATCTTCCATAATGCTGTCTAGCAAGAAATCGGATGCGGGCTCCTCTTCCTCCTCCTCCTCTTCGTCTGGGGGAGCAGCGGGAGGCGAAAGGCCGCTGGGTCCTGATGTCCAGATTGGTCCATCGGCCTCGGCTGCTGGACCGATGGAGCCAAAGAAGAAGGAGAGGTCCTCGCCTAGCGGGGAACCTGGAGGTCCCCCGTTCCCCCACCAGTCAGGTTCTGCGGGGGCCGACGCCGACGCGGCTGAAGTCCGTAGAACGAGTCGACGGAAGCGAGCAAAAGTAAATATTTTAGGGTTCTGGAGTTTTGGGAGTCAGCTAGTCTACAATTATTTGTTCGTGCTAATAGATGCAGGTTAGTTTATTTGGATTTTATTGGAAGTTAACGACAATAAATGAGTGAATGTCCTCCTGCTAACGACCCAGACCGTTGACCCAGATGTGCTGAAGCAGACCCACATCTAAACGTCGCAGGACATCGTCGCTGTTGGCAGGAGTTCGGGATGCCCGATTTAAACGTTTTTGGTGTCTTTGTCGTCGCTATGGCAACTCAAAGCTTAAGCTTCGTTCACATATTCACTGCCAGACGGAGACCTGGAAACCAGCTGCTCCATGACCTTCATGCAGCAGCTGGTTTATTGGCTTTGTTGGATTGATTTGGCTTACTGTGGAAGGTGACCCCTGTGACCCCAGCTCTGGCTGAGGGAAGGTTTCAGATGCACTTCACCCTTATTGTTAGGGCTGCCTATCATCTAGGGTGAGCCGATTCGATACGATTCTCCACACATAGCTCAGCTTATTTTGACTCCAATATCGATATTTATTACTTTCAAATTAATGCTCAAAGTCATTCAATCAACAAAACCAGCCAAATATTATATTTATGTTCAATTTATTGAACACTGATATATTAACAGGAAAATAAAGGGCATTTGGTTCAATGCATTAAACGTATCACAGAAACCAAAAATGTACCAAATGTCTGATTTTAGGGATGAAGGCGCTTCTAAAATCCTGTCGGCCGTTCTGCAAATTCGTCTCACTTCCTCGCTGTTAACAGTAATGGCTGTAATAACGCTTCCTAGCGGCTGTGAGGTATATCGATATTGAGAGCCAGAATATCGATATTTAATCGGTTTTTATGTACAGCCTAGGGCTGGGCGATATAGAAAAAAAGCTTATCGATAAAAAACAAATGCATATTGATCGATATCGATAATTATTGAAAATATTTAAAACCATATTTTATGTGCAGCTCTGCCTGGACATTTTATGATATTGCTAAATTATTTAATTTTAATAAAGAACACAAACACAGAATTCCAATTAAATCTTTATTTAACCAACTTTTTTAACCATAACAGCATTTTTTTAAGAAAAATAACTTAAGAGACCTGAGTTATGTTATTAAATAAAGACTTTATTATTAAATAAAGACCTAAATAAATAAATAAAATAGCCTATTTAGGTGGGAATAGTACACTAGTTACTTCTCAGGTTTCATAATTGAGAGGCTGACGCAGGTCCGAGGTTGTGGCGTGTAAGGACACAGGCTGCAGCTCATTTTGCACTGATTCGCGGCACTCGTTGTACAATTTAGGGAGCGCTGTTAGAGAAAAACTTGCGTCCCGGAACTTTATATCACGGACTTTGTACCTCGCGGAGTAGCGAGTAGTTGTTTGAAGCCAGGTTTTTTAACTGCAGACAACAGCAGCATGCCCGCGGTGTCGCGCGGAGCTGCACAGCCCGCGCAGCAGCGCGTGCGGAGTGAGCGGCTTACGTGATGAAACAAGTTTGTTGCGTTACCAGACTTTGTTTTTACCGGTTCCTTGCAAGTTTTACAAATCACTGATTTATTTCTGTCAGGCTGGTGAACTAGTAAAACCCCGTTTTGGGACCGCTTCCTCCGCCGCTCCTTGCTGCGACATATTCACATGCTCTGTGTTGTGGTTTGAGAGGGCGGGGCTTTGTGACGGCGTGCCTGGGTCCGCGATTACGATTGGTCGAGAGGAAGTAGTGAACTAATATGATAGGCCGAAAGGAAGGAAAACTGTTTCTATCGAACTATTATCGACCCTATTTTTTCCTATCGCGCCACACGTCTATAGATCGATATATATTGTTATTGAATTATCGTCCAGCCCTAGTACAGCCCTACTTAATGTGGTGAGGTCGGCCTTTACTGTCATCTCATACAACCACAATACAAATTACTGTTCCCTTATTGCACTAAAATTAAGAAAAAGATAAAAAGGGAAAATGATGGAAAATAGATAATTATTGAATAACAATGATAAATCAATAAGGATCCACTATTCTACTATATTTTTTGTGTTGTACAGACAGAGTATGTCCATGTGTGTATTTTTGTGTAACGCATAAATAAATGAATGTGATTTTGGTCATGATCCCAGGGGAGGGCAATGTTCTTGTAATCTAACGTCCCGAGGATGAAAAGGGTTCTTTAGTCTGGTGGCGAGCGCCTCCATCACTCTGCGGGGCAACCAGGGGACGTGTTGGTGGGACGGGTCCCTGAGAGGGCGGGCGGCAGGTTTCTGGGCCGTGTTTATAACCCTCTGCAGGACCTTCCCGTCGGCCGCCGAGTACCGCCTCAGTGGTGTTACGGTAGAAGGTCACCAGCATCCTGCAGCCGAGGACGCGCCCAACCGTGACGGTTCCACCGCCGTGCTTTGGTCTGGTGATGGCGCTCTATAGGTCACAGTCAGTATTTCTCTTCCCCAAACAGCTCCACCTTTTGATGCGATGTCAGATTTCTGGCCGGGTTTTTTTTCTGTTTCTCCACATAAACATTAAATTATCGTAAAAATTAGAAACTGCCAAAGTTATCAGGGGATTTTTAATGCTGGGTCTGTGTGATTGAGCAGTTTTCAGGAGTGCGAGCAAACAGAGGGGCGGACCTCTGGAATGCCGGTTTTAATGGTGCTTTTATTGTGCCTACTGTTGCAGGTGGAGTACCGCGAGATGGACGAAAGCCTGGCCAACCTGTCCGAGGACGAATACTACTCCGAGGAGGAGAGGAACGCCAAGGCAGAGAAGGAGAGGAAGCAGGTCATCCCTCCTCCGCCGCCTCCTCCTGAGGAGGAGAACGACAGCGAACCCGAGGAACCGTCCGGTGAGCCTGGCGCCGGAAGCCTGACCCGCTTTCCTCCCGTTTGAGCTAAGAACTCGTTTATCGTGCGTGTTATTAGCATTGAGGTGAAAATGCGAGTGAGATGTTTTCCTTTTAGGCCTGGAAGGAGCTGCTTTCCAGAGCCGCCTTCCTCACGACAGAATGACGTCCCAGGAAGCCGCCTGCTTCCCCGACATCATCAGTGGTCCCCAACAGACGCAGAAGGTCTTCCTGTACATCCGCAACCGCACCGTAAGTCACATTAAGCCTCCTTTCCGTTTCCACAAACAAATAAAGCGCTTTCAGGCTCAGGCATCCCTTCCTCCTGTCCGTCTCATTCAGATCCAGCTGTGGTTGGACAACCCGAAGATCCAGCTCACCTTTGAGGCCACCGTACAGCAGCTTGAAGCTCCGTACAACAGTGAGGCATAAAACCCATTTTGTTTTAATTCCTCATTGTTTTTCAAGAGATCCTATTTGATGTTCTCCTCTTTTTTACAGGCGATACGGTGCTGGTTCACAGGGTGCACAGTTATTTAGAAAGGCACGGACTCATAAACTTCGGCATTTACAAGAGAGTCAAGCCTTTACCCAGTGAGTCCGTTTCACCTGCTTTCTCTCACTTTTGCCTCGTATATTTACCAAAAAGTTCAGTCAGAGCTATGAATTTAACAAGCGTGGCCTTCAGACAGCTTCAGACAATCTAAACTGCTGAATGTGTGACAGTTTATGTTCTGCTGTAGTTAAACTAATCTCAACCCAAACCATAGAAATTCAGCTTTTAATGTCAGTGCATTTAATTAGCTGTTTGATCAGTAGCACAATTATTGGCTAACAATCACTTTAAACCAAATATAACTGCAGCTTCTTTTTAATATGTCCGCCTCCATCTACCCTCACTGGTCATACTTGGGTTAATCACTTGTAATGACGTTTTAGACCATGTTGCTGCTTTAAAAGATCGATTTATATGAAGGTTCCTCACACGCCTTCACTGGTTTGTGACTAAATATGGCCGACGCTGAGAGCCGCCGCAGGGACACGCAACCCGATGCAGAGTCTGAGCAAACCCCTGGTTTTCGTTGCAGCAAAGAAGACGGGGAAGGTGATAATCATCGGTGGAGGTGTGTCCGGTCTGGCTGCAGCCAGGCAGCTGCAGAGTTTTGGGATGGACGTAACAGTCCTGGAGGCCCGGGTAGGTGGTCCACGGGGGTTTGGCTGAACTCGCCTCAGATAAAACGTACGTCTTGTTATCGATGTTACGGTTGGATTAGATTAAACTCTCAGGTAGAGAGCAGCGACATGCAGCTTAGCAGCTAACCAGCGGTGCAATAAGCAGTGTGGGGTATAAGAGGTGTGTTTTTATGGGAAATGATTCCAATTAGTAATGTCTGAAAACAGGATTGTTATTTTAGCTGTTTCTGCCTTCGTTGGTTTCTTCAGAGCGTCAATAAATGTGAAAAATATAATTAAATGCCGTTACTGTGTGCAGTTCAGTGACAAAAATCCCATTTCTTTATGTACCTTGACCTGATGAAACATATTTCAAGTGTTGTTTTAATATATGTTACGTTATTAAATGTGTTGTTTAAGGACAGTATTTGTATTTATGGAGCTATAATTGACGTCACAGCCACACAGTTATGTAAAATAGTCTTAATAGTCTTTGATCGGCACTTTTAGTATTATCACAATAGTACCGAGATATACAGGACTGTCTCAGAAAATTAGAATATCGTGAAAAAGTATACTAGTAGGCTATTCAACTAATCACTTGAATCGTCTAATTAACTCGAAACACCTGCAAGGGTTTCCTGAGCCTTGAAAAACACTCAGCTTGGTTCAGTAAACTAAATCACAAGTATGGGGAAGACTGCTGATCTGACTGCTGTCCAGAAGACCATCATTGACACCCTCCATCAGGAGGGTAAGACACAAAAAGAAATTTCTCAAAGAGCAGGCTGTTCACAGAGTGCAGTTTCAAAGCACATTCACAAAAAGTGTGTTGGAAGGGGGAAATGTGGCAGGAAACGCTGCACAACCAAGATCTGGCACCTGCCCACAGTGCCAAAACCACCAGTAACTGGTGTACTGACCATGGCATTACTGTCCTTGATTGGCCTGCCAATTCCCCTGACCTGAACCCCATGGAGAATTTGTGGGGTATTGTGAAGAAGAAGCTGAAAGACACCAGACCCAACAATGCAAATGAGCTAAAGGCCGCTATTGAAGCATCCTGGGCATCCATAACACCTCAGCAATGCCACAGGCTGATTGCCTCCATGCCACGCCGCATTGATGCAGTAATCTGTGCAAAAGGATTCCCAACCAAGTACTGAGTGCATTAATGGACATTTTCAAATGTTTGATTTTGTTTTGCTGTTATAATTTTTTTTTTACTTGGTCTGAGGAAATATTCTAATATTTTGAGATAGGATTTTTGAGTTTTCTTCAGCTGTACGCCATAATCAGCGATATTAAAACAATAAAAGGCTTGTGATATTTCAGTTGATTTGTAATGAATCCAGAATGTATGACATTTCATGTTTTTTAATTGCATTACAGAAAATAAAGAACTTTATCACAATATTCTAATTTTCTGAGACAGTCCTGTATGTGGTGATAAAAGTTAAAGTCCATATCGCCCACCCCCAGTGGACAGTATTTCCAGATAAAACTGAGGTACAGGTGAGACCACATACAGGTGAGTGAGCAAAATACAACGATTGAGATACTATGAACATAAACAGCTGGATTTAAGTAGAGAATAAACAGAAACTGCAACATAATTCATAATAAAGGAAACTAGGCGGATGATAAATGAGATTATATAAAAACAGATGCTGAGCGTAAATGTGAGGTAATTATTCTTATGTTTTATTATTAAGACCTGCATTAAAGTCCCTGCATGGGCTAGTTAAGGTGGTTTTTTTTTTTTAAACTATTTATTGATTATCTAATATTGTTGTTTCCACTTTTTTACTTTATGGTTTTATCTTTTATGATGTTTGAGGCTATAAATGTTTGTTTAGGTTTTTTTTCTCAGATTATTCTCCTCTAGACTTGATGGATCTGAATGTTTTATCCTCTTAGTTGGACCGCTGCTCTCATATCTGCGTGTCTTTAACCCACGCATAGCTCCTGGTGTTTTTGAACGTGTCTCTCTCCCCGTTTGCACCCAGGACCGCGTGGGAGGAAGAGTGGCGACGTTTAGGAAGGGCAACTATGTAGCAGACCTGGGAGCCATGGTGGTGACAGGACTGGGTGAGGATCAGTGGGTCCTGGGCTTTGTGCAGCGGCAGAAACCGTGACTCAAAGATGCAAACGATTCCTTTTTGTTCATATAGTCAGACGTCAAATTATCCGTGTAGCTGATCTCAGCAAAAAGACAGTTAGAAGTGATTTACTTGATGAAAATAAAACACACAAATAAGCTCTCTGCAGTTGTATAAGACGTGGGACCATAGACATTATCTACGTAGACGCCTCGATGGGCGGGGTCTGCCTATGCTGCGATGTGTCAGAGCGTCCGCCATGTTGAATGGGGCAAATCTGCTGTTACTCCGTCACTTAAACAGTATCAGAGGGACTTTAATTTCACAATATACTTAATATTCGTAATATTTTTATTTTTGTAATATTACGAGTTTATTTTTGTATTCCTTTGGCTTCATTCTCCTGACTTTATTCTCGTAAAGAATAAAAATAATTATAAGAATCTAACCTGGCCCTATTACTCCAGGACTAAGATAGTTCTGCAAACTGTGACTATAATGGAAATTCCCCCTTAATTCTCATAATATGACGTTTTTCTCATAATATTACCACTTTTGTCTTTGTGTTTTTTTTACTTTATTCTCCTATGACTTTTTTCTCATATTAGTAATTTTATCTCTTTAATACAGAATACTTCAAAATCTATATATGCACATCGATCAAAAGCCAATCTGGCTGCCAATCAATTAATCTCTATATATTTTTTTACAAGTATATATAAGCTCCATCTATATCTTTCCATCTAAAGACTTAAAACATATACACAAGGAACATAGACGTTCACTACTTTCTGCCACATCCAATATGGCGGTGACATTGACGTACAAACCTGCGCCCAATGAGGCGTCTACGTATAAATGTCTGTGCGTGGGACAACATGGCGCTGCTGCAGTTACACGCTCCTCCAGCGGGGGGCGATGTCTGCAAACGCATGGTGTGTGTCAGTGAGCTTTATGTTTGGTCTGTGCAGGAGGGAATCCCATGGCTGTTGTCAGTAAGCAGGTGAACATGGAGCTGGCCAAGATCAAGCAGAAGTGTCCTCTCTATGAAGCCAACGGCCAGGCTGTGAGTATAACGCCGCTGTCAGAACCCCAGCCGTCCTCCGCACGTCTCCCGCCACGTCTCCGGTTATTGTCAGAAAAAACGTCCGGTCAGAATATCTTTGAAAAGCGGGGTCGTTTTTCTGTGATTCAGCTCAAACAGCGAAGCTAAAGGTTCGCTCCACACAGTGGCGCCGTTTGCTGCTCGAGTCGGATGGTTCTGGCTTACAGGTGATGGAAGGTGAAATGTGCGATGGGGCTGCAGCTCTGCTGACAGGAAGCAGCGGCCTCCAGCTCGCCTCGGTCATTGACTCTGGTGTGATAACAGCCCAGAATCTCTCAGTTGTCCTGCCAAACCCAGCTGGTGATTAAAGTGGGTGTTGCTACTGCTGGCAGCGTGAGCTGGTACCAAGTCCTGCTGCTTAGGTCGTCAGAGGAGGGAGTTCTTCCTTCCACTCAACTTTCCAGCACATCGCTTGTGTCGATGACTGCAGCCTTCCTTTGGCGACCATAAGAGATCATTTTCATAATCTAATGTTTAGTTTTCATCAGCTGTAAGCCATAATCATGAAGATTATCAGAAACCTGATGGAACCACTGTGTGTAACGAATGAAAATTAGTTTATGGCTTTAATTGAACTCTTGATATAAACTTTTCAACGATATAAGATGGACGTGTAAAATTTCACGTTTATTTTTTGCTCTAATCAGGAAAAGATCAGCTTGTTGTGTTCATACTGATCTGCCTAATTAACCAATCACAGCGCTGGCAGTATGTGAACCCTCCTATTTATGACCTCATCCGGCGTTTCCATTTCCTCCATTCACAGTTTATCGTTATTATTTTTTTTTACATTTGCTGTTTTTAAGCTCTGTGCGCATTTCTAAAGAGCCTCACAGTAATCTGCACTTAACTTTAGTCTCACTGAGGCGTAAAAGTACGATTCTCTGCTTAATTTGGATCATGCATACATTTACCAGCCCTGTGAACAATCTGTGTATTAATTTCTGTGTTAAAATAAAATAGAATATTTAGTCATTTATGGATTTAGTGATTGTTGATGGTCTTTGTGAAGTATGGAGTGTTTGTGGCAACCCGCTTGGTTCTGGTGGGGTTCTGGTTTCCCACGAGCCACAAAACACAGCAACTGTTGGACGTATTTAGCTGCTCACCGCCTCGCGTCATTAGAAGCGTTCCAGCGGCGCTCTAAGGCCGAGCCGAGCTCATCCAGGCCTGTTTCTGAGCTACAATCCACGTCGTGTGCAACAGATTTCCTCCCCTAAAGGGAAAAGACGGTTGAAATGTTCATGTTTTAACTTTTGTGCAAACTGCTTTCAGGTTAAAGTTGTTTACTCAACATGTTCTCTCTCTTTCTCTCCCTCCCCCCCGTCCTCTCAATCCTTACCATGTTGATCTGCTAAAGGGGGAACGGTGCACAAGTGTACGTATATATCCATTTACTTCATCTATTTCTAACTTTGAACTGTTTAATAGTTAACGTTTTAGCCCCGCCCACTTTGTTCTTCACCCCATGTAACCGTTTCACGTCCATGTTGGACCAGAACCAAGCAGAAACACTAACCACAGGAATCTCCACACAGTTACGCTGTACAACGTGAAATGTTGGCTTGTTTTAACTTGTTTTTAGTCCAGCGAGGTTTAAAGCCCACAAAGGTTCACTGTTAGAATCAGCTGTGTGGATTCATGCTGTCTGGAGTCACTAATATAGCATCAAACTCTGTCTGCATGCTAATAAGAGCATGAAATACTGAGAATAATCAATGTTTAGAGATTCTCATTAGTACAGAGCTATGGAAAAATATCAGATATCTTCTGTTTTTGTCAAACAAATGTTGATTTCAGATGAGAAATAACCCGAGTAAATCTAAAGTAAGGGTTTCAGATCATGAGCTAGCCAAACAAACCGGGCCCAGTGGGGAGAAGGCTTCGCTCTCCTTGATTGGGATTGATCACGTTTTTCTGGACCCACCTCATTACTGATCAGACCAAAACAGAACCAGTTCTACTTTATGGAGGAGGATAAAACATCTCAAAGACAAAGCAGCCAGAGTGGATGAAAACGGACTGAGAGAGAACCTAGAACCAGTAAACCAGGGTCAGCTTTGCTGCTTTAGGATCCGGACCACCTGAAGTAATTGATGGGAATTGGGAACACAGGTTCTGCTCTTGCCCAGAATATCCTGAGGGGGAATATCAACGGTTTGTGGCTTTAAGCTCAAACTCAAATGGCTCCAAAGAGGCTTAGGAGCGACTCAGTCAGCGTTCGGCCCTAAATCCAAGAGATGCTGTTCCTGTGGGCTGAAACTCCTCCACATGTTGCCAATTATCACAAAAACCCAGTGACAGTTTATCTTCTCAGGGAGGAACAACCAGTTTTTATCTTAAAGCAGCACCGTGCACGTTCATCAGTTTAATTTGAGCTATAATAAAAGATTTTTCAGGGTAGTATGCAGGACGTGGAGCGTAGCGGAGCTCCGTGCGGGCTGCCCGTCTCAAAAACCCGCATTGAGGGGGTCGGATCCGACGCTGAACGGGTCATGTGGCCTAGAGCAGCGCTCAGCAAAAAAAAGAAAATGATATGATGACATACTTTCGTAGGATTTAACCTGGAGGAGTGAATTTAAGCTTGTCTTTACCAGCAGCTCCATGACTTCTCAGTCTGCTGGTCCAACCTGCTGAGGAACAGGGAGCCAGTGGCCACTAGGGGCGCTAGACCTGGAGGTTACAGGTCTAGCGCCCCTAGTGGCTAAAAGGTATATAGCGCTGCTTTAAATTATAGTTGCTCTTCTTTTTTTTACACTGGGCCAGGTCAGTTTGGAGAGCTTTTTACATTTAACCACTGTTTACTAAATGCATTTGATAACTATTTGGTTTATCTACGTCTGATATCAACATTTGTTTGATTTGAAACCTTTGCAGTTCATACGCAGATGATTCCTACATCCAAAGTCGCCATAATTTATGTCATGTTGGGTGTTGCAGCCACGTTGTCCTCGCTGTTGACTCAGGGTATTTTCTCCAGGTCCCAAAAGAGAAAGATGAGATGGTGGAGCAGGAGTTCAACCGGCTGCTTGAGGCCACCTCCTACCTCAGCCATCAGCTGGACTTCAACTTCCTCAACAACAAGCCTGTTTCTCTGGGACAGGCCCTGGAGGTGGTCATTCAGTAAGTCCGTCAAACATGGAGGCTTCCGCTTAGTAACTCTGGGTGAGCTGCAGAGAGCCACAGCTCAGGTGGAAGAATATGAGAACAGGGCAGCTATTAGTTAAAGGTAAAAATCTTTTTGATAGAAGTATGGAAAGAAAAACACGGCTGTCCTCAGAGGTCCTGCAGGAGGCGTAGCAAAGCCGTAGTTTGAAGGCAGTCTGGTTAGCTGAGACCGGATTTTTTCACTCCACACTTTTCAGATGTTTATTTGTTCTTCTTCTTGACAATTCTGCGCTTCTTTGTGTTTATCACAAGAAAACATTTCCAACTGTGTCTGCAGGCTGCAGGAGAAACATGTGAAAGACGAGCAGATCGAGCACTGGAAGAAGATCGTGAAGACTCAGGAAGAACTCCGAGATCTCCTGAATAAGGTGACAGGAGGTCGGCGCGCCTCGCCGGAGCGTCGCCAGGACGGCAGTTTGACTTTACCGCCATGTGTCCCCCGCAGATGGTGTCCACTAAGGAGCGGGTGAAGGAGCTCCATCAGCAGTATAAGGAGGCGAGCGAAGTGAAGCCGCCCAGAGACATCACCGCCGAGTTCCTGGTGAAGAGCAAGCACCGCGACCTCACGGCGCTCTGCAAGGTAAGGAGACTGGGCTCAGGGATGCACAGCCCGGTGCAGCCCACCTCCTGCACCTCCTGCACCTCCTGCTGCAGCATTTGCTCTGAATCTCCCTCCCCGTCGACGTGCGTCTGCTTGTTTCTGCTCCAGTTTAAGGGAAGGCTGCTTGTGGTTGATCGGTCAGACCTGCAGCAGGGAGCCTTTCAGCTGAAGAACCGCACCGGTCGGTGAAGCTGAGCTATAATGGGGGTAAAACTTGGAAATTAAACTGGGGGTAATTTCTAAACCACTAGATCAGGATATATGCCTCTGAGAACGTTAACGGTGCTTTGTCTTAGTAAACCAGACGATCTGTGTTTGAAGTGGTTTTAACTCCTGCTTGAATGTATTATTAGCCGGTGTTTTTATCTGCGCTGCGATAAATCCCCTCCGCCGTCGCTGCGTCTGTTTAAACACAGCTGCCGTCTGAGGAGCCGCTTCACGGGTCGCCCGCCGCCGGCCTTCGTGGCTGCAGATGTGTTTATGGATGGAGCGTTTCCCATTCTGCGTGGACACGCCGTGGATTTATCGCCACGGCCTTTGTTTGGGTGTCTCATGGGCTTCCTCCCACACGCAGCTCCCTGCATTCTGCGTTGGCAGCTGACGGCGGCCACGTTTGGACCCTCGTTCCAGTTTGTTTCCCCGCGGGGAACCGGGGAACAGGTTGAGTCAGCCGCTTCTGTCCCAGATGTTTGTCTTTTCTGAAGGACCTGAAACTGGGTGTGGACTCACCGCACAGCCTCGCCCAGTCAGAGGCTCGGCTCGTCACTCTGATCTGGAATCACTGAAGCCACATTAGACTCGTTCTCATGTATAATAAACACATTTTGTCAAGTTTTCGACTGTTATATGTTTCATGTGGCCGACCAACAGTGATTCAGGGGTTTCTGATTCTTTAATGTATAAAAATGTTGCTGCTGAAGAAATCCAGAGCAGAACAAGGAAGCCAAAAGGAAACTAAAAATAAGGAACATGTTCTTGAAATGAGTGAATTTGTCCTTGATTTGAGCATGTAAGATGATTTTTGCACTTAATATAGGAACAACTGGTCTCCATCATCTTATTTCTAGTGCCGTATATCTAATAATCTTATTTTAGGGGTAAAAATACTAATTCCATTGGCAGATGATCTTATTTACCTGCTATACTATTTATAGTTCCGTTTTTGCAGTGTTAAATGGACGTTTCAGTTCAGAGGTTTCTAAAAATGGTACAGAGCCAACTCGTGTGTTAAAGTATAGATTTAATGAAAAATGCAGGTTTTAGATCTAATATTTTCTCAGCTCTGTTTTTCTTCATCAGGTTTTAAACGAGCTGCTTTTTTTTGTTTAAATAATCTTCTACAAACAAAGACGACGGGTCCTTTTTGCCAAACTTTTCTTTATTTTAAAACCTTTTTTTTTTTTTTTTATGGTGGTTCATAAATGACAACAAATTTTCACGTGTCGATATTTATCAGAAACTTGAAGTAGTCTTGTTTCCCCCCCCCCAAGAGGTCGGGTAACATTAGCAGCTCTAAACGAGTTTAATTATGTGGCCAGGCGGGAGAAATGACTCTCTGGACTGTAAAGGCTCGTTACACTCCCTCCCCAGGACGAGGCATGGCGGTGGCAGCGTCATGCTGCGGGAGCTTGGGGCTAAATGAGGAGGAAGAGTCGTTGGAGGCTGCAGGAGGCCAGAGACTGGGCTAACAAAGAAGTAACAAACTGTGGCGACAGCTGCAGCACTGAATGGGTTATTGTCGTCTTTGCTGGTTGAATCCATGAAGAAGAGAGAAATCTCTTCTGACGGCTGCATCCAGTCATTCAGTCCTCCTGACCCAGGCGGACCAGGATGGTGGTGGTGCACCAGCCTCCATGTGGGCGTCACGCCATGCTGAATAAGAGCAGACGCCCTGCAGCTCACCTGTCACCTGTGTTTTCTCTGCTAGGAGTACGACGAGTTGGCCGAGATGCAGGTGAAGCTGGAGGAGAAGCTCCAGGAGCTGGAGGCCAACCCACCCAGGTGACACACCTGTCTGTGACGTTCAGCATCACTTTAGTGCCGATGCTTTCCCGTCGGCCGTGTTTTCGTTGTGCTTTAGCGTGTAACATGTAGACCGAGGCGTGACTGAAGCTTCCAGCAGCTCTGTTGGCGCTGACCGCTCCGTGTGTGAGTCTCTCTGGGTGTTTCGTCGCTCTTCATCGTGTCTCCCTCTCTGCTTTCCCACAGCGATGTCTACCTGTCCTCCAGGGATCGGCAGATCCTGGACTGGCACTTCGCCAACCTGGAGTTCGCCAACGCCACGCCCCTCTCCACGCTGTCTCTGAAGCACTGGGATCAGGTAGCTACACGCCGCCGGCCCGTCGGCGCCGTCACGGCCGGCCCGCTTCTCTCTGCCTGAACGTGCCTCTGCTCTGTGGCGCCTCCGCAGGACGACGACTTCGAGTTCACCGGCAGCCACCTGACCGTGCGCAACGGCTACTCGTGCGTTCCCGTGGCGCTGGCCGAGGGTTTGGACATCAAACTGAACACGGCGGTGCGGCAGGTCCGATACACGGCGTCCGGTAGGTGCAGCTTCCCCGGTGGTGGTGGTGGTGGGGGGGGAGGTTGGAGCAGGCGTGCGTTCTAAGGTTGGTGTCTCCTGCCGCAGGCTGCGAGGTGATCGCCGTCAACACGCGCTCCACCACACAGACCTACATCTACAAGTGTGACGCCGTGCTCTGCACGCTGCCCCTGGGCGTGCTGAAGCAGCAGCCCCCCGCCGTGCAGTTTGTGCCCCCGCTGCCGGAGTGGAAGACGTCGGCCATACAGAGGATGGGCTTTGGGAACCTCAACAAGGTTGGAGCGGATCAGAGCTTCTTTACATAGAGACGGAATATGAGTGTGGACAATGGGGCTACTTTGGAGTTTTATGTTCTAGTTCTTCATGTTCTGCACCTAAAACGTATTTAGCCAGGTGGAGGGACCCCGTCTGTGGCTGAGGCCCTACAGCTCATGGTGGAGGGGAAATGAGAGTTCATCAGAGTTCATCTCCACCGTCGTTGTTCTGAATGGTGAATCAGAACGGTGGTGGTGAGCAGCTGGATTTGATCACCGAGGTTTTCACCTCAGCAGTTCATAAAGTTCATATCTCTGACGCCAACCATCTTCTTACACTGAAACAGTTTCCAGCAGTGAATTTATCTTCCTTGTCGGCAAATAGTTTAGCAGTCGTGTTGCAGCAAGCTGACTGGCAGTGCACAGCAGCAGGCTTTATAATGTTTATGTGAGCCATGTGACGGAGGGCCTGGTGTGGAGGAGCTCAGATGGGAAAGAGTCCCAAACCAGAACCAAGGCGCAGCGGTTTGGGTCCAGGAGGGTAGATACCAGGCAGGGGGGTCCAAACTGTGTCCCGGGGGCCACCTGTGGCCTGATTTTGTGCGGCCCTTCAACTGGCCGGGCAGCACCGGTGGCTTTTTGCAGATTTAATTACTGTAAATGTACTATGGACAAGTGAAGATCTTACAACTGAATGTTCAGTACACCAAACATTTGTCCCTTAATAAGAACACTTTTTACGTTCGCTTTAATTTCATAGTAAATAGGACGACTTTTACTCCAACGCAGACTTTGGTGCATTAAAATCTGACTGGAATTCATGTATTAAAATCGGCCAAATGCAGTTTAATACATTTGTGCAGCCGGTGCAGGTTTAACCAGAGCAGAGCCGTATCTGCTGCCCGTCTCCATGCGCTGCAGCAGGATCTCCAAACACTGCTGCAGCGCACAGAATGCTGCATTATTATGCAATCAGAGCTGCTGGTGCCCTCCCGCCCCACTAGGGGGAGCCCTTCTGTCCTCTGACATCAGGTTATGCTGGTGGGGGTGTCTGCTGACGTGTGTCCCTCTGCGTTGGAAGGTGGTGCTGTGCTTCGACCGCGTGTTCTGGGATCCCAGCGTGAACCTGTTCGGTCACGTCGGCTCCACCACCGCAAGCCGGGGCGAGCTCTTCCTCTTCTGGAATCTCTATAAAGGTGAGATGAGATCACAGAGTGCCGCCATGTTCCAGAGACATCGTCTGGTGAAGTTCTGGTTCTCTATAAAAAAATAAACGCCCACCTTCTGCAGCGCCCATCCTGCTCGCTCTGATGGCCGGAGAGGCCGCCGGCATCATGGAGAACATCAGCGACGACGTCATCGTCGGACGCTGCCTGGCAATCCTCAAAGGAATATTTGGAAGCAGCGCCGTGCCGCAGGTAACCCGGACTGCCTTTATATAAAGCAGGAACCTGCAGCCTCACAGTCTGAATTAAACTGGTTCAGAGACGCAAACGTCGCCTGGCCTTTGGAAAAAACACAAGTTCTAATTTATGATAAAGATCTACTGTAGGAAACGTGATGTCATCGTCAAAGAAACACCCTTTATGACTATTTTGAGGTTTAATAAAAAGTGGATGGACGGGATGTCATTTGTGGATAATGATGTAAAAAAAAAAAAAATCATAGTTTCCAACATAATGAAGAAATATTGATTTAAAATTAAATATTACTGGCACTTTCAGCATCATTCTATTGTGAAAATGAAAAGCAATTATTCTAAAACCTGCATTTAGTATCATTATTACATTTAAATACCATAATAAAAATATAATTTGTAGCCAAAGTTATTAAGAGCCACAGAGTCCTGGTATAAACCGTGTCAGTTCTGCCTGTTGTTACTTCCAGCTCCGCCTTAAAAGACGTCCCTCTGGCGGCACCCCCCCCCCCCCCCCCCCCCCCCTTCACCCATGAACCGTCTTCCCTGAATGAATCGGGGCTCAGGAGCAGCTCGGGGGTCCAGCCGTTCACCCTGGAACCTCTTTAAACTCACGTTCTCTGTTTTCATGGCAGCCAAAGGAAACCGTGGTGACCCGGTGGCGCGCCGACCCCTGGGCGAGGGGCTCCTACTCCTACGTGGCAGCGGGTTCTTCGGGTAACGACTACGACCTGATGGCCCAGCCCATCACCCCCGGCCCGGCCATCCCAGGAGCCTCACAGGTGAGGAGAGTCGAGCCCGGGTCGCTGCTGGGGCCCCATGGCAGGGCTTCAGCACAGATCACTGTGAACAAAGCGTATTTCTTTACCCCACAGAACCTAACAACTTCTACGGTAAACCCAAAGTTTCATGTCTTTTGTTAAGGTTTTAACATCCGTGTTTTTAGAATGGCCTAGTCAAAGTCCGGACCTGCTTGAGAATCTGTGGGAAGACTTAAGCAATGGTTGCAGACACCATGCAGGGACTCCCCACCTTCCCACCGACCGATGGGATGGTGTTGGTCAAAGCGTATCAGTGTGTTAGAATGGCCTAGTCAAAGTCTGGAGCTAAATCCAAATGAAAGTTTGTGGAAAGACTCGAAGGCTGAGCTGCAGGCAGTAACTCAGCCTGAGGAAGCTGTAAGAAGCGTCAGATAAACGCACCGAACAGGAAAGTCTGTCTTCTTCACGGGTTTCACTGTCCTCTCTCCTCAGCCCGTCCCCCGGCTCTTCTTCGCTGGAGAGCACACCATCAGAAATTACCCGGCTACGGTCCACGGCGCCCTGCTCAGCGGTCTGCGGGAGGCGGGCCGCATCGCCGACCAGTTCCTGGGCGCCATGTACACGCTGCCGAGGCAGGCCACGCCCACCGCCGCCAGCAACCCGCAGCAAGCGCAGCCGCCGGCCGCCGTCTGAGGCCCTGGACTCCCGCTCCAGCGCCCTGGAGCCCAGCGGAGACGGAGGGGGGGGGGGGGGCAGCGGCGGAGAGAAATCACCCGACAGCTGGACTTCCTGTTTCATTCGGCACGTTGGGAGGAACTGTGGCCAGATTTGAATCCTGTAACTATCAGAGACGGCTTCCTCTGAGGGGGGGGGGGAATAAAAATATGTTTTTTATGTGAAAGATGAGCCGGACCTCTGGTCTGGTACCACACAACTTCAGTGTGAGCCCGAACGTCTGCAGAATAGCCCGCTACGTGTTTCAGGCTGAGCGTCGGCGTCTCTGCTCAGGTGGAATAATCTAGAACATGTAGTGGAAACGTGTGGCAGGAACCCTGAAGAAGCCGGTTTACTCATGAAAAATAGACGAAAGCAGCAGGACGGGATATTTTTTGTTGCCTTTTGACCTTTAAGAAGGTTTCTTTCTTTGTTGTCTCGTCATTAAAACATAAAACCTCGAATCCAGACGTGAGGAGACGTCTCACCTGTTACACTAGTGGTTGTCGTGTTCTGACCCGGTATCCCTTTGGTTCTGTACTGTAGCGTGGACGTTTGTACCCAGAGCTGAAAAACGTGCTTCTTCTCGTTGTTTTCTTGTAAAGAATCTGATTTTGCTGTTGAGACTTTTTAAATCTTGTTTGTTTTTGTTAATAAAAGACCAACGTTGAGGCTTTCTGGGTTTTTCCTGGAGATGAAACAGAACTTCGTTCTTCTGGACCTTCTCCTTTCTGGGGGGGGCTCTAGAGGAGCTGCGGGGAGCCAATTTAAATTTATTGATTTCAGACACAAGTATACAATAAATGACAATATATGTCCCTGTAACATAAATAGTCTGAAAAAGGGTGTATTGGCAGGAGCAATAAGCTTATAATGCCCACCCTCCAAAACCTACATTGGACTTTTATAAAATATACCAAAATATGATTTTAGGCAAAAAATTATTCTACAATTACATTTTGGAAAAAAAAGGTAATACACTCAATATCTTACTGCTATTAATTACATTCATATGATTCATAATGTTTAATAATACATTTTATTTAACAGCGCCTTTCTAGACACTCAGTCAGTTTACAGACAATAAAGATACAAATACAGGGAGCAGAAAAATATAAACAGTTATGAAGAGGGACAAGAACAGTGTAGTTTGAACAATATGTTTAATCACATTATTGTGATTTTAAACCTTTATTAATGTCTTTTAGCTCCTGATCTAGTTTGTTCCATACATCAACAAAAGAAATACGTTTTTGTTCTTTCTAAACACTTTATAACCCTCTAAGATCATAAACAGACCCTGAATGTGTACTGGCAACAAATTATTCTTTACTTTGTACATGAGTTGAGCAGTTTTAAAGTCGACCAAATCTTTAAATTTTAATGTTTTTACATTAAAAAGTTTGTTTGTATGCTCCACAGCTCAGGTGGGTTAAACGGGTCTCTTGTCTGAACACCAGATCTGGTGTTTAACGAGGAGCAAAAGAAAAACCACCCAGATTTGCAACAAAACATGCAAAAGCGTGGCGGAGGGGGGGGCGCACTAACACTGCACATTAACCTGAAGACACCACCATCCTGGTGAAGCAGGGTGGTGGCAGCATCATGATGTGGGGATGCTCCTCTTCAGAGACGAGAAGCCGGTCAGAGTTGAGAATCTGGGGAAAGATCAGAAACTGCCTGATGTTTAAGGACCGGTTCATTCTGCAGGGGTCAGCAATTTAGTTTAATTTAGTTCAGAGCCACAAAGGTTACACCTATCTTTGAAATAAAAGCTTGTTTTTATAGTATACTATTGGATATTTAACTTTTTTTTAATCAAAGATCAACAGTTTTTAACCAACATTATTTTTATGTTTAGGTTTAATACATTTTCTTCGATTGGACATTTGATTTTGGCATCAAAGTGATGAAAAAACAAGTTGTTTGCAACCTATTGACAAAAAGATGCTTCATTTATCTGTAGTAAAATATTCTACACGCAATTAGTTTCTTTCTTTTTGGAAAAGTTGTGCATATATTGCAGAACTAAATGCATCCTAAAGCTAACAATTTTAAATTATCTTTACATTTAGAAACATTGACCAATTTTCCCCCCCCTGCATTTTTAAGTTTTTAAAGAGTCAAAGCTGAAGGTGTAGAGAGCCACATGCTTAAGTTTTGCCACAGATCCCCCGTTGGATTTAGGCCTTTACTTTGACTAGGCCATTCTAACACATTAACCTTTGATCTAGTATCTCAGGCTGCAGGGTCAGGCTGGTTCTCCTGCTGGGAGGTGAACCTCCACCCCAGACTCAGGCCTCCTCCAACAGGTTTTCCTCCAGGATTGTCCCAGATTTAGCTCCATCCATGTTCTTCATCCCTGCTGAAGACAGGCATGCCCACAGCATGACGCTGCCACCACCGTGTTCTGTAGTTCCAGGTTACTGCAGGTCAAACCTTCTCGCGTGCGGACCCAGAACCTCAGCTTTGTCTGGTCTGAGCAGAGAACCTTCTACACGGTCTTCTGCTGCCGCTCTTCCATGATCTTGTTCCAGCAGACTGGGCTCCTCTGATCGATGCGCTCCGTGTCCATCAGCTCGTCTGGGTAGGTCCAGAACCTTCATGATGATCATCTCACCGTTCTGCAGCCCATTGCCAGCTGATGGAGCTGCTTTTAACAGAGCGCTGCCTGTGCTGACTCTACATTCCTCAGCAGCTTGTGGTTTTTCTTGCCCGGTTCCTCCTCTGCTTGTTCTGCACGCCGTCAGCGGCCGTCCTCCCCCTCCTGTGCATCAACGCTCAGAGGGCGAAATCTCAACTTGCTGAGTTCAGTAAAGTAAAGAAGTGGACAGGACGCCCAGACGTGTTGCAAACAGGTCGGTTTTTATTTGATTTTTATTGGAATACATATGGTCGGCTGTGCAGCTGGCAGCTTCAGAGAGGCCTACATGCAGGGCGCGCCAGCCGCAGGAAGGTTAAAACATGCACATCGTTTAAATCTAAAACTGAGAGGGGGTAGAAAACAAATCCTCACGCCACCCGGCTTCACACTCAGATCCAGTTAGAACTCAGACTTTGTGTCGTTCTGCTCAAACCTTTATTAACACCTACAAACTGCGGCGGCCGAGTTAAAAATATCATCCTTTAAACTCTCATTTCACCTTAGATTATTTAGCAATTTACATTTATATACATCCATGTGCGGGGAGGGCTGCATGCTTCGTTCTTTGGCAACGCGGCAACATACAGAAGACGTACAAACCCTGAATTTCTGAGGGACCAAAAACGGCCGAACTTTAAAATAATAACAAAAACTAAACTCTGGTTTTTAATAGAAGAAATGACAGCAATGGCCTCTCTCCCTCTCTGTGTTGCATAATGTGCATAATGTCTATGTTTAACTAGCAGAACTCAAGAAGGACTCTCCAGGAGTGTAAGAGCAGTGAGAAAGATAAAATGCTTTGCAAAAAAACAACAAAAAAAAGAAGAGAAAAAAATATCCTAAAATCAAGATATTTAATATAGTTCAACAATAAGGCCCATTTTACAAAATTACACATTTCTCCTTAAATAAAATCTATCCAATATAGATTAAAAAAATAACATATTTTGTTTAACAAAGAAATAAAAACACACAGGAGCGGAAAAAGACAAAGAAAACCCCTCGGAGTGAGCATCTCCCCTTTAATCCAGCATCTTGGAGACAGATTATTGGGGGGGGGGGGGGGGGGGGGGTGATGGGTGGGGGGGCGAAATGTAAACTGTAAATACTGAGGAATGATTTTGGCACAACGATAAAAAACAAGCACGAAAACACAGACGCTTCTGATTATCTCTGAGCTCTGCAGCCGTTCCTCCTGTTTACAGCTGGTGGGAAATGTTCGGTTCTGGTTCCGCGGTCCGATTGGACTTCGGCTGGAGCAGAACTTCAGGAAACCCAAAGTTTCTTTCCTGAAGGTCCAGACGGAGTTTGAGTCTACGGGGGTTTTAGAGGCTGATCCCGACGTCGCCTCGTTCCTCGCAGAGACCGCCACGTTCCAACACGACGTAGAACCGTGACTCAGTAGAACCGTGACTCAGTAGAACCGTGACTCAGGCTGAACTGATTCTTCACGATGGACCGTAATCCAGCAGGAAAGCAGCTCCAGATGAGCCCAGGAAAGAATAAATAGTCAGCGCTGCTTGGTCGGTTGTCCCACTTTGAGCAGCTGGTTCTGGTCCAAGCAGACGCTGCTGTGGTCGAAAGGTTTGCAGCATTCCTCGTCTGCTTGAAAGCATCTAAAAAAGGTTCAACGGAGCGTCTTCCACCACGGGTTCCTGCAGGTTCTGCTCCTCGACGGTCGGTTTGGACTTACCGTGGGTTTCCTCTGCTCCATGCAGGCTCAAAACACACATCCAAGCTCAGATTTACGCAGAAATGGAGAGGAGACGCTTCTGGCACCGTTCTGATGCGTAGCAGGAGAGGCGGCCCAAACCGGTTCTGGTGTCCCGGACTCACCCAGGAGCCAGAAGGTCCCTAGAAGCTACTGAGGGGGTCCCACTGAGCTTCGGTGGCAGTTTACATTCCTTGGATCTGAGAAAACCCGCAATAAACTCGACCGACTGCTGGTAGGTTAATCTAACCAACAGAGGAACCAACAGAGGAACCAACAGAGGAACCAACAGAGGAACCAACAGAGGACAGGAGGACGCTCTGCAAAGGTGAGGCGCGTTAGAAAGGAGGAGCAGAGACGGCACTGTGAGATCAGGATGTCTTGGAATAAGGAGGCAGAAGTCGCCTCCCACCGGGAGGGTTAAGGTTCTGTCGGACCCGGCGGAACCAGACCAGGGTCCAACAAAACACGGCAGGATGTAGCCGCTGCAGATCCAGGACCTGCTGCAGGGTTCCAGTTAAGTTATGGAGCTGCTGGCCATTCCCACACCAGAACCTCTTCCTCCAGCTGGATCATCATCATCATCATCATCATCATCTCTTGGGGTTCTGCAGAGACGTCCAGGAGCTCCGTGTAGTTGCTCACAGAAACACGCATCGCTTCATTCTTCTGGCAGAATCTGTGGTTCTGACCCGGCGGGTCTGCCGCTGACCCAGAGCCTGAGGTCCAGTTTAACCCGAACGTCTAAAGAAATTTAGCTTTTTTTTTATCCCATCCGACGAAGAAGAGAAAATGGGGACGACGCAGAGAAGGAAGCTTATTGCATGAAATCTAAATATAAACAGTAAGAAAGAAACAAATATGATCCCAGTTTGGCCGCCTTTAAAGCAGCGGCTGTTTTCCTCTAAGCAGAGTGCATGCTGAGTCACGACCTTCAAGTGCTTTTCTTTTACATGCAAACGGGTCGGCGCTGCAGAAGGTGCTGACATGGCAAAAAACAACAAAAGAAAAAAAACCTCGACGTTCTCCAGGTTGTTCCACCTAGAGAACGCTTAGAGGACGAGGAGTCTGGGAGTAGATTGGCTTCCTGGTTTGGTCGCGTGTGAAGATGTGTCGGCTCTACGGGACGGGACGCCGCAACAATGATGGAGAAGGTTTGAGAATCACAGGTTTCTCCCGTGGGGTGGGGGGTGGGGGGGGGGTGGGGGGGGGTAACATAACATCCACCATGAAGCAGAAGCACAGGCTGATCCAGGGGAGATTGCTGCAACAGGCGCGTTCTCTACATGGCGAAGACGGCGGCTCATACGGTGGAAGGCGGGCTCAGAGCGGACCAGGCAGCTGCCGAGGAGAAGAGAAAGATAGTTACTGCATGTTTCTTTATATTAAAATAAGCAGAATAATTCATCTTCTTCTGAAACTGGCTCTGCAATTACTTTAAGTCCTAAAGAGAGTCCCGTTCATTTGCTGCGTGCCAATTATGCTGAAAATACACGTCTTACTCTGTGTGTTCGGTTCCAGGTAAGTTAGTTATTTAGTAATTTTACAGAAAAAAATACGGACAGTTTACAGAAAGTAAGCTCCAGAAATAATAATGTTAATTATAGGGTAGTTTTAAAGGAAAACGTCACACTAGAACCTTAATTAATGAGAAATTAAAATCAGATTGCTGTATTTTCCCGGGGCTTCGCCTGAAACTGCTCCGTGATTGGACTCCTCCACATTTCTCATTAAAACCACAAACTTTGCTGCATTTATCAACGGGTGAGAGACGAAGACGGATCTGAAAAGTGTGGCGTGCCCGTCTATTCAGACACCCCTAAATAAATCACACCGCAGGTTTAATAGTCAAGCTGTGTGTTTGTTCTGTGTAGCTGCAGATATAAATGTCCCGATTTACTTCACTTTTAACTCGTTTATAATTTATTTAAGGTATGTTTTAGATTAATGTCTTTCTAACGTGTGAAGACACCACGGTGGTGGCAGCATCATGCTGTGGGCATCGCTTTCTTCAGCAGAGACAGGGAAGCCGGTCAGAGCTGACGGGAAGACGGATGGAGATAAATCCAGGAAGAACAATGACCGTAAACATGCGATCACGACATGATCCGGGCACATTCACGCGTTAGAATGGCCTAGTCAAAGTCCAAGCCTGGATCAGACCAGAAGACTTGGAAAAAAAATGGTGTTCTCCCTCCAGTCTGACCAATAAACAGTTTGTGGTTTTAAGGTGAAGCGGGAAGGTTTTAGTCAGCCGCTGATGGTGCAGGGTTATGGTCAGTAACCTCCACCACAGGTCAGCTTCAGCTGTGAGATGACAGGAAATCACCTTGTAGGATTGATTGATTTATTTGCAACTTACTAACCCTAACCCAAGTAAAAAGTAAGATGTCTGGCCCTCACAGACGTGTAACTTCTTCTTTAGGAAGCCCTTCTGTCCTCCAAACAGGTGTCGTTAGTACAGGTAACGACTGAACTCGTTACCTGTACTAACGACACCTGTCCTCAAACCTAACCAAGGAGCTGCCGAAGGACAGCAGGAGGGAAACTGTAGAGCTGCAGCAGGCTGCTTGTGAATGAATCCTCTGTGGGAAGAAAACGGAGGACGTACAAGACCACTGATGACCTCCATAGATCTGCGGGCCCACGCCAGATCTCATCCCGTGGGGTCAAAGACATCCTACAGGGAGGGACCTGCTGAACGACCCGCAGAGAGCTGGAGCCAAGTGGCCCCGGCCGCCGTCGGCAGCGCGCCAGGCGTGGACGATCCAGAAGAGGACCGGGAGGACATCAGGTGGTCAGATGAAACCAAAACAGAACTTTTTGGCACAAATTCAACTCGTCGTGTTGGGAGGAGGAAGAAGAACGCTGCAAAAAGGGACTTAAAAGTAAAATCTTCTAGAAATGAGCGTGTTTGTCCTTGATTTGTGCAGGTAAATAAGATAATCTGCCAACGTCAAAGATTCCTGCACTTAAAATAGGAACAACTCATCTCCATCATCCAATTTCAAGTGCAGTACATCTAATTATCTTATTATAAGGGTCAAAATACTCATTCCATTGGCAGATAATCTTATTTACCTGCTCAGATCAAGGACAAACACACTCATTTCAAGAAGAGTTTACTTACCTTCAGGTCCCTTTTTGCAGTGAACACCATAGGTCCTGTGAAGCACGGGGGAGGAACCATCATGCTCTGGGCTGTTTTTCTGCCAAGGGGACAGAACGAGGTCGTGTATCGTGAGATTTTAAGCCAGAAGCTCCTTCCATCAGTGAGAGCGATGAAGATGGACCATGTCTGGGTCTTCCAGCAGGACAACGATCACAAACACAGCGCTCTGCAACGAAGCGGCGGCCTGGCCGGTCTCCAGAACTCAACCCCACAGAAGATCTGTGGAGGGATGTGAAGGTCCGTGTTGTCCAGCGCCAGCCCCACAACATCTCTGCTCTGGAGGAAAGGGCCAAAATAGCACCTGGCGTGATGCAAACCTGGGGAAACCTTTGTAGCAGAGCCTTTGTTGGCAAAGCCAGAGGTCAAAGTGTTGAGCTGAACTTCTGTTATCGACCAAATTCATCATTTACAAATAAATCTTTAAACAATCCTACAACGTGATTCCCTGTTGTCTCACAGCTGAAGCTGACCTCTAGTGGAGATTACAGACCTCTCTCTCTCTCTAAGTAGGAGAACCTGCACCATCCGGGGCTGACTGAATACTTTTCGCCCCTCTCTAAATGTTAGAAGTAATGTTTTTAAGGCCCTGCCTGTCGATGTGGACTAATCTCGTCTATAACCGCCCCTGAAGAGGTCGTCTCCTCCTACCTGCCTCCTGGTCCCCACTAGGGATGTTCTGACTGATACTGGCTCCACGGCCTGATTCCCGCTGCGCTCCGCCCCTCGGCCCTGGTCCCCGCTCCGGGGCCCCGGCTGGACCACAGCTCCCCCCCTCTGGACGAGGCCCCGGCCGTCCTGGTCACGCGCTCGTAGGAGCTGGGCGGGTGCTGGTGGTCGCTGGGGGGCGGGTGGCGTCTCCAGGAGGCTGGGCTGAGGCAGGGGCCCGCAGCGTGGTCCGGGTTCTCTTTAGCCTGGTTGAAACAACGCAGGAGATGGGAACGAAGTTAAAACCACTGTCTGACGTAGCGGGCGGTTCCGTTTGAGCCGACTGGAACGTGAAAACACGTCCGCGCGTCCTCCGCTGTGCAGAGGCCTCCTCTAGCCGTGATGCTGCTCCTACGTGGCTATTAAACACGAGCCGTTTGGTGTGCCAGGGGAAAATTCCCAACCAGAAACCCCAAACAGACCCCAAGCTGAGAGATTTATAATTTAGGTGGTGACTAGAGAATAAAGCCCCAGTTACTAGCCTGCGGTGGCTGCCTCGGCACGTTCCCTCTCGTAGCCTCGGTGACCCCGCTGCAGGAAAGGGAGAGCGAGATGACGGTGCAGAAACAGCCGCCCGCTCCTGTAATTTCAGCTTTTAAAAAAAGCACCATAATTAGTGACATTTGGTGGGCTGGAGCTGGCCGCCGGGGCCCTTTCTGAACGCGTTCTCACTAATTGGCCTTAATGGAGCCCCGCTGGCCGGCCTCTCTCCTCCTCCAGGGGCGACAGACAGGAAACGAGTCACCGGGCAGCAGCGCAGAGTGGGAGCGCCCAGCGTGGTCACTTCCTGCCGCCGTCGCCGGGGAGGAAACGCTCACGGCCGTTTTCTCCTTCTTTGGTAACCAGAGGCAGCTGAAGATTGCTCGACTTCTCGGAAAAGTGCTGATCCAGCAACCCAAAGCTGACCCGCGTTCTGCAACGCACTGCAGCAGAAAGGAAACGCCCCCCCCCCCCCCCATTCTGTCACATTTCAACCACAAGCTGGAAACTTTTCCATGGAAAGAGGGGAAATTTGACCTTTTTTTTTATTGCAAATCAAAATGTGGCCTGCATATGTAGTCCCTTCCTCTACTCTGATTCCCCTAAATAAAACCCAGTGCAACTGTTGGTTTTAGAAGTCAAAACTAACTTTACATCCCTTTGAACACGTCATCCCACAGTAAACATGGTGGTGGCAGCATCATGCTGAGGGAAGCAGAGGGGATGGGGAGATGGAGATAAATCAGGACCATCCTGCAGGAGAACCTGTTAGAGGCAGCAGGAGACATGAGGCTGAGGAGGAGGTTCTCCTACCAGCAGGAGAACCAGCCTGAACCTGCAGCCAGAGATATTATGGGATGGATTAGTGCAGGAGTTCCCAAAGTGGGGGTTAGGAGCCCCCCCAGGGTGATCCAAACGATAATGCTGACTTTACAATGTCAAAGTTCAACCTTTAATCATGCAAAAATATTTTTTTCTCGACAATTTACGACTTTTCATCATCAAAAAAACATCAAAAAACAAGTTCTTTCGTGAAAATATGTGAAATTAACTTCAAAATTACTTTACTCCTTAGCCAATAATGTATTTTCTTTAATCTACAGTGACCGTAATACAAATTTTCATTTTTTGGAAATTAGAAGAATAAATGGGTAAGAATAAAAAAACATTATGAGAATAAAATGTGATGTTACTGGAATAATGTCACAATCGTTTCCGTAAGTCCTGACACTAATAATAATTTGATGCTTATTTCCTAAAAAGATTAATTACCTTAATTGTGAAACCGATACCAAAGTATAACTCTACAAGACGTTCACTATTCCCCATTTTTACACAGGGGGGAAGAGTTTTCATAAAATTACTACTTTATTCTTACAATTTCAGGACTATATTCCTGTAATTCCCAAAAAGAAAAACAATGTGCGCCTCACTCCCAAAAGGGTGACACTGCTCTCTGGCGCCGTTATTTTTGGGGTCGCAGGACTGGAGATTCATGTGTTAGAATGGCCTAGTCAAAGTCCAAACCTCAGCTCCAGCTGCAGGTGTTTCACCTGTACGGCGGTCTGAGGGGGGGGGGGGACGTTAGCTCGTTTCAGCTGCATCTTCTGGCCATAAACAATCAAATCAGGGTTTAATCTATAGCAGCCTGTGGTACCTGGGTGTTGTCGTTGATATGAAGCTGACATGCACTAATTGCAGTAAATTATAAGGTGAGCATGAAAAATTTGCTTTTCTTCTGCAAATTACATCAATTTGGTGTTTGTTAAAAGTTGATGAGCATTTTCTAGAACTTCATACGTTTGCTTTTAACACCTGGTTCATTAAGAAACAGGTGAGACAAAGACTACCATCTGGAAGGAGATTCAGGACCTAAATCAGGGACCAGAAATGGAAAAACTCTTATTATGCAGCTAAAATGTGATTAAAATGTGTCAGTCTGATCACTTTTTACTGATATTTATTGTGATATTTTCCCTGGTGGCTTTTTTTTTGTTCTACCATTTTTGCCAATTTTGATTTTATAAACAATTGCTAAATAAAACATTTATTGTGAAAGCTAAGATTTATTTCTATTTTTATATTTTACAACTAAATAAAAATATCTTTTACACAGATATTTTAATAAAGCCCTTTCCATTAACATGGTAAATGTTTATAAAAGTATAAAGTAGGGGTGGGCAATATAGATTTAAACTTGTATCACAATATATTGTACTATAGTGATAACGATAACATTGATGATAAAAGATTTACAGCTTTTAAGGCAACTGTGTGGCTGTGACTGCATATCAATTAGCCAATAAATGTAAATACTGCGCTTAAAAAAACATTTAATAGTGTAACATGTAACATATTAAAACACTATTTGAAATGTGACTTATCAGGACACTAGTTAAATATATAAATGAGTCTGATTTTTACCACCAGACTGCACAAAGTAACTGCATTTATTTAGATTATTTTAAATTTATTGTTATTTATGATGTCAAGAAACTAGCAGTGAAGAAAATAGCAAAAATAACAATAGTGGCGGTTTTGGGGGTTTTCAGACACCGCTAGTTGGAATTTATCATTATTACGATGAACTTAATTTCTTATCACAATAAAAGAAAATAAAAGATAAAACGACATGATAAAGGCCCATCCCTAGTATAAAACACATAGTTTAAAGCTAAAACACATTAAATCTCTTCTGTTGTAGATATTCTATACAGATATTGCATAAAAACACGCAGAACTGCAAAAAAAGAAGAAAAAAATCCCCCTTTTTGGTTCCTTTATAATAAAACCCTTTCCTATTTGGTTCTATAAGCGCCACAAGTTGCAGACCCCGTGGCCTAGTCAAAGTCCAGACATGAATCCAGCTGAGAATCAGTGGAAAAAGTTGATAATTGATGCACTACGTTGTGTTTTTCCATGACATAAAATCCTTGTGAAACAGTCAGAGATTTATGGTCCCAACGGAGGCCTTCAACTTCAGTGGGTGTGAATACTTTTCCACTACAGACCAACCTTTTTGGGTGACATGATTGGAATAAACAAAACAAATCGTAATAATTTCTGTCTTTTAAAACTGTTCAGTCTCTCGATGAATTAGTGAATTTGCTTTATCACCTAGCACCCCTGGAGCTTCTTTGTTCAGAACCTCACCCTTGATCTTCTGTCCTGCACTGAGCTCCTTCCTCCTCATCACATCTGACCAGCTTCCCTGCTGAAGAAAGCAACCCTCAGCATGACGCTGCCGCCATCGTGCTTGGCTGTGGGGACGCCGACGGCCCGGTTTCTGCCACACGGCACTCTCCAAGCAGGCCAAGCGGTTAAACTTTGGCTCTGACCAAAGCACCTTCTCCCACATTTGTGGTTTCCCCTAAATGTCAATGGGACCTCTTATCCCTTTCTTCTAGTTGCTTTGCTAACTTCACCTGCAGTTTAAATTGGCTATTCTCCCACCTGAGCTGTCGATCTCTGCAGCTCCATGCAGGTCGACTCTGTTTACCACTGACTTCCATAGGCGAGCTTATTTAGGGCCGTCGTAGTAAAAGAGGCTGAATGCAAATGCTAATTTATATTTATATGTAAGAAAAACATTATTTTCCTTCCTCCATCACACAAAAATCCCAGAAGTTTGTATCTTTTTAGCAGGTCCGAATATCCAGGGTGGAGACGGCGTTTTGCTTTGTGCTGCGCTGGTTATGATTTATTTCTTTTCAGCAAAACGAGGCAGAAACCTTGAAGCTCGGGACGACTGAGCCCTCCTCTCCGCCTCCCGCTGGCAGCAGCAGAGGGAGGAGAAAGCTCAGCAGCGGGGTTTAACTCCTGCTCAGGCCTTTGCAGCTGTTTACGTGAACATCCAGAGGTATGTTTGTGTAAAACAGCACGGCACATGAGCAAAGCTGCAAACCGTCAATTTATGGCACATATAAACTCCAAAGGTCCCTTTTCTTCTCCTTGAGGTTTTCTAACCTTCTTTTCCCACAGTTGGTGTCTTTTTTTTTTTAACTTCCTTCCTTTCTTCTGCGCCCCACCCTTTTCTCTTTGTGTCCCGAGCCTGCAGGAGCCGAGCCTGCAGAAACTCTGTGCTAAGGTTGAAGTCCCAGAGCCTGGCATGACAGAATACAAGCGGACCCTCGGTGCTGCCGTGTCTTCTGGACTCAGCTAGGAGGAGAATTTCTTCAGTCACACATTAAGGAGCAATAGTCCCTGAAAAATATCTCCTGGTTTAACAATCTTTAAAAGTGCTGAAAGTGTTAAAACACATTCATAGAAGCTTCCCCTCCCTTAAAATAAAGACACTATTTGGAAACAGAACGCAGCGTAAAGGAACACCGCTGCAGATCTCAAGCTGCGAGCAACGTTTCTGCTCTGCCTGACTGGATTAAATACATGTATAAAAATAAATATGAACGTCCACGTCTGATTCTGTACCAGTCCACATTTCTTATATCAACCCACATCTCTGTAATGCCGAGTCTGCTACGGTTGCCAACTGCTGCATAAGGGTACTTATGGAGTTAAAAACTACGGTGGCCAGGAGGTGCAAACGTGCTGCAGGTACATAAATGCGCCGCAAATATTAAAAAGTCCTCCAAACACAAACTAGAGGCTAACACAGAAACACACAGAGTGGAAGAATGCAGCATAAGAGAAATGCTGCACTTACAGAAATTAGACACAAAAACTGCAAACATGCTGCAAACATAAATGATGCTGACACACAAACTCACAAAACACACAGAAAGGCAAAATGCTGCAAGTAGCAAAAACAACTGCAAGTTAAGAAAAGCTGCAAACAAGCTCTGCATAAGGGAACTGCTCCAGACCACAAGGGGGCGACGACCACCAACCAAGTCAAAGAAACATGGATAAAACAATAAAAAGGTACGTTTTCCTTTGTGTCTTTTTAAACACTTAATCCTTTATGATACTGTAGAACAGCGTTATATATATATCCTTAGTATTAGCATGCTTGAAACTTTAATTTATAGTAGTTTGCATTTCTGATGCATCAATCTCTGCAGTAGCCGTCCCCTAGTGGTCTGGAGTATTTCTGTTATGCAGAGCTAGTTTACAGCTTTTCTTAACTTGCAGCTGTTTTAGCTACTTGCAGCATTTTGCCTGTGTGTTTGTGCATCATTTGTGTTTGCAGCATGTTTGCAGTTTGTGTGTCTAATTTCTGTGATCTCTTATCCTGCATTCTTCCCTTGCGTGTGTTTGCAGCACATTTGCACCTCTCGGCCACCGTAAGAAAAAAAAAGAAAAAAAGAAAAGAGACTGAAAGTGGCCTTTAAAATAAAAGTGGCTTTTTTCTAAATACGAAACTTTCTGAGTCACATATTTAACACTTCATGCATGTTTTATTTCTGATTTCTACGTGGCCCGGTTGAGGGCGTCTGAAGGGCCAGAGGCGGTTCAGACTTTTACCTCCAGGGCGGCGCCACAGAGACAGTTCCTTCCCCAGACTCTCTGTCTGATGAACACGATAAAAAGTATGTATTCATATCTATAAGAAAACTTTTTTTTCGTAAATTCGTACTTAAAACATCTTAAGTGAGAGGAAAGGGAGCTGCATCAGTTTGATCTAGTGGTGATGAAGGGATGAATATGTTTTTAAGGTGTGTTGATGGAATTTTTTACTGCGTTATCACGCAGGGAGACTCTCCCACCGACCCGTTCCTGTATTATTAAACATCAGCTCCTATTAACTAGGAAACAAATCTGGAAATAACCCGGGCGGAGCCGTCCTACCATTGGTTGCTGTGAGTACGATCGGCTCCAGGACTGGGAGGTGACTGGTGCGTGGGGCACGATCCTTCCCAAAAGTCCTGCTTCCGTCGTGGGAGACTCAGAGTGCCTGTCTCGGCGAGGCAGCGGTTCCTCTGCTTCCTTGGTGCTGGTGGAGCTGTTGTACCTCCGCGTTCTCACCTGGGACAGACAACAGGAGAGCAACGTGCAGCAGTTCACCCCTCCGCTGTGCATTCTGGGTACAGATCGATCCTTTCTGGAAAAACGGTCTCATTGTCTCACCTCTGCTGGTTTAGCTCCTGCCTGGGCCGTTACGGCCGCGGCGCTGGTCACGGTTTCCTCCGTGTCGAAGGTGGTTGCGCGGTACGCCCTCCATGTTGTTGCGGCCTCTGCTTCGTCCTCAGACCCACCGTCTGTCAATGCCTTGCTGCCCCCGCGTCTGCGACCCGCCTCGTCCACCGACACGGCGCCTCTATTCCTCCACGTGCTCCTCACCGTCACTTTCTTCATGTCTGACAAAGTGTCGTCCTGGGAGTGTCTTTGGCTTCTCCAGCTGGGCACCGTGGTCGTGCTGCTGCTGCCGCTCTCAAAGCCCGACTCCGTGTCGTTGAAGTCTACGAAGGCGTTGTCCGAGGACCGGCGCCTGCCGCCGCTGCGCTGGGGGCCCGCGTGGCTGCTGGTGGGCTCCACCCTGGAGGCGTTGTGGAGTCTGGACCTGGGTGGCGCCTCGCTGCCGTCGTTGTCGCCACAGTCCGGGTCTTGGCACGGTCGCAATGCGATGTCGCTCTTGGGTATGGAGATCTCATAGGGGACGGAGATGCTGCCACGGTGGTCACTGCTGGGTCCTGGTGGGTAGCAGAGCCACAGCAGGTCCAAAATAGTCAAATAAACCAATTAATGAATGCAAACTGATGCATTTCTTCTAAAATCAGTCAAAATAACAATCATACTAATAACAATACTAGGTCCTGGCAATAACCAAAGTCAAACAGACAACTATAATTTATACATTTGCATATTATTTTTATTTAATGCTATAGTTGGTAACCCTGTTCAGAAACACTTATTATACTGGGTAAAATCGTCCTTCCATCCTGAAATACATTCAGAAAAAGGAGGTTAAAAATGCCGTCTGTGGGAGCTACAGGCCTGTAAAAACTCTGACCAATCCCTGCGTTTCGGTGTTAGGGGCAGGGATTGGTCAGAGTTTTGTTCCTGCTCTCCCCCCCTCTGTCCCTCATGTTCTGAGGGAATCACCTGGGCCGTTTCTCAATTCACGAGAACACGAGTACGGACTCGCGTTCTCGTGAAGTCCGGTCTTGGCGAGAACACAGGAAGATCGGACTTGACAAGAACGCGAGCACGCAGCACGTATGGTGTATTGGAACAGAAGCGTACTTGTGACGTCATGAGACGCACAGTTCTTTAGCATTTCTTTAACATTCAAAACTATTTATATACTACACCACAATAAATCTTATTGAAAATTTTTTTAAAACAACATTTTTAATTTCTAAAAAGCCTAGAAATTATCTTGCCGCGGTGCATTGTGGGAAAGCGGTCAGTCTGAAGAACGCACAAGTCTGCTCTGATGCATGCTCGATAAAGAGGGCGGGGCGAGAACAACATCCGGGGATGTGGTGCGTTCTCGCTCTGGTGTTCTCTGCAATTTGAACAGTGCTCGGGCTGAGGCTGATGACGTGTGACGAGTACACAAGAACGCTCAAGAACGCATATTGAGAAACGGCCCTTATCTACTGGTTGTCCCACATGCCATCATTCTGACACGCTCACATAACGCCAGTGTGCGTGCTCGTTCCTTCCTAGTTTCCGCTTGCTGGCTGTGTTTATGTATCCGGTTAGCTTAGCCGTTAGCTTAGCGGCTAGCCGATCATTGTAGCTCCACTGCTCTCACCGTTGACTTTGAACATGGCTGAGAGTCACAAGAAGTGAACCGTGTTCATGTTATAAGAAGAAGAGGAAGGCCTCAGTAGAAAGAAATAAGACCAGAGAGGATTTGGGAGATATTTTTTTTTCACGCAATCCCCCTGAGGAGCGGAAGAGCAGGTAAGACCGTCTTACCTGCTCGCCGTTCTTCAACTGCGAGCTCTTCAGATCCTCCTCCACCACCTCCACCACTAAATATTAGTATTGTTTTTAAATAATGTTGATATACTATATATATAATATTATTTAATAAGCAGAATGTGCATTTATACCAATAAATGTACTTGTTGACGTGTAAATAAATGATCACATATAACAATTATTATATTAGTAATACAATAACACAATCATCAGCGTCATCCTGCTGATTGTGAACCAGGTGGAAGCAGTCTCTGCACCTACCTATGAGGAAGTTGCTCGTGGACGTGTGCCGCTCCTTCGCAGGTAGCGCCTCGCTGGATAAGCTGCTGCTGCGGCTGCTCGTCCGTGAGGAGCTCGGCTCGCTGGGGTAGATGGTTATGCTGCTGGTCATCTTGCTGCTGGTGGTCACCACCGGCTTGGTGGAGATCTTGGGTTTCCCATTTGTTGACAAGGGCTCTGACATCATGACCTCCTTCCTGTCGATCTCGATGATCGCGGGCTTGATGACGGCCTTGGACCGCAGGGCCTCTCGAGGGCTGCACACCCTCTGGATCTCCATGGATGACGGAGCCGGAGCGGCGGCGTGGGGGCCTCCGTCGGGAGGCTGTGCCCTAGCGTGCAGCTCCTCGTCAAAGGAGCTCCTGGAGGAGGACCCTTCTGATGGCGAGTCGTGGACACGAGGGTGTCTGGCGTACCTGGAGGTCGCCGTCCTGCTGCTCACAGATATAGCCGTCGTCTCGGTTGGGGGATCCACCTCCGAGGGCCTGGAGCCGGTGGACTCGGTCTCAGAAGCGGACGAGTGGCCGTCTGAGCCGTGGTCGTTGGGCAGCAGCGGCGCGACGTGAGACCTGTAGGCCGCGTAAGGTCCGTTGGCCTTGGACAGGGTGGGCGCCGCAGACGAAGAGACGGACTCCTGAAGCGGTTCCTGGCCGGAGGGAGACGCCGCCTCCTTCTCGGCGCCGGCGGCGCTGTCGGGCACGGCGTCAGAGTTGTTTGATTCGCTGTCGCTGCCCACGCAGGGTTTGGAAAACCTCTCTCTGGGTTTCATCTCGGCGTCGGCCTGTTTGAACGCCGTCCTCAGGGACTTCTGCTCATTAGCGGCTGGCGGGTAGCGGCTCAGGACGGACACTTTCTTCACTTCAGAGGTTGAGTTGGCAGAGCCGTACGGCGGTCCTTTAGCCCTGTCTTCAGGGAATCGTGCCGTGACTCCATTATCGGATGGAACTGTAGCCGGCGAGGTCTTGGCGGTCCTTCTGCTCCTCAGAGGACTCAGCGCTCTCCTCGGACAACTCTCCTCCACCTGACTGAAGTCTTTGTTCCTCAGTCTGGTGTCTCTCCTCGGCTTCGGAGAGCCGGGCTCTGGGAGAGCTGCAGAACTTTTAAATTTAGGCTTCTCCGGCCTGATGGCGCCCTTTGACAGCAGCTCCTCGCTCTCGGCTTTGCCGTTCTCCAGGACCTTGGCGGGGTTTCCGCTGCCGTGTTTCTCTGCCTTGCCGACGCCTTTCCCCCCGGCGGCAGCTTTGCCGCACAGCTGCGTCCTGAGCTGCTCCACCTGCTCGCTCAGCTGACGCGCTCGCTTCTGCTCCACCTGAAACTTCTCGTGAAGCTCGCCGTTCTTGAACTGCGAGCTCTTCAGATCCTCCTCCACCACCTCCAGCTGCTTCAGGCGGTTCTTTAACTTCTCCACCTCCTGCGTGAGCTCCTTTACTTTGTTGTCTTCTTCCTGCGAGCCTTCCAGGCCGCCGCCCTTCTTCATCTCAGGCTTGCTGAGACCGTCTAGCTTCTCGTCGGCTAGCTTCAGGTAGTCCAGGTTCTTCTTGCCAGCCAGCTTGCTGGTGAAGAGCGCGGTGGAGGACAGTTCGTCCTCGATCCTTGAACTCATGAAGTCTGCACGGCCCGGGCCCGTCGTCACGCCGAAGCGGCTCTTTTTCTCCTCCGTGAGCTTCTGGATGAGCTTCTCATCCTCCCTTTGCTTCTCCAGCAGCTTCTTGCGCTCACCGACAAACGCCTGAGTGAAGGCCTTGAGCTTCTCCAGCTCTTTGGCCAGAGCCTGCTCCGCTTTGTCCAGCTTCGTCTCAGAACCTTCCACTTCCTTCAAGCGCGCTCTGAGCGTGTCCAGCTCCAAGGAGAGCTTCTTGGTGAGGTTCTTCTCCTCGTTGAGGCCGAGGCAGAGCTGGCTGCAGTCAGACTTGCTTTTGGCAAAGGCTTCTTCCAGTTTCTCCAGTTCAGCCAGCCTCCGCTGCAGACGCTCCACCTCTCCCTTAAGCTCCTTCGTCAGGTTTTCCTCTTCCTCCAGTTTCTCTCGAACCACGCGACAGAGGTCCTCGGCTTTGCGTACCTCCTCATCCTTGCCCTGGATCTTCAGGAGACGTTTTCTTAGGGCCTCCACATCGGCCAGCAGAGATGAGTTGCTGCCCTCTGCCTGGATAATCTTGTCCTGCAGAGGAGCGAGTTCATTAATCCGTTTCATCTTTAATCTAAAAAGCTCCGGTTGAGTTCATCTCTTCCTCCTCCAAACATCTCACACACACCTTGTCAACCCGCAAGAGACAGCCTGTGCTGATTTTTTTATACAAAGTGTTGTATTTTTTTTTTATTATTATTATTATTATTTCATGAAACTTATTTCAGTATTCAATAAAAAAAGAGCTACAATCCCAAAATTATTATTAATATATGATGAATATTTCAGGCTTAGGAATATTTTAACAGTGGAGTTGTTGAAAGTGCAAAATAATAATAAAAATAATAAATAAATAAATAAATACTACATTTTTTATCTATGGAGATAGATAAACACTATTACTCTGAAATACCACTCTTTATTTGGTATAAATTTTTCAGATTGAGGTGAATTTGAAAGAAGTGGGAAAATATAAATTTATATAGATATCATTATTTCAGCAGTCTTGGGAATGTTTTGTATTAATAAACAAATGTGGTGTGCTTCTAAAGGACCTTGTAAGGGTTAGACCACTGTAATAATAAATACTTAACTGTACTTGAATATTTTCATGAATTATAAATTATCTTTAAAAACTTGCATATGTTGACTTTAACTGTATATTTTTATTAGACCGTATAAAGCCTAGTCGCTCTTTATTTTGCTTCTGATCCCCAAACAGCACGACTAAAACCACTGAATTACAGAACGGCTTCAGACACGTCGGCTGACACCAACCTGCAGGTCTAGCAGCTCATCCTCAGACTTCTGCAGCTTGTTAGTCGCTTCTTCCAGCTCGTCCAGCCTTCTGCTCAGACTCTGCAGCTTGTGCCGTAAGTGGCGGTGCGTCATGTCTTTGTGATCCGACATGGCTGCAAACCTTCCAGTGGATTCGTTGGCTTTGTTTTCGATGTTCAGCTTACTTGACGGCAGAGTTTTGGGATTTCCACATCTGTGTGGCAGCGATAGCAAGACCTAAAAGTGCTCTTCTGGTCCTCTTGTCAGCCTGTCTTGTTGCGGTCGTCTAACTGTATATTTAGGTCTCCAAAACTGCCCCTAAATGGTGTTTAGCAGAGAGATCTGTCATCTGTAGGAGAGAAAGAGAGGAAGTGACACTTAGTCATCCATGATTTGTCAATGACTGTTAAAACTCCCAAAAGTAGCCATGAAAGGGAAGAAAACGGCTCAAGAGCAGCTGAACACATGAACACAGTCACCAAACCACTAAAATAAAATCCTCCCTCAACTGGAAAAGGATGTCTCGACATCCCACAAGTTTGAAAGTAATATTGAATAATTGGGTGATCTATGCATGTTTTAAAGAAGCATGAGGGCCGGGCTTCTGGAAAACAGGCCTGAGATGCATCTTTTGTCGCGTCGAGCAGACAAATTAACCAAGGAGATCGACGCAACGGCAAAAGTACGTCGAGAACAGTCGGTCCGCACAGGTTCTGCTCGTTTCAAGCTCTCATTTTGAGCCAGTTTCAAGAAGAGAAACAGGCAAATCAATTTCTGCTCTTTTAAAACAGCATCGTGTAACTTGTAGCCACTAGGGGGCACTAGACCTGTAACTTCCAGGTCTAGCGCCCCTGAAGGCCGCCGGCAGAACTGCACTGTCGCAAAATTAAATCGTCTCTTGGAATCTGACAGCGGACCAGTTTGGAGCAGCAGACTGAGGCGTCATGGAGTTACTCATAAAGAGAAGATTATATTTACTCCTCTAGATTATACTCAGAGTCTCCCATTGAGAGGGAGAGGGAGGGGGCAGAACAAGGCTCTGCCATCTGATTATAAAAGGCTGCAGGAACTTCAAAACAGCAGAAGAGCTGACGTGCAAGATTGTGGACGATCTTTATTTTGTAATAATAACCACGGCCATGACAAAAATTGACTCAAGGACGAGAAAAGTAGAAGCATGTAAAGTTAGCTCTCCTGTTTAATGAGGAAAATAAGCTAAATCCACTATTTCAGCTCTTAAATACCTTTTGTTGTGTGCTTGGGGCCTCTGAAGTATTGGAAAGTTAAATTTAGTCTTCCAAAGTGTTGTTTAGACATCTTTAGATTATTTATTGTGGCATATTTGTCTGTAAAAAGGAGCGCTACCGCAGGTCATTCATCCCTGCTGCCATCAGACTATACAATGCTGCACTATAACTGTAATAACTAATGTGCAATAACCTGTGCAATAATACTATTAAATAATCCTGTTTAATAAGCGACTTCAGCTGTATAGTTATCTCACTACCTCACTGTTGCTCTTGCCTGGTACCACTTAATGTACAACGTCACTCCATTTGTATATAAAAGTCACCTGAGTGTACATAAGTCATCCTAAATATCTGCTTCATTTCCCTTGTACTTTTATTTTATTTTTATTTTTTGATACACTGTATATATGTGGACACACTGTACATACCTTATACCTTATGCATCTTTTTCCTCCTTTTTGGGACCTTCTTTTGTTTATTAAGCCGATGTGTGACAAGTGAATTTCTCCACTGTGAGATCAATAAAGCGTATCTTATCTCGTCTTATATTTCTCAAGTCGCTCAAATTTTTCTGTTATGTTTTCTTTGCTGTTACGTCACAGGTCTTTCTGCGGAGCATCTAAATAAATGTTCCCCGTTTTTCAGAACCTTGTCGAAGTGCCCGGTTAAACTTTATTTTCCTTGGGAAGGTGCACGCACCATTGGGGAAAGTCCTCCACTTCAAGGATTAATGCTTCCTTTTGGAAATTACATGAATAAAGTGATAAAATTGCGAGAATAAAGTAGTAATATTAGGAGAACACTAAAACACAAAAAATTAGGCATTCTGAGCGTCTTGTAAAGTTATATTTTGTAATATAAAATTATTTTTCTCACTCTACTGATTTTTACTGTTCTCCAGTCTACTGTTCTCCAGATTTGCATTGCATTACATTGAAATGACTGTTGTCATTTCAGCTTTTAACTTTTTGTTCTCTCTCTTTTTTCTTCATAGTAGGCACACCTGGTCTGACGTTCTGTTGACTGTGAAATCATCCAGGGAGGACAGATCACCGACTATTACCATCTAATGTAGAACAGATTACTAGATCAATGTGTGCTTCTGTGCTTTTTTGTCTCTCTTGTTGTGTCTCTTCTCTGTCTTCTGTAACCCCAGTCGGTCGAGGCAGATGACCGTTCATACTGAGCCCGGTTCTGCCGGAGGTTTTTTTTTTCCCGTTAATGGGTGGTTTTTCTTCCCACTGTCGCTTCATGCTTGCTCAGTATGAGGGATTGCAGCAAAGCCATGTACAATGCAGACGACTCTCCCTGTGGCTCTACGGTTCCCCAGGAGTGAATGCTGCTTGTCGGGACTTTGATGCAATCAACTGGTTTCCTTATATAGGACATTTTGACCAATCTGTATAATCTGACCCAATCTGTATAATATGATTGAACTTGATTTTGTAAAGTGCCTTGAGATGACATGTTTCATGATTTGGCGCTATATAAATAAAATTGAATTGAATTGAATTGAATTCCCACAATTTCCAAAAGAAAACAAAACTGTATAACCGCCATTGATGGTAAATAATAAAAAAAAAAAATTATTGGACATGCAGGAGTAAATTTCCTAAAAAAAAAAGAAAAAAAAAAAGAAAGAAATTTTGAGATTCATTTCACATAATTGCAAGAAAAACTTGGATGTTTTCTGATGTCCAAAAGTCATACGCTCTAGGTCACATGACACATTCGGAGAAAGGCGGCCCGCACCGAGCATCGATGCGCGGAAAGTTCTGCATATTGACCTGAAAAATGATTTAATATGTCAAATTAGTTTAATACTTGGGTCAGAACCGTCACGGTGCTGCTTTAACTCATCTGTTAAGCTCGATTGTGAGTTTATTATTTAGATTTAAATAAATGTCAAAACTTAAATTTACACAGCATGATGCTGCCTCCATGTCCTGGTAGGTCTGCAGGGGGTCCATCCTCTCTCCAGGTCCACATGATGGACACTGCTGCAGAACCCGACCAGAACCGGATCCCTACCCTGCCTGCTGGGTCCCTTTGCTCTCTGATCTTCTTTCATTAGCATAATGAAGAAGATCAGACAGCAGAGTCTAAACTTTCTTTCACATTAAATCCCAAGGACTTAAAAGACAGAAGCCGTAACGTCACAGAATGTGGGAAAGTTTAAGAGGTACAGTTTCTCCCCTTCCCTTAGATCTCCAGCCTCCGTCTTTTTAATAAAAATAAATAAAATAAATCCCATCATCTGTGGAGGAATCATCCACACAGATCAAGTGTTCTCCTGTCAGAGTCACCTTGTCTGTCCTTCACAGCAGGAGGGCGTGTAGCTCCTGTGTTTCTGTGTTCCAGCCCTCGCCGCTGAGCGCGGACACGTTTTGCTCATTTTACCGGTAAAGTGAGGACTTTGACGTAGAGTTTCATTCTGGGCTTGGGGTCAGGTTTAGCTCTAAGGTGAGGCCATAGAAAGGCTCAGTCCTTTCAGCATGGCTGCACACTCAGGCCCGCATGCTTTGTTGTCGTCTCCCTGCTCTCCTACCCGCATCGATCCCCGCCTGCTTCTGCTGACAGCAGCACGTCTCCATCCGCAACACCGCAACGTCTCCCGTCCCCCCGCACCATCATTAAGGGATGGAGGAGGAATGCTTCAGCCATGGTGTCCCTTTGTGTCGTTAGCTAGGGGCCGCGGTGAGGTCATGCCGTCGTTACGGCGCGTTAAGGGTCACCGTGACCCTGGCAGCCAACACGCGTGTCTCAGGCATGATTCAGGTAACCCCATCGGCCCCTTCCCCCATCACGAGGCAGAGCTTCTCACGCTGACCACAAAGAAAGAAAGGGGATCCATATCGACCTGAGGGGAGGACACAACATCTGGGCACATCATCACTTGCCAGCCATACCCCCCCCCCCCCCCCCTCGTCTCCTCTTTCTCCTCGTTACAGGGCTCGCCCTTCTGAAGCCTGAAACCACAACACAGGGAGATCTCTGCAGCTTCCTCTGACATGTCGCTGCTGTGAAGACGTGCGGCGGCGCAGTAAATCTGCACGCATGTGAACCATGTGTGCAGAGCTCCTCAACATGTCGTCAGGCCTTCCCCAAGATGGAGTTATATACTTTCTATGCTTTTATTTGGTGTGCGGAGACCAAAGCCGTCTTCCCGCAGCTCGTTAAAAGCCTTATGAGGAATAAATAAGAGCAACGCGCTTTGAACGCACGCGTGTCGTCGGCTACTTTACGGCGTTTTAATCGCGTTCGTCTTTCCTCGATGTCTGGCGGTTTAGCGATCCTCGTCGCCCAAAGCCAGAGACACCTTTTGACTCGGCATTCTTCATCCGAGGAATGTTCTCAGCGAGTTACAGACCAAGATTTTCCCCTGTTGTCTTCGGCCAGTTGCTTGGCACCACACTTGTCCTCCTCGATTGATCCTCTTCCAGCTGACTGAAAATACAACAGGAGATCCTCATAAATCTGTCAGAGGGAGATTTGGTCCAAGGTGGAAAGTATTTCAGCTCAGGGCTGCAGAACGAGGCTCGGGGAAAAACTTAACCGCTGAAAAATAAAGCAAGGAGGCTGTTAAAGTGTTCACCTGAGTCACAGCACTGTGCACAAACACCCCCCCCCCCACCCTGAGACATGGTGGAGGCAGCATCATGCTGCGAGGATGAACCAACCTGTTAGAGGTTGGGAAAGACGGTTTGGGTCACAGCATATTCATGTTTTAGAAGGGCCTAGTCAAAGCCCAGAACCTAGGTCTAACTGAAAATGTGTAGCTGGGCTGTTTGCAGACGCTCTCCGGCCAATCTAACGGAGCGAAGGAGAAAACCTTCAGTCTGCAGACGCTGAAAGCTGGTAGAGAGTCAACGGTAAAACCCAGCGGCTGCAGGCTCACCGTGGATGGAGGTGTCTCAGGGTACGACTGGGTCCGCACACCTGATCTCAGGTGAGTCTTGTCCTGGTTCACTTATCAGAGCCAATCAAAACAGGTCTGTTTAGTGAGTTTTGGATCTTAACCAGATCCATCCATCGTCTTCCGCTCATCCCAGATCGGGTCCCAGTGGGACGAGCCTGGCTGGGGCTTCCTGATCAGATGCCGACCCACCTCCAGGTGCTAAGCTGCAAAAACGTTTAAGAGAAAATAAAAATAAAGGCCAATCCTGATGTTCTGGTGCTCCCTCGCTCTGCTGCAAACTGCTGATTGGCTGTTACCAAGACGCAGGAAAAAACAATGCTCGTAGCGTAACGTGGACCTCCATCCCGACACGACGTTCCTCCACATGGACTCGGGTTCCTGCTGTGAAGCTGCGGGATTAAAACCAGACCCGCTTCACCGGAGGACCGCTTGGAAAGGTCACAATGTTGACATGTTAGTTATTTACTAACGAAGTCCCACAGGCAAACATGACCTGAGAGATTTCAGATGTTTTCCTGATGAGCAGCACGTGAGAACGCAGATCCGGCTCCTCCTGTGGGGTTCTGAAGCGTTCCCAGACCACCAGGGACAAACAGAACCCGACAGTCCTGGGATTTAATGCGACGCAGCGACACAAAGAGGTGAATAATTGTGAAGGAGGAGGAAAAAGGTTTAAAAATGTCTTGTTTTTTTGCATTTATAGTCAGCCCCCCCCCCCCCCCCCGCGATCCGAACTTTGTAGAACCATGCAGGTCTTTGGAGGTTTGTCTTTACCATCGTTGCACGTCAAAAAGTTTCTTCTAAAAATGGTGTTTAGCCCCCGTCAGATGTAGGTTTAGGCTTTAACTAGGCCATTCTGACACGTTGATAGTAATCTAGATATCTGGGGTCCATAAACATTTCAGTACCAACAGGCTAAAATGAAAAATACAAAATAATTTAATGGTGAATCACTTTCTTTTCAGCTGCTCAACCATAAATTCAACATGCGATATTTTAAATAGCCAGAAAGAAAAAAGAAAGAAAGTAGTGCAGGTCTGAAAAAAGGGTTTATTTCCTGTAGAAGGGCCGCGTGCCCACAGCACCATGCTGCCACCACCACGTCTCACTGGGGCGTTTTTCTTACACGACACTTTTAAACCTAACGTTGAATTTCCATCCCACGTGACCTCAGCACCTTCCTCCACCGCCGCGTCCCAACCGGGCGGCTGTCCATGCGTGCAGCTGGGAAGCGCCTTGAACATAACGCCGTTTAACGCCGTCTCAGAGTAAAACTGAAACGTCTTGATGTGGCTGAAGCTTAGCAAAAGAGTTCTATCAACCGATCCAGGATTTCTTAAAAACCCAAACACACACATACCAAGGTCACGACCATAAACCATATAATTAAGGCTCTAAGGCCCGGCCCGTTGCCTTCGGTACATTTTGTTCTCTTCATGAAAAAAAAAAAGAAACACTTGACATGGAGTTGGTTTTGAAGCTCTTCTGGTTCACAAACAGAATAAAGGGGCCCGGGTCCAGTCAAAATGTCTGAAGGACGACTGCAGTGGACGGATGCCGGCGCAGCGGCGGAACCACAGGATGGTGGCGACCTGAAGCTTGGCCGGCACTTTCCCAAGAAAAAGAAAGCCCGGCGTCCTTTAATGGTCGGTTTGTCGTTTCCTGCGCCGTCCTGCTGCCTTTTATTTCATGTCTTTTTGTTTCTTGCCCTCTTTCAGTCCAGAAAAAAGGCCAACATGAGAGGTTAGCTGTAAGTTTCTGCAAGAACGCGGCTGAATTAAAAGAAAGGTTCATTAAAGGGGATCCTGACCGAAAAGGTGCCGACGTGTGGCGAAACCGTGGAGGTCATCAATACCTGTAGAAGAAGAGCAGCTTCGTTATAAAGAGGAAGAAAGCTGCTTGTGGATGGAAAGTCGAGTGGAAGGAAGAACTGTGGTCACAACAAGGTGCATCAGCGATAACCACAGACCTGCTGGATAAATTCACAAGCTGGAGTCAGAACTTCCAGAACCACCAGAGAGACGGATCAGCTGCCACGCTCCTGCCGTTAAAACACTCCTGAACACCATCAGAACCGTCTGAGGAGAAAAAGGACCGGACCGTCTGCCCTGAAACGAAGGTCTGGAGGAAGAGTAGAGAGACCCAGAATCCACGTTGCTGGAGGTCCGGTGTGACGTTTCCGGCCAGCGATGATCTTGGGTCCCATGTCATCTGCTGGTTCCGGTCCACTGAGTTTTATCGGGTCCAAAATCCAGAGCCGTCATCTAGCAGACGTTCTACAGAACTTTATTTTCAATTCAATTCAACTTTATTTATATAGCGCCAATTCATGAAACATGTCATCTCAAGGCACTTTACAAAGTCAAAATCAATCAGATTATACAGATTGGGTCAGATTATACAGATTGATCAAAAATGTTCCTATATAAAGGGAACCAGTTTATTGCTTCAAAGTCTCTCCAAGCAGCATTCACTCCTGGAGAACCGTAGAGCCACAGTGGACAGTCGTCTGCATTGTACATGGCTTTGCAGCAATCCCTCATACTGAGCAAGCATGAAGCGACAGTGGAGAGGAAAACTCCCCATTAACGGGAAGGAAAACCTCCAGCAGAACCAGAACCAGGCTCAGTATGAACGGTCATTTATGCTTCCTTCGGTACCAGTACCGTCTTTAATCAGCATGGCAACGCCAACAAAGCGGCCTCACCTAAAACCCAAAGAGAATCTATGGGCTAACGGGTCAAGCAGCTGGAGGTCACCGTTAAAACAACCTGGACTTCCTGAAGGCCTCAGCAGAACCTCAGCCTGATCTCCACTGATGCAGTAGTTCACGCAAAAGGAGTCCAGACCGGGTACCGAGTGCAGATGCTGTGCAGAACGTGGAGATACTGACCAGTCGGACCACCTTTCTGCATTAAAATCCTTTTTTTTTTTTTGGTTCGATGGAACATCATACGTTACTGAAACTGCCAGAAACATATTAATAGGAGGTTCGCTTATTTTGACAGAACGCCTGAACGGCAGCTGAGATGCATCTGATGCACATCAGAGTCAGATTTACTCTGCGACCTGCGATGGAAACACACCAGTGTCTTTAGCCCTGGAACCCAGAGGCTCGGCTGGATCTGGTTTCCAGGCCTCCAAACCGTCTGGTTGTGCAGGAGGGCAGAGAGGAGGCGGAGGAGAAAAGCCAGACAAATGTTAGCGGAGAGGCTGAGACAGAAACATTGATGGTTATGAGACAGGCAGAGAGGTTCTGGTTCCTCCTGTTTTCTGATCCGACTGCAGGCCTGAGAGCTCCCTGGTTCTGGTTCTAATCCCAGAGCCTGAATGTTGAAGGAAAATGAGTTCTGCAGTGTAAATCAGGGTTACAGCCACAAGTTGGTGCAATAAAAAGGAGCAGAGAGATAATATTAAACCGCTTTAATAATAATAATAATAATAATAATAATAATAATAATAATAATAATAATAATAGCCAGTCTGTCCTGAAATGAACCAGAAGCTCGTCGGATCAGAAAAAAATAAATAAAAAATCCAAATGGAGAAAATGTTTTAGTCTCTGCTGAAGTAAATAACCCCGGGAAGGCCTGACACCTGGCCCCATGGATACCTGGACCCATGGACACCTGGCCCCATGGACACCTGGACCCATGGACACCTGGACCCATGGACACCTGGACCCAGGGACACCTGGACCCAGGGACACCTGGCCCCATGGACACCTGGACCCATGGACACCTGGACCCAGGGACACCTGGACCCAGGGACACCTGGACCCAGGGACACCTGGCCCCATGGACACCTGGACCCAGGGACACCTGGACCCAGGGACACCTGGACCCAGGGACACCTGGACCCAGGGACACCTGGACCCATGGACACCTGGACCCAGGGACACCTGGACCCATGGACACCTGGACCCATGGACACCTGGACCCATGGACACCTGGCATCAGGGACATTAGAAGTTCAAGCTTTCAAAAGCGGATCTTCCAGGTTTCATTTAATCCGTAGATGCATGAACTGGCCGTGCATATTGCATAATGTTCTGTAGAGCAGAACAGCTGTAGAACCTGTAATTATTCCGGCTCGGGGTACATAATCGTTGCAGAGGAAGCTTAAAAACACCGGGATACGAACCCACCAGCTTCTGGATGTGTGAGACTCCGAGTGCGAACACTTTGACAAACACTCGGCTTTACTGTGCATCAGCCTCCAATAAAACTCTGTAAATGTGCAACACTCCAGAGACGTGGCGTCACGCAGGAGGGAGGAGCTGGACGGTTATTATCCAACAGCCTGAAGCTAAGTGAACTGCTTAGAATTACGAGGGAAAATTAAATGTATTTTTTTGTTCAAAAACTATGATCAATAATAAAAGCATCAACTTTAAGAGTTCATATGAACCCAAACTGCCTCAGTAAAACAAAATCTGCATAAAATATGTTCAATTACATAATTCAAAACACGCTAAACATAAACAAGTGGAAATGCTGACAGAGCAATCTGAGAGGGACTAATCTCCCCGGAGGAGGAACTCCCTGACCTGCCGTTAGTGGTGGTCCGCCGGCGCTGTCCTTCGGACCTATTTAAAACTCCAGCAAACAGCTGCTCAAACACTCTGCAGCAGACGTCAGCTGAAGTCTCCAAATCCAGCCGAGGAGGACCGGCAGGAGCTTGAGTCACACAATGAGCTGCTGCAGCAGGAATGCGAGAGCACGAGTGTCGCCGTTTCACACCGATAAGGGAACATGAAAACACCACAACATGATCACACTTGTCAGATCCAACCCGGAGCAGCTGGCTGTCTGCGGACGTCTGGGTGAATCTGCATGAGTCAAGCTGACGACGGTTTGTCATTAAAAACACCAAGATGCCAACAAACCGAAGGACTTTAATCACAATTCTTCATTCAAGTCCTGCTTTTCAGCTCTGCTAGAGGAAAAGCTTAACTAAAATCTGGAGAAAACTGGTAAAACAACAACTTTATCTTCTGCCCAGAATACCAGACAATGCAGAGCATTCTGCTTTTAAACAGATGCTTAAACCTGCTGTTGATTAGTGAAACACACGCGTTTGTTTAGCCGGACCCAGATGATTCACGCTGGTCAATAAATAATTAAACAGGTCACATCTGAGGTTGCGTCTATGAAATACCTGCATGTGTCTGGATTTATTACATCCGGACGTATAAACAGAACCGTTCCAGTCCGAGCCGAGTGATAAAAATAATGCCCTCGAGTCCAGTTGCTGCAGTCCCTCATGCTGAGGCTGCACGTGGCGACAGTGGACAAGAAACCCTCCTTTTAAACAGGAAGCAACCTCCAGCGGAACCAGAACCTGGCTCGGTGTGCGCACCCATCCGGACAGCCCCAGAACACAAAGCAGAACTGATCCAGGAGGTCTTGGTGCATCACTGCAGCAGGAAGGAAAGCATCCTGGAGGGTGAGGGTAGAGTACCAGGAGGTAGTGACAGTGCAAAGAAGAGACGCCGCTCATACAGACCACCAGGTACGCTCTGCGGTTCTGATAAAAATAACCAAACATGCATGTCCTTAGGAGCAAGCATTACCCTTTTCGGCTCCGGCCCGCTAAGATGAACCCGACCGAATCAGGACGGAGACGCGGACCCAGAGTAATGACACCAGGTGACTAAAGCAAACAGGAAACGCCTCCATCTGCCCTCAAACAACCTCGGAGAGATCCGACCACAAACAGTGCTGCGTGCGCGCCAAGCCGGCTGGTCCATACGTTGCAGAACCCGTAGGCGTGTCACTGCTGCGTGACGGAAGGAACCGGAAACAGACGCACAAAGGGGCGGGAAGAGGTAAGCAGTGGGAAGAATGGGAGGAGACGTTCAGGAGAAGAGGAAAGGAAAGAAAACAGAGGAAAAGGAGACGGGGATAAAGTTCAGAAAATGAGCAACAAGAAGCAGAAGCGCCCTTTTTAAGGCCAGAGTTCAGTTTGTCCCTTCTGGGTTACCGTAAGTCTACGGCTTATATTAATTTACATCCTACAGATTCATACAATATTATAATAATAAAAGGATAACGATGTCACTCGTTCAATAAAAATGCAAATGGATAAACTTAGGGCTGAACCGTATCAGGAAAAGTTGCGATATGGGGTAATATTAGTAAATGTTACAGCTTGTGATAAATACAGAAAAAAACTGAAGCGTTAATGTTAAGAGCCCAGATAATGAGTTGGCTACTAAACAACAAAAACATGCACAATAGGGAAAAGGTCGCATGTCCAACTTTTAATGTTTTGGCAATTAAACAACTAAGCTGCAGTTTCTTATCGATTTTACCACCTCTTCATCTTCTTAAACTATTTTATGATGTGGTAAAAAACAAAACAAAAGTCAGCAAACATATTGGGGGGGACCAAGAGCCTGAAGGTGCTTAAATAATTAGCTTATTGCAATCCAGGTGGTTCTTTGCAATATGCAGTTTATGATCCACGATATTACGATGACAATAAATTAGCGATATAATGTGCAGCCCAACCTAAACGCCACAGAATGGGTTCGTTCTTTAAATGGGGTCAAAGTAGGTCATGAACTGTTAACATATGGAGCTTTGCAGGAGTAGATTTTCATATTGGGTTAAACTTCTTTGCAATCTGTAGGTTTTTACGACTACAGACTTCAATGCATTTCATGTGCATTTAACAGGTTAGCCCTGCAACTAATAGATGCATCCCTCCTCCAACACACCTGAGTCTGATTTCCCTCATCAGCATCCAGTCCTTCAGCTCTGCAGAGCCACTCATTGGAGTCAGGTGTGTTGGAGACGAGATGAACCTAAAACCTGCAGGATAGCACCTCTCACACAAAACTAATTACTGAATAATATTCAAAAAGGATGGAACAGGGTTCAAAACGTCTTACAAACAAAAAGGTGAAAAGCGCAGCTTGCATAATACTACCACCGTTTCAAGCTGCAGGTCTTTCGGGGCAAATCTACAGACCAACATGTTTTTGCCTCTTTCCAAAGTAGCTCAAGGTCAGATTGGATGGAGTGCATCTAGGAATTTGCCTCGTCAAACATTCTCAGTTAGATTTAGGCCCAGGCTTTGACTAGGCCATTGTAACACACAAATCCGTTTTGATCTAATCCCTCTCATTGCATCTCTGGTCTAAATTACCACAACTGGGAATGCCTGGGGTTGTAATGTGACAAAAAGTGAAAAACCTTAATGGGTGCGTTCGTTTGTTTTTTGGTATTTTTTTGCAAGGTTGCTCTTTGCAAACCCAGAAACAGGAGAAAATCATAGCAGTGGGAGACTCGACTTACTTCTTACTACTTTACGTTACACTGCTCTCCACAGACTCTCCATCCTGTGGTTGGAACACACAAAGAGGGCGAGAAGTTAGCAAAACCGGAGCGCTGGTCGTTAGAATATCAGCACGCACGCTCACGCCGTCCCTCACCGACGTCATCTGGTGCAGTTGGCAGGAGCTGGAGGCTGCAGCGGGGCTGACAATACAGCCACTGTGGAGGGGATTGTTCACAGTCAAGCTAACCGGCTAAGGGTGAGCTAACTGCTCAGATATGGGACACATTCAGAGGCTCTGCAACACACTCATGCATGAGCAGACAGGCAATGTTTGGCCAGGACAACAGAAGGTCCTATTCAGCTGTCTGCGGAGGATCTTTCATACACATACCATTATCTTAATCATCATCAACATCCTAGAAGCTCTCATCTGCCTCGGAAACACGAGCGCGCGCACACACGCACACCAAGAGCGTTTCACGACAGTAGCACTTCCACATGTTTGGTTAAAGCAGGGAGAGTCCAGATTCAAGTCTGGAGTGAATTTAAATGGATGAGGGAGGGAGGTGGAGGGAGAGGACTTCTGTATCCTGCAACAAAACTCAGACGTGAAGCCCAGGAACAGGAGTTCCACCTGTCAGACTCCTGCTTTTTAGTTTCAGATCAAGCTCATTATTTCCAAAAGATTACCCGAGTAGATATAAAAGGCAGCTTTCAAACAATGATTTATTTAAAAAGGGTGAAAATCTACCCAAACCAACCCGGGCTGATGTGAAAAACACCTTCCCCTTCACCCTAATGAGTGGTTGTTTCACCCTCAGCAGAAAAAAACGCCATTTTTCCAGCATGTCAAGGTCATAACACAGGATCTCAGCAGGACCTGGGTCGGGATTTGACTAGGCCGAGCTTTTTTTTTTTTTTTTTTTTTTTTAAAGGCTACTTAGCAGTGAACTAGCAGCTCGTCTTTGGGTCGTTGTCCTGATGTATAACCCATGTGTTCTTGAACTTATGGTCACAAACTGATGGTCAGACCTTCAGGATTTTCTGGTAGAGAGCAGAATTGCAAGTTGTCTGGATCCTCAAGCAGCCAAGCAGCCCCAGACGCTCGTGCTACCACCACCATGTTGGATTGTAGGTGTGAACTTTTCCTGAGATGCTGTTAGTTTTAGACCAGATGTAGCAGGACTCAACCCTCCTTAAACGTCCACTAAAGTCTTGGGCATTATCAAGATGTTCATGGGTAAATGTATCTTTTTGGGCAGCAGTGGGTCTTGTCTTGGAGCTCTCCCATGGAGGCCATTTTAGCCCAGTCTCCCTTCCTTATTGTTGAATATCTGACCTTAACCGAGGCCTGCAGAGCCTCAGATGTGGTTCTGGGCTCTTCTCTGACCTCCTGGATGGGTCGCTGATGAGCTCTTGGAGTAATTCTGGTAGGTTGACCTCTGCCGGGAAGGTTCTCCACTGTTCCACGTGTTCTCCAACTGTGGATCATGGTTCTTATTGTTGTTCTCCGGGAGTCACGGACATTAGAAATGTCTTTTTGTCCCTTTCTAGACAAAGATGTCACCAATGATGTTTCTAATCTGTTCCTGAAGTTCTCTAAATGAGTCACGGTGTGTTGGTTTTGGAGATTGTTTAGCCTACTTCGTGTTGGCAGACTGGTTCCCATTGGAGGAATTTCTTCATTTTGCAGATCATCACAGTTAATATATACAATTTAACAAAGAGGGCAATTACTTTTTCACATGGGAGCAGGTTGGTTTAGATAGATTTTTCCATTTGAAAAATACAAAAGCGAAAATAAAGAGCAAAATACCTTTTCACAGCACTTTGCATTTGTAATTATAAACTACTAAAGAAGTACAAGTCCATTATTAGTGTTTTATCTTCCTTTTTTGTGCAAGAAAAAGGAAACAGGAAGAAATCTGGGGGGTACTTTGATATATGAAAAGCAATTTTCACTAATTATTACAAGAAATTGACAAAAAAAGAGTCCTGCGAACAAAGCAGGGAGGCGGGGACAGGTGACGTCCTCAGAGGGACTCCTCACGTTACAAGTGATGGACATGGAGCAGGAGGCTAGTAGTTCCTCCTGCCACTCTCAGCGCCTCTTTTTGTGTCATCCAGCTTGTGTCTGCCGGTCTCTTCTTCTCAGGACGGAGACAGCTGTCCCTCCCCGCTCTCGGTCAGCTTTAGTCAGACCCACAACATCAGCACAGGGGATTTGCTGAATCATTCCACTTTCTCACGCTACACGCCGATCCTTCAACGCTGCACTCAGCCAAGCGTGTGATTCTACTGAGCACCACAAGACACATGGGTGTGTGTGTGTGTGCCTGCGTGTGTGCCTGCGTGTGTGCCTGCGTGTGTGTGTGTGTGTGTGTGCCTGCGTGTGTGTGTGTGTGTGTAGGGGGGGGTGCAATCAAAGGAAAAAAAAAAAGTGATTTTACTAAAAAGATTTGTCACTTCCCTTATTTCAGTCAGCAGGACCTACAGCGCCTGCGTCAGCCTCTGAGCTGCCAGAGGAGCCCGTTTACCCTCAGTATGTCATTCACAACTTTCTGCTTTATGTGAAAGAGCCTTACAAAAGCATGCAACCACTAAATTCTATATATTTCACTGGGGTTTTATGTCCTAAACCAACACAAAGTGGTGCACAATTGTGAAGCGGACGGAAAAATGTTAATCTGAAAGTTGTGGCATGCTTTTAAAGCACACCTCCGCCTGATTGTGTGGGCTAGGCCTGGCTTTTTAGAAACATTTCACCCATTCTTTGCAAAATTGCTTAGATTCATTAAGACTGGATTAAGTATGTGTGAACATCAATTTCCAAATGTTGTCATAGATTCTCAGTTACTTTGACAAGGCCATCCTAATCCGTAACTCTGCTTTTATCTAAACCATTCCATATTATATCTGACTACATGTTCAGGCTGGTTCTCCTGCTGGAAAGTGAACCTCCACCCCACACTGCAAAAAGGGAACTAAAAATAAGTAAAATTCTCTTGAAATTAGTGTATTTTTCCTTGATTGAGCAGGTAAATCAGACTATTTGCCAATGGAATAACATTTTGCACTTAAAATAAGAACAATTCATCTCAATCATCTCATTTCAAGTGCTGGATATCTAATTATCTTATTTAAAGGATAAAAATCCTCATGCCATTGGTAAATAGTCTTATTTAGCTGCTCAAATCAAGGGAAATATATATAAATATAAAATTTTACTTATTTTAGTTCCCTTTTTGCAGAGCAGTCTCAGGTCTCATGCAGCCTCCAACAGGTTTTCCTCCAGGATGGTCCTGGATTTAAGCTCCATCCATCTTCCCATCAACCCTGACCTGCTTCCCTGTTCCTGAGGACAAACACTGTTTGATTGTGGGGATGATGTCTTCTGAGTGATATGCAGTATTTTCCCTAAAAACACTATAGAATCTTGCGTGCAGGCGAAAAGATTTATTTTTGCTCCCACCTGAGTAAAAATGCTCAGGAGATGCAGCAGACATGTGGACAAAAGGTCCACATAGCTTGTGGCCAACTGCAAAGAGGACTTTGATGGCTTTCTTGCAAGAATGATTTCCTTTTTGCCAACTTGCCATTAGGTTAAAATATGTTAAGACCGTAACTAATAATCGTTTTGTCAGTGGATTCTTCCATCAAAGCTATGGAGCTTTGCAGCTCCTCCAGAGCCACCACGGTCCTCCTGCTTCTCTGATCAATGCTCTCCTGGTCCAGCCCGTCAGCCCAGGTGGACGTTCATGTCCTGGTAGGTCTGCAGGTGGTCCATCCTCTCTCCAGGTCCAGATGATGATCAGAGCTCTGGGATGTTGTTGTATAACCTGACCTGCTGTAAACGGGACCAGAACCTTTTCTCTGAGCTATCTGCTGGGTTCTTTGGTCTCCATGATGCTGGATCTTCTCTAATGTTCTCCAATGTTCTCTGAACCCCTGAGGTCAGAAACAGAACAGCTATGCTGAGATTAAATCACACACAGCTGGGCTCTAATTAGGTGACTAACACGGTCATCAAAATAATGGATGTCTTGATATAATCAATACTAAAAAAGGGATTATTCAAAGATACACATTTGAGTCTAAACATAAAATAACCCGCTCACATTTGCCCAAATTGGTGCCATTCTTTGGACCGCAGCACCAAAAGAGACACTCAGCCTCCATGTAGCCGCTCATCTCAACATGAGACGAGCGACGTTCAGAGGAACTTTCTCTATAAGTTGGACCGTATGGGTCTGCAACGTTTGCAATCCAAAGAGCCATTTTTCTTTCAGTGCACCCCATCACTTATTTAATTAATTTCTCTTTGAATTAATAAAGTTATATTTGAATTTAATTAAAACTTGTTTAGAGCTGCATTGCAACTTGTCGCAATGATAAACATCTAATGTAGGAAATGTGTAATTTTTACAGAGCCATTTCTAGGTTTTTCTGTGGGATGTTAATATTCGTGGAAAATGATGCAAGGCAAGCACTCATTAAGTTTCCAACCTTATGACAAGGAAACTTTGATCTAAAGATTGATCTTAAAAATATTATTGGTACTTTTACTGTCATTCTCTTGTGGATATCCAATGCAATTGTTTAATTAAACAACTGAAAATCTGTTATTTTATCTGTACTTAAAGCTAGAGTCAGCGATTTTTCTGTAAGTTTCCCCTTTCCTTTTTGAATAACTGCGCATGTGCAAGACCGTCTGACCTCGCTTTTCACATGGATCGCATCTTAAAAATCTCCCAAATACACTCTGGTCTTATTATTTCCTACTGGGGCCTTCTGCGGTTAGCATTGCTAACCACTAAGCTAACCGCTAAGTTAGCCGCTAAGCTAACCAAATACATAAACACTAGAAGTGCTCATGCGCAGCCAGAGAGCAGAAACTATGAAGGAACGAGCACGGACATTGGCGTTACGTGAGCGGGTCAGAATGATTGGCATGTGGAACAACCAATAGAGAAGGTGATCCCCTTGAGGGACAGAGGGGGGTGAGAGCAGGAACAAAACTCTGCTGACCAATCACGGCTATTCGGACCGAACGGCAGGGATTGGTTGAGTTTTTACAGACATGCAGCTCCTTCAGAAAATAATTTTTTTAACCTCCTTTTTGTGAATACATAATGTATTTACTACTTTCAGGATGGAAGGATCATTTTACCAAGTATAACAAAAAGTGTTTCTGAACAGCATTACCAACTACAGCTATAAACATTACTTGGTTCTTTATAATTTTTAGCTAAAGTTATAACGAGTCATTGTGGAAGGTCCAAAGAGCCACATGGGGCTCCAGAGCCGCAGGTTGTAGACTCTTGAGTTAGACAGACATGAAGGGAAAAAATAATAAACAATGCTACATGCTAGCTGCATTATCGCTACTTGCTAACGATACAACAATGACGGAGAGCCACCTAAAAAAGGCCAGTAAACCTCCTGTAGCGCTAACAGTGACGTAGGAAGCCTGCTGGATGACAGAAGCTAATGCTATATGTTTAAATATTAGCCTCATGGACACGCCCTGTGATGGGTTCTGTTGGTCTGAGCTCCCCGTATAAATGTGGTTCCACTCCATTCTGCTGCCTGCGGTACGAATCAACGCAGGAGAATGTTAATCAAACTGACTTCTCAGTTGGGTAATAAAACAAACCAGTGCACCCCCTCCCACTTCTCTGTTTGGTGGTAACGTTACTGGAGGCTAATGCAGCTAATGCTAACACATGTTAGCAAATTTACCAGGAAGGCAAGAATTGTACAGGGTTACTGCTGAATATGTTTGCATGGACCAGATCCTGGTTTACACAAAAAATATATGTTTTCTATACATCAGACAGAAATACAAATCGTTTTAATTTAGAACAATTTTTCCTTCAGATAGTTCCAATAAAACATAATAACTGCACAACTGAATCAAAGGGACTTATTTCCATAGAGGATTTTATCATGTCTATCGTTTTGTCACACAGGAAACTAACTGTATAATTTAAGTGTCAAAGTAAAAATGTTGTCATCTTATAATCAATCATGTTTTTTTCTGCCCCCAAGCAGAATAAAACATTTTTGCTGCGGCATCAGAAACTTTAAAGTCATTTTATTAGTAGCAAACAGATAAATGTAGTATAGCCCCTGTGATCGCCGTAGGTAATTGGTTACACAGGATTTTATTTGTGGTGTCAGAGTAAATGGGGATGAATAAAACGACACATTGGTTTTTTTATTTGTTAAACAATCTTTTGTGCATCAGTGGAACATCTTGTCAGCCACTGAAAAGGCCTTTCAGGCTGCTATTTGCAGCAGGTAAGAGAAAATATGAGCTGTCCATGCAAGCTTTCCATTTTAACTGAACTTCAGTGATGTGTTTGTGTGACCCGCTGTCCCTGCTTGTATCATTATTTAGAAATCAGCTGCAGCCATCACACCCAGACTAGTTTCTCTAAGACTTTGTAGCACTTCCAGTCCTGACATGTACCTACCTATGGTGCGCCCAAGCCCGAAAGAAGGCGGCATGCCTTTTCTCCGTAAAGAGCAACGGCAGCAAAGAGGAGCAATGGAGGCAGAAAGCCTGAATTACATGACTTTACAACAAAACGAACCCTTAAAACAAGAGTACAGGAAGGAACACATTTTTAGACAGATAAACGAATGAAGGAAGAGGAAGCAAAGACCTAATGTTCATTTTCCTCCAGTGGAGAACATTTCATAGCCTTAAATCCCATCCTGGCTTTCAGTGGCCAGGCGGGCCTCGTTTGCATGGGAGCCCATTTCCTGTGTGTGATTAGGGGGAGAGTGAGCAATGCATGTGTGTGTGTCTGCGTGCACTGGGGGCTGCAGTTCAGCAGGGTCTGCGGTTGTTTTGTCTGCTAAGGAGGAAAGGAATGCCCAAATCAAACACAGTGAACAGAACACAGAGCAAGACCGAGGGAAACGCAAAGGAGAAGGAAAATAAATCTGATAAATGGTTAAGAGAGGGATGAAAAGAGATTTTAAACGAATAAGTTCCCGAGATATGCAAGTGATAAAAAAAAAAAAGATGGAGGACTGGTTTAAAGTAGAACAAGAAGGCTGATTTTTCATTTGCTGCCACTTAGATCAGCAAACAGCATTCCTCCTACTGCCATTTGCATTCTAGCAGCACAGCAAGGTGGGGTAAAACCCTCACCCTCAAACCGATGAGCTGTCAGATGGGAAACCATTTAAATCCTAACCTTGACCGTGAACCTGAAGAACCAGCCCTAATATTTAATAATTAAGTGCAGCGCTCCCTGCTCTACAAAGAACAGCCGGGACATTCCCACGCTACTGTCGATTTACCAACAGCTACTCATTATTCAGCCCCAGTGACAGCTAGCAGCGTCAGAACGCAGCTTTGGTGGAGTCGTTCGCACAGCGCAGCCACACGGGAACAGCCGAGCATGTAAACTCAGCCAAATCTGGGAGATGCAACACACCCCAGGGATCGGCAACTTTGACTTGATCAAGAAAACTCATTCTGGGTCGCCGCTTTAAGCATCCACGTGGGATTTCCCCGAGATTCACTACAAGTACAACAGAATCCACGGCGTGAGCTCTGCAGCAATGCATGTGGCTCAGGCAAACCGGGTCATCCAATCAGAGATCGCTAGAAGCAAGTTGCCGAGTTTCAGGTGCGCCAAGAAGCAGCCGTAACAGAGGTTACTGAAGGTTACAGTGAAAAATGGGCCTTAGCCAGACATGCATCCAGAGCTTAAATCCACAATCTTCACCCTGATCGGCCCCGACTGGTGACTGGTGACCCGACTCAAAAACATCAGAGAACCAAACATCTATACGCGCAAACAGGTGATAGGAACAATAATGCTCTTTGGTGTGGACGTTTTACTGCAGGAAGAGGATTTGATGTTACCCATTTTCAGCATCAGTGAGGAGTTTAAAGGTCAGACGAAGCAGAAAATATGCATAAAATCAGTTTAAAAAAAAAACAGGTACTGTAACCAGGCTGCAAGAGAGTACGATACTTTGAGATGATAACAGGAAGGATGACAAATGTAATGCAAAGTAATTTTCAGGTTTTAGGAAAGCTCAGATCCAACGTTAGGGTCTGCATCACAGAGAGACTGCCGTTTTAAAATCGCTAGCCATGCTAGCTAAGCGCCAACACACATGGCAGGATGAAGCTGGAATCAAACCCAAAACTTTCAAACTGCAAGACGTCTACCTACTGAAGCAAATCTGCTTGTGTCACATTTATAATTGTGAGGTTGTTGTAAAATAATAATAGGACTTAAGTCTCGTCAAAATAGAGATTTTTTTAAAGAGATGTAAGATGAGACTATATTGTTTATATCGAGATGACCTATGTTGCATTATAATTATATTTTATATATTCCAATATATAATATTTCAGCTGTTTCTCATGTTTATCTACAGCTGTTTGTTTAAAAATGTGCCTGTGACACATTTGGGATAAAGCTTTGATTCAGAGACGCCTTTTTCTAATTACTTTATGAAAAGAAAAACATATTGAGCTAAATATTGTATATCGGCATTCAGCTTTTTGGTCCACATCACCCGTCCCTACTGGGACTCCTCTTCCATGCGGAAGCGTTCACTTATCCTAATATGCAGTAAAGAAGTAAAGGAAATGCTGTTCTTATAACTTCTCAGGTTAAAGATCTTAAAAAGGGGAAATCAAAGAGGAAAAGTAAGCTAAGCTTTACAAAAACTGCAGAAAATGGCCACAAAATCCTGATCATTGCGTCACTAGCAGCTTAAGAACAAGAGGATTATCTAGGGGGAAACAGTTTCTTTGCTCATTTCCTGACTGAGTTGGCTTTAACTTTATCAACAGTTAAACCAACATTAATCTGATCTACATTTGAAACAAACCAATTGTTATAATATAGCACATTTTACCCTGCCTTCTTCCTAGTACCTAGTACCCTTTTGCCCTCAGAACTGCCTTAATCCTTCGTGGCATAGATTCAACAAGGTACTGGAAACATTCCTCAGAGACTTGGTCCATATTGACATGATAGCATCACACTGATGCTGCAGATATTTCTATTGGATTGAGATCTGGTGACTGTGGAGTTTGACATTTGAGTACAGTGAACTCATTGTTCAAGAAACCAGTCTGAGATTATTTGTGCTTTATGACATGTTGCGTTATCCTGCTGGAAGTATCCATCAGAAGATGGTTCACTGTGTTCATAAAGGAATGGACGTGGTCAGCAACAATACTCAGGTAGGCTGTGGCGTTGACACGATGCTCGATTGGTACCAAGGGGCCCAAAGCCTGAACCGCTGATATGAGGCAGGATGGATCCATGCTTTCATGTTGCTGACGCCAGATTCTGACCCTACCATCTGAATGTCGCAGCAGAAATCGAGACTCAGACCAGAAAACGTTTTTACAATCTTCTATTGTCCAATTTTGGTGAACCTGTGTGAATTGTAGCCTCAGTTTCCTGTTCTTAGCCGACAGGAGTGGAACCCGGTGTGGTCTTCTGCTGCTGTAGCCCATCCGCCTCATAGTCCGACGTGTTGTACGTTCAGAGACGCTCTTCTGCAGACCTTGGTTGTGACGAGCGGTTATCTGAGTTACTGTTGCCTTCCTATCAGCTCCAACCAGTCTGGCCATTCTCCTCTGACCTCTGACATCAACAAGGCTTTTACACCCACAGAACTGCCGCTCACTGGATAGTCTCTCTTTTTCAGAGCATTCTCTGTAAACCCTAGAGATGGTTGTGGGTGAAAATCCCGGTAGATCAGCAGTTTCTGAAATACTCAGCCCAGCCTGTCTGGCACCAACAACTATGCCACGTTCAAAGTCACTTAAATCACCTTCACGGCAGCAGCTTGTCTCGACCATGTCTAAATGCATTGAGTTGCCACCATGTGATTGGCTGATTAGAAATCTACATTAAAAAGCAGTTGGACAGGTGTACCTAATGAAGTGGGCAGTGAGAATTATATATAAAAATTCCTATGTGGATTGTGCTGCCAAGTTCAGTTAGCAAACACTTCCTTGTTTTGTGTGTGCATGCTGGACTCTGCCCATGCAGGAGTGGAGCTGTTCCTTGACTGGCGGAGCAGAATTGATAGGCTGCTATTGTTTCCTTTTAAGGGCAGCTGTGTCTCAAAAAGCTTGGCATGCCTGGGAAGACAGATGCAGACGGCTGGCAGGAGAGATAAAACACCAATTCAACCACATTCTTCTATGTGGTCCACACCTAGAGCGGGAGAGGGAACGAACCTCCAAGTTACACAGGGATGAGAAAGATGTGAATTCGACAATCTGCGTCACTGCGGCATTTATTTATGTTGTTAAACTTTATTTTAACTGGTCAGGGTGTTGTAGGAGATGGGGGGGGGGGGGGGGGCAACAAGGAAGCAGAAGGAAAGCACCAAAAATAACAATGGAGAACAAACATGTACGACTAGAGGGAGGAAATGCCACCAGCTTTTCCTTCCTTACAGATACTCAAACATTTGTCCCAAAGAAAGCTAACACAAACAACACACAGAGCCATAAGGATGAAACTAAGAGCACCCCGACACACTCCAGTGCTGCCAAACAAGCGCTCCTCATCAACAAAAATGGTGGATTGTAAAACAGTGTTGCTTGTTTTCTGCCTGGTAGTTAAAACAAAGACAAGATGGAAAAACAGCAGCAATGCTGCCCATTCACCTCAGGTGGGGTAACGGTCTTTCACAAACTACTGGAAGCATCTTTTTCTATAGCCAGGAAGATTATTCACAACTAGAAAAAGTTTAGGGAGTCCCAACAAATTAACTAAAAGGTTCAGACGGTGTAATGTTCAGAGAAATGGAAAAAAAAAAAATAAGAACGACACGCCAGACTCCACAGGCCTCGGCTAGCGTGTTAAAAGTTAAAGTTCATAGCATGACGGGTAGATAAATGTTTGGATAGTTTGATGGAGAAAGCCTCTCCTTTTAAAAAAATAATAATAATATGGCAGCACGACTTACCATACAAAGCTGCATAAAAAGCTTTCCAGCACAACGCTCTTTGGACACGTCCCAATAAAAATCCGTTTTATATATAAAGCACATTTAAAGTGCTGTATTTTACTGAAACAGATCAAACCAAAACAAATAAATAATAGAAAATAATGACAAACAATAAAAGCAGAATAAAACGTACCACAAGGACTAGAGATGCAGCGATCCGATACCCAGATTGGATATCAGGTCCGATATTGACTGATTAGCTGGATCGGATATCGGATGATTGACGCCGATCCAGCATTACAATCCAATCATTTATTTTCTTTTATTAATATCATGCACAGCAATACAGTTATAGCGATCTAGCCACTTCATTTCTATGTTTGCCACAGCGGTCACGCAGAGCACGCGTAGCAGCTAGCGATAAGCAAACACAGAGCAACATGGAGGAAGTGCCGAACCGAGCAAAGTCTGCTGTTTGGAAACAGTTGAAACTTGATACACCAACAAGTCCGACTGCAACATGCAATTTCTGCAATGCGTAAGTTGCGAAGGGGTTGATAAAGTTGGTAAATTCAGCACCACAAACTAAAATAAGCACCTCCAAAAGCACCATGCTAAAGAACATGCAGAATTTTTTTAAACAATGTTTATGTCGAGCCTGATTCCTTCGCTCACGTGGCGAGGTACACGGTTCATTCGTTCATTAGTATCGGATCACCGATGCGCTGAGCCCAGGTATCGGTACCGGAATGGAACAAACTGGATCGGTGCACCTCTAACAAAGACTGTGGTAAAATTTAAGAGAGCGGCACAACAAACTGTGTCAAAACCCTCCGGAAATAAGCGTTGTATTAAGAGAGAGTTGAAAAGAGCAGCAGAAGAAGCCAGTCTATTTAATGGCAAACGTGTTGCACAATGTTTTGTAAACTGTTGCTTAACACGTGGTTTCTGATCAACAAGGTTTTGCGTGGATGGTTTGGCTCTACAAGGAGATAAATCTGACAGTCGTCTGCATAATAGTGAGCAGAGATCCCATGGTGTCTCAAAAGTCAACCCCTAAAGTAAAGATATTTATTTGGTTATAAACTAAACACAGCACAAACACCTCCGCTGTGAAGCATGGTGGGGGAAAGGTGAAGATTTGGGCTTGCAAACACAGAAGCGTAGCCCGTTTGCAGTCATTCAGTGCCCCTTGACCTCCTCAACGGATCCTAGATTAAAATCTATGACTATCAGCCTGTCAGCTAAAGCTTTGTTCAAGATAATGACCCAAAACATTTTGCCACAACAATGTGAGAGATTGATAAAAAGCAACTACTTCGAGGAATTGTTGTGTAATGTACAAGCTGATGAATCATGGGATGTAACTTACTTAGGTTTTCCCCACTGGGAGTAATATCTCTTCTTTCTCAGTCAGTATGCAAGCATTTCCCAAAAAGGAAACCCGAACTTCTTTGACGCCAACATCCACACGGCAACTTCTACTCTGAATAGGGTCCGTGTGTCCAGTGTTTTTAGCTAATTTACAATTTACAAACTGCTTCCATTTGACAAATTTAAGTTTCTGTAAAACGTAACAATTTAAAGTCAAAATGCAATAATTAAAAACAGGGAAGAGACGGAGCCGTCTGAAGGACGGATTGTAAAACACGCCTGGTATTCTGCTGAGTTTGTGCATGAATGAGTGACTTAAGACTGTTAAAGAGATTCCTGTGGAGGCTTCTGTGTCTGCAGGACCACGAGGCCATACGTAACGCACGCTGTGATTTTCTCATGCCTCGCCTCTGTGCAGCAGCTGGCCCAAGGTTACCTTCTGTGGCTCAATGGTGAGACGATGGAGGCAAAGAAAATGGCTCAGAGGAGAACGTGACGCTGCCTCCACTTCCAGACTGGCTCTGCTGAAAACAAACCTGCAGAGATCACGCAAAGAAATACTCTTACACTGATAAAAGCTTCGCTGACCTGAGGTTATACTCTAAAAAGGTCGGTTACAGCTAGTGTGACTTACCAGTCTTATCAACACTGCCTCACAAAAGTATTCACACCCTCAAACGTGTCTCCAATTCTTTCTACACGAGGCAAAGAGTAGGCTTTTGGGCCAATCGTGTATTGTTGTTAAGGCCAATAACCAACAATTACCGATATAATTTATATTATTTGTATTTGGCTACCATACCACTGACATTGCTTCAGTTAAGCACCAATCCTGTGCTGCGTCACTGTCACCTGACCAGACTAATACCCCTATGGCCAACTTCTATCGCACCAATACAGGCATATTCCCTTGATCTCTGACAGACATTCATGGCTTCAAAGGAATTATACCTACATTTATTTTGGTCTTGCTAAAATAATGCTTAAGTTAAGTTTTGATAACTAATTGTGCGATTGAGCACGCGCATGACAGGTTATGTAAACAGAACAGCATGGCATGCAAGTGTTGACCATTTACATTAGAAAACATAATTTATCCAATATGTAGCCATTAATGTCAAAGAAAACGTAGAAAAATCCTTGGATGAAGCCTTGCTTCCTCCGCAGGATTGTGGATGAGCTCGAGGCGCGTCTTTATAGTCCGTTCCATTTGTCCTCGCCGGTAGTCGGAAAATTTAACTGGAACGGCCCCTAAAATCGGTATTACGAGTCAGAAAGTCGGTGCAACAGGTTCCTGACTTCTGCATTCATGATGGCTGCTACTCGTAGCAACATTGAGTAAAACCTCATACTTTGTAGCAGTTCTCTATTATTTATCTAACATTTAGTCAGTCGTACAGGTGCGATCTTCCTGTGTTCATCAGAAGGGATGTTTCAGCTGTTTATTTGCACAAAATACCGCCTAGAACAGCGTTATTGTCATCGTTATTGTTTTAACAACGCTGCAAGCCTCCATGTTTTTCCTACTGTCCAACGGAGGGAAACTGGAACGCAGACAGGCGGAGATGACGTGATCTGTGCCTCGTGATTTCCGACCTCCGTGGCAGCAGGAGCGCACCATTAGTCTCGTACATGTCGAGGGTTTCTCATTGGGGGGGGGGGGGGGAAACAGTTGGGGGCGGGGCTTACCGTTCAAACTACGCTGTTCTACTCACTAAGGGTTCAAATATGTGCAAAGTCAGGTAAAAGCAGCACTTTACTAAATCCGTTTCTATGATCCTCCCCATAGGAGCGTTGTGCTGCTTCAGTCAGACAATCAGCAACCCTGGCAACCAGTGGAAACCTGGAAACCCAACCTCCAGATGCCCTTTAGGAGCACAGATAGGTAACCAGAAGGGCAGAGAAAGGAAGAAGCAGAAAAATATATAACAGGGAAAACATTTCTTTGCTCTAAAATCTCTTCCATTGTATGAATGGCTTAATAGGAAAGAGAAACATCTTACAGCCCAGTTGTAAAACACTAGAGTCAGGGCCAAAGGTCACGTTTTCAGGACTTTCCAAAGCCCAAAAGACATTTGTTATACGTCTATACACAGAAGACAATGTCATCGACGCGAGCCGACGAGACAGAACAACCCGGCTGCTGTAGAGTACCAACATTCCTCTCTTGGGGAACATGCATGTTTTTATGATCACAAGAAAAATAATCTGCAAGAGGAATCTTACTGAGTGAGGGACTAAATGAGTGAGAGTGTGGGAATGCGTCCAACCGTTCACGAAGAAGACGTGAAACATGCTGTGTGTCATTTAGCCTGTTTGCAAAGGAGGAGACTGAGAACCAACTTCTGAGGGTCTTTAGCTCTGGTCTCATTATTCCTGTTTTTTTACACTAAGACAACCAAGACGTCTGACCTGCTTCGGATCAGTGAACAGACTGCAGTTACCGAAGCTGCTGGTCTGCTGGGATCTCCACACGCAGCCCCAGGTTTACTGGGATGGTCTGAAGTAGAGAAAATGTGCATCTAGCTGCAGCTGTGAGGATGAAAAGGCCTTGTAGAGTTTAGAGTAGTCCGGCAACAGCAGCTTAGACAACCAAGGTATCTAGAATGCCTTCGGTAAGGTACAACATGTAGAAGCTTAAAGCAGATGAGCTACAGCAGCAGACGACCTCAGCGGGCGCCACTCCTGTAGGCCAAGAACAGGACACCGAGGCAATAATTCACACAGACCCTCCAGAACTGGACAACGGGCTGGAAAATGTTACCTGGTCCGATGAGTCTGGTGGTCGGGTCAGATTTTGTTGGAACCAGCATGAAACATGGATCCTGCCTTGTAGTCACGGTTCAGGCTGGTGGAGGTGGTGTCATGGTGTGGGAGATACTTCCCCAGCATGCTTTGGGTCCCTCAGTACCAACTGAGCATCATTTAACCAACCTGATTATTGTTGCTAAAGGCGACGCACCGATATGAAAATTTGGGTCGATATCTATTTCCGATATTAATATTGCTGTTATGTCCGAAAACCGATATTTACCGACGTGTGTGTGTGCACAAACATTTACGTTTCTGTCATGGTTACATATTGTAAAAGTTTGTACCGAATGAAAACTATTCCAACTGAATTTTTGAATTCACTACTTTTTTTTCCCAGCTTAATTAAAAAAAAAACTCACAATGCATCACTGTCACTTTAACATAACCACGACCAACCAACCCCCCACCCCCCCTTTAAACATAGATAATAGGGGCAGCTAGCAGGAAATAAACATCAGTTGTTAATGTCGGCCCAGTTTTAGTTATCGGACCGATATGTTAATAAATGACTAACATTGGCCGATACCGATGTTAAAGCCGATATATCGTGCATCCCTGTCTGCTAGCCATCTCCACCCCTTCATGACCACATTGGACCCATATTCTGATGTCTGATCCAGCTGGATGTCGGACCGTGTGGATATGGACCAGAACCTCAGAGGAATGCCTCTGAGACCTTGTTGAATCCACAACATGAAGAATCAGGACAGTTCTGAAGGCGAATGGGGGTTCCAGCCAAGAAGGTGATCGATGGGTTGTTCTTAAAGAGGGGAGGACGGCAAACCATCAGAACCCAGCCACAAACCTCGCTACACCAGACTGGGTTCTCAGAACTTCATCTTTAGGAAGACAAAAACTGAAGAGGCTTGTCTTTCGTTGCCTTTTCTGCAGCCTCCCAGTGACCTGGACAGACCGCTGCGCTCTGGACTGCCAACGCATCAGTCAGAGGCCGTCCAACTGCAAATAACAGGGTCAAATATTTTAAACACTGGGGCAGAAGTAACTGTAAAGCCACAGAGGCCCGGCTCAAAGACACTTGAGAGTATAAACACTTATTAAAATGGAGGGACGGTACCAAAACCCAAACCCTGGTGCCGGATAAAGGACTTTGGGTCAACATGAAGCCTTTTAAGGGAGCTATTGAGGTTGACTTTCTACCACACGCGTCGACTGATTTTTGGGTCAGGACTCTGCGGAGGAAAGGTGTGTGCGCGGTCTGCAGCGCCTTCCTGACTGATGGGAACCAGAGCGAAGGCCTTCGCCTTTCGTCTGCCCACGCCAGAAGAATACACCTTAAACCAGACCGAAAAAGCTCCTGAAATATGCCAAATATGCCCCTTCCCTCCCTTCCTGGAGATGTAGGCCTGCTTCCCAGCCCACCCTTCTTCCCTCCGAGTCCGCCCCAGCCCAAAGAATTCCTCCCAGCATCAACACACCCACTTAACATCACAGATGACCCACTCACACAGAACATGTGAAGGCATTAATAACACAAGTTTCCACCCAGCTGACCCAGACATGCCTTTTAAGGCTTAGCATTTCACATTTCTCTTTTCATTGCGTTCCAAAAATACTCCTGGAGCGGGCGGCGAGGAGCTGGCTGCTAAGCGAGGTGAAAGACCAGGAGACCAGATAACAATCACAGGGCCAGTTAATGAAGAAAGCATTTAGGAAAAATAAAAAGTATCCAAGGAATTCACGGGCACCGTTAAAGCGCCTCCCTCCCTCCACTTCCTCCCACAAGCTTTTGAAGTCTGCTTCCTCTGCACCTCTTCCCTGGTTGTTGTTTTTTTTCCAGGGTCAATAACATGGTAGCCATTTTTGACAGGCCTGCGAGGGGAAAGCAGAGGGGGGGGGGGGGTTGGATTTCAGTCCAGCAGCCCACTGGAAGCCGACACGTCCAGCAGAAACGGACGTTTCACAACAGAACCCTTGAAGACTCCAGGAGCCAGAGAGGATCATGCGGTAGAGCCAGGAAACCTGAAATAAATCTAGAAAGCATGAGGAAAAAAATGCATCGCAGCTGTTTTCCAAAGTAGATAACTGAGCTGCACAAGATGCCGAATGGCAACCATCCACCAGTGTTTGCAGTAAATGCAGAAAAGGACTAGTTAGATGCCATATTCGGTAGCTTTGCCAACAAAACTACCTGATTCTAGCCGTCCTAAATGCCCACATCTGATGTTTATGTTCAGTGGCTGAGACACAAAAGGCCCCGCAGAGCCGTGGGGAGGTCGTGTCACGAAGAAGAAAGAAAAGCATCATTAAAATGTGGACGGATCGTCATTTTCCTTATGGTGCAGCTCTAGCTGTCAATTCAGACGGTCATATTTTATGGTTCAGCTACAGTGCGTCCTGCTGCCAGAAGAAAAAACCCATTTAAATACGGTTTATTATGGAGGTACATAAATAACTGCCCGCCCCGGCTCGTCAGGGTGCCGGTTTGTTAGGTCTCTGAGATAAGAGCTCTCCAGACTTCCTCCTTTATGAACTGACGCTCAACCCGGAGGACTTTGCGTTCATCGCTCTTGTCTTGAGTGGGTCTTGAGTTATGCGCTGATAGCGCAGCACAGAGGGCCAGAGATAAGGTCAGCGCTCTTCTGCAGCGTCCGGCTGCCGGCGCGCTCCTTTCTGTTCACACGTCGGACCAGAACGGGGCTGACCTATCGAGCCTGAGCAGAGTTAAACGGCGGTAAACATGATGACGCGTGCCTCCCCGTTCAGTTCAACCCCACAGGGTGCACAACAAGGTTACCGCCGCAGATTATTGGCCAATACAGTCCAAACTTCAACCACGTGAGGCCTGATTAAACATTACCACAGCAACTATCAGTCACCAACACATTGTTCTCCGCAGAAAACTGCAGGGAGACAAAGAGGAGGAAGGGGCAACTGGGCTGCTGCATTAAATAATTACGTCTGACTTTATCTTTTGGGGCATTTGCCTTTTTAAAGCAGGAAACAAACAGATCATAAGGCGACTCCTACCAGGAACATTCCCCCGCGAACATCAGCCTAAACTGTGTAGATCTGTCAGAGCGGGAAGAAAACGATCTTTGGACCCGACGCTGCGACGTCTTTCTAGCAGACATCCGACACTCCAGACGGCGAGCAGCAGGGTGGTCATCTGCCTTCAGGAAGAAAAATCCTGGTAGGTTTGTAAGTTTGGATGGTTGCTACTGGCTAACACAGCGAGCGTTCGTCTGCTTTTGCAGCTCATCATGAAACGACGTCCGTCACGGCATCAGCGATCCACACAGCGCGGAGGAATCCCCACCTTTGCATTGTGGGTAACCCTGGTCCAACACGACTTACAAGCATCTCTGCACAACTTTCAGCGAGTTTTAAACCAACCAAGATGACTCAGTAACTATCCTACAAGTCCGCAGCGCCTCGCAGATGTATTCATACCCCTTAAACCTACGTCATTCGTTACATCACAACGTATTTCAAGTGATTTTATACGACCAACACGATGTAAAAGAAATAAAATGTGAAATGTTGCCGTTTCTAGAACACCTTAAGCTGCTTTGCCCGATTACGCCGAGACTGAAGCCGCCGTCTGCTCTTCTTTCCAGAATAGCCAGACTGGACGGAGAGCATCTGTGGATGTCAGTTTAAAAACATTGGCTGCAGACAATTGGATGTAGGTGTGGACTTTGACTAGGCCATTCTAACTTTGATCTAACCTGCTGTGGCTGGATGATGCTGCCACCTCCATCACAGTGGACATGGTTGGTTAGTTTTCAGCCAAGCGCATCATTTTCAGAGCGGCGTCGGCCGGTTAAACGCTTTCCTTACCCGGTGTGTCTGATCAGAGGGTCAGCTGTGTCTCTGAGCGCTGCAAATACCATTTCTCTTCTTAGCTGATGGATCAAACGGTCAGCCATTACATTTCTGCTAATTGGGCGACTTCTAGATGTTGCTCTTTAACTTAGAGGGAACCGTTTGAAGGGGGGTTGAACACTAACCAGGGAGTTTGGAGCTTTAATGTGAAAACTTTGAAGCAGTGTGAATACTTTCCCAAGGCAGCGTGTTAATTTACGATTTTTCTGCATTAGAGTGCAGATCGGTTGGCGAAAACAATTCCCAATTCATCGGCTCATGTAACATGTTTGATAACCAAGTAACTCAATCAAATCCTCCACAGGTCAGTAAATAGGAGATATGTCAGCTTTGGAAACTGGTTTATTTGGGAAGCAGTTATGCAACCCTTCAGAAAAGACGTTGCCGCAGCAAACAGGAGAGAACAAATGCTGTTGGACATGATAAACCAAAGGAATCCCTTTAATCTAAGCTTTGTTCAGAGATCTTCAGGGTAAAACCTGAGTTTCCTATTCGTCTCGGAGCCCACCAGAGGTAAGGAGGAGGCTGTCTGGCATCTTTTAGGGAAATATTTATATTAAACTAACGTTTCAATAAATGCAGGAAGACGGAGGCTGGCGTGACAGAGCATCCGTCACTGACACGCCGTGTGACTCAGTGAGACGTGAGCACACTCGCAGCTGAAAAGTACTTTTAGTTACAGCTCACCGAGCGAAGGACACCGAGCCTCTAGTATCTGATGACAGATCTACCTGGATAGGAACGCGCCCGCAGACGTAGAAATACCTGCATAGACACAAAGGCCTGACAGCACTTCAGTCCCAGACAACACATTCTGAATAGTTGTCGTTATTACAGCTCGTTTTAAAACGTGCGTGTCTGAGCGCTTCCACTCGTCTGTCACGCTGCTGCTGGGATGCTGAAACTTCCCAAATGAAAGACAAATAACGATGGTTATGGAAGAGGACAAACACGAGGACGAAAAGAGCGGAAACAAGCCGGTTCACAACAAGCTGAAGCCGCAATCATTTCTGATGTTAGCAATGCTGTTTTAAAATCAAATAACCATTAAAATTGTCATTTATTACGGAGGTGTTGAAAACTAAAAAGGTGCAAAGGGAAAGAAATTGTTGGAGAATCAGCCAAAATAATAAAACTAAACATTACAACAGATGTAGCAGCAAGTGGAGTTTTATCATATTTTCTATATTCTCTCTTCAATAATCAGTTACTTTAGTAAACGAAAACATGAAGTTTGAGTCAGTTATTATGGATCCCTAGACTCCAGGCTCTTCGTGTTTAGAGGCCCCCTTTTTTCCACAAACCCCGCTAACGTTCAGCTGAAGGCCAAGAAAAGTCAGATTAAAAAAGTATAAAATGAAATAAAAAGTTCAAAATGCAATTTAAAAAGCATCTTCACTCAAAATTCTCTTTAATGCCTCATTAGCTATGTTTACATGCACAAAATTTCACGATGAGATTGAAATGTATTCGGATTAAAAAACAAAAAAAATAATCGTATTGCACCGTTCATATGGAGACACAATTAATCTGATCATAACGTGTGTTTCTATGCACCTGGCTTTATCCAGAATATAACCGCTCTGACATGTGGTGTTATCAAATTTGCTTTCTTTTTTTTTTTTTTTTTTAAACAAAGAACTTCCGTCTTTGCTGAACAAAAAAATAGTAAACAAAGCAGTTTTATACGAGTTTGTTTGTCTTTCGAGCAACGAGGCTGGACTTGGACAATGTTCTAGTTACGGTTGAAACGTGAATAAATAACAATTTTGAGCCTTTTTATGTTTTAAACAGAAAGCTTGTATCGGGAGCCACAACAGTTTTGCTTCCCGACGTATTTCCACCACTCACCAACGCGGAAATACGTCACGTTTACGTCGATACGAACTCGGGTCAGTTTGCCACATTCAGAACAACTTGAGCCCGACAAGCGTTTATATTCACATTGATCAGATTATCAAGCGGCATAAACCACCTCTCTCATTCGGATTACGATTTCATTCCGATTGAGATTAATCCGGTCACAATATTCTGATCGGCCGTTTATTCCGATTACTTTTGTCCATGTAAACTTAGGTGTTGCTGGTAAAGACTTGGGCCTCGTTGACGTCCTCCATCAGAAATGTCTCAATGGTCTAAGGGTCCAGAAATCATCTGTGCGTGTCATAAAGGGCTGCAGGGCATGCAGAGGGTGTGGCCTAAATAGCTCTGCTTTGTGCACGTTATTAAGAAATAGCAGCTATAGACTGAGGTGTGATCGCTTGATATACACGTTGTTTTAGAAAAATTTGATTAATAAAATAGATATTTTCCAACTATTTTTAAAAACTAAAAGGAGATTAAAGTAAATTTAAAGGATTTTTGCAGACGTCTGCCCCTCTGGCGAAAGGTTGCAATGACGGCAGTGTTGTGCACGTGCAGGGAGAAGAGGAAAAGCATCTGCCGCTGCGACTGCACAGCCTTCTGTTTACAGCCGTGACGTCTTCTGAGGTGAGAAAGTTATAAATATTGAGGTTAGTCCATGTTCTCTCGCTAATGTATTCATTAGCAAAACTCAAAGTAGCAGGTGAACGAGAGCGCCCAGCGCGTCACGCCCAGAGGATTCGGACGAATCATGGAACTGAACTGACTAATCCAGCCAAATAGAAACAACTGCGGTAAATAGAGGAAAACTCATTTTACACGTAGGGCAGTTGTAAGGGCATGTATGGGAAAGGAAATAAATTATATTTACCTTCAAAACTTGCACTGTCCACCTTTAAGGTTTAAAGATTTTAGGAGTTTATTCCCACAAATTCCTGCTAGTTGTCAAGTTTACAACTTTGAAAATACCTGTAGTTTTGAAACCCTACAGAATAAATAAAAATAAATAGTTTTTGACTCCCCATCAAATGCATCGTTTCAGGTGCGTCAGACCCACCCAGAAGGGCTAATATGTCGATGCAAAACAATGTGTGCAACAGAGGCGAGGCCCTAAATGTTAAAATAGGACCGTCAGCGAGATAAAAAAAAACACACCGATGAGCCGTTTTTATCTGCCACCATAAAGGAACGACTGGATCCTTAGCAGGGACCCGTTTGTTCCAGGTTTCCTTCAAAGCAGTAAAATTATATGCTGGTTATAAAAAGTGCTGGAGAAACACGATGAGAAAGTAAAATGGATGTTTAAGACAACACAGACGCGAATATCTGCAGGTAATGACATTTAATTAAATATTCCTGCATCCTTGATTAAAGCAGCAGAAGAGTTTGAAGGTTTATTTTCTCAGCGTTGTGTTTCTGGCACCGAGCCACCTGCCGATGAGTTTCTACGAGACAAGCCGCCTGCGCTCCAGCTGGCCTGCGTACTGTCAACAGAAACCTCTGTCCAGGATACTACACACTACTTTACTGCATTATTACCACACACACAGGCTCATAAAAGGATGCCTGCTCGCTGGCTTCATGGGAGAGATCATGATTCAGCCGGGCTATTTCAAGGAGGTCCAAGTTTGTAACGCCTGCAACATCACTCTGCATCCTCCGCTGCGTTATTCCTGGGCCAGCGGGTAGCTGAGGCTAAAAGCAAAACTCCACCACTGATAAACACCGACACCATCCGCTCCCAAATCTGTCCAACGTATCGATTACAGCCAATCAGGATGTGCGCTGCGGGCCACACAGCAAACAACACTTATCCTACTCTGACTTTAGAAAATTTAGACGTGAATATTTAAGCAGAAAAACATTAGAATTAGGAGGAGGTCAGCTATTTTTAAGAAATAAAACTCATTAATAAAAAACAAAAGCAGGTATTGAGTTAAATGTTTGTTTTCCTGCCAGTAAACTACCTGAACAAACATGTCCACTGCTTAAATAGCAAATATATGGTAATCATCACTATAGATTAAGGTTTTTAACACAATTCAAAGAAAGAAAGGTAGATAATTATTCATTTTTGGGTGCTGACAGCAAGCTTTCTGTTGCTTTAAAAGGCTATTTACGAGACATTTACTCTTTTGTCTCTGTGAAACCAACGTCCCCACAGCGCAACACCCCCTGATGTTGGATGTTTTTGACGCCAGACAAACCATCTCAGATGACGTTTCCCATTTTTGGGTTTAGAAAGTTGACTGAAAAATATGCCTTATTTACTCTTCTGCTAGCTACCATCTTCATCCGCAACTTTGAAACGTGTCAAACCGTAAAAACCTCCCACCACAGCCTTCTTTAACCTGATCAGTAGATGCAACACGCGACGTTTCACACGGATCAGCCCTGAGCCACAGAGAATAACGCTACACAGTCTATCAGTGTGTGCCGTTTTTATGTCACGAAGGACCGCTTGAAGAGCAATAATAGACATGATGCATATAATATATTCCAAGTGCTATGAACTTGCCTTTTTCATGCTCATGGAATATTTAGCAGCAGATGCTCACAGCCAGCACAAGTGGCAAATGCTAAAGGTCACAGGGTGCTGGAAGCACAGGTGAGAAAGAGAGGAAAGGAGAAAGTAGGCAGATATCCCACCTGATATATTCATAATATTTATCTAACATTATCACCATTGCAGGATTTTCTAAATATCGTGCATCCTTAATTGAGACTATATCAAAAAGCATTTTTTTTACATATTTAGCTGTGCAGCAAAGTGTTTTTTTTCTATACAGAAACGGGCTTCGCCTGGTAAAGGTTTTGTTTAGTTCCTCGTCACCATAGCACTTGCTTGTCAGATTAAAAGTCTGAAAACAACATTTAAGCAGGTTTTAGGCCTACTTTTCACCCAGCCCATTTTTCTGTATAGATAAAAATCGTTTTTCATTGGTCTGATATAATACTCTGATCTTAATTCTCTTGCTTTCGTTCAATGCAAGCAGAACTCTGCACAGTTTACAGAAATAAAGCATTGAAAATATCAATCTTTGTGTAATTGATCCTTATATTGTTTCGCTTAGTGGTGGAGTTACTGAAATAAATTAGCTTTTTAATAATATGCTAATTTATTGAAAATTACTGTAATCATGTGGTGGGTCGAGGCAGATGAGCGTTCACACTGAGCCTGGTTCTGGTTCTGCTGGAGGTTCTCCTCCCTGTTAAAGGGGAGTTTTCCTCTCCACTGTCGCTTCATGCATGCTCAGTATGAGGGATTGCTGCAAAGCCATCAACAATGCAGACGACTGTCCACTGTGGCTCTACGCTCTTTCAGGAGGAGTGAATGCTGCTTGGAGAGACTTGATGCAACCTGCTGGGTTTCCTTAGAGAGAAACTTTCTGACCAACCTGGAGGATCTGACTGACCCTTTTTTTTTTTTTTAGAAAAGTGTCTTTAAAGGTGAAAATGTGCTGTGAATTGCTCCTGCATAAACTGAAATAAGGAAATATCTTAAAATCTAGGCAGCAGAATGAGTTACGATCTCCTAAATAAAGAAACAACCTTGCCACATTTCACTCGTTTCTGCAGCAATTATCAGTACAATTAAGCCCACAGTTTTCCTCTCTTGATTTTCATAGTAAAATTATTTCCGACAATAGTGCCTTTTTTCCTCCCACCCTCATGTTGCGACACTTCACACATTTGTGCCCCACCGCCAGCAGCGGCTGAGGGGCAGTAGCATTTGCACCGGCAGGCCGGCTTCCACATTCCCAGTGGTCTGATTCTCCCAGGCAGAAAACCTCAATATTTTAATTTAATCCCCAGAGCAGTTATTTTGCCACTCGGTAATCCCCGGGTCCAGCGCTGAGGCTGATAATGACCCTTATTGGACACCCATAATGATTAGTTTTCGGTTTCACTCAAAGCAGCGCGGGACCGTTTCATAGGGCGGTCGCAGCGTTTGTGGAAAACCAATCGGAGAGAGAAGTTAGATCGTTACGCTACCTGACAGCTGCCAGACTGAAAAATAAAAACCTCTCCAAACTTCATTTCCTGGCTCTATGGTCTTGTTAGCGACATTCAAACAGGTGACGGTTTAAATTGTGTCAAAAGGAAGAATTATCGCCTTGCTGTGCGATGCAGTCCTGGAAAGCAGAGGGCATCTGCTGGGAACCGTGCCTCCTTAGAGCCAACCTAACCAAGCTGGGAGTATAATTTCCCAGGACTGAAAAGGAACGCTTCAGGCTGTAATCAGGGGAAATTCAGGCATCTCGCTCTTGACTTTAGTTAGACTTTCATTTGATTTTCCTTTTTGCCCCCCCCCCCCACACAAGTGGTGTAATAAAATACCAAAGGAAAGCCTTTTCACACGTCTGCCCTGCACCATGAGTCTGTGCCCAGTCCAGGAGGAAAGTGGCTTCACAGCAGGCCGGCATAATCTGCAGCAGGCTGGGAAGGCGAGCCTTACTGAAAAGTCATCAGGGAGTTCTGTTTTTTTCTTGTCTCCTTCATGTCTGAAACAGGTCAGGGCAGGTCCCCTCCGTCTCCCTTCCCTTCCCTCTGCTGCTCTTTACGAGCCCCACCTGGCGTGTTCGTCCTCCACCACTACAACCAGCCTTTCCGCCGCTCACACGCACCCCGTGTTCACGTCTTGCCCTTCTGGAGAAAGGAGGCACAGGGCACGCACTGTTCAGGCTCTGCCGCCTCGCTTTAAGGAAACGCAGGCCACGCGGCACGGCGCTGGCACTTTCAATCACATGGGAGCAGAAAGCAAACACAGATACTCAAACAGAGAACAGAAAGCTCGCTTCCCAAAGCATTTCCACCGAACGACGACTCCTGACCCGAGGAGTCAGCTTTAATCGTCCCAGGATGCGTGCTTAGCCACCCGGCCAAGACGACTGGTTCTGCGAATTTAAGTTATCCGAACAAGAGAGTAAAGAAATGACGTCACCAACGCACGGCGTGAGACCGATATCTCTCTCCTTCCCTGTCTGAACAGGCCAAGATTCAGTCAGAAGGCAAGAATTAACCTGTTGCCTGTCTGATTTAAATAAAAAGCACTTAACACAACATACCTGACCTTTAACCCTCAACAAATGCATTTCCTAACATAACTTTACATATTGTTAGCAGACCATAGAGTTAACCTCCTGTTCCTCTCCGATTGGTCATCCCTGAATAGCCAAAGGTTTAAGGCTGTTATGACCTACATGCACAGAGAAGACGTTTGTCTGGATGTCAGTAGGTGTCAAAGTCTCATATTGACCAATTTAAAAAGGCTGGAAAATAAGCTACACTTAATCATAACCTGTGAAATTCTTAATTCAACCTGTATTTATTTATTAAACCGTAAATAAGATCCAGTCAGGAGGTAGTTACAGCTACTGCAACAAATCACTTACATTCTTGATCCGTTTTAAGAATATGGCCCAAAATGGAACAAAAACAAAAAGAATAACAAACAAAACAATAGAATCTAGTTTTATTATCTGCCGTGCAACATTCATGGAATTCCGCTTCTGATTGGCCGATCAGGACCTTGTGACTACTCCTCCCCCGGAAGTGGTCAGCGCCCGACGGTCTGACCAGAACCAGCAGGAAGAAGCCGATCAACTTGTTGAGAGTCATTAGCAATAAAGGTTGTTTTTTTCCTATCAACGTATGATTTGCTACATTTCTCAGATTTTACTATGAAGTTCCAAGATTTTTTACTTTTCTTTTTTAATTTCCCCCCCCCCCCCCCCCCCCATCTAAGATAAAAAAACAAAAAAAAAAAAACACCTGTTCCGAATCCAAACTGAGAAACTACAAGAGAAAGACTGAGACCAGAACAAACAGAGGAGGTTAACGTTAGACCAGAACCGTAGGCCCTTAAGCCATCTCCTTTCATCACCTTTGTCGTAACTTAGACTTTAATCAGCCTAAATAATAAGTTTAAAACCTCCCATCTTACTCGTAGCAATCATTTGTAGAGTAGGTTGCATCATTATATTTGTTAACATGAATATTAACAAAGCAGTGAATACATTAAAACTTTACTTAGTAAAATCATTAGTTGATAAATAAACCCTTGATTGAGGTAATTAGCATTTCCTGGTCGCTTTTTCCTACAATTTATTTGCTTAATTGATGCGAATATACATAATTCTTGTCACCTCCTTTAATTTGTGATAGAAATTGTTTAATGTTGAGAAAAAAATATATTCTTCTTACAGATTTCTCGTATTTTATGATATAGATTATATCATTGATTGATTTTTGTACATTAACATGGTTTAACATAACTTTAACACATTTCGGTTTTGGTGTAAATACGACGTTGGAGTGCAGCCCGGGTATTTTTACCTAATGTTATAACGTGTGGATCTCTCCCGCTCCTTTAATGATTGTCTTCAGAGCTTCAAACGGTAAAAATCTCTACGTTCCTGTTTAATTGTCTCCATCTCATTGGTTTCTGCCAGATTTTTAACCACAGGTGAAACGAGTAACGGCCGTGTTTAGCTTGCATCACCTTCACGCCTCCAGCTGAGGGATTTTCCAGCCCAGTGGCCCTGCGTGTCGACATATATTTCTAAACATCTTTCCTATGGTGTTGACTGGGATGGTGGGGATGATATGGGATGTACTGCAGGTGCATACATCCTGATCCTTTTCACAGGGGTTACAGGTGAACACCTGAAAGCAAGGCATCAGCCACACCGCGCGGTTAGCATAACAACTCAAAAACCTGAATACCTCTTCAGCAAACTGCTTGCAGGTGTTTTCCTACCGTCGGGTTTTTCTGGAAATCCGTGAACCGTTCTTAGCAGCACTAGAGCGTTACTAAACAACTTTGAAGGAGGAATGTAATTAAAACATACAGAAAAAAAGAGGAGAGAGCACAGATGGGCGCTCCCAAACGAGGTGATATTGGTTCTGTCCCAATTCAGGGGCTGCATCCTTTGAAGGAAGTGGTCTACGTGTGTTGCGTCCTTCATGGGCCGTGAAAAACACCAGAAGGGATGGGCTTGTGAATTGGGACGGTCTGGCCTCCACCGGCTGTCCTCGTCTTCACCTCAGCGTTACTCCTGTTGTTGAGCAACAGACAGCGTGAAGAAGCCGTGACGCCAAACAAACGGAGCCCAAAGGTTAATCCTGTTGTCTCCACTGTAAATGACTGTACACTGTTTTTATTTTCCCCTTTATATATTCATTATGACCCACAATCTTTTATTTAAAATGTTGCATTATCATACTTTATTATGTTCTACTTCATTAATCTGCCAAATGTTTAATTTTATGTTGAAATATACCACTAAACAAAATTCATGAAGATAAAAACCATTTGTGTAATTTTATTAGTAAAACATTTTCCCCAACTTAAACACTAACCCTCTAATTTTCTCTACTTGTAGAGAATAATAATAATAATGAACTAACCAATAATTGTTAGATTTCTGAATTACTTCTCATAGTGGAAAGACGTTCTCCCTCGGCACAGCGAGCCAGCTAGAAGCCGTCCCAGCATTTTTAAAATCAAAGCGATATGCCAACAAACAGAGCAGATTTTTCGGTTTAACTTAGCTAACTTCTCGCCTAAAAAAATACTTTTTAAAAGTTAATTTTATGTCTCAGACACACTGGACCCATCCTTCAAATCGGCCAAAAGAAGGAGACATTTGAAGGAATCTTGGAAGGATTCGTTAATTGGGCCAGCTAATTGAGTACAACTATGTTGACGCAGCCCCTGAATTGGGACGCAGACCCTGTTGACTTACGCCTTGTGTGACGTCACCAGCTTGACTGAGGGAGAGGTTAAATAAATGAGGATTTACAGCTAAACAGCAGAGCTGATGTGAATCTGAACCATGTGGTGACGTTCCCCATGTGACGAGTTAGAATTTAAATAAGTTTGGTCGGTGTGGCAGGAGAGCCCGACTAGCGGCTTTAATGGCACCTTTCGGATTAACAGCGCAGAAACTGAAAGGAAGGTCCATAAAGCTGTTAAATGGAGGGGAACCCTCCAGAACGGAACAGAACCGAACAGAACCCACCAGCACATAAATGTCCTGCAGAGGCCGTCAGCGCAGGACGCCACCGGGCAGCCTGCGCTGACGTCGGCGTGACGTTAAACCAAAGTCAACATGGAATAAAAACATGAAACCGGGAGAAAAGCAGCAGAACCGGACGCGAGATTCGGAGCAGGAGAGGTTTGGCGTCTTCCTCAAACCCAGATGGTTTCTGTTCCGAGCAGCGGAGGAGGAGGGGGAGGAAGAGGAGGAGGAGGAGGAGGGCTGGAAAACTTGCCGCAGTTCAGACTCCTGCAGTCCGAGCTGACTCGGTCCAACTCGGGAGCCGAACACACACAAAAAAACCAACATAACCCCAGAAACACGCTTGAGTTGCGGAGCCAGATTTACCTGGACGGCTCCCCCGCCGGGCCAGAAAAGAACCTCAGATTAATCCACAAAGTTCACACGGGCGGCAGGACCGAGCGCAGCCGACAGGAACCGGGACCAGTCCGTCCGCATATCCAGAACCAGCGGCGGTGCTGGTGGTTCTGCTCCAGTCCCGCTGCTCTCACTCGTTCTCCACGTCCCTGCTCCGCTTCACATCAAACCATCACATTCCTCCGCGTCCTTAACAATGAAAGAAGGTGGGCTTTCCTTTTCTGCTGCCGGAGGACCCGCCCCTCCGGAGGACTCTGACCGCAGAGAGGACGCCCTTCCCCGGCTCCCAGGCCCCGCCCCGCCCCCCCCCCCCCCCTCTGAGCTGCACATGTGTGGCCGTCTGGCTTCCTGCGTGTTATTATGGATAAAGCCCCAAACATGCCCACTTCCACGGTCACTCCGCTCTGCAGGTCCACTTTAGGACAACAAGGAGAGACAGAATAAGGAAGGGATGTAAATATGGAACCTGCGACAACTAGAGACATGGATGGTTGGATGGATGGATGGATAAATGGATGATGGATTGATGACAGGATGGATGGATGAATGGATGGATGAATGGATGAATGAATGGATGGGTGGATGAATGAATGGATGGATGGGTGGATGAATGGATGGTTGGGTGGATGGATGGGTGGATGGATGGATGGATGAATGGATGGATGGATGGATGGATGAATGAATGGGTGGATGATGGATGGATGGATGGATGGGTGGATGAATGGATGGATGGGTGGATGGATAGGTGGATGGATGGATGGATGGGTGGATGAATGGATGGATGGGTGGATGGATAGGTGGATGGATGGATGGATGGATGGATGGATGGATGGATGGATGGATGGATGAATGAATGGGTGGATGAATGGATGGATGATGGATGGATGAATGGATCAATGGATGGATGAATGGATGAATGGATGGATGGATGATGAATGGATGGATGGATGGATAGGTGGATGAATGGATGGATGGATGGATAGGTGGATGAATGGATGGATGGGTGGATGGATAGGTGGATGAATGGATGGATGGATGATGGATGGATGGATTGATGACAGGATGGATGGATAAATGGATGGATGAATGAATTGATAAATGGATGGATGGATGGATGACAGGATGGATGGATGAATGGATGAATAGGTGGATGGATGGATGGATGGAGGGATGGGTGGATGGATGGATGGATAAATGGATGGATGGATGGATGGATGGATGGATAAATGGATGGATGGATGAATGAATGGATGGATGGATAAATGGATGGATGACAGGATGGATGGATGGATGGATGGATGGATGGATGGATGGATGGATGAATGGATGGGTGGATGAATGGATGGATGGATGGGTGGATGGATGGGTGGATGGATAGGTGGATGGATGGATGGATGGGTGGATGAATGAATGGATGGATGGGTGGATGGATGGATGAATGGATGGATGGATGGATGGATGGATGGGTGGATGGATAGGTGGATGAATGGATGGATGGGTGGATGGATAGGTGGATGAATGGATGGATGGGTGGATGAATGGATGGATGAATGGATGAATGAATGGATGGGTGGATGAATGGATGGATGAATGGATGGATGAATGGATGGGTGGATGAATGGATGGATGGGTGGATGGATGGATGGATGGATGGATGGATGGGTGGATGAATGAATGGATGAATGGATGGATGGGTGGATGGATGGATGGATGGATGGATGAATGGATGGATGAATGGATGGATGAATGGATGATGAATGGATGGATGGGTGGATGGATAGGTGGATGAATGGATGGATGGATGGATGGATGGATAGATGGATGGATGGATGGATGGGTGGATGGATGGATGGGTGGATGGATGGATGGATGGGTGGATGGATGGATGGATGGATGGATGGATGGATGGATGAATGGATGGGTGGATGGATGAATGGATGGATGGGTGGATGAATGAATGGATGAATGGATGGATGGGTGGATGGATGGATGGATGGATGGATGGATGGATGGATGGATGGGTGGATGGATGGATAAACATCTCCTTCCTGAAATCATCCCAGCTGGATTTTACTCACATTTCCAAACGGCGAGGCTCAGATTCCTGATTGGTGAAATGAAGCAGGAAACGTTGCCCAGACCCAGCAATCATCACAGAAACGTTCTGACCTTTGACCTTAAATCGGGACAAACCCTGACCCCGTTTTATTCTTGGTTGTTACGCAACATTGAAATTTATATCAGTCACATGACCCTGATGAGGAAGGGTTCTTATGAGCACAATCATGATGCATTATGACATAATACTCGTTTGTTGGTTCTCATTGAAGAACATCAGCACTTTGCTGCTCTTTGTAGTAAAAATGTTAAAAGTTATTAAACAATTAGATGTCCTGCTGATGAGTTATGCTGATGAGTGATGTGCGTGCCGTGGTGTGAGCCTGTGGTTCCCACGTCTGCAGCTTTGCGTTCACTGCTGGGCACACAGAGCCACATGGGCGCTAAAGGAAGACATTCCACAGATACCAGAACATCAGAGGCCAATGATATTCTTCCAGAGGCAGCTGCAGGGCGTAACCGGGCATGCTCAGGCACTTCCATGCCACGCAGCAAAGCCAGGCACAGGTGTAGGTCACCATGTGGCAGGGGGTTGTCGGTCTGATTCCTGTAAACACAAGTGGGTCCTCTGCAGCCTGGAGTCGCACTTAGGTTTTGACCAGGTTTCCATCCATCCATCCACCCATCCATCCATCCAACCATCCATGTCTCTAGCTGTCGCAGGTTCCATATTTACATCCCTTCCTTATTCTGTCTCTCCTTGTTGTCCTAAAGTGGACCTGCAGAGCGGAGTGACCGTGGAAGTGGGCATGTTGGGGCTTTATCCATAATAACACGCAGGAAGCCAGACGGCCACACATCCGTTGATCCATCCATCCATCCTTCATTCCCATATTCATCCATCCATCCATTCATCCATCCATCCATCCATCCTTCATTCCCATATTCATCCATCTATCCATTGATCCATCCATCCATCTGTTGATCCAACCATCTATCCATCATTTCCATATTCATCCATCCATCCATTTTTCGGTCCATTCATCCATCCATCCACCCTTCATTCCCATATTCATCCATCCATCCAACCATCCATCCATCCACCCACCCATTCATTCTTCATTCCCATATCCATCCATCCATCCATCCATCCATCCATCCATCCATCCATCCATCCATCCATCCATCCATCCATCAGCTCCTACCAGCATTACTAGACGATAATCTGCTGGTGATTTATTTTGTATGTCATCTAAAGAGCCTCATGATGATAGCAGCTGCAGAGACCTCCATCACTCGTAGATCACCATAATTACCAGTATCCAGCGTAGGGAACGGCGTATTTTCCTTTGGCTACGTAATGAACGTGTACCAAATAAAATCTGACCCGAGTGGAAGAGTTCTGAGCCACAGCAAGGCTTATGTTGGACCTTTTTTTCTTTACATGCCCACTGTGGGCTGAGGATTAACGTGCCCTCTCAGAGGTTGTGGCCAGTATTTAAGCAGATGTAGCTCTGCTGGATCAAAATGTGGGGCAGCTTGTTATGGGAGGAAACATGCGATTATCCAACATCAGCGGGAACGCGTCATGTTCCCAGGGAGCGTGCTCAAATGCGGCATCTCCTGTTTTACAGTCAAATCAAAGGGAAGCGACTTCCACCAAATTAAGAAGTACTTTTATTTGAGGTTGTTTTAATATGACAATACACCAACTCAATTAAATTAAATTTTATTTATATAGCGCCAATTCATGAAACATATCATCTCAAGGCTCTTTCCAAAGTCAGACTCCATCAGATCCTCCAGGTTGGTCAGAAAGTTTCCTCTCTAAGGAAACCCAGCAGGTTGCATCAAGTCTCTCCAAGCAGCATTCACTCCTCCTGAAAGAGCGTAGAGCCACAGTGGACAGTCGTCTGCATTGTTGATGGCTTTGCAGCAATCCCTCATACTGAGCATGCATGAAGCGACAGTGGAGAGGAAAACTCCCCTTTAACAGGGAGGAGAACCTCCAGCAGAACCAGAACCAGGCTCAGTGTGAACGCTCATCTGCCTCGACCCACTGGGGCTTAGAGAAAACAGAGCAGAGACACAGAAAGCTCAGAAGCTCACATTGACCCAGGAGTACTTTCTATGTTAGATGGTAATAGAGGATGATCTGCCTCCCCTGATGATGTCACAGCTAACAGAACGCCAGACCAGGTGTACCTTCTATGAAGAGAAAAATGACAGAGAACAGAAAGTTAAAATCTGAAATAACAAGCAATGCAGATTGGAGAGCAGTAGGAGAACTCAGCAGAGTGAGAGAAATAGACCCTGATGTCCTCCAGCAGTCTAAGCCTATAGCAGCATAACTATAGATGTAGCTCAGGGTAACATGAGCCACTCTAACTAGAAGCTTTGTCAAAACGGAAACTTTTAAGCTTAGTCTTAAAAGTAGACGGGGTGACAAATGTCCCAAGAGACATAGGAGAGCTCAGATCTTAAGTCCTGACTCAACTGTCAGGTCTTATATCATCCTGAAGTACAGATGCCTCGGCCTGTCTGGTTCTCCCTCCCTCGCTCCTCTCCTTCTCACTGCAGGGGGACATTCCTCAGTCCTCGGCCTCTGGCATGCAGTAAATCTGCCCTGAGAGAGACCTACACCCTCCATCCTGCCAGGAACACTCTGCCAGGCAGGACGTGAAGCTTTTCCTCAATTCACAGCCTCTCATTTTCTCCCAGCCCTCCCGTAGTGGCCTGAGGTGTGGAGCCAAACATCCAACATGGGCCTGCAGAGAACAGCGGGCCCCAGGGTTGAGCTGAGGTGAAGGTGCAACTGTAAAAAGGTGTTAATGAGACAAGCGCCACTCAGCACCGCTCAGCCGCCCTCCCTTCCTGTATGCACATATCTGTGGAGCTCTTGGCAGCTTTCCCTGCCTTTGGCTCTGCACACCTGGACCCTGAAGCTTAAACACTCCTTCAGAGGAAGGCTTCCTGGGGCCTTTGCAGCCGTGCAGAACACCAGCAAGCCCCTGCACAGACCGGCAGCTGATCATCATGTTATATTAGTTTATTTTTCTTTGGGAAATTGTCGGTGTGAAGCGTTGCAGGTCGAAGCCAGTCAAAAAGGGAAGAATTCGTGAAGGAGCTGGTGGGATCAGTTTCTGCCTCTGGAGTTTTTGCTACAGAGCTTGAGGAGTTGGCTCCAGATCACCAGAGATGTGCAGTCTTATATGAATTCTTTGAACTTGATCTTAAGACAAAGAAATAACACGTTTCACTATTATGCCAAATAACTCCTCCTTTACTTTTATAACTACTTCGATTAATTGTCGTTTGTTAACTCATTTTCCGACTTCCAGTCGAATGAACTCCTGTCAGACAGAGAATCTAATCGGAGGATTTTGGAATGACGATAAAAGTTCAACTCAAATGTTTAGCTAATGTATCAGGAGTTAAAGCTGCTAACTCCAAATACCGGTTGCACAAGTATTCACACCCTGCGAACATATACTCTATAGCCTACTGGGATATTATTTGAAAGAGCAACACAAGGTTGTGCATAATTGCAAAGAAGGAAAATGATTCCTTTCTTTTTTTTTGGTGGTTTTGGTGCATGTCTGTTCTAGACTCCCTTTTATTGAACCTCTAACCAACGTCAGACTCGACTCAGAGTCAGGTTGTGTGATTTAATCTGGGTCTGACTGCAGCCGTTGTTTCTGGGTTCATTGGTTCTTCGCGGAAACATCCAGCATCATGGAGACCAAGGCACCCAGCAGACGGGTCAGAGAGAAAGTTCTGGTCCAGTTTACAGCAGGGTCAGGTTCTGAAACAACATCCCAGAGTTCTGATCAATCCATCATCGGGACCTGGAGAGAGGATGGACCACCTGCTTTTCTTTATCAGGACAAAGGAAGCTGATGGGGAAAAAGGTTAGAATGTCCTAGTCAAAGTCCAGACTGAAATCCAACCGAGAATCTGCAGCAAGACCAAAAAACTGATGACCACAGACTTCTCCATCCAATCTGACTGAGCTGGAGATGTTTTCAAAAGAAGAATGGGGAAATATGTCAGCGTGTCGACGGAAACTCAGCCCAACAGATCGAATATAAATGCACAGCACACGTTTCAGATAGTTATTAGTAAAAAAATAAAGTTTTCACTTCTCAACCGTTGCCTACTTTGTGTTGGTCTGTCGCATAAAATTCACACACAATTTTAAGGCGCTTTCAACCACATGCGGTGAAAATCATCTCCAGTTGGCCCAGTTATCCCCCGAAGGCAGCTGGAGCAGCGAGCGGCCCACGCAGGCTGATGTATACATGACGCTCAGGAGCAACACATAGCCGACGCAGAGCTCTCCACCAAACCACATCTCACATTAGCTACTCTCTATTTCATGACCAAGACAAATCTCTGCAACTTATAGAGGAATGCCTCAAATCCACACCCAAACCATCAGTTGCATGTGAAAGAAAGAAAAAAGTCACAGTGCAAGCCTGTACACCCTGCAGCCTTTCTGGCAGCCGCGCAGGGCACACAACCACCAAAAAGGCTCTGCTGTCATCTTCCACTGCCAAGCCATAATAACAGCAATAAGGCTGGGGAGGCTCGTTAACCTTAATCCAGGAATTATACTGTGGCACCAGGGAGTGGAGGATGTGCTGCTTCGTGAACTTGTTCATGGAAGCTGGAATTAAACGTTCACCACAGGAGGGGGAGGTAGGGAGAGTGGTAGTTCATGCAGTTCACTCAGGAGGCCTCTCCACGCAGCCTGGATCAAACCATTCCCATGCGCAAAGTCAGGGTTAAAACAGAGACTCTGGCTCCCCCTGGTGGCCGGGAGCCATCACTTCCCTTCTGCTGATCAGATGCGACAGAAGGGGATATAATCTGACATGTTACAATCACAGAGGATAAGGATGGATAATGCAAGAGCATTATATTTATCTCATAGCTAGCTGTTATGGCTTTTTGGCTTTATTTCTGGCTGCACTGCAGCACATGCTGCGTCTTTCCTATAATAAGCCTCCGTCATCTTTCGTCTTCTGCTTTTATCGCTGTCTTTATGTCTGAATGGATATTAAATTACTGCAAAGAATTCAAATTTCCCAGGAATGTAAAGTATATCTACTGTATTCGATCAAATAATATCCTCTTGATTAACTTTATACTTTGTATTTAAACTCTAACGTGAAAGAAATCCATAAATATACAGATCAATGCAAAAAGCTTAAAAAACAAACAGATAAACATGTAAAAGATGGTCGGCAGCTGCACCTGCAGGGATTTTTAAAATAGAAAAGTTAATCTCTGCACATTTATGAGGAAGACATCTGACTTAACCATTTTCCACTGGATTTATGTAATAAAAAAATTACATTTGTCTCATGAAACTGTCCAATTATTTAGAAATCTACCTGACAGGCAAATCAGGGATACTTTAAAGCAAACAATGAGATAAATATAATTATAATAAAATATTTATTTATAGACTCAGTATTAACTCATCAATTAGAATATCAAATAAAATATTGGAACTGGTCACTAACAGAGTGGAGAAATAGTATTTTGATTTAGATTTTTTTATTAGACTCAGAGTCCAGATTACATACAAAGAGAATACAAAGACAAAATAAGAATAAAAAGTACAAAAAAATAAACTATACAAACACATGACTTCTAGCCTTACAAGAGGCAATCATACCAATGTCTCCAGAGTACAGAAGAGTACTTTATTACACTATATTTAACATTTGCCAGCAGTAGTATGATTTTATTATTAGATTCATTCAAGCGACAAATAAATCTATACATAAGTTTTCTCAAGACAGCCATCAAAGTGCTGACTCGGGCAGATACAAACAGTTCACTGGCACTGGACCATCTGGGTTTATTTAACAAAAGTCTATACAAATATACTTTTAATGTCTAATCAAGTGAAAAAAACATTACACTGTGATTCTTGTTATAATTTAAAAAATGAATTCAGCATCTTTGGCAGATTAAAGGTCTAACTTAACAAAAGTTCATAAGTCTCTGGTTCTCTGAGAAATTTAAATGCATGATCTGAATTTATTTTACCACGGCTGATTTAAAATAGTTTAGCAGTCCAGAACAAACCCTGATCAGATAATAAACTCCCTCAGGTACATCATGGGTGGGAGGAGACCTTATTTCAGTCTGCTGTCACGATGGAGGCCTTCTGCAGGGGTCTTGGTCAGAGTGAAACAGGTGAAAGAAAACACAAATTTCCAAGGTTCATATTCACTACGACCTTCACATGGAGGCTAGGCTACAAAAGGTCATTACTAGGGAGTTTGGCTGTTCACACATATTAATGGAAAGTTGAGTGGAAGGAAAAAGTGTGGCAGAAAAACATGGACAAGCAAGAAGGGCAACCACAGCCTCGAGACAAAAAAAAACTTTTATATGTTTTAATCTGAGATACTTCTGTGCATTAGTTTTATTCTCTGGGGGAAAAAAAATAGTTGTGAACTATTCTCGATATTCAACGGTGGGAAGTATTTAAATCCAAACGTTCTCGCTTTGAAAACCTTTAAAATGGTCGGGTTAGATTAACAGCTCCACGTTGACGGACTCTTCCACCTGAGCCGTGGATCTCTGCAGCTCCCCCAGAGTTATCAAGGCCACATCGCTGGCAGGCCCTGTTGCTGAACTCGGTGATTCTTGGTTCTGGTGTTAGAAATCCATGCTGTACACAACGTCGCCTGCCTTTGGGTCCTTTAGATTGAACTGTGATATTTGTCTGCAGAAATGCTGCCGTTAAATCTTATTTTCTGTCCAAACATAATCTATTCCACTAGAATAATGACAGAAGTTTGCTAAAGCTTGAATCCATGCGAGGTGGCCTCTAAGCAGGAACGACATCCTAGAACTAACATCTAAAAGGAATGAAGACGTTTCATCGTCCATCACAAGTCAAGAACAAACTGCCTAAAATCAGCAGGAGATTGTTTAATGTTTTCCTTCAGTTTGGCTGCAGAACAGTGAAAGTTACAAACCGTTAAAATGAACTGAGGCTTGGAGAAAACAGGATCATGCAGAAAAGAGCGCAGCGGTTCCTACACCTGCAGACTTTCAGACAGTTTCATGGAGCACAGACACTTTTAGACGCACGCCCAGACTGAGACTCTCTCTTAAAGGAACGGTCCGGTGTGCAGCCAGTCACCTACAGATGTATTCACACGCACACAATGTATTTTTAAGTGACGAACACAAAGCAGTGCGTAACATTTTTCATGCATTTATTACCAGAACTCTGTAGAACCGTCTTCCTCTGCAGCTGCAGGTCTTTTAGGGAAGGTTTCCACCAGCTCTGAACAGCAGAATGAGAAGTTCACCTGTTTATTGGTAAAACAACTCAAGATCAGACAGACTGGATGGAGATCTTTGGTGAACACAAACTGAACCACTTTGTCACATTCAGGTTCAGCCTCAGATTCAGATTTAGCTCATTACTTGGACTAGGCCACTCTAACCCTTCCATAACATCTCGGGCTGCATGTTCCGGCTGGTTCTCCTGCTGGAAGGAGAACCTCCTCCTCAGTCTCAGGTCTCCTGCAGCCTCCAACAGGTTCTCCTCCAGGATGGTCCTGGTTCAGCTCCATCCATCTTCCCATCCGCTCTGACCTGCTTCCCTGTCTCTGCTGAAGAAAAGCCTGATGCTGCTACTGCCTATCACTCTCTCCAGGTCCAGATGATGGACTGATCAGAACTCTGGGATGTTGCTGTAGAACCTGATCCTGCAGTAAACTGGACCAGAACCATCTGCTGGGTTCCTTGGTCTCCATGATGCTGGTTGTTCTCCGGAGAACCTCTGAGGCCAGAGACAGAAGAGCTGCATTTATAATCAGATTAAATTACACACAGTTGGTTCACTTGTTAGGAGGCACGTTTTATTTTTAGGGGCACCAGAGTAAATGGGTCTCAGCAGAAATGTGAGCCACAGTTTTCAGGTCTTTATTTGGGAGAAAGTCATGCATGTTGGCCAACCAGGGTCTTAAGTTTCCTTACAAGGCTGTCTCCACACACGACGACCCCCTCCGTATATAATAACGCCTCCTGTCCTCCCCGGACTCGGTCCAGTGCACGATGAGAGCGGGGAAGAAGCGGGCGTCTCTGTAAGTCGGAGGACTGTCGCTGAGCGCCAGCTGGCTGGAGTCGGACCCGCAGCGCTGCTCGTCCAGGCAGCAGGGGTCCGACAAGCTGCCGCTGTGGCTCCTCCACGGAGCCACGGTGCGCCGGGAGCCGTACATGCGGCACAAGGAGACGTGAGAGGTGTCGGAGGAAAGGCGGGACAGCAGCAGCGCTCCGCGGCAGGAGAAGCCCGAGGAGCAGCTGGAGCTGGCGATGGTCCTCCTCCTGCCTCCTGCCGCTGCCCGTGCGTTCAGCTCGGCGCACTGAGCGCATCCGTCCCGGAGCGCCCGGGAGCTGTGCGCGCCGTGGCGGCTGTTCTCCAACGGGACGCAGGTGGAGGAGGACGCGTTGCGTAAAGAGGTCAAGGTCTCCGCGCTGGCACTTATGAGCATGGCCTCCGAGTAGCTGGGAATGAGCTGGCGGTTGCAGCGGATGTGCCACTCCATCTCGGTGCTGTCCAGGGTGTCCACCCGGGGAACGGCGCAGCCCGCGTCGCCCCCCGCGGTGGGGGACGGGCTGCCGCAGACGTACTCCAGGCCGAACAGCTTCTCCACGCGGTAATGCACGTACGCCGTGCGGTACTCGGTGAAGACCCGCAGCGGCCAGGAGAGCATTAGCAGGGCGGCCAGCCAGAAGGCCGCCTGGGAGGTGTACCACGGCATGGTGTCTGGGTCCACGCAGGCCAGCACGTTCTCCCTGAAGTCCACGTTCCTCAGCAGCATCCCCTCGCGGGCCTCCATGTAGTCGTCCAGACCTTCTATTTCCGAGAAGAACCTGGACCTCTGGCTCAGGTAGTCGTTTTCTGGGCCCGCCTCCGTGAAGCTGAAGCACTTGGTGAAGCGCAGGCGGGTCGCCGGGTGTCCCTCCAGGCCCGCCAGTTCCCGGGACACGTCCTTCATTCCACAGCGGCCGTAGTCAAACTGGCCCTCGGCCACGTGGGTGTTGACCCGCTCGTGGTACACCTGCGTGGAGGTGTAGGCGTCCCCGTTGCGGTACCGCGTCACCTGCCGAGTCCGCCTGACGAAGTGGTAGCTGATCGCCTTCCACCAGATGCACGGCTGGGCCTGCTGCATGCGTAAGACGCGCTCGTACACGCTGTCCACGTCCGCTTTGGCCTGCAGCTCGCTCCGGGCCAGGCAGTGCCAGCACTCCACCAGGTAGAGCGCGTAGAGCAGGAGCAGGAGGGCCAGGGGCGCGTAGACGTACCCGTCAGCGCACGGACTGTCGTGGTAGATCATGGCGTGCCCGCCCACGCCCATCCCGGAGGGACCGCGCAAAGAGGCGGTGAGGGGCGAGTTGAAGCTGATCTTGGTGACCCGGGTCAGCTGACACCAGGCCACCGCGGCCAGGCAGCTGTACATGAGGACGGAGAGCAGCAGGCAGCGCCAGTGGGAGTCCCGGCAGACGCAGGAGCCCAGCGACTGGTGCACAGGACGCTGCTGCAGAGACGAGCAGAGACACACAGGAGGGATGAGGGGAAAGCACTCAAAGCGATGAAGCCTGTAAACATGCCAGTGGATTCAGCATGCAGCAGAAATGCAGAGCTATAAATTAGAGCCCAGCTCCATAAACCAGCACAACATAAATCTGAGTTACGGACGTTCAGCAGGATTTAATTCAAGCTCCTGCTGTCCCTTTGATATAATATGAAAAGATTCAATTCAATTCAATTTCATTTATGTAGCTCCAATTCACAACACGTCATCTCAAGGCTCTTTCCAAAGTCAGACTCCATCAGATCCTCCAGGTTGGTCAGAAAGTTTCCTCTCTAAGGAAACCCAGCAGGTTGCATCAAGTCTCTCCAAGCAGCATTCACTCCTCCTGAAAGAGCGTAGAGCCACAGTGGACAGTCGTCTGCATTGTTGATGGCTTTGCAGCAATCCCTCATACTGAGCATGCATGAAGCGACAGTGGAGAGGAAAACTCCCCTTTAACGATATATCCAGAGAAATGTTAAATATGTTCCAGTAAATTTGGCAAGAACCAGATTAATGATGAAAACGTCAGAGGGTCTCTGTCTTTTTTTGTTTTTATTGTGATTGACCGATAAATGTGGAGCAGCGTTAAGCAGAGGAAGGTTAAACTATGCTAATTTTTATTTGTACAAATAAAAATCTGAAAGTGTTTGATGTGCCTTTATATTCTTATCCACGTCAGTACTTTGTAGAACCACCTGTGGTTCCAGCTGCAGGTCTTTTGGAGGCAGCGCTCTACCTTCTAAGTTGAGATGTGTGTTGGTGTGGATCCCTGAGCAAGGCACTGTCAATGGGTTTGTGCTGGACGCCCTCTCTGCTGCTGCCTTAAGCAGCCTCACGTCTCTCTGGTTTATCCGCAGAGCATCCCCTTTAGTTGGACCACCAGGAGCACAAAGTGCCACATTAGCAAAAATGGTGCGCAATGAAATGGTCCCATTCAGCAAAGACTCTGGCAGCAGGCTATTTAATCAGCATCAGTGAGAGGAACAGAGCCAAGCTGAAGAAAGCGGCGTTTGCTGCCAACATTTCGAGCTGTCAGTACCACTGTACTGTCCTGCGTGCCTCCTGCAGAGACGTTCGTCCACGTCGTCCCTCTAGTTGTTGTCTGCCTCTGGTGTGTGATGGAGTGAGAGGATTGATGGTGACAATCGGCACTCAGGGACCGCCGGGGCTGCAGCTCCCACGTTTAAGGACAGTCCAGGAGCCGCAACCAGGAGATCAAATGTGTTTGGATGTAAAAAAACATCAATCCGACGTGAAACATTAAAAAAAACTGAAATTTACGGGACAGTAACGTGTCACTAGAACCCCCAAAACATCAGGCCTCCAATACATTTTTATATTCGCTTATTGTGAATGACAATACTATATCATTTGGTTTCATGGTTTCAGTGTGAAAAAAAATATGAGAGTTAAAATAATTAATTCTATAAGAGTTCAAACAATAATCGTCGATGTTTGATTGTTGTGTAGACATATTTATGAGCTGATGCGACAATTATTATTTAATGTAATAAATAATAAACAATTATCTACCATCACTCTTAAACTCAACTAATTAAGCGTGCCCCCCCCCCCCCCCTCCCAGATTCATCCAGACACCGTTAGTGGTGCTGATGTTCTTAACTGGAGGAGGGGCCCCAAATTAAATTAATTTTCAGGCCCCACACATCTTAGGGCCCTGCAAACGATGAGAAGAGGGGCAGAAATACTGAAGACTCGTTGAAGCTAAGGGTCTGCGGTGCAGCTGAGAGAACAGGAACGGTTCCCACACCGTTCTCATGCCAACGTTCTGCACTTCTATCCATTTTAAACGCACATTTAAGCCCAAAAGGACCCCTACCCTCTGGCAGATTTAGACTTGAAACTATTTCCATATTGTTTACGATCAAAGATGAGACACAAATCTTTCAAAAGATAATAAATCTACATTTTATCAAAAATTAGGCCGTCTTCTCAATAATCAATTGGATAATCTTTATTGGTTTTACAGCAATCAAACCCTCTGAGCATCATATTTGATACTTTCTATTCAACATATAAATTTGATTTTTTTAACATAAGACAGCTACGTAAAAGAGGATCCGTTTTGAATAAAACAATCCATCTGCTTTTATATACATTTGATTAAAAATAGCTTGTTGTCCTTGTGAGCATAACAGAGATCAGACGCTTTGTGCATCTCTGGTGTTCTGATGATTTTGTCCCAGTAGGCCTCCTCCTCTACATCCCCCTAATCTGCCAGATTTAAGACAGGAATCTGCAATATTACACGTCCGCTCAGAGGAAACACGTTGACACGAATGAAATAGCACTTTAAACCGAAATCTGGAGGCAGGGAGGGATTGTTTTGGGCTTAACTTTACAGAAAATAAGCTACTTTGTGGATTTATGGCAGACATTTATACAGAATTCAAACGTGGGACCAGTTTAAAAACACAGACAGAAAAGAAGAAGAAGAACTTTAAAACTGAAATGCGTTTTCCTTTCTTCTATAACCTGTTTTCTTTTTCAATGTTTAGCCAGTTGTGGAACATTTTCTGGAGTGAATGAATCCTGGGTTTAGGGGGCAGAACTTGATCTGCAGATGGCTGCAGCCAATAGAAACTGGCTCCAGGGACCGACTCTGGAGTTTAACTGACCTACAAAAAATAAAAATAAAATAACTGCAATCTCCAAATACACCTACCACCTCCGGAGCATCGCTCTCCGTGGAGTCCTCCTCCTCTTCCTCAGCAGCGCTGGGGCCGCTGGGCGCCGTGGAGTCCTGGTCGGAGGAGAGCATGCTGCGCTTCTCGCATGTCAGGCGGAAGTCTGGAACTCATGCATCCTGCGGGATCCTCCGTTTGCACTCCCCCTCAGAGTCCCCCTCCGTCCCCCGTGAGGCTCTGGTCCGGCAGGCTTCGGCTGCTGCAGCTGTGCGGGGCGGGAGTCCCGCGGTGCTCCCGGCTGGCGGGGCGGAGGGGGGCGGGGTTCAGCCGGAAGTTGACCGCAGCAAAGACAGCAGAGGTTCACCATGACGACGGAGCAGGCTGCGGTCCAATGAAAACACGCATCAATTAGCAGAACCCATCCCCGAACTGACTGGGTTGTTTTGGGCTGAGCCCCGACCGCTGCAGAGCACCAGACTTCCGGTTTAGAAATAAAATAAAATAAAAACTGTCGCTCCTTCACAATAAAAGCTCACTATTTTAGCAGAAAATGCGGACGCATCATCATCAGTCACTATAAACAGATAAAAGTATGTACACCCTCAAAGCTACAGGCTTTTTAAAGTGTTGACTCTTTTTATGTGAATAAATTAAGTGTATGAAAATGTATAAAACAGGGGTTCACTCTTTCTAGGTGGCGTCTCTTCATGTGGGGCCAGTTGGGCCCACCAGGGGTCACTGTGGAGCTCAATGTTCACAATAATCAGCGGGACAGGATCGTTGTTTATAGAGTAATATTGTAAAAAAGACAGATTTCCTTACCAATAAAGTTCTGTTATGAACATTTGTGTCTATATATCTAGGTCTGCCAGAAAACTGACAAGTTCAGAGGCTAAATCCCGCTGAGGCGCTTTGATATCGGGGCCTTTATATTTCAGAATAGAAATATCCTTTATTGTGCCTCAGTTGGGAAATTCAGGCGTAGCAGCTGCAAAGTGAAGCATGAATGGAAGCCTGTAGATTAACACAAGGGTAACAAATATAAAAACCAAAATATAAGAAAAAATAATAGTATTGTGAGCAATAATACAGAAGTCAGCAAGAATGAAAGGAATGATGAGGAATTTCATTGTTTTTGTGTGGATGAGTATAAAATAAGACCAATGAGCAGGGGAGGTTGATATCAAATAAATTTCTTACGATGATATATGCGGACAAAGCTACCATAACTGATTGGTCACTTGGACCAATTGTATTTTTTACCTTTACATTTTTACCCTAACCATAATTTAGTTTAGCTCTAGCCGTATTGAGATAGGATCAGGAGTCAGCAACCCGCACATCCAGAGGCACAATTGACTCTTTAGCTCACTTAATATATTAAACGATGAAATGTTGACCTGTTTTAGTTTTTTTTTTTTTTTTTTTACACAATTTTTTTGTTCTGTGCCCCCATGAAAAAACACTAAATTTGGTGTAGAACCGCAACTGCCAATGAGCGATTTGTAATTAGAATTATTAGAAATGATTAATATCTCCTACACACACACTCACAATCTAAAAGAAACTAGGACCAATAAATAAAAGCATAGTGTCTCCTAGTTGAACCTTCCGGTAGTCATAATGTTTTGCCTGCTCGGCTGGTGTGTTCTTCAGCTGACCGCTGGGGGCGCTGTGGGCTGAGCGCGTCCAGCGCACCGCTGTTACGCAACAGCCGAAACATGGCGGAGGTCAGGCAGTGCGCGGGGAGGGAAACCGGGCTTAAAATGTTAAAATGCTACCTTCTGGAGAACCGAACCCAGCGCGGAACAAAGGCAGTGCGCGCTGGGTCTCTGTCGGCCGGGTTTCTGCTGGGTGACATTAAAAGCTGCCAGCGGAACCGAGAGGAAGCGGCACCGGGAAGCTGTCGGGACGGTTACGCGAAGGTGAGCCAGCTGCCGGGTGGAGCTGAAGCCGGTGCGGAGAAGGTAAACAGGCGTAAAAAACGCTGCTATGTTGGACCTACGGGGGGTTTATGTTCGAACGGGACTCTGACAGAACTCACTAACCGGAACGCTCCCCGGTACCGGAGCTGCAATAAGTTCTGGAGGACTTCCCCACTTCGTCTGGATCCCGGCTCTCCTCAGTTCGTTTTCACCCGGAACTACGGCGGGGACACGTCCAGATCCGAGCCCCTGCACAGAACCAGAACCGGCTACTATGACATCCTGGAGGTGTCCCCCTCCGCCACCCAGGCCCAGATCAAAACCGCCTACTACAAGCAGTCCTTCGCCTACCACCCGGACCGCAACTCGGGCAGCGAGGAGGCCACGGTGCGCTTCTCGGAGATCAGCGAGGCCTACATGGTGCTGGGCAACAAGAGCCTCCGCAAGAAATACGACACGGGGCTCCTGAGCCTGTCCGACCTCACCACTAGAGCCAGGCCCGCCGGCGGGGCCTCCTTCGGGGTCTCGGGCGAGCAGCAGGACGGGAGCAGGCGGTCGGCGGCGGGCGCAGCCTTACGCGAGAGAGTCTTCGACTTTGACGAGTTTTACAAGGCCCACTACGGCGGACAGCTGCAGAGACAGAGGGAGATCCGGCTCCGGAAGGAGGAGATGCTGAGGAGGAAGCAGGAGAGAGCGGGAGAAAAGAAGCTGGGCAGGATGATGGAGATCGGGGTCGGGATGCTGCTGGTGTCTGCTGCTGGGATTATACTGAGTTTGAGGCAGTGAGGAAAGTTTGGTGGAGGGACGACCTCAAACAGGCTGCTGCTCGTTTTTGTGCTTTAAGGCACCGGCAGGAAGTGACCCGGAGCCAGACGCTGGGGCAGGACCTTTTAAACAAGCAGATCTGGCTAAAAATATAGGATTAATCTCCTTCTGGGTGTTTCGTAGCCACCATAATGTCAGCTTTCACACTCACTCAGACAACCAAAGGTTAAAGGTCAAATCCTGTGTTCTGTTCGTAAAGAAATGCACTTATGAGTCCAGTACATAAGATCTAGCCTCAGAGGTGACCTGGAGGTATTTTGGGCAGAGGTCACAGTGGTTCCCTTCATACACCCATCCTACGCACATACAAAAACCCTACATGTACTATTTAGGCACTTTAGATGTAAAAAAGCTCAAACCTCACATATCCAAAATATTTTGAAGGTTTTGTATCTCCCTATTTCTGTTTATTCAGGTGCTGATCCCACAGAGCCAGATTTCCGCTCACCAGACGTTGAGCTGATCGCTGAAAAACAACCAAAACTAAACGGAGAACCGAACTCCACGAAAAATCCAAAACTAAACGGAAAAATAAACGTTTGTTGGTGCAAAACAGAAGAGGGACGACATCGAGATGTAAAGGAACAGAGATGAATTTATCCTCTCACCTCATTTCCTCTGTGGTGGTGGGGGGGGGGACTTTATTTAGCTGTAATGAGATTAATCGGTTGTTTCTCTGCACACTGGGTGTAAACTGCTCAGGAACCGCGTTCATTTTGATGTTTAAACGTATTTAACTTTGGGAAGTTTGGTGATCGGGATTCTTGATTTCTGTCCTCGGGGCTGGATAGATCGTTGCAACTCTGGCTTTCATAAAGTCGTGTGACGTTGTACATTTTACTATTTCTTTTAGGCTGGCAGATTTAATTTGATTCAGTTTATAAGTATTTATTAAATGGATGCAGCATTGTTATGAAACTAGAAAGGCCTTTTAAACGGGTCCGTTGTGATCAGAGTGTTATCCTAAGGAATGTGCCTTTCATGTTTTACTGTAAAGGTTAAATTGTTCCAGATAATTAAAAATTACCTCCAAGCAGTGCTGGTGTGACCTCGTTCCTTTTAACCAATAACCAACACAAACACAGATTGCATCATCGGTCTGACGGGCCTCGTTAGCTCTGCTTTTTCTTTGGTTTAATGAGTGGCTGAATAAAACCTAAAATGCTGCAGGAGGTTGTTTCATTAGCAGACCCTGCTGCATATTTCTCTGCTTTGTTTAATTAGGGCTGGGCGATGAATTTAGTTAATCGATTTAATTCAAATTTACTGTTTCCTAAGTTTCAGTTTTTGGAAAATCAGGATATAATTTTGCCAACGGACTCATTGGGCTTCCATGAGGAGAATAGCAGCAATGCTGAATATATGTTTAGGAAAATACGCTGTCAAAATATTGTAAAGAGGAAACTTTTATCATAATATGAGGCACTTTATTATTTTACTTATTTTAGACTTAGACTTAGACTTAGACTTTCTTTATTGTCATTTTGTATACACAGAGTGGATACAGAACGAAATTTCGCTTTCACACAGCTCAGAAAGATTGCAGTAACTCTACAGGATACCTTGCGGTGAATTACAGTACAGGATAAAGTGCAGTGATAAATCGCAGTCACTTACAGGATAAGTTTCAATTGACTTCCGGATAAAGTGCAGCAGTGAGCAGTAGGCAGTTGAAATGTAAACAGTGTAAAACAAATGTAAACAAATACGCAGTAAGGTGCAGCAATGATTTAAAAGTAGACAGTTGCATTGTACACAGTTTTGCAGTACGTTTCCCGGTAAGGTGCAGCAGCAATTTTGCAGGATATAATTTCTTGGTTAGTTTTAAGTTACACAAGTCATGTAAAGCCTGTTTCTAACTCGCTGTTTAAAACCACTAGCAGCAAACATTTAGTTATATTTTCATTGTTAACGGCAGGGTGGCCATCTTCTTTTACCAGCTCACATTTAGTTCCACTTTGAATTTAGGTCACCGCCCAGATGAAATGCTTGAAGTAAATTTTCTAAATAATTTCTTACATTTTTTTTATTGTGAAACGAAAAGGAGGGGAAAAAAAATCGATTAATCAGATTTGGTATAGTAAAATCTGAGATTTTATTTTTAAGCCATATCGCCAAGCTCTGTTTAATATATAAGGAGGAGTCTGGGCGCAGCCAGCCTGAGGCAGAAGCAAACCAAGCAGGCAACAGCTGAGGACCCCAAATAGAGCAGAAGGTTCAGGTAATCATGTTCACTGATATAAATTTGGTTGAAAAATCATTCATACCCAGTGCTTTAAGTGCGCTGGTATTGAGTGTTAAGCAGTACCGCCACTATAGAAATACATGCCACACTTTTCAGAATGTATTATTTTCATTCCAACTTATAATTAAGCACAACTTTGTGTTGATTTGTCATATAAAGCCACAGCTGACGCACTGCAGCCTGTGGGTGAAATGTGGAAAAGACCAAGGTGAAGGAAAACTTGCTGCGTATATCAGGCATTTCACACAAAGCTAATATTCTGAAAACATGTCAGTGCACATACCTTCAATTAAGCTGTATTTCTCCCCCGCCTTCAAACAGCCCACTGTTGTCAGACCAGATGCAGGAAATGAGTTTGCAAAAAGACGAAATGTCTGTTTTTAACGTGTTCCATTAAACACAATTTTAAGTTTTAAGTTTAATCGTTTCATGTTTGCTGTTAAAAGATCGCCAGTGCTCTAATCATTCCTTTCAACTACTGGACAAACTCTGCACACATAGAATAAATGAGTGACAACTTCTCTTCAAGTTCAAGAATTTATTAACAGAAATTAAATGAACATCCAGAGAACATCACTATAGAATGCTGTTTATCTGAATCAACACTATATTTCAATCAATAAATCCTCTCTACTAGGCTAGTGAAACTTAACTAAACTACTAAGATTAATTAAGATTAAATAAGCATAGGAACTATGTACACACAAAAGGAACAAAAGGACAAATACAATGGTTGAAAAACATCAGAATAATTCAGTGAATCTTGGGTTCACTCTGCAGATCCAAGTCAGAGCACCAAAGTTCATCTTAAAGAACATGGAATGAGATCAAATTAGTTTAACTAATTCAGAACATTTGCGTTTCAACCCATTCACAATGGGTAGAAAACATTATTCGAGAAAACAACATTTTAAACAATGATTTGCTCAGTAAAAATCAGTAACCTTTAGGACGCTTGACTTTATTAATGCAATTATTCTTCTGGGAAGCTAGCTGTAGCGATTGGTCGCTTGATGGGTTAATCCTAAAATTACATAAAACCCCATTAAATTGACATTAATCGTCCCTATTAATGATGTAATAACGCTCATAGCGCTATTGAACGATGGCGGAGTGTAACTAAAACAAGCATTATGTTTAAAACAAAGCGTAGTTGCGTTGACTCGGTGGTAGCACTAATGCTATCCATGAAGCTAAGAGCGCTATGCTAGTGGACATTTGGTGCTAATTTAGAAATACTTTTCAGCACAATTTGGTTGCAATGAGTGGACCGGACAACATTAACACTAAAATCCAATTGGTGTATTTCTCTTATGGAAATAATGTTTGTTATAACTGTAAATATACACTCGAACTCCATCAGCAAACTTGGTTTCCAGAATGCTAGCGGAAGCTAGCCTATACGCTCCAGGACTTTTTTTACTAAGTCAATCCTTAGAACAAAACAGTAAAAACACATTAAACCATTCTAAACTTTCCCTGTTTATGTCTCTGGTCGTGGCGACGGGGCGCCGGTTGCAGTGAATTACTCCAAGGTAAACACTGGTTAACTGAGCAGCGAGCAGACGGCTAGCCAGAAAACGGAAAACAGCCGTCGTTTGGGAAACCACAAACCAGGCCACATCCTATCAAATAAATTACTCAAAAAACTTTTAACACAAAGGTAACAAATATAAAATATTTAAAAAAAAAAATTAAATATGGTCTGATAGCTTTTACTCCTCGAATCTTTCTGAAACAACTCAATGAGATCTAGTTTTATTTTCATCCTGTTGCTCTCACCCTGATACTTTTTACACTGTAAAAATACATGTTCTGTAGTTTCTGTCTGGTGCTTCAGCGGGCGACTTCAGATCAGCTTTTCCTCTTAGCTCTCCTGTAACAGCTGAGAAAAGGTTACAAGCAGACCGTCTGCAGGGCAGTCGGCTGTTCAGTTCCCATGCTGGTTTCACAAAAAACAGACACTGCAAATGTTCGTGGGCTCCGCTCCCATTCGGACCCTTCAATGCTGCAGTGGAGGAACAGCGAGCGATTGTAGCGTCCAGGGGGGTTTGTACAGGGACCCCTGCTGTGAGACCAGTCCCCCGAGGGCCTGTAAAAGTCTCACATTTCACTAGCTTTAAACTTTAGTCTGTTTTATTCCTCATGGCTTGATTGCACAACAAAAGTAAATGACAAATTTAAAAACAATGCAAGTAGACGGTCTTCCTCGCCTGGACGGATGAGGCTGATTGGCGTTTGTTGCAGATGCTGTTTGTTCTTCCTCCCAACAGGTGTTTAACCTCGTCACGCTGCATAAAACCTCTTATTTTAAATTAACCTCCGAGAGAAAATCAATACAAAAACATGCAACAAACAAGAACATTTAGAACAGGTAAATACTCACAGTCAAACAAATGGGTAAAATCAGTGCTGGTTGTAGAAAAAAAAATTAAACCTAAAGTGCTTGAAGATTAAAAACATGAAAACTACTCAAAGAGCTTATTTCCCTCGTGTAAAGTAGCTCTGTGAGAGCAGGTGGGAGTTGTAGTTTTCTGGCCGGATGGTCAGATCACTGGGTTCAGGGCGTCGTAGAGCCGCTGCACCGCCAGCTCCACCATCTCTCTCAGGGAGTCGTCGTCTGTGGCGTCGTCCTCGGGGTAAACCGACTGCGGGGAGGAAAACAGACGCTAGCTAAACCCGCAGCCTGTCCTCCGTTTCGTGCGTCTTTAACCAACCAGCTGAGAGCTCCTCACCCGCGTCTCCAAGCTGACGTGGACCGTCTGCCCGTCCACCGTCACAGAGATGAGTTTCCCGTCGCTGAAGTCCACACACTCCTCTCCAAACATGTCGCTGGACACAGAGACAGGACAGGAATGATGCAGCGTATGTAGGAGCCACAGGTTTCCAGCAGAGGAGGCGAACGTCTCACTCACTGCAGCATGACCTCTAACCGGGCCTGGAAGACGTCCATGTCCATGATGGCGCTCTGCGTCTCCATCACTGCTCGTCAGACACAGAAAGGATGGTGATTTCAGAGCGTCAGTTATTTTCGTCACTTTATAACAAACTTTAACGACTTTTTATTGGACTTCATGTGACGGGCCGACACCACGTAGGGCAGTCAAGTGGAGAGAAGAGGGTTTGTGGTTTTTCTTCAGGAAAAACATGTGATTGTGTAGCTATTACTGAAAATCTGCCGCTCACCTCGATTTATTTACTGAAAATGGCTAATTAGCAACGTTCCCACCGCTTGCTGTGAGCTCAGTATCTCAGCCACTAAAGATGAGCAGTAAGAAAATATATTTGGCCAAAAATAGTTTGACCTCAGTCAGGCTGGATGGAGAACATCTGTGAACATCAGCTTCCAAGTCTCGCCTCAGATTTTCAGTTGGATTTAGGGCCTTACTTTGACTAGGCCATCCTAACCCATAATACCTCTGGCTGCAGGTCTATGGTGGTTCTCCTGCTGGAAGCTGGACATTTCTACCCGTTCTTCTCTGTAAAACATCTCCAGCTCAGTCAGATTAGATGGAGAACATCTGTGGACACCAGTTCACAGTCTTGTTACATATTTTAGGTCTGGACTTTGACTATGCCATTCCAAAACAATATAAACCATCCCATAATATCTCTGGCTGCGGCGGCGGTTCTCCTGCTGGAGGGTGACCCTCCACCCCAGCCTCACGTCTTCTGCAGGATGGTCCTGGATTTAGCTCCATCCGTCCTCCCATCAGCTCTGACCCGCTTCCCTGTCCCACAGCATGATGCTGCCACCTCCATGCTTCACTGTGGGGGATGTTCAGGGCTAATTTTCCACCCCGTCTCTTCTCGCCAGGCACTAATAGTGGTCCTGGCGGCTGACTCTCTACCTGAGCTCTGGATCTATTCTGCTACGGTTTGACTGACCTTTCTGAGCTTTTGGGTTGGACTGGACCTCCAGCACCACCGTGGTGACAGCGTCAGCATACATGTCATTCAGAGGGTTGGCTGCCCACTGAAGGAGAACGTAAACAAACCGTGAATAAAAAGCTTCAAAGATGATCTGATTATTTCACAGCGTGAACCAGGAAGTCGTGACCCACGACTCTCACCTCCAGCATCACCATGCCGACCTCGTGGATCAGAGTGATGTTTTTAAAGACCTTTAGGGTTTTCTTCTCGGTCCCGTCCAGCTCCTCCACGTCCCCTGGGACAGGCGGCGGAGACAGGGTGAACCCAAAGCCAGCAGGCACACAGAAACAACGGCGCTGCAGGTGAAGGGAGGCGGAGGCAGCCGGGGCTCACCTGTGAGGTTCCTCAGGTGGCAGACGAGCAGCGAGTACGGCCCGGTGAAGGGGATGGCCTGGGTCTGCTTCACCGTGCTCATGGCCAGCTCCGTGTACGCTGTGGACAGAGCAGACCCACTGGGTCACCACACTTTGGACGGACGTTTGATTCAAACCCAGGGAATAGAGCATCCCAGCGTCTTCATGTGTGTCGCAATAAGTCAGAGAAATCATCATGATGATCGTTTGTTTCAGGGATTCAGTTCAAAAAGTGACATCAGGACAAATATTCAGCTCCGTTTTAATTTCTCTGGATAATAAAGTGATTAAGTCAAGATAATTAACCTTATGTTACTCATTAAAATGTAGTTTGTTGGCTGGGGGAAAAGTTAGGACACCCCACTAAGCCCTGATATCTGGTTTTACCCTCTGGATGTAATAACTTCAGGGAGGTTCTTCTACCGTCTCTGATGTCGGTCTGAGGAGAGTTTGTCCCAATCCTTTGAGGCCTGGTTCAGGTCCTCCATCAGCATCTCAATGAGATCAAGACCTGGGCTTTGACTAGGCCAGAACTTTCCCCCCAGCCCTGGGTGTAATAATGTTTTTATTGGTTCAAGGCAACAGAAATGTTATTTCATGGGCGACACAATAAGCGAGAGGACTTCTAGCAGTCGATGACGTCGTCCACAGGGAGGGGAAGGTTCCTGCTAACGAAGCTGACTGCATGCAATAATATTAATGGAAAGTTAAGTGGAAGGAAAAACTGCTAAACAATGGTGCACAATGACTTCTACTGGCTTAGGTTTATGTAAAATTCTACTAACCGTCAGCAGAACTTACACAAACACTTAATATGCTCTTCTGTGTGCAATAAATCTTTATAATTTTTTTTTTAAATGAACTGTTGAAATACATTTTGAGTATTTCTTATTTATTGAGATGCGCCTGTGATAGACGCGTCGCTTCCTTACTTGACAGGTCAGAAGGATTCAGGATGTGGTAATTGAAGTTCTTCTTCACCAGTATGCCGGACACCCTCTGACCCTGAGCACATTTCTTATCGGCCAGGGAACCCATCACCTGTGAGGACAAGCGTTTTAATTTGAGAAATGTAATAACAATGTCGCCCAGAGGCAGCTAAACGCAAACCCAGGACCTTAGCCAGCTTCTCTCCTCTGAAGTTCAGAGTGACAGCCTCCGTGTTGCGAGGGTTGTGCACTTCGATGTGAACCTGGTCGTTGTCCTCGTACTCCCTGATGAGCGCCGCCTTCAGACGGGCCATCTCGTTCTGCTCCCCGTGAACCAGGATCTGAGAACAGACGCGCGGCGGTCAGCGGTGTCGGAGAGCAACGAGCACAGACGCCCTGCGACGCAACCCTACCACGTGTGGCGGTTTGAGGGCCCGGATGAACTCGCTGGTCTGCTGGTAGTCGGTGTGGGCGGAGAAGGAGATGTAGTCCACGGACATCTTCAGCGGCAGCTTCTGTCCGGACATGGTGGCGATCTCCTCTGGCTCGGACATGATGTGCTGCAGAGCAGACAGTTCAGACGTGCGCTCACTGAGCCTGTTGCGTATTAATAAAACCCATTCAACGTGTTAAACAAGTGAATTATTGAATATATTAGATATAAACAACCTTACAAAAGTATACATAAGGCTTGAGCTTCTTCACATTTTGTCACGTTATAAACACAAACCTTAGTTAATTTAGATTTTTGTGAGAAACAACTAAACAGAAGAAAAATGATTCATGTTTCTTTTTTAAACATTTTTCCCTTTTACAAATTAAAATCTGAAAAGTTTGGCATGCATTTTTATTCAGCCCACTTATCTCTCACAGCTCTACGTACATTTCTGTACAACAAACTGTAAAGAAACTATAACTTTTTAGCCTAGATGCAAATTTTGTTTAGCAAAGAAGCAGCAAGGAGAGCTAAAACCAGGGAAATCCTGGAAGAAAACCTGCCAGAGACCTGAGACCGGGGTGGAGGTTCACCTTCCAGCAGGAGAACCAGCCTGAACATGCAGCCTGGGATACTATGGGATGGTTTAGACCAAAGCAGATATATATGTTTAAACGGCCTAGTCAAAGTCCAGACCTAAATCTAACTGAGAATCCGTGGCAACCTTTGGAAACTGACGGCGACGGACGACCCCTATCCAATCTGACTGAGCTTGAGCTGTTCTCCAAAGAGGAACGGGTAAAACTGTTTGTCTCTAGATGGAAAGCTGGTAGAAACATACCTGGAACTGCAGGGAAATTCTACAAATTTAGATTGTTCTCTGGGTAATATAAAAACCACCACTTTGTTTTATGTCTGTCGCATAAAATCCCAGTAAAATCCATAGAGAGGTTACTTTTGCCCGGCCCTTTGAGAAGCCCCTGACTGCAGACCGCAGATCGAGGCGTGGCTCAACGTTGAGGCACTCCTCCACCACCCACATTAAACCGTAGAAGAAGAAGAAGAGTGGCGCATATTACAGGAATATTAGGGACAGATGGAGATGGGGAGGAAATTAGGGACATTAATAAAGCATTGTTTTTATTTTTACATTACACAAAATTAAAAGATAGAATACAGTAAGTGGAACTTTAAAGCTACACACCCTTGTGGCAGAATGCACCTGTAAATTGTTTGCAATCCGCCGGTTAAAGGAAAGAAGAAGAAAAAGAAGAAGAAGAAGAAGAGTGGCGCGCTATTGAAACTCTATGAAGATAACATTTCGCAAAATAGAAGTAAGCAAGATTTTCTTATGTTTGCATGTGCTATTTTGCAATATTTGTGACAGACAATGAAGAAAGTAACATTATTTTATTTTAAAGTGTGCTACGGTCTCCGTTATCTTACGGCTGGACTGGTAATCTGGTATATCGAGCATTTTCACGGTAGGCTGACGGACTAATATGAGACTACAGGCTCGAACAAGCCAGCTGCCACCAGTGCGCAGCAAATAGACCGAGATGACTGAAAGAAAATACGTGCTAATTTACAGCAGCATGTGGAAACTTCTGGTTTGGCGCCCGAAATGGAGTCAAGCAGAGCTCAACGTTGAGCCACGACCCGATCTGCGGTCTGCAGTCAGGGGTACTTGGGCCCTGTAGGCCAATCTGAGGACGAGCGGGCGCCCTCTAGAGGTGAGGAATGAAACCACGCTCCATGCTCTGACCTTAGCCAGCGTGCCCTCCACGCAGTACCCGGCGATGATGACTCCGTTCCTCTTATCTGTGCACCAGCTCTCAAAGAGCTCCCTGGAGAGACCGCTCTGCATCATCCCCGGAGACGCCATCACCACGCTGGGCCCGATGTCGTCGAAGTGGTCCATGCTCTGGGTAAGACAAGGCACATTTATTTCTATAGCACATTTCAGGACAAAGACAATGCAAAGTGCTTTACCTAATTAAAACATTTGGAAATAAAAACAGTTGGAATAAAATGTAGAAACAAAATAAAACATGGGAAAATAGAAACTAAAAGCAAATATAAAAACAGTTGGACTACAAACTTAAACTAATGATGTTTCAGTAAAACAGTTTAACTAGAACAGTCAAAATCCTAAACAAATGTGTTTTTAATCTTGATTTAAAGGAACTCAGGCTTTCAGCACTTTTACAGTTTTCTGGGAGTTTGTTCCAGATCAGTGGAGCATAGGAACTAAATGCTGCTTCTCCATGTCTGGTTCTGGTTCTGGTTCTGCAGAGCAGGCTGGAACCAGAAGACCTGAGTGGTCTGGAGGGTTGATGCACTGATAACAAGTCTGTGATGTATTTAGGTGCTAATTCAGGGATTTATAGACTAACAGAAGGATTTTAAAGTCTATTCTCTGAGATCCAGGGAGCCAGTGGAAGGACTTCAGAACTGGGTCCATGTTCTCCACGTTCTTGGTGAGGACTTCAGAACCGGGTCCATGTTCTCTACGTTCTTAGTCTTAGTGAGGACTTCAGAACCGGGTCCATGTTCTCTACGTTCTTAATCTTAGTGAGGACTTCAGAACCGGGTCCATGTTCTCTACGTTCTTAGTCTTAGTGAGGACTTCAGAACCGGGTCCATGTTCTCTACGTTCTTAGTCTCAGTGAGGACTTCAGAACCGGGTCCATGTTCTCTACGTTCTTAGTCTTAGTGAGGACTTCAGAACCGGGTCCATGTTCTCTACGTTCTTAGTCTCAGTGAGGACTTCAGAACCGGGTCCATGTTCTCTACGTTCTTAGTCTTAGTGAGGACTTCAGAACCGGGTCCATGTTCTCTACGTTCTTAATCTTAGTGAGGACTTCAGAACCGGGTCCATGTTCTCTACGTTCTTAGTCTCAGTGAGGACTTCAGAACCGGGTCCATGTTCTCTACGTTCTTAGTCTTAGTGAGGACTTCAGAACCGGGTCCATGTTCTCTACGTTCTTAATCTTAGTGAGGACTTCAGAACCGGGTCCATGTTCTCTACGTTCTTAGTCTTAGTGAGGACTTCAGAACCGGGTCCATGTTCTCTACGTTCTTAGTCTTAGTGAGGACTTCAGAACCGGGTCCATGTTCTCTACGTTCTTAGTCTTAGTGAGGACTTCAGAACCGGGTCCATGTTCTCTACGTTCTTAGTCTTAGTGGAAGGACTTCAGAACCGGGTCCATGTTCTCTACGTTCTTAGTCTTAGTGAGGACTTCAGAACCGGGTCCATGTTCTCTACGTTCTTAGTCTTAGTGAGGACTTCAGAACTGGGTCCATGTTCTCTACGTTCTTAGTCTTAGTGAGGACTTCAGAACCGGGTCCATGTTCTCTAAGTTCTTAGTCTTAGTGAGGACTTCAGAACCGGGTCCATGTTCTCTACGTTCTTAGTCTTAGTGGAAGGACTTCAGAACCGGGTCCATGTTCTCTACGTTCTTAGTTTTAGTGAGGACTTCAGAACCGGGTCCACGTTCTCTACGTTCTTAGTCTCAATGAGGACTTCAGAACTGGGTCCACGTTCTCTACGTTCTTAGTCTCAATGAGGACTTCAGAACCGGGTCCATGTTCTCTACGTTCTTAATCTTAGTGAGGACTTCAGAACCGGGTCCATGTTCTCTACGTTCTTAATCTTAGTGAGGACTTCAGAACCGGGTCCATGTTCTCCACGTTCTTAGTCTTAGTGAGGACTTCAGAACCGCGTCCATGTTCTCTACGTTCTTAGTCTTAGTGAGGACTTCAGAACCGGGTCCATGTTCTCTACGTTCTTAGTCTTGGTGAGGACTTCAGAACCGGGTCCATGTTCTCCACGCTCTTAGTCTTAGTGAGGACTTCAGAACCGGGTCCATGTTCTCCACGCTCTTAGTCTTAGTGAGGACTTCAGAACCGGGTCCATGTTCTCTACGTTCTTAGTCTCAGTGAGGACTTCAGAACCGGGTCCATGTTCTCCACGCTCTTAGTCTTAGTGAGGACTTCAGAACCGGGTCCATGTTCTCTACGTTCTTAATCTTAGTGAGGACTTCAGAACCGGGTCCATGTTCTCCACGTTCTTAGTCTTAGTGAGGACTTCAGAACCGCGTCCATGTTCTCTACGTTCTTAGTCTTAGTGAGGACTTCAGAACCGGGTCCATGTTCTCTACGTTCTTAATCTTAGTGAGGACTTCAGAACCGGGTCCACGTTCTCTACGTTCTTAGTCTTAGTGAGGACTTCAGAACCGGGTCCATGTTCTCTACGTTCTTAGTCTTGGTGAGGACTTCAGAACCGGGTCCACGTTCTCTACGTTCTTAGTCTTGGTGAGGACTTCAGAACCGGGTCCATGTTCTCTACGTTCTTAGTCTTAGTGAGGACTTCAGAACCGGGTCCATGTTCTCTACGTTCTTAGTCTTGGTGAGGACTTCAGAACCGGGTCCATGTTCTCTACGTTCTTAGTCTTAGTGAGGACTTCAGAACCGGGTCCATGTTCTCTACGTTCTTAGTCTTGGTGAGGACTTCAGAACCGGGTCCACGTTCTCTACGTTCTTAGTCTTGGTGAGGACTTCAGAACCGGGTCCATGTTCTCTACGTTCTTAGTCTTAGTGAGGACTTCAGAACCGGGTCCATGTTCTCTACGTTCTTAGTCTTGGTGAGGACTTCAGAACCGGGTCCATGTTCTCTACGTTCTTAGTCTTAGTGAGGACTTCAGAACCGGGTCCATGTTCTCTACGTTCTTAGTCTTAGTGAGGACTTCAGAACCGGGTCCATGTTCTCTACGTTCTTAGTCTTGGTGAGGACTTCAGAACCGGGTCCATGTTCTCTACGTTCTTAGTCTTAGTGAGGACTTCAGAACCGGGTCCATGTTCTCTACTTTCTTAGTCTTAGTGAGGACTTCAGAACCGGGTCCATGTTCTCTACGTTCTTAGTCTTAGTGAGGACGCGGGCAGCAGCGTTCTGGATCAGCTGCAGCTGTCTGATCCACTTTTTAGGCAGACCTGTGAAAACACCGTTGCAGTGATCAGTTCTACTAAAGATAAACATGGATTAGTTTCTCCAGATCCTGCTGAGACATCAGTCCTTTAATCCTGGAAATGTTCTCCAGGTTCTAGAAGGTCCACTTTGTCTTTAGATGGAGGTTCAGGTCTGAGTCCATCACTACTCCCAGGTTTCAGGCCTGATCAGTGGTTCCTAGCTGAAGCAGCTGAAGCTGTGAGCTAACTCTTCATCTCTATTACTGCAGTTTTATTCTTTTTCAAGGACAGAGACCGGATCAGAAACGGCGCCGGTGCGGCGGGCGTCTCTTCAGGACTCTACCTTCAGGTTGCTGATGTGCTTGAACACGAAGGGGTTGTTGATGTTGATGGCCTTGCGGATCTTGTCGTTCATTGCGTTCACGTAGGTCTGATACACAGCCATGCACTTCTTGGCCAGAGACGAGGCGTAATAGATGGGAATGTCGTGGAGCTCTGGGTGGTTCTGCCAGTACTCGTCTGGGAGACAACACAAACACTTCAGTGGGGTGACAGAGCCAAACCTGAGACAATGAACTTCATCATTATTTGGCACTGCCAACTTGGATGAACTTTTATAATCCATCTTAATTTAAAAGTACACAACTGAACATTTACTGCATTTTTGCACCGTTATTATTTTATGCACTATAAACATGGTGGAACATTCTTCTGCACACTTTTTTAAAAACTGTTTTTCTCCTGTTACATTCTTATCACTGCTGCACTCTATATTGTAATGTTATTTTATTTCAATCTCATTACATTGTCGTAAGCTGTATGCAACGAAATGTCATTTTGTATGCACTCCGTACGTACAAAATGACAATAAAGTTTGTTTAAGTCTAAACTTTATTTAAATGTAACCGATTCGCTCTGCAACGCAGCGAACGGATGGAGGCCGGAGACGGGATTCTGACCCAGGATGAGCAACAGTTCCTGGGCCCGTCCCAGGGCGAACACGGGGATCAGACAGCGGCCCTCCCTGTTCACGATGTCGTGGACGGTGTTACAGAAGCGAGCCTCGCGCTCCTCCCTCTTCTCGTGGATGTGGGTGCCGTAGGTCGACTCCTGCAGAGACGCAAACAGCTGCATTTGTTCTGCTTCTGTGACACTTAGATGTTTCTGATCATCGAGCAAAGATAGTATGGCAGATTGGAAAGTTCCAGAGTGTCAGTAAAGGTAACACGAGGACAAGTTAAGGACTTTTGCTGAACTTGGTTGATTTAAACTTGAGCCTGTATTTCAAAGACACTGGAGACCCTCCTAATGACATCATTAGTGATTATTGTTTTATACGGTGGAACAGTTGTAAAAGCATTCTTTCCAGGAATGATGGGAAACATCTGATGCGATGTGACTGGAACACCCCACTTAGACAGCCACGCCCTATAAAAGGTGACGGTGAACTTGTGTTAGTTCATTCCTCTCCAACAACAACAGGAGAAAATACAAGATGCTGTTTTTAAATTCGATTTACTAAGAGAAATAGCTGCAAACCGACCTGGTCCTGTGTGAAAAAGGAACAACCTTTTAAACCTAAGAACTAGTAACAGCTGCTTTCCTGTGCTTTCATCCCTCTGGAGATATTTACAGGATTGTTTTAACTTCAGCCACATTGGAGAGTTTTAGAGGTCGTGCTGCAGCGGCTAAATCAGATTTAAGTCAAGACTTTGACTAGGCCACTCCCCAGACCTTCATTTAGCGTTTCTGAGCCTTTCGGATGTGGACTCGCTGTTGGTCTTCGGATCATCCTTCTGCTGCGTCCTGCTTTCTCCCTCAGGATTCTGGGTTTATCAGGAGCTCTGGGAGTCATTATGGCAGCTCGGTCCCTGCTGGGAAGGTTCTCCGCCGTTCCATGTCGTCTGTGGATCATGGTTCTCACTGTGGTTCTCTGGGGTCTTAGAAACGGCGTGGGAACCCTGTCCAGACCGAAGGATGTCAGTGACTTTGTTTCTCATCTCTTCTTCAGATCTTTGAACCTGCTTCATGTCGTCAGATGGGTCCTCTTTAATTTCTTGACTCTACAGGTCGGGTTTAAATCAGGCCAGAGCGAAATAAAAAAAAAAAACGCAGTAATTTCATGATTTAACAAAGGGGGTGATTACTTTTTCTCGTAGGGCCGCGTAGGTTTGGATTTCTGTTTCCCCTAAATTACAAAATTATCATTTGAAACTGATTTTTGTATTTATTTAGGCTCTCTTTGTCTGACGTTAGAAAAACAAAACACAGAACAGACCCATAAATACGTAGCAGTACTGTGAGATAACTTTAAACTTGATATAAACCTGGAGTATTATTATAAAGTAATGACATCATACTATAATTAAGATGTCCGGTTTGACGCTCGGGATCTCAGCTGCCATCAGATGTCTGTCTTCCTGTCTGGAGAAGTCTCCTGTGTACAGCAGCTTTGACAGGAGAAATCACAATTAATCAATTATCTTTTCTGTGGCAGCAGAGTGTAGAAATCTATCTAATTTACCTTAACTCCAGCGATTTCGATCATAAACATGGCCGCTCCCAGCACGTGACCAGCATGGTAGCACCAAAACTTGATCCCAGCCACCTCCTTAACCTCATGGAAGTTGATGGTCTCAATCTTGTCCATGCTGTCCTCCAGGTCCGTCTCAGTGTACAGCATGTCATCTGCAGAGATGTTGCTGGAAAAAAGACAGACTTGGCTTTAATTGTTTGTTTTTTGTGCAAATAAAAAGCTAAAGGGTGTTGCATGAAGCCCCCTCTACCGTCTTATCCCTAAATAAAACACAATGAATTGTCTATGATGTTAAGATAAGAAGTTCCTTTGTTCTCCCACGATGGGGAAACTTGGGGGCGGTAGATGCAAAAACACATTTATGGATTAAATCAGTAATGAAAAACAAGCTAATCTAGAGTTATTTCTAAAGCAACAGAAGATTAATTTATCAGAAAGGCCAAAGTAGTGCATAATGATTGAAAATACGACATATTCAGGTAAAAATGAAATATTCAAGTTAAACAGAGGAAAAACAGCAGCGGATGTCTGATTGTTCCTAATTTAACTCTTGCATACTAAATATATACATTTATATGTTTGGTGGGTCCTATATTTTCAATTAATCTGATGGGATCAAAAATTTAGGCCCACATGCAAAATGCTAAGAGTAGCAGAGAAGTAGCCCTGCACACGGTGGCGGCGGTGTCATGCTGTGGGGAAGATTTTTTCAGCCTTTCATGGGAAGATGGATGGAGCTAAATAATGACAATCCTGGAGGAAAACCTGTTGGAGACCTGAGGCTGGGGTGGAGGTTCACCGTCCAGCAGGAGAACCAACCTGAACCTGCAGAGATATTATGGGATGGTTTAAACCAGGGGAGTCAAACTCATTTCTATATTGGGCCACTTTGGCACCATGAAGTCATTTAAAGGGCCGGTTGCACGTGTATAGATGATACTTTTAATTTCAGAATTTCATTCCAGTTCACATAGAAGTATAAACAATACACAGTAACATAAAAGTAGCATCTTAGGCTCAGTTTATACAGTTTAGCTGCAAAAAGTTGATATTGGGGTGAGTTACACTTTAAACTCATTCTGCGTCACTTTTTCTCTTTTTGGACATTTCTGGGTTGTTTTAATGTGTTGTGGGAAAACTGACATCTAGTGGCAGGATGCTGTTACTACACAGTTAAAAAAAATCAACATTCGCTACAGGACTTTATACAATTAAAAAGGATATATGCCTCTACTTTATGACATGATGTGCCTTTTCTGGCTCTGGAGGGCCGGATAAGTTGCCTTGACGGGCCGGATTTGGCCCACGGACCTTGAGTTTGACACATGTGGTTTAGACGAAAGCAGAGTGGTGTGTTAGAATGGTCTAGTCAAAGTAAGGACCTAATTCTAACTGAGAATATGTGACAAGACTTGAAAGGCAATGTTCATAGGCGCTCTCCATCCAATCTGACTGAGCTTGAACTCTTGCAAAGAAGAACAGGTAAAATTTCCGTCCCTAGACGCAGAGTTTGACGAAGACATAGACCTGCAGAGGAAAGTGGTTGAGTAGGAAAGAGCTGCATGAGATGAAATGTGCCTCTCTCCTCTAACCTAACCATCGTGGGTGGGTGGGAGGGGTAGTGGGTGTTCTTGCAAGGACCTGTAGCAGTAGCAGACTGTGCCAACCTGACTTTGACGTAGTCTGAGAGCAGCCAGCGGTAGATGGCCTTGGTGGCGTGGGTCATGAAGGTCCGGCCCTTAAAGCTGGTCTTCTGGAGGAACCAGGGCAGAGCGCCGCAGTGATCCAGGTGAAAACTGACAACAGGAGAATAGCTTGGATCTGAGCAGGAGGAGACGGGACGTCCTGAGAGTTTATCACAGCTAAAAGCAAAGTGGAGGGAAGACTCACTGGCTGATGAGGAGGAGGTCGATCTCAGCCGGGTCGATCAGGTCGATGTAGGGAAGCGCATCCATTCCCTCTAAACCTGGATGGATGCCACAGTCCAGCTGATGGATACAAAGTTCTCAGTTTATTATATAATCTAAACACCCAGATTTCCTCAAGGGAAGGCTTAGAGCACGTTTATCTTTTCATTAATTAGTGCTTTACCATCTTACTGCACCTGGATGAACCGGGATTTTACCTATGGTGAAAAATAAAGCACGTATAAATAATAATAATATATAATCCCTTTGTCACATGAATATCCTTTGGCCTACACCAGGAGTCCAGGACTCAAGACATCCGCTGTCCTGCAACTCTGGATGTGTCTCAGGTCCAACACGCCTAAATAAAATGCTGACAAGTTCTGCAGAATCCTGCCAGTGACCCAATTTTTTAAAAGTTTGGGTGTCTTAAGCAGAGACAAATCTAAAAGACCGTTGTAAACCAGTCGTTCTGTTCTCTAGTCACAGATACCCTGTTGGATGTAGGCCTGGGCTTTGACTAGGCCATTCTAACTCACGAATAAGCTTTGATTTAAGCCATTTCACCAAACCTCTGGCCATGAGGTTTTTTTAACATGTTTGCTGAGTTCCCTGCTGGACCACTAGCTGTTCTGTCAGCAGACTCTACCACCTGAGCCGTGGATCTCTGCAGCTCCTCCAGAGCAGTGCCAGATGGTCCATTAGGTGATAAAGGCAAATGCAACATGCCCCACAGAATCAGCGGGAAAAATTCACCTTTAAAGTTGTTAAACTAGATCTAGCTATTGCCATTAACTTATTATTACCATAAACACTGTAAAGGAAGGCCCAGGATTACTACTGTGTTGTCATGATGATGTCATAGATGACTGGTGGGACAAAATCTAAATTACAGGTGTAGCAGGACAGGTGAGGGTGAGTAAGTAGTGACCTAGTTTGTCCCTCTAGTGGACGCAGTAATAAAAAGCACCACTAGAGGTCCGTAAAATGCCTTTTTGCACATAGTTTTATGTATGTGTGGCTTTTTATTTAGCTATTGCATAGTGTAAATGTGGCTTATGTATAGAGTTATGTGCAATCTGTGTTATTTACATTGGGTGACACGTTATCTTATAAATTAAAGACAGTGGTAAAAACAATACCATTCAGTTTCTTCTGTATGCTTAGGTAAATCTCAGATGGAGCGGGGCTGGCACCAAATAAATTCTCTCCTAAGTTGCTATATTAGGCAGGACCGGCTTTGGGCCTCTGGGCTGCTTCCCGGACCAATGCTCTGCTTGCTCGGTCTGTCCGTTTAGGTCAGGGGTCAGGAACCTTTACCGTCCAAAGGGCCGTATTTGTCCTCAGTCCAGCTAAATAAAACCCATTTGGAGCCAAAAAGACAAATTCTATTTTTCAATTAAACTCTAATCAAGGAACCATCTCCTGGATTCTATTTCTAGAGTTGAAAGTAAAGAAAAGTAATATATTTGCAACAAAAGGATGGAAACATTTTCTTCAGTGGGAGGTTAATATTTATGAAAAGCAGACCGTTTCCAACCTAGTGACAAGAAAAGCAGATCTACAAAAAAAATCGCAGATGTTTTTAGTTTCATTCTGTTGTGAAAACTCAATGCAGTTATTCCACGAAAACACCGAACTGCTAAATCCTGCATGTTTTTATTCTAAATGTTTAACTGCATTAGTTGGTGCTTTAAGATTTTGAGGCAAAGCTATGCAGAGCCATTGTGGAGGGTCCAGAGAGCCAGCTGCGGCTCCTGAGCCACAGGTTGCAGACCCCTGGTTTAGGTGGACGGCCTTGATGTAGTAGGTCTGCAGTTGAGCCAAACTCGTTCATCTGTTGACAGAGAATAGATTGAGCTGATGCTTAAAGGAGTTCATTAAGGCAGGTGTGCTGCAGGGAGGAAACACCTTCAGCCTGCAGGGCAGTGGGTCCTGAGGACCACTGACCACTAGAGGGCAGCACCAATGGAGAAAATAGCGACATGTACATTATGTTTACAGAGCAGCTCTGATAAAAGAAATAAAGGATCAGCGTGATTCATCTTGTGGTTTTATTTGCATATTTAATTATTTTTTGCATGCTCGTTATTATGACGTCAGAGGGAAACCTGCAGCTGCTCATCCTTACCATTATCTTCCTCCCTTTGAACTCCAGGATGATACAAGATCTCCCAACCTCCTGGCCAGCTCCACTGCAGACATTTATCAAAAATAACCGAAAGGTTAATTTCTCTACCAGATTTTATTTTAATAATAATAAAATAGAATAAAATGAGTGCCAGCTTAAATCGAAAATCAAGATATTAACTCACAGAGGACGAATCAGGAGCTGGTCGCTCTCCTCGGCCGGAACCACCAGCTCGACTTTCCGTTTCATTGCCATACTTAAATTATCCGCGTTAAATACCTGAAATTATACCAGAAAAAATACAATAAAATCGCTCATACTGACATAATAAATGAAGAAGGTGCGTGAGGGTCCGTCTGGAAACAACACTTTGTCTAAAAACAGTTCCACAGGAAGTCGGCTTCCCGTTTATACGCATAAAATTAAGTTAAACCTTTAATAAAGACGATTTTTAGGTGTTTAGATGTCGCGTTGCTTCAAAGTAATATTTTTAATGTTTAAATGTTTTTTATTTGTATTATTGTTTTTTTTTAAGCGAGCGTGTGGGTGCGTCCCCTTTAAGGCGGTTTGGGTGTCGGCTCAAAGAGGAAACGAAGAGTCCAAACATCTGAAGTTTCACGGTACCGACAGGTAAGCCGCCTCCAGCCCGGTGTTAGGTCCGAGGATCCGCAAAGTCTCCGTGAGTTTACGGCTCAGCGGGAAGAGTTTCACCCGGAGGGTGGCTCACACTTAACGGGACCGGCAGGAAGCTGCAGCCCAGAGCTGCTCTGCAGGCTTCTGGTTCTGGGTGCTCATTCAGGCGGGGGTTCTGTCAGGGTTCTGCTGAATGTTTAATCTCCTCTGTCGGTTACAGAGTTTACGTTTTGCAGACAGCATCCGTTTCTTGTGGGCCCAGCCACCAGCGGAACCTAAAAGACACAATGTGACTTTGGTCCATCCTCTGCAGCTAGAAGAGCCTCGGCTCTTCGGTCCATCAGGTTCCGGAGTGTTTTTAATGCATTTGTGAGGTCAGACATTGATGTTGGACAAGAAGACTCGGCTCTAATTCACCTCCAGGTGTTCTGTTGGGTTGAGGTCAGGCCAATCCGGGTCCTTGACCCCAAACTCTCTCCTCCAGATGTTTATGGACCTTCTGCAGCTGCTGCTCAGTCATGATGGACGAGGAAGAGGCCATCTTCTAACTGCTCCATGAAGGTTAGGAGCAGAAGCTGTCCGGCAGCTCTTGGTCTGCTGAAGCATCCAGAACAGCAGCCCAGACACCCACACATGAATCTGCTTTGCTCCAAGGCAGGGGCGTCAAACTCACTTCTATATGGGGCCACTTCAGGCATCATGAAGTCATTTAAAGGGGCGGTTACACCTGTATAGGTGATACTTTTGATTTCATAATTTCATTTCAGTTCACATAGAGTTTTACTGCCTTTATTGTTAGGGCTGGCTATCATCTAGGGTGAGCCGATTCAATATGATTCCTGATACGTAGCTCAGCTTGATTTTGATTAGACTCCAGTATCGATATTTATTACTTTCAAATTAATGCTCAAAGTCATTCAATCAACAAAACCAGCCAAATATTATATTTATGTTCAATTTATTGAACACTGATATATTAACAGCAAAAGAAAGAGCATTTGGTTCAATGCATTAAACGTATCACAGAAACCAAAAATGTGCCAAACGTCTGATTTTAGGGACGAAGGCGCTTCTAAAATCTAAAATCCTGTCGGCCGTTCCGCAAATTCGTCTCCCTGCTCTTCCTCTCTGTTAACAGTAATGGCTGTAATGACGCCCCCTAGGGTTTGGGAGGTATATCGATATTGAACGCCAGAATATCGATATTAAATCGTTTTTAAAAACATCGATATTATTCTTGGTATTGATCTATATGCACAGCCCTATTAATTTTAGTTAATTTATTTTCCTTTGCATTATGCAGATTTCTAAGTGTCATTGGGACACTTAATTTGAAAGTCTAAGGAGGGAACTTCATTAGAGCATGTTGGTTCTGCTGGCACACCTGTGATAGGTGAAGCGTGAGCAAGACAGGTTGTAGCCAGAGGGGGATTGCTTTAAGTTGGAGGAAGTCAAGGGATGCAAGAGATTGTTTGTGTTTTCCTCATTTCTACTTCTACGCATGGGTCAGCCAGCGAGGAATGTTTACATGTTATATAACTTTATATCTTTGTTTTGCTGTCTTGCTGTTACATTAATTTTATGTTGCATTTTAGTTCGACGGTGGCGTCATGTGGTGCTGTAACAATCAAGAATGTACATCCTACAACAAAGTCAACGCCATGCCATCAGTAAAACAAACTATTGACACAAGAAGAGGTGGAAGTCATAGTCGGACTCAGACCTACATGATATAAAAAAAAAATGCACAGTAACATAAAATTGGCACCTTAGACCCAGTTTATGTGCAAAAAAAGTTGATATTGTGGTGAGTTACACTTTAAACTCATCATTCTGCATCACCTTTTCTCTTATTGGACATTTCTGGGTTTTAATGTGAAACTGACAACTAGTGGCAGGATGCTGTTACCACAGTTAATTTTTTATATCCACTACAGGAGGCACAGTTTTAGCCACTTTATACAATTTATAAGTATATATACCTCTACTTTATGACATGCTATGCCTTTTTTGGCTCTGGAGGGCCGGATAAATTGCCTCGACGGGCCGGATATGGCCCGCGGGCCTTGAGTTTGACACACGTGATCTAAAGCATCTCCACCGTAGCTCTAGGTTTAGGGTGATGTCCTGCTGGAGGAAAAAACTGTTAATTTTGTACATCTTTGTACAGTTTTGTAGAGTTTTTTTTCTTCCAGGACAGTCCAGTTTCATTGACCCGGCGGTGGAAAAGTAATCCCACAGCATGATGCTCCCACCGCCATGTTACACAGCCGGGATGTTAGTTTTTCCTCACAGTTTTTAGCAAGCAGGTCAGAAAGTCCAATTTGGTCTCATCTGAGCAGAGCACCTTCCTCCATGTGTCGCCTGTGTGGGTTTGGGTCCAAACTAACACAACATCTTCTGGCTTGCTTTCAGCATTCTGTACCCGTTAGCCTTAAGGGACAGATTTGACCTAAAAGTAGTCCTGCTGACAGATTCTGCTACCTGAGCGGTGGAGTTTTAGTGCCAAAGCTCTCCATCTTTCCCTGCTGTTTAACTTTATGTAACTGTTCCTACTGATCCAGGTCGGCGGGCCTGAGGCTCCGGATGCGGCCGTCATGGTGAAGGATGTTTCGGAAAGTCAAGAAGCGGCACAGCAGCAGCAGCTCGCAGAGCAGCGAGATCAGCACCAAGAGCAAGGCACGCAGAGAGCACTCTGAGTTATCAGGCAACCGTAGCTCCCTGCGGCGTTTAAACCCGGCTTCTCTTCCTCTCCAGTCTGTCGACTCCAGTGTGGGCGGCCTGTCCCGGTCCAGCACCGTCGCCAGCCTTGACACCGACTCCAACAAGAGCTCAGGTCAGAGGCGGCGCCGGTAAAGTTCTCTGAAACTCACCGCGGTCCCTTTGCTAACAGAAGGTGTGGCTCCCCGTAGGAAACGCCGCGTCCGACACGTGCGCCGAGTTCCGGGTTAAATACGTCGGGTCCATCAAGAACCTGCAGTTTGAGATGAGCAGGACCCTCCAGGAACCTCTGGACCTCATCAGTTACATTGATGCTGCTCAGGTAAGACGGGAACGTCCCACAGGTGCTGCTAAATGAATCTGAACATTTCATATATTTCAAAAAGTTGTATAAATTATATTTAATTCTATATTGATGGTTATGGCTTAAGCAGACCCAGACCTTAAATTCATCAAAAGATATATCGCTCCAAAAGGAGAATAAGCCACAAAATATGATTGTTAAAGCTCTTTGGAGTTCTGCACAAGCACTTACATGTAAAGTTTAGTGGAAGGAAAAAGTGTGAGTGAAAAGTCGGGGCTTCCACTAATCCAAATTTGCTGATTGTCCTGCAAAAATAAAACCCTTTTTGTTTTCTACCAGCAAAATTTGGTGCTTTATTATTTATTTAAAAAGATCAAAGATCCATATTCTAAACACAAAATGTTCTCAAACATTTCAGCAGAGGAAATGCAGCAGATAGACCACCTGATAAAGGGCTTTCAGCATCTTAAAAACCTATTTTCACCTTTTGTGTTCATGGAACGAGTCACCTGAAAATTGGAGAGTAGTAGGAGAACGTAGCAGAGTGAGGGACATTGGTCTTTATGGCCTGGCCAGTGGCCTATGGTGAACCGGACAAAAACCCATTCAGAGTAGACACCGTAGGGTACATGCATCATTTATTGGTCAGATTTCAGATTCTAATTTCCCGAGAATCTGAAGTTTGTGTTTTCTTCAACTGTAAGCAAAAATAAAGAGAAACAGATGCTTGACACAGATGGACCTGTGTGTGTGTGTAACGTTCTGTATTTTAGCTCCGTTCGGCTCTAAAAATCCTGCATTTCTTCACAGCAAGACGGAAAACTGCCGTTTGTTCCCGGCGATGAGGAGATGGTCCTGGGCGTGTCCAAGTACGGCGTCAAAGTGGCCTCAGTGGACCAATGCGTGAGTTGGCTGCCCTTTCTAACGTGCATGGTGCTGGCAGAAGGTTGGACTCTGGGATGTCTTGTCTCCTGTGGACAGGACGTGCTGCACCGGCACCCTCTCTACTTGATAGTGCGCATGCTGTGCTACGACGACGGCCTGGGAGCCGGGAAGAACCTGCTGGCCCTGAAAACCACCGACACGCAGCAGGAGGAGTGCAGCATCTGGGTGTACCAGTGCAGCAGCTCGGTAAGTGTTCAAACCCACGAGGCGTTAAATATTAAAAGCGAGAGCCAGACGACCGGCTGTTGGCTCGTGTTCGCCGTCACCTGATCCGCCTCCTTCCCCCCGTCCTCCTCTGTGTGTCTGAGCAGGAGCAAGCTCAGTCCATCTGCAAGGTGCTGTCCGCCTCCTTCGACTGCGCCCTGTCGTCCAACAAACCCTGAAACCACGTTTACAGACGCTGCGTCGCCTCAGCGTGAGCCGCTTGTACGCCCACAGCGGACCAGAACATCTGATGTTGTCTGTGCCTTTCAGTGTTTTTACATATTTTAACCAACCAGTGGTCTGCGGTACCGGCGGCTTCCAGCAGGGGGCGGAGCTACTCATTTTATTTTATTTTAACCACCTAAAAGAGGGCAAACAGTGATTCAATCCATATTTCATAGAGATTAAGATGCTAAGTGGTACAAAATGGTCCGGCCCGTCTGTACGTCTTCATGTCGACAGATTTTACTTCCCGGGAGACTTTAATCGGCTCCTAGACGCGGTACTTTAGATGGACGCTCGTCTTTGTCAGGAGCTCATGACAGTATTGGTACAATAAGTCACTTTTTCACAGCTACGTCTGTTAAAAACCTCTTATTTTGTACGTTTTTTGAAAAAAAAAAATTCAGCTTTGATGTAATTATCTGGTGAAGCCTTTGGTACCAAATCCTTGTTTTTTATGTTTTATTGCAGTGGTATGTCTGTTTAAGTCTTTGCTTTTATGTGCATGTGGAGCACGTTGGCTGGACTCTTGTTTACAGTTCTGGACTCGATGTTGTACGAGAAACCCGAGTTTGTCTGATCTACTTTGGTTCTGTTCAAAATGTGAGGAAAATAATAAATCATTTGATGTGATGCCTTATATGTTGGACTTTGAGTAATTATCTTTATGTTGGATTTAAGTTTTTAACGGAGTAGTAAATATCTTTATAACTGATTCATCATTTCATCACCTTAAAATAACGGTCGTCATCTTTTTGCTTAAATCAACCTAAGTTATTGCAATCTTTTGTGTGTTTTCTGAAAAACCTGAAAAAAATCACCATTACTTTAGGACGGTGACAATTTTTAAACGTTTTTATCACCAAAAATGTCTTCTGAGTGAAGTTTAAATGTTGGTCTTCTAGCTGAGGGCTTCCTGGCCCGTCTGCTGGGATCCTTTGGTCTTCATGGTGCCGTTTGTTCACCAATGTCCTCAAAGAAGACCAGAACCAGAGCAGATGGACGTATATTGACGTTAAATTACAACACAGAAGGACTCAGTCCACTAATTAGGTGACATCTGATTAAAAAATGTATCACGGCATGTAAAACAACCCGTCTCCTCCACACTTCCTCACCACACTGTGCTGATCTAAACACCGTAAAATCCAAATAACACATGTAGGGTTGGGGTTCTAGGGGTGTGAATACTTTAGTAGATCACTCTTGATGCATTTATCCAGAGTGATGTCCTTCAAAGGTACTCGACACTCCAGCCCAGCCAAGATTTGTCTGAAATATAGATTTTGTTCTGTGTGCATTTCTGACTCCTCGCCAGTAGGGGGAGCTCTTGATGCATTAATTTTAATGCTTTTAAACTGTTTTTCTTTTCTCCTGCATGTATTGCTGCTAAAATTGGTTGCAGCTCTTTACACGGTGAGCTAGTTAATAACAAAGCACACATGTAAACATTATTCCATAATTTATTTTTCCAGTTGTACGTTCCCATTGCCTTGCAGGTGTTATGATTCAGGTTAGTGATCCTCAGGCCCGGTTCCTGACAGCCCGCCTTTCTAGCTGCTCATCACTGCAGCTCAGCTGAAGACATTTAGCGCTCCGGCTTTTTTTTTTTTTTTTTTAAATACTCACAAACAAAAGCCAAATCTATTTACACAAAAACGAGCGACTTCATCCTGTTTCCAGTGATGGATGAAGAGGCAGCTTCTCTTCTCGTCATTCACAAACCGGCGGAAGGCTCCGATTTCAGGTCAAACGCAGAAACATCAGCAACATGAACACAAACTTTCTGTGCAGCTACGATGAAGTTAATTACGCTGTATTTTTAAAAACATCTTTCTACATCTGAGGACTTCCCGTCTGACGGGCAGGTTGTGATGCACATCAAGGTCAGCAGCCTGTTGGCTCCTCTGAAGGCAACAGGCTTTACTTCACATTCCTACGTTTGCTTTAAATCTCTTCTTTTGACAGGCAGCTTATTCTGTGCAGATGACGCATCACCTCATTCTTTTCACAAGAAAGCGGGAAACAAAAGAGCTTCATCGTTTATCATGAATGTAACAACCAGCTGGACTAATAGTCTGACCTATAAAATAAAATATGGGCCGGTTACCGGGGGGAGACGGGCTGGGTACCAGTACCCAGGTTTCAACAGCTTTATTTCCTCCACGGTGCTCCTACTTTTCACTGAGAAGCCGGAGAAAGCGGCTCCACCTGTGTGGAGCATAATCATAGCCTGACGGATTAACGGGCCAACGGAGGCTGCTGACAACGTGGCTCTCCTCCCAGGGCGCCATCCCTCCAGTGGGCAGCTGTGGCTGGCTAATGATGGTGTTTTTATGTGACAAATGAAAGGCTATGTATTTCAAAAGAAACCCTGACCTGTATTCAGAACCTAACTCGGCAGGGACTGTGGGTGTAAAAGCATTTAGAGAAGATGTATAAATTCGTTGCAAAACCCAGAGAAATAGTTTTTTTTCTTCCAGCTGTGTTGGGATGGAGGCTCCGCCGGCTGCAGCGTGGCGAACACCGGGAGGTTAATTTAGCACCGCTGGGCTTTTCCTCCACACATGAGGGCCCCTACAGATCTACAAAGACCGAATCTACAAAAACAGTTCATGCACAGACGTGGAATGTGAGCACGCCGTCTTAGAGCTGGTTAAAATACGCTGGATCTAGGGAGATAAACACTGTTCACGTGACCTTCATGGTTCCCAACGAGGAAAATCTATTTGGTGCCAAAAATCCTTGTTTTCTACAGATTCTGTGTTAGGAGCCGAACCCCGTTGGGTCCTCGGTGGAAGGCAGGGAGTCTGGCGGGGGGGGGGGGGCGATGGCCGCCGCGTGACGCAGCATCCCCTGATGAGGAGGAGCCGTCCGTCCGTCAGTCAGTCAGCGATGAAGTGGACGAACGTGACGGGGAAGGCGCCTCTTCTCATCGGCTCTCCTTCGATGTGGCCCAGCTGAAGAAGAAGAAGAAGAAGAAAGAGCCGCAGGTCAGACAGAGGAAACAGAAACACTGTTTTTATTAAATTAGGCCTTCTAAAAAACACGTACACTCTAGTGCCAAACACAGTTAACAGTGAAAAAGCTAAAATAGATGCATTTTCTCACTGCAGCAGCATGATCTCACATGGAAAAAAAAGGTCCTAATTTAAGTACATTTAATTGTGGGCTTAGGTCTAAATTTAAGGAATAACTACTGAAATATGAGGCGACACAGAGCTGGGAGCCACCAGGCAACCATTAGACGAAGGAAACAAAATATTTTTTTCTGCCATCAGAAAAGCAAACGTGGAGGTTTCTAAGCTCCTTTGGGGCTTGAACTGAGCAGAAGATTTGGCTTTTCAGCACCAAACGCTGCAGGTGGACAGTAGCTGAGAAAAGTAAGCACACCCCTCACTTTGCTGCCTGCGGTTTGGACATTAATGGTGGCGTATTGAGTTATTCTGGTCCTGTTCCAGGAGTAATCCAGACCAAATGTACTCAAATTAAAGGGAATCATAGCTCATAATTTCATGCTGTTGCAGTGAAACATTTATTTTAAGGCTTAATACACATAAATAACCAGATGATCCAATACTGATTCATTTAATCCCAAACCAGCCGAATAAACTGTGACAAATATGCTGGATGGAAAAAATCCAAAGGTTTCGTACATCTTAAAGTTTCCAGACACAAAAACAAGTCATCTGTAGTTTTTGCATCAAGCATTTTAGTTAAAACTACAACTAATGAACCATTTTCCTTGCTAGTTCCTCTATTTTGTCTTTAATTCTTCCAGTTCGGTTCCCTCAGACTTTTGGGGAGTTAACTAAAACAAACCAGCTATGGACACCACCTGGATTATAAAAGTTTAGTTTTTTTAATCCTTACAGCTTTTGGAGGTCAGATTATTTTCCACTTCCTGCATCCAGAAACCGTTTTCTCTGAGGCCGCCAAACAGCGTTTCCATTCAATGCTTTGCAAACGTACTCAGAGCCGCGCTGCAGCCGCCAACTTCAAGCTAGTTTTTAAAGGTTTTATGCCAAAGTCGAACACAGAGTGGTGGTGAAGTGGGAGGAAGATGAGGGATGGTTGTCAGGTTTTCAGCCCCCTGCTGCCCTCAGAAGCCAATCGGTAAACAGAGTCCGCCTGCATGTGTAACGTGCACGAGTGGTTCTCCAGCCGCTCTCAGCAGAACAGGAAGAACCTGCAGCAGAACAACGTTACTGGATCCCAGCTGCTCTCTCTATACCCACAGGCTCCACTCACCCTGCACCTCCATCTAGAAAAAGGTTCATGGCTTTAAAAACCGAATCCGACAGAGTCAAAAGCCGTTTTAATCCTCCAGTGAAATCATCAGCAGCTTCTGGTCAGACTGCAGCAAATATCCTGACTGCTGCTAAATCTCTGCTTTGCAATTTTCACTGTGGAAACAGTGAAAAATAAATTAAATTCTAATTTACTCTCAGACTGCAGATGCTGTTTCTACCTGCAGTAGATTCCCCCTCCAACTATATTTAATCATATTTCCAAATGTATTCATTGCAAAAACAGGATATAAAAATAAGTAAAATGTTCTTAAAAATGTGTGTTTTTGTCTTAGATTTGAGCAGGTAAATAAGATCATCTGCCAATGGAATGAGTATTTTGACCCCTAAAATAAGATAATTAGACATCCTGCACTTGAAATAAGATGATGGAGATGAATTGTTCCTATTTTAAGTAAAAAAAAAATCTTATTCCATTGGCAGATCATCTTATTTACCTGCTCAAATCAAGGACAAATACACTAATTTCAAGAAAATGTTACTTATTTTTAGTTTGGTTTTTGCAGTGTTTAAATAGCGGATGCTCTTATGGAACCAACAGTGGAGAAAAGAGTAAAAGTAACAACTCTAACCATAAAGTCAGTCTTTGTGGTTTTCAGACATCTTTAATTGTAATTTATTGTTCTTAAAATAAAACTATTTCCTTTTAACAATAAAAAAAAGGATAAATGCCCATCCCTGCTGCAAGCCTACATACCAAAGACATGGACGTCCACCGCCACAGACAGGCCGAGACATGACAGCATTAATCAGAGCGGCAGCCAGGAGGACCACGGTGGCTCTGGAGGAGCTGCAGAGATCCACAGCTCAGGTGGGAGGGTCAGGACAACCGACAGCTGCGCCCTCAACAAATCTGGCCTTTGGGGAAAGTCTTTCTCAAACAAAGCCACTAGAATCCCTGTTTGGTTCAAACGTGGCAGAGGGATGATCCGTTTCCTCCACATCATGCAAAACGCTGCATGGAGGAAAACCGACGCCCTCTATACACCATCTGCTATTTAACATGGTGGTGGCTGCAGGATGACAGCTAGACAACCCCCCCCCCCCCAAAAAAAACAACAACCTGTAGCCAGAGCTATGATTGTCTGCTTTAGATTAAAGCATGTTGAAACGGCCTAGTCCAAGTCAAGACCTTAATCTAAGTGAACATAAGTGGTGAGATACTGATTTTCAGACGTTTGAGCTGCTTCATGAAGAATCGGCAGGATTTGTGTCTTTTAACGGGACTGAACGTGACAAAGCTCAAGGACTGTGAATACCTCTTTAATTAATCACATCATAATGACCCAAGTTCAGGATTTTCTGAACCAAAATTGAATCACTGATAACACCCACCTACATCTAAACGGTGGAAACAGCTTAAAAAGAGTCTACATCACCACAGACCTCCCACTACTGAATTCAAAACGAGGTTCCTCGTTCATATTACCTGGGGTGATAACGGAGAACGTACTTATTATGTCCGCGTAAGTCATTTTAAACGCCGTCTAGACCTGGAAATGAAAAGCTGGGACATGTTCTGCTTCGGTAATGTTGACAAATGAATGCGACATGAGATAAAACGACTGAACAAAGCAAAGTCTGCCTTCTCTGCTCCCCGGTAAAAAAACGCTGCTGTCTTGTCTAAGCAGGTCCTAACAATATTCCTGAAGTATAAAGTGATGCTAGATCTGCGGGGTGCGGGACAGAGACGGGAAAAGGCGCAGCAGGGGACCTCTGGGGACCTGGGCTTCATGCGGGGACAGAGAGGGAGACTAAATACGGTCATATCTGCAGGGGTGGCACAGAGGACAACAAGCTGCAGCTGGTTGGCGCTCAGACAAGAGGCTCCACATAGGAAGCAGCAGCAGGCGGAAAAAAAGGAGGAGGGGGGGGGGGGTTGGCTAAAATGAGGTCAGATTTCTGATTTGAGCCAATATGGTTTCAAGCAGAGGTCAGAGCGAGGTGCAGGGACTGCATGTGGAGTCTGGAGCCGGAACGATACTGACCCACCACTCCTGGTCCTCCTCTCCGTCCACCACGATCACGTCGCCCTCGGAAAACGTCAACTCGTCGGGGTTGTCGGCTACGCAGTTGTAGACGGCTTTCACCCGCTTTGGTCTCTGCTTCTGAGACAAATATATAATATGTTACAAATCACATGTGTTGGAAAGTGAGCATTTTCTTTAAAGGTGCATACCGCGTTATTTTACTTCTTTTTTATTTATACGTCAGTAGCTCACTCTGGTTGCATACAAAGTTTTTATGAAAGATTATCACGTCCTGCTGGCATATTAGTTGTTATTTTGGTGTTTTATGCTTTGTTTTTGCTCAATTTGTTAGTAAGTAAAGCGTTTCATGTTTATTAATGATATTAACGGAAGTACGTACTGCGCATACACAGCAGGGGTTAAAACAAAGAAGCAGCTAACGGCTATTAGCATCTCCCAGCGAAACAATGAAGAAAGGTCCAAGATCCAGTGGGAAAAAGCTAAAAAAATATGATACCAAGAGGGAAAAGCCTGGAATGTCTCTGGGAATAAAGTCTAAACGTTGGTGTTCACTGATCCTAAACCTGCCGAGGCTCAGATGTGACGCATAGTTGACTGACGTGAGTAAATGTTCTGATATGAGGCTCTTAAAGTTGCTGTAGATCAGTTTATTTAATTAATAACGTTGGCCTTCATCACGCCGAGCTGCTGCTTTACTGAGAGGCAATGCAGAGGGTTAGGCTCCGTCCGGCATTATTTAAATTATTAACTAAGCAAACCGGCATTATGATAGTTCTGTGATGCTGTCGCTAACAACGCCCAATGAGGTGGTTATTTTTAGGCTCACAAAAGGACCATCAAAACATTGTCATTGTTCTTTTTTTTTAACATTCTAAGGTTATTTTTGATTCGGTCCAATCTTTGCAGAATACCAGCTGCAAATGCTAGGAATAGATGTTTTAAAATAACCACACATCTATTAAAATCTGTGCAAATTTGTTCATATATCCATAATTTTTGATCTTGGGACATTTAAAGATATCAACATCTGAATCTGAACTGGTTCAAGCCTAAAAACCGAAGAAAAAACACATATCCGAAGACGTTTCATGTTTGTATGTAAACTGGAAAGTGAGAAAGGAGGGTCTTAGTCAAAGGCCAAATGTGGACCACAGGAAGGGAATTTAATGGACAGGAAGCCAACAGAAATACTGGAACAACAAGAAGGGAGGCTGCAGAACACAAAAACCAGACTAGAAAATGAAAAGATAATGAAGCTCTACAGCAAAATAAACAACCAAAATATAATCTGGATAATAATAAACCAATGAAAGACTCACTGGGTATGTCTTCCTTGACGCGAAACCCGGAGGCACCGAGTTCTGGGGGCATCCTGGCACTTCCTTAACTGGAACAGGAAACAGGAAATGACATCACAGCAACAACACTTTCCATATTTTTCAAAAGGAAGGTTGGAAAAAAAAAACTTTAACAGATGAATAGCAGATGAATTACAGGAAGAAGCGAGCTACAACTCGTTTCTTCCTGTAAAGTGGACGCCTTATTTATTTACTCACTTGCTCTTTCTATAGATTCACTTCGATTAAGGAATCCTCGGCTGAAGCTTTTATCGCTGCTGAAAATAAAACACAGAATAAATGTAGATGTTGAGCTCATGGCTGTAAAAACGGCTCTGGAGCGTCCCTTTGTGTTCCTACCCAGCAGGAGATTTTGGTGGCACCGACCGGGTCCCCATCGGACCCAGACCCGACTTGGACTGTATGCTCATGGCTTCCATCTTGGCTACAGGGCCGAGACCCAGGCCTGTAACACACATTAACACAAGAGTTTAGAAATATAAACTCCTCAATACTGGACTCTCTGTAACGCCTTTTTATGCTATGTTAACCAATGTTTATTTAGCGGAAATAAAACAATCATATAGAAATCTACATCTATCTTGTATTGTCACTTGGAGTGGTTTCATTTGGATGCCAAGGTCCTGTACTGTAAACCAAAGAAAAGTGCAAAAAAAAAACCACTGGAAATTGATAAAGTGAGGTTACATTCTCCTTATAATTTTGAAGAGAAAACTAAAAAAATCCTTCAAGAAGATCTCATGGTTCCTGCCGCCGACCACTATAGTAAAGTTTTTGCTACCGAGTTAGGCTCAAAACACATCAGGTTTGCGTTTTAAAGTCCATGGAAGCTATCGTAATAGTAATTAAAGAACGAAAAAAAGGATTTTATTTAGCATTAATTCTAACATTAGCATACTGCTACTTATAGCAAATAATATTATCTAGGTGCTAATAAGTAAGTTAGAAAGCAGTAAACTTTACACTGCCATTAGCAAAATGCTAACATGAGCATATTATCTATCAAAAGCTAATTCTATCCTCTATTTAATGTTATGCAGCATACTAGCATTTGCTAAATGCTAATAACAGCATGTTAGCTAAGGCCATCTGCTATGTAACCAAATCTAAGTGACTATCTAAGTGACTATCATTAGCAAAATGCTAACATTAGCTAATATGCTAAAATGAGCATATTATCTATCTAAAGCAAACGCTATCCTCTATCTAAAGTTATGCAGCATACTAGCATTTGTTAAGTGCTAATAACAGCATGTTAGCTAAGACCATCTGCTATGCTAACCAAATCTAAGTGACAACCATTAGCAGAAATTCTACGATTAGCTCGTTGTTCAGACAGCATGTAGTATGCTAAAGTTAGGGAATATGTAGTCCTTAAGAACGGCTGTACTTTCTTAGGAAGTTGCAGTTTTGTTAATTTTGATAGAAAAATAAAGCCTTTTTATCAAAACACGTTTAACATCTTCTATCATTGCCTGTTTTGCAGATATCACAAATAAGGATTCTACGCATTTAGTTAGGGTGTCAAGAGTGGCCGGAGGTTGCACAGCGGCGCTGTTGGTAGCCCTGTGGTCTTGCAGCCAGAAGGTCAAATTGTTCTGCATGGAGTCTGCATGTTCTCCCTGTGCATGTGTGGGTTCTCTCCGGGTACTCCAGCTTCCTCCCACTGTCCAAAACATGACATGTGTTAACTGGTCTCTCTAAATTGCTCCTAGGTGTTAGTGTGTGTGCTTGGTTGGTTGTCCTGTGTGTCTATGTTGCCCTGAGATGGACTGCCAACCTGTCCAGGGTGGACCCCAGCTCTGGCCCACTGACCGCTGGAGATAAGCACCAGATCCCCCATGATGCTGCACGGATAAACGGCTATAGATGACGGATGGATGTGGCCAGTAAAATAAGACGAGTGATGATCAATGTGGTTTTGTACATGTGTGCGATTTGAATCCTTTCTTTTTCTGCAGGACCTGTTGCAAACTGAGTTTTCCAACTGGGACAACAAATGATGATTTGTTCAGTCAAATAGACGATTAAACTCAGGGGTTCATACCTGCAGTAGAAGTGAGCCTCATAGGGGGGACAGGGGGGTGCATGTTGGGAGGGTCTGAGGATGATCGCTGTCGCCCGACCAGGTCTACAGGTCCTGGTTTCCAGGCGCTGGAGGTAGAGGACTGACTGGTTCCTCCGAGGGAGGAGAGCTGGGCTGTAGGAGACAGGAAAGGAGGGACCTCACAGAGAAGGAATGGCTCTTGGTTCACAACGCTCTACACTGTCGCTTTTAAAAACTGTGGCTGTCTATGTTTACTCAAAATTATCTCTACTAACAGGACATTAGGGCTATCTTGAGTTGATATGATTACATTAAAATCCGTGTACTCCTTCCAAACTTAAGTGTTTTAGCTAAAGTGCGATCTTACCCAGGTTCCTTGGGGGCAGGGGCGGAGCAGAGGTGGAGGTGGGCTGAGGGGAGCCGGTGTTAAGGATGGTGCCATAAGTCTCGTTGTTAACCAGGCTGGGCATGAAGACGCGGTGCTTGTCCTTACTGAGACCCACACCATCCCGGCCCGCAGGCCCCAGTCCAGACTGTAGGTGGGAGTTACTGCTGGGGGTGTAACAGCTGACGGGTCGGTCGTCTCTCCGATGAGGGCTCGGCTGGAAGAAGTTCACGGGTCAGAGGGTGGGAGAACATTAAGACGGGTGTTTTTAACGTTATGTGTACATAAATATCTGTAGATGTTCCTGCAGGAAATCGTATTTGTCCTTCTTGTTACAGTTTATGCAAAAAAACAATGGAAGCCCATTTCTACGTCTTGAAAAAGACGACAGATGGTACGTCTCACGATTTCACGATTCAAAATCTTGACTTTCAAAGTCATAATTTAAAGTAATAATTTTAAAGCAGAAACGTGTAACTTTTAGCCACTAGGGGCAGTATACCTGCCCCCGAAGGCCGCTGGCAGAACTGCACCGTCGCAAAATAAAACAGTCTCCCTCCGTGTTTTGGAATCTGACAGCAGACCAGTTTGCCGTAGCAGACTGAGACGTCATGGAGTTACTTGGAGAGACGAGGTTATATTCACCCATCTAGATTAAATCCTACATCACATGACCAAAACCATGTCTGATCAGGTCATATCTGTTTTGTTTTGTTGTTATTCAGCATGGCATAACCTAGAATGGGTCACATGATCCATTCATCCTACCCTCTCAAGTTGCCGTATATTTTGGACTATAAGTCGCTCCGGAATATAAGTTGCATCAGTCCAAAAAATGCGTCATAAAGAGGAAAAAAATATATAAATTGCATTGGACTATATGCATTTATTTAAACATTTATTTCACACAATCCAAGACCAAAAACTGACATTTATTCTGGTAAAGCAACTTATTAAACTACACAGCTGCATCCACAACAGGCTGAATAACGTGAAACATACCTGGGAGGATGAATGGAGTAAATTAGCAACTCCAACCAGCAGGTTTTATCCAGAGCATTTCTGCATAACGGACCTTTACGCTGAAAGTTGTTAAAATTACCCCAAAATTAGACCGTGAGTGTAACGGTGCTACGTGCTAAGCTAACAGTACGACATGGATGTTTCAGAGCAACATAAAGCTCACGTGCATCATAGAAGTTGTAACCCACCGGGACAACAAAGCTGTAAGCTAGCGCTAGCTGTTATTAGCTTCACGGACAGCCCGATAAACAGGGTTTTGTCGCGGTCTGGGTCCTTCGAGCTGCACCACGCAACGCTCCGCTGCATGAATGCAGACTGAAGCAGTGAAACAACATACAAACGTGTGTTCAAGTCTTTGTTGTCTATAAGTTAATGTTTCAATTAATTTTTAAGTGGTACAAGACCAGCATAAAGTTTTCACAGGCCTAGAGCGCCCTCTTGTGGCTACAGACGGTAATGTTTACTTGTTGGTTCACGGTCAATATAAATGACCATTTAAAATTGATATACAAGTCGCAGGATCAGCCAAACTGTGTGACTTATAGTCCGAAAAATAGGCGAGTTTATGAGAAGGGCAGCCTGAACAGAGCTGCGCGCCAAGCGCTGCATTTTGACGTGACAAATCATTAAATATCTCAAATTAAGCTAATACTTGGGACACAACTTACATGGTGCTGCTTTCAGATTCAATTTGTTAATGTTCTGCGTTCTTCTTCTATCATATTTGCTTAAATGCTGTGAAAACGTTGCATCCGGCACCAACCCAGAGCAGTCACTCACCTTCTCATCCAGATCCTCATCGCTCTCGTCCAGGTCCTCGTGTTTCAGGCGCCACTCATACTCGACGTGGACATGCGCGTTAAATTTTCCTGCCAGGGCTTGGCTGAGCTGTAAACACACACAGAGCAACACACAGCTGACCGGCAGCTCCTGTGGATCGCAGGAGTGATGGAGACTCCGGGAGATTTAATGCAATAAGCTCACCAGCTCCTCGCACTGGGTGTGTTTGAGCCTCCGAGCGATATCCAGCGGCGTCTCCCCGGCTTCGTTGGCTTAAAGTGGAAAAGAAAACAGTAGGGAAGTGTGATTGCCCTTTAATTCCCCCTGCAGACCAGGACACACATACGGCCCATTTTCCCTCTTTTTACCACTGCAACAGGAGCAGTGTGTGATTAAGCTGTTTCCCACGCTGACCTCCTTTTCTCTGATTCTGTTATCTGGTTGTTTTGTTGACTCCAGAACACAAATATTACTGTTGTGAGAGAAAAAGGCCGCCATCGTTTGTTTTCTAGAGCGGCATGTGTGGGAACTTAGGCCCGAAAGTGAATGTGAGCATGAGGAGAGGAGGTGATATCTTTCCTCTAAAATACAGCAGCTTGGAGGAACCGAGGCTTAAGGCAGGAAAACTCTTAATTCATAAAATAAATCCAACATTCAGAACCTTTTCTGCCAGTGAGTCTTCTCACCGATATCTATGGAGGCCTTCCCACGCAGCAGCAGCTTCAGACATTCACTGTTGTCGGTCAGGCAGCAGTAGTGCAGCGCTGTGCTGCCTTTGGCCGTCTGCTTATCCAAATTCAAACTAAAAAACAGAGACAGAAACGAGAAAAATCAACCAGCTTTACTCTCTAGTCCACAGCTAAGAACCTCCAAAAAATGCATCTGGAACATTAAAGTATTTATACCCCTAAAATTTGTCACATTATAACTACAAACTTCAATTAACTTTATTGGTATTTTCTCTGAAGGATCGAAATACAAACTACTGGGTATTTGATCGCCTTACACACACATTTATATTCTGAAACATGGTGGTGGCAGCATCATGCCGTGGGCCTAACTTTCAACAGCAGGGGCAGGGAAGCTGGTCAGAGTTTACACAAAGATAGACGGAGATAAATCCAGGACAATCCTGAAAGAAAACCCGTTGAGGCGACTGAAGCTCAAACCACATCCATTTATCAGCATGGCCTAGTCAAAGTAAAGACCTAGATCCAATTAACCCTTCGCTGTGTCCCACTCCTGACCAATCAAACGTTAGCAACAGTAATGAACGTGGGGGAGGGCCTGGCAAACATTCACTTCCTTCGAAAAATGCAGAGCCGGTGTGTGTATGGGACCTTGTTCCAAGGTACATGCTAACGCTAACTAGCACACGGTTGTTGGCTACAAGACAGTTGTAGATAATCAGTTAAAACATTTTTTTCCCAACATTAAATAAGGTAGATATGCACTGCTTAGTGAACAAACCCACGATATGCAAACAATATCCCGGAGCGCTACAAACAAAAAGAACACATTAAGCAGCCGGCTAGCGTAACAGATACCGAAATCTAGCTTATAGCTTTCTGGCTGAAACCGGAAAGTTGGATTATAATAGAATAATATATTTCCTTAGCCTGTGATGCAAGAACATTGTTGTTCCTTTATACGTTTGTTTGGTATGTGAATTATCAATATGTGGTGTGGCTGAGTCTTGCAGTATGAACGGTGAGCTCTCGCTTCGATTTTTATGTCCTCTTCATCAACAAAAATTTTCCGCTGACAAATGATATTGTGAATATATTGCAGTCTTTTCTGTCTGGTCCTCTCATTATTCCAAAATTTGAAATGATTGTCTTCTGAATATCTTTCACTGAAATCACTGTGGAAAGGGGGGGGGGGGGGGGACGCTAAGCGAAGGGTCGATTGAAAATCTGTGGCAGGACGTGAATATCGAGGTTTAGAGACGTTTTGTAAGAACGGGCAAAATTTCAGTCTCTAGATGTGTAAATCTGATAGAGGCATCATCCAAAAATACCTGCAGTAAAAGCTGATTCTACAAAGTATGAAGTCATAATAAATGCATGCCGCACCTTTCAGATTTATATTAGTTAAAACTAGTGATTTATGCACTACTCTGCTTTGTTATGTTATATAACATTATGACAAAATTTAAGAGAGTTCAAGGGGTATGAAAACCTTTGCATTGCAAAGACTAAAAAGTAAAATTGTCTTGAAATTAGTGTATAATTAGCTAAATAAGATTATTTGCCAATGGAATCAGTATTTTTACCCCTAAAATAAGATAATTAGACATCCTGCACTTGAAATAAGATGATGGAGATGAATTGTTCCTATTTTAAGTGCAAAAATATTATTCCTTTGGCAAATAGTCTTATTTACCTGCTCAAATCAAAGAAAAATACACCAATTTCAAGAACATTTTTACTTGCCTTTAGTTCCCTTTTTGCAGTGTATGATAAAACTTGATTACAGGAGGGAAAAGCAGTTCAACTATCAGTTACAGAAAGGATCTAATCTTTATGCAAAAAGCTTTAAACTACATAACAAAGGGACTGATTGACACTGAAGCCTGTCTACGAGCGAGGAAGCCTCTAAAGAGGCGCCGTTTGGATTCTCCCGCTGCTCTTCCAGATTTTTAGCGCCAGCGTAACAACACGCGGACTTTTGAACGCTCCGTTTACCTGTTCTGAGTGAGGAAGTCGACGATATGCAGAGAGGTTCTGTCTACCAGCCTGACAGCCAGATGGAGGGCCGTCTCCCCTTGTTCCTGAAGAGAACGCACAAACCACCAGGTTATCCATACCAGCGTCCACAGAGAAGCTCAGGGCTTCCTAGCTGCTGAACAAAGGACGTTTGCGTTCTCACATGTCCGTTGGCGAGCGGTATGGGCTCCATGAGGTCCACCCCCTCGGCGTAGACCTGGATGAGGGAGAAGATGTCCCGCGCCTTCACCGCCTCGCACAGCGTGTGGAGCCGCGACGGCGCCTCGGGACACTTCTTCTTGGCGAACCGCTTCTCGATGTATTTGGACGTGATGAAGTCTTTCCTCGTCTGCCTGTTGAAGCGACACAATGACACAAATAAGTTCACTGCCCTTAAATATTCACACCTTTTCTTGGACCTTTTCACATTTTGTGACATTAAAACCACAAACTTGAAGCTTTTTCGTCAGGTTTTATGTGACAGAGCAACACGACGTATAAATAAAAGAAAGAACATGGTTTAGATTATTTCTTGGTGAAGATGTTGTCTTGTACTCTCTTTTTCCTCTACTCTATTTTTGTCACCTTTTCTTCCTTTGAGCATTTTGTTTCTCTTTTAACTTTCTGTTTATGTGTCCATTTAACTTGAACTAATCCCAAAATAATATCCAATCAAGCGGAGCACTGTGGCCAAAGCGGTAAGGCTCCACTTGTGAAGGTAAATCTGTTAGGCTCTCTTTGGCATTAAGACAAATCTTAGTGCTACTCTGCCAGAAAGGACAAACACATACAAAAACAAAAACAAACAAGCATCACCACATCATAATGCTGCCACCACCATGTTTCACCATGAAGGAGTATTAACTTTTTTCCACTCACAGCAAGACAGCCAAAGAGATTAATTTTGGACCAGATCCTCTTCTTTTTTTGGTTGCAATGTAAAAACAACTTAAAAAAGTCCAACAAATAAAGTTATTTGCAAGGATTGCTCTGCATGTATTGTATTTTTCGGACTTAAAATCCTTAAATTTTCTCAAAAATTGATGGTGCCCCTTATTTATGATCACTGTTGTGCTTACTGACTGATTTTATGTGGTACAATGAGCCCAAAAATCTGTTAAAATGTTTAAGTACGACTGATTAGCAACAAAGCCGCTCCGCTCAGTGGTTATTAGGAGCATTACGGTACACTGTGTCACTACCTGAGGACCCCTGAGCTGTCTACCAGACTGCCTGACTGTAATGTCTAAACTAGAAGTGCATTCATGTAAGGCAGCCCGCGCTAGCAACAATAAACCTAGTAAGTTAATTCAATATAAAAGTTACGTTTATTTTGGCCTTATGTTAGAAACAGGGCAGACTTGGGAAGAATATTTAATGAGCCTTATGATCCGAAAACTACGGTAGGCATTGCATACAGACTGTAAGAAGTACTGTGGTGGATTTTACCTCTACCTGGAATATAGACAGTTGCCACGGAAACCATTTGATGTTAGTAAAAGCTGCACATGTGGCGTTAAGAGTAATAGAAATCTGATTCTGGGTGAGAAGTCCAGGCAAATATACCCCTAAACAGGTCAAGAGGAGGCAGATTAAGCTGTAAAGAGCAATAGAAGAATTTAATGCCTGATAAAAAGGGAGGCAGGGATAGCAGAACAGCAGCGACGTTACCATGCAAATATTTCATATTTAGCTTCCAGAGAGCCGGAGGAGAGGACTCACATGTCACTCGCTGGGTTCGGCTTCACCACATTTTCAGCATTTAAACAAGCTTCCATGATTTCATTAAAGCCTGCATTCCCCACGTTCTTGGCCAGCTGTGGAGAACACAGAGAGAGGAAGATAAATAACTCCCAACTAGTTACGAGTCGTTTTCCTGCGTCGGTGCAGCTAACGCCCCCGTCCTGTCCCGAGCTGTGAGAGAGGAGCCAGCCATGTCTGACTGTGGCGTCTCAAAGCAATCATGGCTGGAAGCATTTAATCCCAGATGTCCCACAGGCTGTAAATCTCTGCAACAAACCCTGATTTAAAAAAACAAACCAAAAAACCAAAAAAAAAACATGCAAGAGAGGAAGAGTAAAGCCGAGGATGCTGCAGCCGTTTGTTAATGTTGTTGTTTCAACTCTTAATTTACGAAAACTGCAACCAGATTCAAGATCTAAGGCAACCCATCAGATTGCATAGAGTCATTGACTGCAGCAATCCCTCATAACAAGCATACATGCATATGGTCTAACAAAGGAGAAACGTTCTACCAAGAGCTCTGAGGTGCTGAGAACATCCAGCGTGAGAGACTGGATCCGAGAGTAGTGGACGCCCAGCTCCCTGTGGATGCCTGAACATTCAATGCAGGTGAGGATGCCCAGGTTGGTGGACAGCCACGTCGGATCTGAAAGCAGAAGCAGCAGAGAACAAGATGATCTAAATAGACTTTTTTCTGCAACTCCTGAGCCAGCTTTGATGTTTTCCTTTAAAAAAAAGGCTTTGGAAGTGACAGACGTGAGAAAAGCAGGACCATCTTTCTACGATCCTCTCTGCAGCCTTCGATTCTGACGGTTCCTTAAATCCTAATCTAACGTCTCGCACTGATTTTTCTAAACCAGCAGTTCAACGGCTTGCTAATTGTTTTACATGTAGAACCCAGGATAGACGGTTCCACTTCAGACAGAGAGTTCCCACAGGTTCTGTTCTTGGCCCATAATTAGTTTATCAATAGAAACAATTAGTGATGAAGCTCGTTCCAAACTAAAGAAGTCAAGGATTTATTTAGCTTATTCTTATTACACTGAAACAAAAGACGTTATTCTAGTTGTAGCTTTAGAAAAGTTTGATAGAATTACTTTAGACCAAAACCTCTAAGGATTTACTTATATTATTTATTACTATTAATAGAAACAAGTACTGTGCTTTTATGCTTTCTGTATGTTTGTTAATAAATGAATAGAAACAATTAAGCTTTGTTCCAGTGAAACTAAAGAAGTCTTTACTTAGCTTATTCATTTGCTAATATAATGTTTGTTTTTTGTAATATTTCCCTCTGTACTGTTTTTCTATTCATGTAAAGCACTTTGAATCGTGTTGTTACTGAAAAGTACTTTATAAATAAACTTGCCTCTATATACAGTATAAACAATCTTAGGCATAGCATTGGAAATTTCACTTCTATGCTGATGACACTGTAATTTACTTCTTTCATCCACTGTTTTAAATGTGAACTAAACACATTTTTCACTAATGGAGCAATCTTACCAATGTCTGAGAAACTTTTTAAAAAGCAATAGCCAACACATGGCGTCTACGTATAAATATATGGCATTTTGAACTGACTATGGGTTTTAAGGATCGTGTTCATAGTCACATTTAAAAAAGCTGAAGCTGTTTTGAGGATTTTGTTGTTTTTCTTGTAATGTAAAATTTTAACATTCAGATTCAGTTTTAACTTATCATCCTCTTAAATGGCTGGAAATGTTAATAATTGTAATCAATCAGTGTAAAAATCCTGTATGTGGAGCAAGAGGAAGATGATGAAACATTTAAAAATAATACATTTGCATTACACAGGTGGGAAAAAAGTAAATGTAAAGCCATGTAAAGCAACTAGGAAGCCAGATTAAATACAGAATACTTTGCTAATAATTTCCTAACACTATCTCTGATGAAAGTGATTTAACTACTAATAAACGCAGGTAATTAACAAAATACATTAAAAACGTATTTCCTGACAGAGGAAAAAGTTAAGACACCGTTCCCATTAATAGCTGGCCGTGCCGTCTTTGGATGTAATAACTTTAACGAAGTTCTTCTACCATCTCCAACAACGTTCTGATGATAGATTTTTTTCCTGCTCCTCTTGTTAAGCTGAGATTTTGGGCAGGTTTCTTGTATTTTCAGCCCATTTAATTTCTTCTCACAGCATCTCAATGAGTTTAAGAACCGGGCCAGAACTGTACTGGATGTACCGGTATGTTTTGGGTCGTCGTCACGTTGCAGGGTCCGGCTCTAGTTTATGAACAGATGGTCAGATATTCATCTACAACTCTGATACCCAAAGGAAGAACTGCTCTTTGTCTTCACCAAACTTCAGTGTGGACATTATGGGACGAGAAAGGAGGTCCAGTGGTGGCATTTTAAGGTTTTTGGAGAATTATTTTACCGTCTTACGGTCAGACACGGACATATTTGCAGATTTTCTTTTAGAAAGTTCTCCACACGTAGCCTATTTTCTCTGATTTCATATTTCTGGAGGCCTCTTTAAATCCCGTACCATACCTATAATCCTCAACAATCTTCTCATTGAAGGCCTCAAACTGCTTTTTTTTGGATCGGACCGTGATGTTCACTTTTCCTGCAACAGTTAGGAGCGCCAGGCTCGATGTCTGAGGCTCAAACATTTTAAATTGGGAATAAAGATGGGGGTGTCCTCATGTATTGCTCATTAGAAACTGTGTTCCTCAGATTTTGCATGAATATAAAGAGATCTTTTCTGCAGTTTTTATTAATATAACGTGCATTCTAACTCGGCATTGCTTAAATGAACATCTGTTGACGCGCACAGGTTGTTTTAGGGGTGCAGAACCTCTGCAGAACCTCTGCGCTGGCAGGGTTCTGCAGCTCACGTTTGCCACTCACTGGGGGCGCCGCAGTCGCAGCACACGTCGTTCCCCGTCATCCTCTTGACTTCCCCCAGGATGGCCTTCGTCAGCTCCTGCACGATGTTGTTCTCGCCAACATGGTGGTCCCCCTTAAACGCCTGATTCAGCGCCTCCTCCTTACTGTTCTGCAGGACTGAGATCCAGCTGGTAGCGGGGGGGGGAGGAGGAGGAGGAGGAGATGAGGAAAATAAAGCAGACATGAGTTCAGTGGCAGAAAACACCGACAAGAAAAGGAGAAAGTGGCTTGAGTCGCACTGAAAAACAAGGAGAGGAGGAGAAAGAAGGTAAAGATGTCGACAGAAAGTGTTAGGAAGGAAGTTTAGATGAGCAACAGGAAGGTAAGAAGGTAAAGAGCCACTTACATCTGGCAGTCCTGGTCGTCCTCGGCTTGAAAATGATACGTTCGGTCATCTAGGATGAGAAAAAAAAGGACACGCGTTTAATTTAGAACTTTTTAGGAAATAAAACACCCCCTGGTTTAGATGCTTCCCTATTTAACACAACCCTGCATATACATTAGTAACCAAAAGGAGTAAGATTTTATGTAATATATCAACAAAACGTCACACATAGCCAGGAAGGAGATGGTTTAGCTCAGGGCATATCCGTGCGTTAGAGCGGCCTAGTCAAAGTAAGGATGTTCACAGATGCTCTCCATCCAGTAAAGCTGGCAGAGACATCCCTAAAGGACCTGCGGTGAAAAGAGCTTCTAGCATTTACGCCGGGAGCCTGAACACAAAAGCACGTCACATTTATAGACTTTTATTATTTTATATCGCATGAAGCCCAGTAATGTTAACTGAAGTTTGCAGATGTGACTAAATTGTTTGCAGGGCAGCGCAAACGTGCAAATCGGCCACCTCCTGCAGGGCGTTTCAGCACAACGAGTGAATCTGTAATCTAGCGCATCATCATCCCTGATGTAGTTTCCCACCACGAGCGCGGACCTCCGCCGGACTAAAACCCCTCTCTTCCAGCCGTGAACAAATCTTCCCCGTCTGGAGGTCCGCAGTGACAACAGTGACCAAAGTCTGTGGGGAAAAATGCTGAAAACCAGAGCAGACAACGTGAAACAAAGGATGCTGAACCCACGTGATATGAGGTCGAAGCTCCTCTTCTCCTCAGGGTTGTGCTTCACCTGGCAGGTCAGCAGGTTGAGCTTAGCTGGCGGTCTGTTAGCCTACCAGAGACAACAGTCACAAGGAGAAAGAAGCCGCGTGAGCAGGAATGTGGAGCCTAGCGGTATCAGACCGCTGCTGCTGCTGCTGCTGCTGCTGCTGGAGCCAAAGAAAACAGCTGATAGGCTGGGAGTCCTGCGTTGCATCTTAACGTGGGAACAAGAGGAGTCCAGTGAGGAGGCTCCCCTCACTGAGGGGTCAGAGGTCACTGCGGGCTGCTCAGATCTACCTGCAGAGAAACTTACGGTTCCGTGTGAGATGGTGAGGTATCCGTTTCTGGCCGTGCATTTCCTCTTCTGCCAGACTTTCCTCAACCTGCACACATACAGAAGGCCATTAACCCGTTAGGCGCCAAAAAACGTTGATTCTAATCTTCAGGTGCATCCGAATAAATTAGAGCAGCAGAAGGTTTATTTATTTCAACACTTCAAGTAAATAAGTGGAGCTCTTGTAGTGAGGACTTGCTCTGGGCTCCTATTGCATGAATTAACGTATTTTTTAGACCATAATGCGCACTTAAAATCCTTAAATCTTCTAGAAAATTGACAGTGCGCCTTATGGTCAAAGAAATACGGCACTGCATCAATGTGGACAGATCTGGAGGCGATCCGCCTGTGGTTCTGCTGAGGCGTTCTGGAAGCCAGAGTTGCTTTATTAGCGGCTTTCAGCTCGTCTGCATTGTTGGTTCTGGTCTCTCATCTTATACTTCACAACAATGAATAAGGTGGTCTGTGCGGTTTTGGACCGAGCCGGTTCATTGGCCAACCAGGCCCAGTGGTACCAGGGTAGCAGGTAAGACGGTCCGGCGCAGTTATTCAAAAAGCGACTTGGCTACTACACCTTTAACTGACTTCACTGCAAAAAGGGAAATAAAAGTAAGTAAAATTTTCTTGAAATTAGTATTTTTTCCTTGATTTGAACAGGTAAATAACACTATTTGCCAACGGAATAAGATTTTTGCACTTAAAATAAGAACAATTCATCTCCATCTTATTTCAAGTGCTGGATATCTAATTATGTTATTTTAGGGGTTCCATTGGCAAACACTCTTATTTAGCTGCTCAAATCAAGGAAAATAGACACATTTCAAAGTTGATGTTACCCTCTGATTAAAAAGTCTTATTTTTCTGAACCGTGTGCAGCCTCTCCCCCAGATCCCACCTCTGAGGCCCGTTTGAAAAGCTCACCCGTCGCTTTTCTTGAAGAGGAAGCCGCTGCGCTCAGTGCCGTGCTCCTTGTTGCCCTGCGGCTGGTGCAGGCTGTAGGTTGTGCTCTGCCGCACCTGGGAGTCCTGGTCGGATAAACAGCCGGCAGAAACCACAAGTTAGCTGGGAATGAACATCTAAAAAGGCACTAATTGATCAGCCAGAGACAGGATTTCGCCAATTTTCCTTCAATCAGCACAAACTGGTGATCAGCGGGTCAGATTCTGGTGTTTATTTCCAGAGATGACCAAGTTCTCCATCTATAAACTCACTACTTTTTAGACATTATGGATATCTGAGTAACAAACATTCACCTGGTTTGGTTTTACCGTCTATTTTGTTCCCCACAGCTCATTAAAAACTAAATGTATTACTTTTTCCATTATTAATTTTAAACATTAACAATAAAAAGGGTCAAAGCAAAGGTTTTAATTGAAGGACTCAGTAAAGAATTCGGGAAGATTTAATTAAAGTCATTCCTTCCTGTAAAAAAGGAAATGTTCTTCATGCCAGAGGCTGCAACACATGGATGAAATATGACAGATATTTCATCCAAATATTCACTTTAATGACTTAAATATGTGCAACAGAACTGCACGACTTCCTAAAGGTATCCGTCTGGACAAGGTTTATTATGAAACCTTACGAGGGCTTCAATCTCTTCATGTGTTTTGTTTCAGCGCTGATTTTATTTGTTGGAAATTCAACTTTCCAGACAAAAAAAAAAAAAGAGAGAATGTGTGTCAGTCCCTGAACAGCTGGGAACAAACAAGCTTATTCCTCTTTAATTTTAACAAAACCATGAAAACCATTAAAAAAAAGTGGACAAAACAACAACATTTATGTAAGAATTTGGTCATTTCCTTAATGAGAAATAGAAAAAAACAAACTGAAAAAGCCCCTAAACTAGCTAAAGTCTGCATCAAGCACATAAAACGGGACATTCCTGTAACTTTATGCTAAAAGACAGAGAGCTAAAGATAAAGTTGATCTTAAAATGTGAAAATGCTAAAAGCAAACAGAGCTACAGGATAAAGGCAGATCGACCACTGGAAGAAAACAAACCCACTTACTCTCCGCGCCTTGTTTTACAAACCGCCACGGCAGCAGAAGGAGAGAAGAGGAACATTTTTAGGAAAAACAAAACTATGACTAAAAGCTCTTTAAATCTCTATTACTGAAAATGTTTTCTACTTTTTTCACACGTGGTCACATTACAGCCAAAAACATTAATGAGTTTTTTTTTTGTAATAAACCAACATAAAGTCGAATGTAAATCACAGGTGGAATGAAAATATATTTTACGAATAAATCTACAATAAAACCAAAGATTACAGCAGCAGGTATTTTGGGGTTCGTCTCTAATTGATCTGCTCGTCTACAGGCTGAACGTGTAGCAAGTTTTTCTTTGCAAAATAGCTAGATTGGATGGATAGAATCTGGGAACATCAGTTTCCACAGATTCTCAGTTGGATTTAGGTCCTTACTTTGACTAGGCCATTCTAACACATGATTATCCTTTGGTCTAAACCATCCCATGGTATCTCTGCATGTTCAGGCTGGTTGTCCTGCTGGAAGGTGAACCTCCACCTCAGTCTCAGGTCTCCTGCAGCCTCTAACAGGTTCTCTTCCAGCATGGTTCTTATTTAGCTCCATCTCCCACCAGCTCTGACCTGCTTCCCTGTTCCTGCAGGAGAAAACACTCCCCACAGCATGATGCTGCCACCACCACGTTTCACCATTGCCTCACATTGCCTCAGCACGCAGGTCTGACCTGACCAAAGCACCTCCTAGATGTTTGCTTCCCGGTTTAACGTCAAGTGTAAACAGGACTTCTAACTGATTTCTTTCAACAGTCCACTTTCTTGTGGGTCTCTGCAGCTCCTCCAGAGCCACCATGGTCCTCCTGCTTCTCTGATCAATGCTCTCCTGGTCCTGTCAGTCCAGGTGGACGTCCATGTCCTGGTAGGTCTGCAGGTGGTCCATCCTCTCTCCAGGTCCACATGATGATCAGAGCTCTGGGAGATGTTCAAAGCTTGGGATGCTGGGGTAACTTCTGAAGGCCACTGGTTGCACCGCTTTGACTGGGATATAAAATCTAAATAAAATCCACTCAAGTTTATGGCTGTAATGAGACAAAGTTCAAACACGTTTGCAAATCCCCGACTCCTCGTAGGGTGAACGTGCGCCTTACCTCCTTCTGCTCCACCTGGAGAGCCGTTTTCAGGACATCTCTCAGCTGAGTTAATTGCTTCCTCTCCTCATCCTGGGCCTGCTTGATCTGACGGAGAGAGGGAAAAGGGAAAAGTGAGGCGACAAGCAGAGAGGAAAACGTTGGGACTGCCACCCAGGGACGTGAGGAGCGGGGCTCGTACCGTGTGCAGGTCTGTGGCCAGTTTCTCTATGGAGGGTTTCAGGTTTTCCACGGCTTTCAGGCCGTCCTGGAAGAAACTGAACAGCAGGAAAGCGTTGGCGACGAGATAAAACGCCGCTGGACTGCACCCACGGGTCGGTTTGCAGAATCTTACTTGCACTGCGCGTGGAAGTACTTGATGAGGTTCTGAAGCAGGTCCACGCCCTTCTTGATCTTGATCTCGTTGACTTTGAGGAGATACTGTAAACAGACCGAAAGCAGATTCCCCCTCGCGTCACTTTCATCTGGCAAAAGATTGACCAGGAAAAGCAGCGTGGCAGCAGAAGAGGAAAAAGGTGTTCTGATCCAGACCTCACACATCTGCAGCTGGAAGAACCGTCGCTCCTTCTCCATCTCTTCGGCTATTTCGGCCCCGCTGATCTCCGTGCGGATCATGCCGTGCTGCCGAGCGTGCTCCTTCTTTTCCTTCTCGATCTTGGTCCTGCCAGGGAGCAACAGGGAGTAAAAAGGGTCTGATATGGTGTAAAAACTGCAAATCAATTAGCCCAGCAGCAGGAGGCGAGACTTATTCAGTCACTCTGACTACGGGCTGCTGGTGGGACATGGTGAGGATCCCTGAGAGCTTCATGCGAATCACCAAGAAAAAACGCCAAAAAAGCCAATAATCTGTATTTTCTCTAGTTTCTAACGCTTGCATCTCAACACACAAGGGAGGAAAAATGTTACAATTACAGTTTTAAATCACTTTACACCCATTACACTGCAAAAAGGGAACTAAAAGTAAGTAAAATATTCTTGAAATGAGTGTATTTGTCCCTAATTTGAGCAGGTAAATAAGATTATCTGCCAATGGAATGAGTATTTTGAACCTTAAAATAAGATAATTAGATGTACTGCACTTGAAATACGACGATGGAGATGAATATTTCCTATTTTAAGTGCAAAAATCCTATTCATTTGGCAGATCATTAACACTTGCCAACTAAAATCAAGGACAAACAAACAACGGTCAAGAAAATTGTATTTGCTTTTAGTTCCCTTCCTGCAGTGTTGGACCCGGATTCATCCCGGTGAAACACACCAACCCCGAGGATCCGACCCGCAGGTCAGAGCAGAAGGTTTGACCCTCATTCATCACAGACATGAATGTCATTTTAATGCTTTTTTTTTTACCCAGAACTATAACTTTTTTTGTCAGTTGGATAAAAACAGAACCAAGGTAATTAGTGAAAGCAAACAGCATCAGTTATATCAGCTAGAAACCAGGGATCGGGCCTGAAGGTCTGGCTGTACTGATGGACTCAGATCTGAACCTTCCACCACCTGGGCAGCATTTCCAGGATTAAATGAATTAATTGGAAAAAAGAGACAAAACATCGAAATGCCTGTTCATCAAATGCATAAAAAATGTTTTCTTACACTTTGGTCTCGTAGTCTTTCCAGGCTTTGTCAAAAGGCTTTTTCAGATCCTGCAAGAAGAAAACAGGAGGGAAATCTGAATAAACTGAATAGACATCATTACATCCGGCGCTTTTCACGTGTTTTAATATCTCTTGATCTTTTTCACACGTTGTCATCAGGTTACAGCCACTCCCTGCAGCTCATTGGAGCTCTATGACCAACGCGAAACAGCAGCGAATGGTGCTGGATAAAGGATGCAAGGCGTTCAAATCCTTTACAGATCCAGCTCTTAAAATGCGTGCTGTGCGTTTCTGTGACAGCCACTGAATAAAACCAGGACAACAAAGCGTCAGCAGGCTCTGTTAGAATGGCCTAGTCAAAGTAAGGTCCTAAATTCGACTTAGCCCCCGACTTAGCCGCCTCAGAAGAACAGGGCTGAGAAGGAAGCGATGAAAGACAGGCGGCCACGTAAAGAGAGAGCAGAGAAAGGGTTAGAGGAAGGAAATGTCCGAGGCAGGGAGAGGGGAAAATGGCAACGATGGCTAAAAATCCCCCCCCCCCCCCCCCCCCCCCCAATATTTCTGGGAAGGACAGAGTGGAGCAGAGCAACACGAAAGGGAGGATTTTTCACCAACAACCCGACAGAGCCTTCCAGATTAGATCCATTTTAGCTCTGTGGGATTAAACTCAGGGCCTATTTCTCTCACTCTGCTGAGTTCTCCTACTGCTCTCCAATCTGCATTGTTTGTTGTTATTTCAGCTTTTAACTTTTTGTTCTCTGTCATTTTTCTCTTCATAGAAGGTACACCTGGTCTGGCGTTCTGTTAGCTGTGACATCATCAGGGGAGGCAGATCATCCTCTATTACCATCTAACATAGAAAGTACTCCTGGATCAATGTGAGCTTCTGAGCTTTCTGTGTCTCTGCTCTGTCTTCTCTAAGCCCCAGTGGGTCGAGGCAGATGAGCGTTCACACTGAGCCTGGTTCTGGTTCTGCTGGAGGTTCTCCTCCCTGTTAAAGGGGAGTTTTCCTCTCCACTGTCGCTTCATGCATGCTCAGTATGAGGGATTGCTGCAAAGCCATCAACAATGCAGACGACTGTCCACTGTGGCTCTACGCTCTTTCAGGAGGAGTGAATGCTGCTTGGAGAGACTTGATGCAACCTGCTGGGTTTCCTTAGAGAGGAAACTTTCTGACCAACCTGGAGGATCTGATGGAGTCTGACATTGGAAAGAGCCTTGAGATGACATGTTTCATGAATTGGGGCTGTATAAATAAAATTAAATTGAATTGAATTGCATTAAACTGACCAGCACAGAACATTTCAGCAGCTTAGTGCGTTCAGCGACAAGAATCTGGTTCTCGTTCCTCACTGAGCCGAGCTTCTCTTCAGCTTTCCCTTCCTGGCTGATGTCTTGCGATGTTGCTTCAATATTTGACATAAACTGTTCTTGATGCAGCAATCCCTCCCTCAATTAAATGGTCCCAAAACATGACTCTGCCACCACCGTGCCACACGGTTGATGCCGTATTGTCAGGTCTTTCCCCTTATTTCCTCCAAAGGTAACAACGGCGATCTGCGTAAAACTCTGTTAACTTTCTTCAGATGAAACTGCCTTTTTTTATTTTTCAGGGTCGCCGAGAGTCCAAGCGTGCAACTAATTGACCAAAAGAATGAGTTAACGGGAGGCTGAGCCAACGTCCAGAAATAAACTGGTCAGAAAACTCTGTGGAGTCGCATGAAGAGTCCTGCAGACAGCAGACGTCCTCCCATCTGGGACGTTTGCACGCGTCAGCAGATGTGGGATGTTGACTGATCTCACTAAGGAGCACAAAGCGCTGAAAGTTCATCACAAGCTGCTTCAAGAAAGCTCCGGTTTGTGGTTTTGCAGCTGGTTATTACATCTTTTTATTTCTTACTGTTCTTAAAGCTGACTCTGTTCTTAGGTTAAACTGAACACCGTCAACCCAACATTTTTATTTTTTTGTAGATAAAGCTTTAAAATTCTTCATCATGAGAGCTAAAACTGCTGTTAGTAGGTTTTTTGTGTGCATCTTTTAAAGTAATAGCTGATGGTGAGGACTGCGACTTTAGTGAAGGCAGCGTGGTTTAAATTCGAATGCAGCGTGTATTAAAACATTAGGTTCTTCCTTACCTGAGCTCCATTAACTAACTGCTACATGCTAACCTGAAGCTCTTACCATAAAACGGACATTTTTACATCCAGAGGGCCCAGCAGGGTTTTATTATTTATTACAAATCTATTTAATCTCGAGTCAGAGAGAGTAACGCCTCCATAATGTGCTGCCTTATCTCGCTCTTAACTTAATTTGTCTCTACAGACTTCCTCAATGCTTCACAACGGGCACTTCAAGCATCGCTTAATCAAACCGTCCTCCCTCCTCTTCCTCAGTCCATGCGGCCTCTCACGCAGGTCCGGACACGCTCCGGCTCCCCGAACAGACCCGAGAGCCGGCGGGACTCAAGCAGCTGGGAGAACCACGGCAGCGGAAGGAGTTTTAGGGGAATTCAGAGACGACGGGCCGCGGAGCTGAGCCGGCGCTCTCGACCCGGTCCGTCACCTTCATCCTTGTGTCTGTCCGACATGTATACCGGCCTGCGGCTCATTAGGCCCCCGGCAGCAGGGTAACGAGAATCATCTGAGGGGCAGGGAGCGGTACGAGGGTGTGCGACGGGGAGAGGGAGAGAGACGCAGTTGTGGAGTTAAAACAGAGACGAGGAGACAAAGGCAGGAAAGCAGCGAGAAGAAACGCAGACAGACACACAGAGAGGAGGAAAAACCCACGGGACAGCGGTCCTCTGGGGGCAAAGAGCAGCCGAGTGGCCGAGGGTCACGAGGACGACTCCAAGGCAACCCGCCTCATTAGACCGCTCACTTTAATCTCATCAAGCTTCATAGGAACCGAAGCCAATCACGGGGCTCTAAAGGCAAAGGTCAGCGATCGCCAGGGACTCTAATGAGCTCTGATTGGATTAGAGAGCTGCAGACGCCGCTGACGAGTCTCAGCCCGGCTGGTGGACACGTTCAGCTGTCCTCTGTCTCTGATTATTCGTCTTTATTGGACCGTAATCTGGGTCCGTGGTACCAAACACTCAGCCGATCGTTTCTAGTGAAACGTAACAGACGGTGATTCCCGATCTCAGTGCTAACTGACTTCCCGCAGATAAACGTCATTTACTGGAGTCACAGAAGATTTCCTTACAGCAGGATATGAGCCGTTTGTGACACAGTTAGTGGAGATAAAGCTGAAAAATGGGATAAACCAGACAAAAAGCAGGAGAATGAACCGGAAAGCTGCCTTTAACCAAACCCCCACAGGTAAAACAGGCCTTTGTCTTTATGGACATTATCTGCTGCGTTCTTAGCAGATGTCCAAATATTTTTACACAATATTCAGTTTTAGGCATAATTTCTGGATGCAGGGTATGTTAATTTACATGTATTTATTCTATATGTTTTCAGTTTAAAGTTTCCTGAGCGCTGAATTTTTAAAGAATAAAAACAAAATGGTTGATTAGGGTTGTAACGATACTATATTTAAAACTCAATTTCCATACTAAGAAAAATACTTGATACCATTTTCATTCATTTCATTTCATTTTCGGACTATAAGGCGCACTTAAAATCCTTAAATCTTAAGAATTGAGGGTGCGCCTTATATATGATTAAAGTTGTGCTTACTGACCGATTATATGTGGTAAACTGCGCTCACAAATCTGTTAAAATCAAGGTTATCAAGGTTGTTCTTAGTGATTTAAAAGTTTCCAAAAATGTTGGAAATAGATAAACACACGAAGGTCAATGTGGTAAATATATTTTTTTACAATCATATGAAATTTGATTAATTTCACATTAAATTATTGCTAAGTTTTTTCAAATTAATTGGTACATTTTAATTGTATTGATTTACTTATTGAGTCACTTAAATATTTCCACTTTAATTTTTAATTTTGTCAGTGTTGGCCCTCCATACTTTCAGCCCTCCTTTAGAAATATTTATGGATGGCTGCGTTTTGATCAAATTCTCATTTCAGAACTTTTTTGAAATAGAAAGAAAAGAGCCGATGTTAAAGGAAAAGTCTGGTCAAAATCAGAATTCAAACTGCTGAAAGTACTTTAAATATAAAACTATTACATACTGTTCAATAAATGATCCGTTTTTTTAATTAAGAGTAATTTTCATTTAATCATGTTTATGTGGAGGCGTCCATCTTGGTCAAGGATAGCACTGTCACCTCCCAGTTTGTGACGTCACATGGCGGGACCGGCTGCTGAGCAAGTCCCAAAGCTCTATTTGTTGTGTCACTATACGCTATTATCCAAGATGGCGACGACCAGTGCTCTATACGAAGCAGAGAGTGATGGATTAATTAGCGACAGCGATGGGAGTCATCATCATCTGATAGCCATATGGATTTTTTAGAAGACTTTCTTGACAGCAAACGGACTTTTGACGTATTCCAGCCGTACCAGTTTGAGCCAAGGAGACCAAAAAGGGACGATGTGAGGTGAATTTGTCTGCTGCGGCAGCCGTCTCCTTATTTTTGTGTTATTCTTCTCAGTTTGTTCTTCTAGCCGATGAAATATCTCAGTGTCAATATCAATTAAAATTAGTGCTGTCAGTTTTAACGCGTTAACTTTGTTTGACCATAACGGCGCCTTTTTTAACGCGCGTTAACAGCATTATAGTTTTTTCCACCACGCCCTCCGGACTGTGTTTGTTTTTTGTTTTTCCCCTCGGCTTACGTTGTTCCAAAATTGCTAGAGACTTGCATAACAGACCCGTGCTCACTATTGCAAAGCCCACTTATTTTATGCGACTTTGGTCTTATTTTTTCTAAAGTCGCCTGTTAATTTCACGAGTTGGGGGTTGCAGTTTTGGGCTTGTTTGAGAAAGTGAAGTGGATTGTTTTCAGACACCAGCGGAAATATCCCTCCGCCTCATAACGCACTGAAGCTCATCCTGCCATAGAGCAGAGGTGAAATAAGTAATGTTTTTTCTACTTTTACCCGATGTATTGTTACATCCAACTGCCATGCATGTGGACATTGTTGCTTCAACAATAGCTCTCGTGAATTTCAGTGGTGAAGTCCTCTGGAGATCCGAAATAATTGTTGCTGTTCGCAGCTGTGTAGAACGGCTCCTATTGAGTTTGCTTGTAAAGTGCGGAGAACTGCCCTCGGCTCACCGCGATGTTACATCACAGGATGTGATGTCAGACGGACGTTTTTGCCCATATTTGGGCAATAATGGCCGCCCCCAGTATCAGTGATCCAGACGACAATTTATGTTTTTATTTCTTTACTGATTAACGCTAAATTCATTAAATCACCACGAATGTTTTAGTTTTAGTTATAGCTAATGATCCCCTGATTTTTCCTTGTTGACCGGACTTCCCCTTTAAACAGCACCTGGTAGCCACATTTCCGGAACTTTCATCTTTGCAAACCCCTGGTGGTTTCAGAATAGGACTGGCTATCATCTAGGAAGAGCCGATTCGATACGATTCTGGATACGTAGCTCAGCCTGATTTGATTAGACTCCAATATCAATATTTATTACTTTCAAATTAATGCTCAAAGTCATTCAATTAACAAAACCAGCCAAATATTATATTTATGTTCCATTTATTGAACACTGATATATTAACGGGAAATAAAGAGCATTTGGTTCAATCACAGAAATCAAAAATGTGCCAAACGTCTAATTTTAGGGACGAAGGTGCTTCTAAAATCCTGTCGGCCGTTCCGCAAATTTGTCTCACTTCCTCGCTGTGAACAGTAATGGCTGTAATAACGCCCCCTAGGGGTTGGGAGGTATCTTGATATTGAAAGCTAGAATATTGATATTAAATTATTTTTAAAAACATCGATATTAATCTTTATCGATTTTTATGCACAGCCCTATTTCAGAAGGTGTGAAACGAGCTTCTACCTTTCATAACGAGCGCTGCTGAAGCGGCAGCCTTACCCCTTTGACACCCTTCAGGTCTCCCTTCAGCAGGCTGTCCAGGGGGAAGGTGATGATGTTGTTCATGTTCTGGAACTGGAGGAGGGAGAAGAGAGGCCAAAGAGGACGAGCTGAACCGGTTACACCTGAGACGTGCTGCGTTGCCTCCGAGGCGTTTACATACTTACAAGGTTTTTGAAAAGTGCGGTGAGCTCCTTGGTGAAGACGGAGAACTTGAGGAAGGCTGAACCCAGGTCAGGGTCGTCTCTGCACACGCAGTTTTCCCCGAACTTCTCCAGAGCCTGGGTGTACTGCTCCTCGTTCTCAACGTGGGCTGGAGGACACACACACACACACACACACACACACACACACACACAGGCAGAGGTCAGTAATGACGGCGGCACGATCACGCTGCAACGATCTACTCCAGGAGAGTCTCAGCAACAATATCAGCCACATGTGCAGCTACAGAAAACATCATTATTTCCATCCCAACAGCACGGTTTCACTGAAACAAACCCGCTTCAGGCTGCAAATGCTGAACACTCGTCTCCTGACGCATCAAACGTAGCTAGAAATGTGGCCGCCATCGCCATCAATCGACGGTGCACGGCCGTCTCCACCGTCTCCACCGGCCTCAGCAGAGGGTCCAGAACGCGGCGCCGGCCCGTCTGGTTGCCAATCAGCCTGAAAGAGCAGACGTTGCCCTGCTGCTCTGCTGAGCTCCAGGTCCCTGAAATTATCCTACAAAGAGCTTCATGAAACGGCTCCATCTACTCCGAGGCTGAGGTCACGACCCGGCCGCCGATAACAACCCAGACTCTGTCCATGTGCCGTTCCGCCACGGAGGAAAGACCCACAGAGCGCCGCCAGAACAGAGACATGCTCCAGCTTTCAGGCCGCAGATTCTCCACTGAGTCTACCTCCAGGCTTTGACTAGGCCGTCCTCTATTCAGCTCGATACAGCCCATCAACTGCAACCAGCTTCCTGGTCTCTGAAGGAACGTCTCCCCGCAGCAGGACTCCGCCACCGCCATGCTTCACAGACGGGGAAGGGTCCAGGTTTCCCACCACACCCAGAACTTTGCATGCAGGCTAAACGGGATCAAATTTGGGTCTGATCAGACACATTGCTGTTCTTTTGTATTTCTACCCTTTCATTATTCTTCCAGGTTTTAATTCCTGTGGTAAAACATCTGCCGTTTATGTTTTATCTCTTCTAATCTGGCTTGACCCGATACACCTTCACGTTCGCTGAGCCTAAATCTGCTTTGAAGCTGGAGCACGGAGGCGAGGCCGAGGCGGGTCGCCCCGGTTGGGCCGGACTGTTGATGCCGGCTGGTGCCTCTGGGACGGTGGAGAAGTGGAGGGACGCCACGGGGGATTGCTGCTACGACAACGGCAATAACAGAAACCGTGGGCTGCTGTAGGAGTAACAACAAGTGCATTTTAAAGGAGGGCAGAGGCTAAATGACTTTTTCCAGGTTTAAAGCCATCAAACAAACCCAGAACCAGAGATGAGAGCAACTGCACAGGTTCATACATGTGGCTCAGGTCACGGCCTCAGAGACATCCATCGTGTTATTAACAGGAGGGGAAAAAGCAGGAATCCCCCCAGTCGCTCCCTGCAGGCGTCAGACAGTAAGTTTCCTCTACAGCAGCCGGCCTGCACTGCAAAAAGGAACTTAGAGGTAAAATGTTCTTGAATTGAGTGTATTTGTCCTTGATTTGAGCAGGTAAATAAGATTATCTGCCTGTGGAAGGAGTATTTTTACCCCAAAAATAAGATAAATATAAATACCGCACTAGAAATAAGATGATGGAGATGAGTTGTTCCTATTCCAAGTGCAAAAATCTTATTCCACTGGCAGGTAATCTTATTTACTGGCTCAAATCACGGACAAATACACTTAATTCAAGAAAATGTGACCTTTTAATTCCTTTTTGCAGTGCAGGCCGGCTGCTGTAGAGGAATGTAGATGTAGATGGTTTAGTAATGACCTAAAATCAAAATATAATCTGTAGCAAGAGTTAAAATCGATGTTTGCTGCTGATCTACACTCAACGTTAGTTTATCACACAGAACCCTAATAAAACACATGAAGGATGTAACAACCTGGGCAGGTGGCTCCTCTAATAAACAGATGCTACGTGGTGTTAGCTGATTAAATCTAGACAGGCACATCTCTGCTACGGCTCCTGAACACGTAACGGACGTCAGCCCACAACTGGACATCACTTCCTCAAAGAATGGGGCTATTTCACATGATAAGGTCGTTAATAACATTAATGTAGAGTTAGAATCGAGAAGGAAATAAACCTTTAACTAGGACACTTTCACCTGCTGGTTATTGCTACTTTAGGCAGAAGCAGCTCAATCAATCAATCAATCAATCAATCAATCAAACAATCAATCAATCAATCAATCAATCAAATTGTATTTCTAAAGAGCTTTAAAACAACCACTGTTAAGTGCTGTACAGAGTTAAAAACAAGTAAAAACTCTACATATAAATATAATTCAGTTCTCATTTGTGTCAAGGGCCGGGTTCTCATCGTCTCCATAATAATCAGGTTTTTTCTGAAGCTGTTGAATTGTTCTGCTTATATAAAGACGCCTGCAGCTCTGCTGGACTTCATTACGCCACTAAATCATGACGATTAATTACTTTACTTCCTTAAGTTAGTTAGAATAATCCACAATCATTGTACGGTCACTGCTCAGTGTTTGTTGCACCAACAGTCTGAGAGAGATGGACCTCAGAACAACCTGGAAATGTGAGACTTTAACAGCTCTGATCGATTTCAGGGTCTTTAATCAGCTTTATGTATAGAAAATGTTTCATTCTGTCAGCTTGGAGGAAGGTTTATTTGCTTTGAAAAAGGTAAATTCTGTTTGAGTTTCTATTCATCTTATCGATAAACAAATAAATATCCTGAAGAATTAAAAGAAATCCCCCCTGATTAAAGCCTGGATGTGTAACCTGTGCTTCAGACCAAAGCTTTCTGAGTCTGGTTGAGTTATAGACATTAAAGTTATTTAGAGAAGCTCATGATTTGTTGGAGAAATATCCCTCTGAGCTGTACAGAATTGCACCGCTGGGCAGACGCACAGCTTTTACCGACGCGCAGGTTGCATCTCATCCGTCTGCAGAAGAGCAACAGCAAAAATAAACAGAGCAGAGCTTTGAGGCATCTGCAGAGGATTATCCAACGTCCCAAAAGTTTGCTTTGCAGATCCTTAACTCCACATTTGCACACGGAGTTTAATCGTGGGACCGCAGGCCGGCTTCTGCTTCCTCCTCCGGCCTGGCTCTGCGAGGCCCGGTCCGCTGACGCACACAGAACAATGTGTGAGCTCAGATTAATGCACAGAGGGGCAAAAACAACACCGGAAGCCACGTTGGAGAGGAGGAAAACAGGGAGAATTACAGGACATGAGAAAGAAAAGCTAAAAAAAAAGGCTCGACAAGCTTATTTTTATCATCATGACTTCAAATTAAACGTTGCTAGAATTTAGAGGTCCGGTCAGTATGATGAGAAATTAGTCCTGATGTGAGCATCTCAGAAAAGGAGCACATTTAATTTGCACATGAAGCTTTTAAGGAGGAAAATAGCATTTCTGTGTTTGTTTGATCATTACATGTTATTTGATACGTTGACGTTCCCTCGAACACAATTACAGTAAATGTCTGTTGCAGGAACGTGATCATAAGAGTCTTTTCCCCATATTGCTCTGCTGCAGCTGCAAACCTGAATGCATTTTATCGGGATTTCAGGCGACCGACGAACACAAAGCAGTGCATGAAGGTGAAGCGAGAGGAGAACGACGTTCGGCTCTTAAAAACGATCCACGCACATAAACCTCAGGGAGCTGCAGCTGCCGGTTCCCTGCGCGTCTGACAGGCTGCTGGTGCAGAAACTCTTATTGCTGACTCCGCAGCTTTTTTTCTAGCATCCCTCCTCATTGCTGACAGGTTCCTGCTGGGTTTTAGATTTGACAGCCGTGTGCTGAACATTCAGGCTCCCAGTGGTGCCTGACCTGGGGCTTTCTTCACCCGCCTCGTCGCCATGCAACATAAACTTGATGCTTTCACAGTTTTTCCACACATACAGCAGGCAGAGACTGGACTTAGACAGTTTCTATCTGTCAGATTCTGCACAGCTGTATCCACAGTTAGTCCAGTCCCACATTTCAGACATCGGCACGCTTCAATCATCTTTATCAAGTATGGGCAGTGAGGATATCTATAAAAGCAGCATTATTGGCTGTCTGCTAATACAGCAGGGGTGATGATTTGGGATGATTTGTTTGCAGCTACTTTCACCGTTGAGTGGACCGTAAATTAATTAATTAATTTATTTTTTAATTTTTTTACTTTATTGACTTTATTTCAGACACACAAGTATACAACAGATGACAGTATATGTCCTTGTAAACATGCATTTTCAACAGTCTGAAAAAGGGTGGATTGGCAGAAGCAATAAGCTTATAATGCCCGCCCTCCAAAACCAATTCACATTGGACTAGAAAAGAAAAAAGATAGAAGAAGAAAAAAGAAAAAGAACAGAAGAAAAAAAAGAAAAGAAAAAGAAAAAAAAAGAAATAAAAGAAAAAGAAAAAAGAAATAAAATGGCTACATTTTATAATACATACAAAATATCATTTTAGGAAAAAAATTATTCTACAATAACAACATTTGGAAAAAAAATGTAATGCACCCAATATCTTACTGCTATTGATGACATTCATAATATTTAATCACATTATTTTTATATATGTTTTTAAACCTTACAGTCTTTTAGCTCCTGATCTAGTTCGTTCCAGTAAATTCTGCACACCAGATTCCTCGAGGTCCAAGTTTGAAGATCTAAAGCGTAACAAATAACCTGCAACAGGGTGGCTGAAAAAGAGAAGAATTCAGGCATCAAAGTGGCCTAGTCAAAGTCCAGACGTAGACCTGAATGTATTTCTGGGGTGGGTTCTTAACAGAAACGGGGCTTCAATTAACAGAAGCCGTGTTTCTAGGTCTCTATTTTTATTTAATCTTTATTTTTTCCAGGTATTCTCTTTGAGATCTCACCTTCAACATCGACCTGTTCGATAAAACTAAACGGCAACAAAAACTATTTTACAAACCGTAAAATGACTGATTGATGCAGTAAGAGTCAGCTTCGGTGGAGGCGGCGCTCGGCTAATAGATCAGGGGGTGTACTTAATTTGTGATTTTATTTATTTTTATATTTTTTTGGGCTGATTTTTGTTTTGTTTGCTGCATTTCAGGCAAACCACACGGAGAAGCTGGTTGCTTACATGTCCAGGGCAGCTTTGCTCTACAAACAGGATGTCTGGAGATGGCTTTATTAGATCAGGGTTGTATTAACAAAATGGGAACTTGTGTTTGTGTGAAACTTCAACCTTTCTGAACCATTTGTGTGGGCCAGAGAGTGGGAACGTGTGTGGGGGAACGTCATCGAACCCTTGTTTACAACAGCAATCCATCAGGGAGGAAATCTCTCCAGCTGCTGGATCAGAACCAGGCGATAAACACCCAGCGTCAGTCTGAAAACGGCATTTAAACTCAATCATGCCGGTTGAACCTGCTCATAAATCTGTGTTTCATCTTATTTCCATACAGGGTGTCAGAGACAAATTAAAAAGAAAGACGCTGCAGGGGTTGGACGCAGTCATTTCAAATTTCTTAACAGCTCCTGAGAGCGGTGGGCCAAAAAAAACCAAAGAAAAAACCCAAACCTGATGATGGACGCAGAAATGTAACGTCGGAGGATCCTTGTGGCGGCGCAGACGGACGGCGGCCGACCCTCGCCCCGATTCAAGCCCCTAAATGCAGCCGCGTCTCCTCCCGCCCCACAAAGCCGCCCGTTGGGGACACCGGCGTGGCAGAACAGAGACGGAGGTCCACGGTGGAGGAGCCTCCGTCGGGATCTGACAGATGTAGCAGCTCTGAGGGGATCACTGGTCATCCAGCTTTTACAAAGGGCGGCTTCCACCTCAGCACTCATTACTGCAATATTCAGCCACGACAGCCCAACGTCATGTTTAGTAAGTGAATCCCACTGATGGCACCAGAAAACGATCTTATTCGTCTTTATAAACCTACCAGAAGGTGACCTTGGTTCATGTGGGCAGTTCCTTAGACGAGGAACTGTTTCTACCGTCAACACAGATAAACGCTGGATTTTCTGGCTCACAACAAACCGGCGTAAGCTCCTGCTTAAAGGCACGGCAGAGTGAGAACACGGGTCCGATCATGCCCCCCCCCCCCCAGCTGCTCCTTTCAGGGTCTGAATCAGACAGCTGTCCCTGCGGCCTGAACAGAGCGCGCTCTGTCCTGGCAAAAAGAACCCGCTCAGCACATTGTTCGCCGTCTCTCCCTCCGCAGGGTTCTGTCGGGAAACCCGAACAAAGGACAGTGAAAACACCGGTGCCGGCGAGCCGCAGCCAGCACACCCAGGGGTCCGGGTCCAGACCATCAGAGAAGCTGCTTCAACCAGAAGGAGTCACGTCTAAGCCTAGCATCTGCTTTATTCATTTAGGGAACATTTATGGGGAAAAATTTGGAAAACAGGAGGAGTTTAAGTGTAAATCATCAAGAATAGAATTTAAAATTCTTCTTCTAACGTATAAACCCCTTAATAATCAAGCTCCATCATATATCAGAGCTCTGATTACCCCGTATGTTCCTAACAGAGCACTTCGCTCTCAGACTGCAGGTCTGCTGGTGGTTCCTAGAGTCTCTAAAAGTAGAATGGGAGGCAGATCCTTTAGCTATCAGGCTCCTCTCCTGTGGAACCAACTCCCAGTTTTGGTCTGTGAGGCAGACACCCCGTCTACTTTTAAGACTAATCTTAAAACTTTACTTTTTGACAAAGCTTCTAGTTAGAGTGGCTCATGTTACCCTGAGCTACCTCTATAGTTATGCTGCTATAGGCTTAGGCTACTGGAGGACATCAGGATCTATTTCTCTCACTCTGCTGAGTTCTCCTACTGTTCTCCAATCTGCATTGTTTGTTGTTATTTAGGCTTTTATCTTTTGTTCTCTGTCATTGTTCTCTTCATAGAAGGTACACCTGGTCTGGCGTTCTGTTAGCTGTGACATCATCAGGGGAGGCAGATCATCCACTATTACCATCTAACATAGAAAGTACTCCTAGATCAATGTGAGCTTCTGAGCTTTCTGTGTCTCTGCTCTGTCTTCTCTAAGCCCCAGTGGGTCGAGGCAGATGAGCGTTCACACTGAGCCTGGTTCTGGTTCTGCTGGAGGTTCTCCTCCCTGTTAAAGGGGAGTTTTCCTCTCCACTGTCGCTTCATGCATGCTCAGTATGAGGGATTGCTGCAAAGCCATCAACAATGCAGACGACTGTCCACTGTGGCTCTACGCTCTTTCAGGAGGAGTGAATGCTGCTTGGAGAGACTTGATGCAACCTGCTGGGTTTCCTTAGAGAGGAAACTTTCTGACCAACCTGGAGGATCTGATGGAGTCTGACTTTGGAAAGTGCCTTAAGATGATATGTTTCATGAATTGGCGCTGTATAAATAAAATTTTATTGAATTGAACAACAAATAACCAGGATGCAGAACTGCTGTTTATCTTTCACCCGTCTTCAAACAGAAGAGCCTCTGATGTTGCAGAAAAGCGTTTTTTTGGGTTTTGAAAACCTGAAAAAAACGTCAGGCTGGTGTCTAAACTTCGAAACGAGTAGATAAGGAAATGAAAATCGCCGACTCACCCAGACCAGACGTGTAGATGGCCTTCACCGACTTCTTCATCTTGTAGAGGACACTGCGATCCACATCCAGAGCCTGGACGGACACACAAAGCACAGGGAGACTCAGGGGTCCAGACAGGAACCAGCGGGGGTTACAGGGATCTTAGGCAGCAGAACATCACCAAGCAGAGCAAAGCTCAAGACGGACGACAATGCATGGATTCCTAAACGAGTAAAGATCTGAAAAGTGTGGCCTGTGGTTTTTTGTAGAAACACCTTCTGCACGTCTGCAGACATTTTTACGCAATTCTTCTTTGGACATTATCAGCCCCGTCAGACTGGATGGAGAGCATGAAATTGATTTAGCTCTGGACTTTGACTAGGCCACCCTAACAAATGATCCTGCTGGGATCTAAACAGCAAATAAACATAATTTATATTTTATAAAAAATAAAGTCCTGGTAAATCACTCCCACTCTCATTCTTGTTGTCTTCATTAAGTTTTCTGGCAATACATTAAACCTGAATGTCTATGAAGGGTCAGTTAAGTTCCTGTCTTTAGCTGTAGTAAAGGCCAGTTAAGGTAAAAGAAATAATAATAAATAAATAATAAAAGTAACAAACAAGGAAACAGACCATGCCTATCTTAGTGGAATAAACAAAATGTACAATGTTGCCATTTACTAATTTATTAAGTAATTGTTTCACATGAACAATGAAGTTACTTTTATGTTTCAAATCACTGAAACTAAAGAAAAATGCACCCAGCAAGAGATCTATACTCAATTAAGAAAAAAGTGCATAAAGGCTTTGAATTATGATTTATTTTAGTTGGGCAAACAGCTTCCTCAGTGCAAATAAAAGCACTGTGGTCATGTGAGGGACCCATCCAAGATGCTCGTTAGGGCTGGACGATATAGAAAAAAAGCATTTAGATAAAATATAAATATTGATTGATAGAGATAATTATCAAAAAATTCAAAACACATATTCTAAGCAGCCCTGGCCGTTTTATCCTGGTGCTTAATGGCCTTTTTCTAAATAAAGAACACTGAATGAATCTATCCATAAATCCTGATGAATCCAATCAATTACTTCGACTGCAGTCATGTCTTGATGACATCAAAAGCTGGATGACTTTAAATTTCCTGCATCTAAATTCTGACAAGACCGAAGTTGTAATCTTTGGGCCAGAGTCCTCAAAAAATAAACTTCTTAATCAATCACTTAATCTGGATGACATTAACTTGGCCTCTGGTAATAAAGTTAAAAACCTTGGTGTTGTTTTCGACCAAGACATGTCATTTAAATCCCATATTAAACAGGTTTCCAGAGTTTCCTTTTTTCACCTCCGGAATATTGCCAAAATTAGAAACATTCTGTCCAGGAGTGATGCTGAAAAACTAGTCCGTGCATTTGTTACTTCAAGGCTGGACTATTGTAATTCTTTACTATCAGGAAGTCCACAAAATGCAGTTCAAAGTCTTCAGCTGATCCAAAATGCTGCAGCAAGAGTTCTGATGAAAATCAACAAGAGGGATCATATTTCTCCAATTTTAGCTTCCCTTCATTGGCTTCCTGTTAAATCAAGAATAGAATTTAAAATTCTTCTTCTAACGTATAAAGCCCTTAATAACCAAGCTCCATCATATATCAGAGCTCTGATTACCCCGTATGTTCCTAACAGAGCACTTCGCTCTCAGACTGCAGGTCTGCTGGTGGTTCCTAGAGTCTCTAAAAGTAGAATGGGAGGCAGATCCTTTAGCTATCAGGCTCCTCTCCTGTGGAACCAACTCCCAGTTTTGGTCCGTGAGGCAGACACCCCGTCTACTTTTAAGACTAATCTTAAAACTTTCCTTTTTGACAAAGCTTATAGTTAGAGTGGCTCATGTTACTCTGAGCTACCTTTATAGTTTTACTGCTATAGGCTTAGGCTGCTGGAGGACATCAGGGCCTATTTTTCTCACTCTACTGTTCTCCAGTCTACGGTTCTCCAGTTTTGCATTGCATTACATTGAAATGACTGTTGTCATTTCAGCTTTTAACTTTTTGTTCTCTCTCTTTTTTCTTCATAGTAGGTACACCTGGTCTGACGTTCTGTTGACTGTGAAATCATCCAGGGAGGACAGATCACCCACTATTACCATCTAATGTAGAACAGATTACTAGATCAATGTGTGCTTCTGTGCTTTTTTGTCTCTCTTTTTGTGTCTCTGCTCTGTCTTCTGTAACCCCCAGTCGGTCGAGGCAGATGACCGTTCATACTGAGCCCGGTTCTGCCGGAGGTTTTTTTTCCCCGTTAATGGGTGGTTTTTCTTCCCACTGTCGCTTCATGCTTGCTCAGTATGAGGGATTGCAGCAAAGCCATGTACAATGCAGACGACTCTCCCTGTAGCTCTACGGTTCCCCAGGAGTGAATGCTGCTTGTCGGGACTTTGATGCAATCAACTGGTTTCCTTATATAGGACATTTTGACCAATCTGTATAATCTGACCCAATCTGTATAATATGATTGAACTTGATTTTGTAAAGTGCCTTGAGATGACATGTTTCATGATTTGGCGCTATATAAATAAAATTTAATTGAATTGAATTGAATTCAACACAACCCTTTATTCTACCGACTTTTTACCCAAACTGTAAGTCTTAAAAAAGAACTGTTCTATTATCAAACTTTTTACTGACCCTTTTTTTCTACCGCACCACACGTCTATCGATTGATATATATTGTTATTGAATTATCATCCAGCCCTTGTTTTTCCGCTGTTTAACTTCAATATTTCCTCTTTACCAGAGTATGTCACATTATGAAAAATGTTCCCCATATTTACTTTTGATTTTTGCCGTTTCTGATAAAAGCTCATCCTCTGTTGGTTTAGAATCAACTTTAGATCAGATTAGCTTGTTTTTACATTACTAATAATTATAATGGAACAGACCGTCACGCCCTTTATCGTCCCCACTGTGGGAAAATAAAAGAATTTCTTGTCTTATACTAAACTAACCCAATATATCAGATACAACTATAAGTATTCTCTAGAGAGACATAAGCACAAATGATTTTACATTCCCTGCTTTTAAGTTACAGCCACACTTTGAAACTTTATTGGACAGCAGTAACTGAAATTATAGCTGCGCTGAAAGAAAAATGTGTTAAAATCAGATCTTGGCTCCAACAGATTTGTTACTTAAACATTACTCGGCTCTTATGTACTTTGTTCACAAGTCAGGAAGTTTTATAATCTGCTCCTGTCAAACTCAAACAGAGTCTACATTTTTCAATAGAATTCTTCAGCTCACACTTCCTGACAGAATAAAGACAAGCTGCTGCTTTTTAATCAGAGACACTGAGTAAAAGCGAGATTTACGGAGCTGCGGTTTTACTTCCTTCGGCTCCTGGTAAATGACTCATCTGCAGCAGACGCCGTCATTTCAGACAGCCGCCGTTTAGCTGCAGCAGGTACAGCTGGTGGAAACTAAAGCTTTACTTCTGCCAGACAACTCAACCACGGAGGTGACGTCATGCTGAGAGCATCTTCTCAGCTCAGAGCCCTTCCCCATGAGCTGCATCTGCTCCAGAAAACTAGCTTTCAGCTTCAGGGAACAAGAGACACCAGAAAGAGAACTTCAAATTTACACCCTGAGAGGCGGCGAGAGATTTTAGGCTGAACACTTGTTAATATACTGCAGAAAAATATTAAAGATGATAAAAAAAAAAAAAGTTGAAGAATTTAACACTCACCAGATGCCAAATGCGACTAAATTTTCCGTTTGCCGAGTAAATTTCAGAGGGCTAGCTGCCACATGGCGAGTAAATGTTTGCACCGAATAAGTCGTGTCTTTCAGTCATAATTAGGGTGGAGACTTTATGTTCCTCTGCTTTCATCTCGTATTAGAGCTGGACGATATAGAAAAAAAGCATATTGATAAAATAGAAATCATGTTGATCGATATCGATAATTATCAACAAATTCAAAACATATATTTTAATGCAGCCCTGGCCATTTTATGATGTTGCTTAGCGACTTATTTTTAGATAGACACAAACACTGAAATCAAACTTAATTCAACCGACTTCTAACCAAAACCGCAAGTTTTTAAAAAACAAAAAAAAGAACGTGTGCTCTCTGAACTCTTTAAAGGGGGCGGAGCTTCCTGGGTCTGCGTTGTGATTGGTTGGGAGAATGCAATGATGTAATATTGACCTACATGGCTAGAATGCAAAAGGAAGGAAAACTGTTATTCTGTTTAACTTTTTATGACCCTTTTTTTCTATCATCGATATCCGTCTATCGATCGATATATATTGATATTGAATTATCGTCCAGCCCTAGCTCGTATGACAACAAACACGTACGTACACAAACACTCGCACATGTGACGCGAGAGCTACAGCGGCTACGTCACGTCCGTTTGCTAACAACTAGCGTTTAGCTCAGGCTAATTACGTAGCGGGATTGTGTGGAGATATTTAGGAGTTGGTCAGAATTAGTATTTTGGCCGGTAAAAAATGTGCTTGGCCGGTTGATTTTTACGTCTGATTTTTACTTGGCCGCTGAATCAGGAAGTTAATTTCGGACCTGAAAGTTGCATGAAATCAAACAGATTTGAAACTGTTCCTGAATGGTCAAACTGCTTTGGCATTTTCTGCATATTATAAGGAAAAGCTGCAGCTGAGATGTTGCACAAATGATGAGATCGGCTTTCACTGATAAAATAAAATAATAAAATAAACACATAAATGTAGGGGGGAGCTGTATGTAGTGGAGGCCGTAGGGAGGTTTGTTCGTTCTTCGTCACGCGGGATTCAAAAAATAGGTTGTCATTACAAATCTGCCCTGTAGGGGTGGGGAATAACATGTTTTTACCTCCACCTACTCCTCTGTAGTGCATATAATACTCTGAGAAATGTGGAAATTTGTAGAAAACATAAGAATCCTGGTTTAAGTACAAAAACAATAGTACGTCTTAAATTAAAAATGTGCTTTTAGGATTAGTTCATCAGTGTTTGCCCGTTACTATGTTTCTATCTATTCTATTAAGCTTTTGTTGTCCTTATTTATTTTTTATTTATTTCAATCAAAAATAACTTTAAAATTCATACACACAACACTAGCAAATCTTATGATATCTGCCCCTTAACTTATCTTACAATAATTGTGCATCAGTTCTGTTACTTCATCTTTTTTACAGTATTTACATCCATCTTGTCTCAGTTATCCAGATTTGCTGTAATTACATTTTACAGTATTCAAAAATATTATATTGTATCAACTCAAAGTGCTTTACACAGAAACAAAAGAAAACATGTAAAACACAAAAACCTTTCTTCTTCAAAGAGTATAGAAAAGAAACAAATGCTAAAATGCTAAATTTCTCTTAATAATCTAATATTATTTTTATTATTGATTATCAACTTGGTCACAAACCACTGAAGTGTCCGTGTGTCCTCCTGACTGGCAGGTTGGTAGGTAGATTCCTTCCCGGGCTGCAGCCGGTCTAACTAATCGGTCTGTGAATCACTTTAGCCCCGTTTACACTACACCTAAAAACCGAGCCATGCCGAGACCAGTCCGAGCTTGGATCAGTTATCCAAGACAAGCCGACCCGTTTACACACAAAGCTTATCTCGGTTACTTGGTTGCTCCTCGCCCCCTAGTGGCGATCTGCGGTACTACCGCTCTCTGGGATTGAAGGCGGAAGCAGCAAAACAAAACAGCGCGGCGCCCGTAACATTCAGGATGTTATGCTTGATATTGTGATATTTCGGTGTTTGCGGAGAGTCAGGGGAAGAAGGCAACCATTGGTTAATTTACTTGAGAAAGTTGGCTTTTTTGGGAAGTGGATGAGACAAACGAACGTCTAATAAGGATTTACAGACGCAGGAAACAATGACAGACGCTGAGGTTCATTGCGCTGCTAAGCAGAATCATCTCTGGAAACCGTGTGGCACGGTAAGGAAGCTAGTATTATTATGAATGTCTGAAATTTGTCTGAATGGAGTGTGAATCGGGACGTGCAGCCAGACTGCCGGAAAACCCACGGACAGTCAGCTGACTGTAAGGAGATGACGCGGTCTGCTCATGCGCTCTTTATCAGAAAACTGGGCCAGAAATAAAACCAGGCCGAGACCTACTCAAGAGCTGGTCTGCAGTTAGCGCGGTCCGGTTATGTTTAGCGCGGTCTGGTTCAGTCTGCTGACCGTTTACACACAAGAGTTATCTCGGTTACCGAGCTCGGACTGGTCTGGGCTCGGTTAAAAAAGTGTAGTGTAAACGGGCCTATTCAGTCCAGCTGTGGCCCCTGGGGGCCGGTGTCCTGCAGGTTTTAGACGCGTTCTCATTCCAACGCGTCTGATTCACACGTCTCCTCGCTCTGCAGGCCGGCTGCTGCTGAACCAGAGATGGGAATCAGGTGTGTTGAATCAGGGGGACACCTTGAGGGCCGACACCACTGACCTAAATAAAGGCTTTAAATCGGCCTTTTTAGGGCGGCCTCCGTCAACCGAGGCTGCCCTCGCTCTAAAACGAGTTCTCACACAGTCTGGGGCTTCAGCAGACGCTTTAATCCCCGCAGAGTGGTCTGAAGTGGATAAGCAGGGTAATAAACCAGCTGAACACAGCAAACACTCCCCTAAATCAGCGGCGGTCTCTCCGTCCATCCATCACCGCTGCACCTTTCAGCTGTGAAGAGCTCTGCAGCCAGATGCTGCATAACCCCTGACGTTTTATCAGCACAATGCTCTTTTCAGGACAAAACCCCATTTGGAGGAGGAGGGAATTTCCCCTGCCGTGCATCCTTGCTACAGACGGGGGGGGGGGGGGGGGGGGGGGGGGGGGAACAAAGAGACCTGGGCCGCCTCCGAGCGTGGAGCTGCTCCACCTAATGCAACATTTCAGCCATCGTCAGCGTTTCTGTTCCTGCGTCCGGCCAGCCTGAGGAGGAGGAGGAGGAGGAGTGAGCCAAATTATCGAGCTCCATCGGCGGGATTACACACACGGCCAGGACTCTGCGGGGTCACGGAGGTCGTTGTCGGGGGGATCTGCTCGTTCATGATGTGCCGGGATCACGGCGAGTCCGACACGGAGCGACGCCTTAGGAGGGAGGTCAGGATCCCTGCAGAGACGCACGGTTTCCCCTTCAACACCTCCAATCCATGATCGGCACGTCAAATACTGTATTATCTGTTTTTTTTCCTACTCACTAAATGCATAATTCATAGGATTAACAAAAGAGATTAACACCAAATCTCAATCCTGCCTGAAACACTGGAGAACTTTGAACTTGGAGGGTTTTCTGGTATCAGAGTTACAGTAAAGTGGCTCGTTTACCTTATTAAAAAAAAACAGAGTCACCATTAGGAATCAGTTTATGTGTCAAATTAGCGATTAGCTAGATGACCAATGGAAAAAAATGCATAAATGCAGCATGATGGCATAAAACTAGTTAAAAACTGGTTAAAAGTCAGTTGGAACAAGTGGGTTTTCAACTGCTTCTTAAAATAAAATGACAAGAGTCAAGACAGCATAAAGAAGGAGGTAACTTAACACTTTTTTAAAAAAGAAGCAGAGTCCCATTAGAACTCAGATAATGTGTAAAAGCTCAATGATGTTGGAATTCACTCTGAAAAAGTTTAGCCATTTCATTTTCACAAAGGAAAACTTGCAGCAGCCTCCATAAGTGATGGCCGCCCTCATAAAGACATTTACCAGATATTAAGATCAATTTACCGTAAAGAAAATGTACGTTAGTTTGAAGTTAAACAAGTTAAGTGAAGCCTTTCTTTCTCAGCTCACTGTTTAAAACCACCAGCAGCAAACATTTAGTTTATTTTCATGGTTTAATACGGCAGGGCGGCCATCTTGTTTCACAGCTTTGATTTAGTTTCACTTTGAATTCAGGTTTAACTCCCAGATGAAATGCTTGAAAGAAAAGAAAGCTTTTAAAATGATTTATTTAACTTGTTTTTGAGAAACGAAAAGGAGGGGAAAAAAATAATTCATCGGATTTGGTGCAATAAAATCTGAGATTTTATTTTTAAGCCACATCGCCCAGCCCTATTAAAAATATATGTGACTAAAATATAAAACAAAAAAATATAAGATTCATTCAATGACAAAAAAGTCCTTTTCTTTCAATTACGTACAATTAAGAAAACAGAATTTGAAAAAATATTTATAAACACAAACTCCATGTAATAAATGTTTAGATCCAATTCCAATTTTCAAAATATTTACATTTCCCAAGAGGTCCGAAGGTCTCCTGACAAAGCTGATTACTGATGTTTACGAGCGTTTTGCAGGGATCCTGAAAACTGAATATGAAGTATCTGCCGATGAAAAGTATTTATGTTCCTTGAAGAGACATCAGAGTGCTCTAAATGTGGAAGCCAGAGATCAGCTCTGTTCGGTGCATCTCTGGACAAACCCTTCAATCTAAAGTCTCCCTCTATCTTCATTTCATCAGCTAGTATTTGGAATATAATGAGAATAAAAAGGGCAAAGTGCCCATTTTAACAACCCAGAACAACAACAATAGCTCCCGGAAGAAGGTTGTGTGAAGACAACGGGACGCCGAGCAGAGCGCTGCACCCGGGCCTCACAGACAGGATGGAGGTCCAGCCCCATTGTTCTCGCCAACCCGCTTTCTGCCGATGACAGCATGTCTGCCCTGCCAGAGGCATCATGGCGTCTATGAAACCCACAGGTCCGTTTCTAACCAGCTAAACAATCCCAGGCAACGACCCCCGTCTGCTGCAGCATCCTCGCCACCATCAGGCCCACTCCTGGCTCTGCTGGGGGTCGTCCGATCTGCAACAACCTTGGATCACCTCGTAAGCCCCCCCCCCCCCCAACTCCCCAACCCAGCGACGGTCATGAGAGGAAACAGACAGCTAGGACTTATTTACAGTCCTAGCTACGAGGGCAGAGCATCTGAGGCGCTAGCATGAACATGTTTAGTGCAACGAACACGTTTATCGGATTTTAACAGCTGACCTACAGGTAGAACGTCTCGTATTTAATGTGAAAAGGAAGGAGACGTTATTCCATGCAGATTTTACCTCTGCTGTGGAGTCAGACTAGGGCTGGGTGATAATTCACTAGCAATAAATATCGATGATAGAAAAAAAATAGGTCAATAAAAAGTTCAATAGAATAGTTTTCTTTCCTTTTGCATTCTAGCCTATCATGTAGGTTAATATTAGTCATTACATCCTCCCAACCAATCACAACGCAGACCCAGGAACCAAGCTCCGCCCCCTTCAACGAGTCGAGAGAGCACACTTTGTTTTTAAAAAACTTGCAGTTTTGGTAAAAAGTTGGTTGAATAAAGGGTTGAGTTTGAATTCAGTGTTTGTGTCTGTATCTAAAAATAGGTTGCTAAGCAACAGCATAAAATGGCCAGGGCTGCACTTAAAATACATGTTTTGAATTTGTTGATAATCATCAATATCGATCAATATGATTTCTATTTTATGGATGTGCTTTGTTTAGTTCTATATCGTCCAGCCCTGAGTCAGACCACAGTCTGGAGAAACAAAGAGCGTCCATTTGTCACTTCTACCTCCTGACCTCGCCGACAAGCTCCGACACAGGGCCTAGTCAAAGGACAGACCTGCCCTGAACTCTCCACAGTTTGTCACTTTAAAGCCAAACAGCTTTTATGTGACTTAATTCTAAAATGAATGAAAAAGAAGGCATGCTTTACTCCAAAACTGAACAGTGCGGTGTGCATTTATGTTCCTCCAGCTTTTACTCTGACGCTAAAGGAAGTCATCCCCCCAGCATGATGCTGCCACCACCATGTTTCACTGCTTTGCCTGTTGCTGGTGTAAATCCTCCAGGACATGATAATCCTTAGAGTTAAAGTATAGGAAAACTTGTTGGGCCATTTCTACATCGGCTTTCTTCCTGCCAAAGATTTTATCGAGCAAAGGTTTAACCGTCTTTAACCTGTAAGATATCTACAGCAGCCCAAAAGCTCCTGAGGATTTGAAAGTTACGACATGAGTTACTGAGGTCTTCTGATCAGATTTAATTAGATTCAGCCTGAATAAAACTGAGAATGAATCTAGTAAGACATCTGGAATGCAGCCAGACGCTGCAGACGGCGCGTGGAGCAGTTCTGGTTCTTCCTGTTAAAGGGAAGTTGTTCCTTTCCACTGTCGCCACATGCATGCCCAGCTTCCTTTTACCCGTTGGGATTGTAAGCTGGACTGTTATCTGCTTTTATGGTCTGATTACCGACAATTGCCAATAAAATCGGATCTGCTTGTTTTCTGAGGTGTCCTGAGATTATATTTATGTGAGTTCCCTGAATTAAATCAAAATAAATAAGGTAAAAAAAACACCTGCCAGCACCAGACAGAACATCAGGACGGAAAATTACATTACATTAATCACATTGGCATGTTTTTCACCAACGGCGCGGCTTGGTGCCGTCAGCAGCTGTCAGCTTACACGAAATTCCCCTTTCTCTGCACCTTGTCCTGCGACTCATTGAAAATATGTCAAATATTTCACCCTACAAACGTTAAACTGAATGCAAACGTCCATAAGGAACCCGAGCAGAGAGTCCATTAGAGCACTAAAATTCTCTCCAAAATGCACATTTACCTTTAGTTTAAGCACATTTATTTAGTCAAGTGTAAGGAAATAACTGTTTGTATCTGAACTGCAGCAAATGGCGACCCTGCTGCACGTTTTAGTCGGCGGTGGTAGGACAGAAAAGGCCTTTTGCAGCCGTGGCTCCTGAACAACCAACCAGCATGCAGACAGTTTCTTGCTGTAACGGGAGCTTAGGTCCTGGTCCAGCTGAGCGGCCGTCTGCGTCCCGTTGTATTTCTACCCCCAGGAAGCAGGAGTAGAAGCTCTGACCAGCTTCAAGAAAGTCAAGCAAACATCAAGAAGGCTTCATTTATCTAAAGGGTGCCAACAACGGTGCCGCCCGTCATTCTGTTGGCTTCCTGACATTTTTTCTCAGCACTTATTAAGAATGCTATAATTAAACAAAGGTGGCCATTATTATGCAGCAGCCACTAAACCTGCGTTTATTTTAGGCTTTTCACACATCGAGTGCTGACAAATGTATCCGAGTCTGCACTCTCAACAGCTTCATTCACAACTTGTCTCCGTGCCGAGTGTGAAAAGTCAATATTTGGACAGAAGTGGTCCAGCGGGGGCCGAGCTTGCAGCTTTCCTCCAGCAGCCAGCTGGGCTGCATGGAAAACAGCCGGCTGATAGCAGGTAGCGCGGGACAACAAGCAAAGCAGTAAAGCCCCCGACTCGAGAAGCTCCCCAAACTACGGCCACTTCTCCTGAGTCGAAGCAGACTCTTCTGGAAGCAACAAGTGAGGCTTTCAGTTCAGGTCTTCCGTCTGACGGAAAGTTACAGGAACATGTCCTCCACCTACGAGGCAGCTAAGGCGCCTCTGTGAGCTCTCTGAGGATCTCAGCAGGACCAAAGTGTTGGCTAGCAGCTGCCAGGAGTCCCACAGGGCGACAACGCCAAGCTTCAGAGGAAACCAACCTGCATGTTTACTGCTGAGGTCTATTAAAGTTTACAAGGTGAGAGAGCGGGCCAGAGATTTGCTTCCCAGCTGGAGCGCCACATGGTGGGAAAACTGCTGTCGACGAGCAGCTTTCTGTCCTCCAGAGGTCACTTCCTTTTAGCCACAGCGCTGTTGAATAAGGACTGAAGGAGACCTGATGGCACTTATTTAAAACCCGTTAAGGTCTGCCTACGGTTTGACGTGACTCTGATCAGATCAAGGGTGAAAGGTCAAGTATAGCGTAAGGGCTGGGAAATAAGCACCAGACTGCTGCTCTCTGAGTAGAAAACAACTTTTGTGTTTGAGCAACAGCTCTGCAGACTAAAAAAAAATGACTGAGGAGTTCAGTGAAGACAAAATGAGCTGAACAAAGATGGCCACATGTTCGTGTGATTGAAGCCAAACTTCAGAGGAACAACAAAAAGGTCTGCATTTCTTACAAACCTCTCTGATCTCCAGTGGGAAGTAAAAAAAAAAGGTTCAACTGACATGAATCAAGATCCTTCACAAACCAAGACGAAGCCTCTAAAGATCAAACCTGCCATGCAGAGAACATCAGAACCTTTAGCAACGAGCAGAAAAGGCTTCTTTGATGGAAGCTCGTTTTTCTCTGCACATTCTTCCTTAATGGAAAACATCCAAAAGCCCATCTAGACCTAAATTTGTATCATGAGGATGAATATGAACTCTGCCATAGTGGAACATGGGAGGATCTGCTCTAGGCGACCAGATTCAGTGTTAAAGGAACACATTTTACTCAGTTAATGTTTAAATCTAATAATGATGTAAAACACCGCTTTGTGTGTTTGTTTTTGCTGCAGGAATCCTCTGATAGTCATGATGAAGACAGCTAATGTCAGCTCATTAATGAAAGCGGGGCTGCATTTCATTTTTATCTCTGCTCCAAGCTGAGCTCCAATGAAACTAGATGGAACCAACTCCCAGTTTTGGTCTGTGAGGCAGACACCCCGTCTACTTTTACGATGAGGCTTAAAACTTTCCTTTGTGACAAAGCTTAGAGTCAGAGTGCTTAGGTTACCCTGAGCTACCTCTATAGTTATGCTGCTATAGGCTTAGGCTGCTGGAGGACATCAGGGCCTATTTCTCTCACTCTGCTGATTTCTCCTACTGCTCTCCAATTTGCATTGTTTGTTGTTATTTTAACTTTTAACCTTTTTTCTCTTCATAGAAGGTACACCTGGTCTGGCGTTCTGTTAGCTGTGACATCATCAGGGGAGACAGATCATCCTCTATTACCATCTAACATAGAAAGTACTCCTGGATCAATGTGAGCTTCTGAGCTTTCTGTGTCTCTGCTCTGTCTTCTCTAAGCCCCAGTGGGTCGAGGCAGATGAGCGTTCACACTGAGCCTGGTTCTGGTTCTGCTGGAGGTTCTCCTCCCTGTTAAAGGGGAGTTTTCCTCTCCACTGTCGCTTCATGCATGCTCAGTATGAGGGATTGCTGCAAAGCCATCAACAATGCAGACGACTGTCCACTGTGGCTCTACGCTCTTTCAGGAGGAGTGAATGCTGCTTGGAGAGACTTGATGCAACCTGCTGGGTTTCCTTAGAGAGGAAACTTTATGACCAACCTGGAGGATCTGATGGAATTTGACTTTAGAAAGAGACTTGAGATGACATGTTTCATGAATTGGAGCTATAGAAATAAAATTGAATTGAAACTATTCCAGCTGTAAATCAAGGAAAACCAAAATTTCCCCCCAGATTGACAAGCAAAGCATTTTAAACACTGACTAGCTTCTTCCTGCAGTAACAACTTCCACACTGAAGAGTGTTGTTGTCATCGTGACCTGGAGGCTCTTGGCATGGTGCGTTTACCGTGTTTCAAACTAGCCAATCATGAACCAGGGCCGCTCAAGTGTGAAATTGGCTGATTCTGGTCAACAGATGATTGCTTGGTCCACCTCCAGTCAAGGGGGTCAAGAAAAGTACAGATACATCATAAGATTGAAGATGCTGGAACAACAGGGTCACTGTCTAGCGTGAAGCCAGTTTTATATCCACACATACTGAAGGGGTACAAATGAGGAAAGAGAAACCTTAGCCTTAAAGATCGACAAACCACTTAGATGGTTAGACGAGACAAAAATTGAGCTGTTTGGCCACGATGACAGGAAGTATGTTTAAAGCTAAAGAACAGCACCAACTGTGGAGGATGGTGGTGGTAGTATGGTTGCATGGGTTTGTTTCACTGCCAGTTCAACATGAAAATGCCCCTAAAACACACATCCAACCTGGTTTTGGAAAGCAGGCCAACATTAAGTTTCTCTAATACCCCGAACCGGAACCCCATAAGACAGGAACAGACTATATTTCAAAGCTCTGTGGCAGGAAACCCACATATTTAAATATTCAGCCAGAAGCTTCTTGATGGCTTAACTAGCTGCGCGATTCTTCTGTCTGGAACATTTATACCAATAGCAGGCAGGTTGGATGTATATATGTGAGACTTTATGTATAACTGCGATCCTGTGTGGGTCTGTGAACATCCACCATGAACTCAAGCTTGTGCATCTGACTCTCAACTTCAAAAATCCCTGTAGTTTTAAGCTGGTTGTCGTTGCACCTTGAGAAAATGTTCAAATGAACCCTTAAAAAGCCAAACTAAGCAGCATCGGTGCAGATATTGAGTGTGTATGTAAACTTTTGGCCACTGATCAGTCTTAATCATACAACCTGGTCTATGCGATCAGAGAAAAAGCTGATCACCTGCAATAACCTCAGCATCGAGACGTTTATACAGGTTAGTTGATCAAATAAACTCAAGGAAGATATAAAAGTTAAATAACTGTTGTTTTTTGTACGCATTCACAGCTGAGGCTCTAAGCTGCAAACGCTTCTAAATCATTCAACTTCAGTATAATTAGAAATCAGAGACATCGTAAATCTGCAGAACATGCTCAACCTCGAGTTGATCTGTTGATTAAATAGAGTTTTACAAAACAAACCCGAAGCTTCTAGTTTCTAACCCTTAAATTAAACAGAAAAATACAGAAAGTAAAATAAAAAAGCTTTGCAGTAACAGACTTACAGTAACTAAGCCTACGTTCACATTGCAGGTCTTGATGCTCAATTCAGATTTTTTGCTGAAATATGATTTTTTTTTTTTAGCCGACTGTTCATATCACTTTTAAATGTGACCGTCATCAGACTTCTGTCTGAACGGTTCCAAAAACGCAAAGCGACCCACATGTGCAGATAACAGAAGGAGACGTCACACAGCAGCGCGCTATTTACAGAAGTAACAGTGTAAGTTTTTGTTAAAAAAAATAAATGAAAAATTAAAAAACCCACGGATACCAGCTGCTGTCTTTCCTTGTCATTATTAGAACGGTATTGAGCAATCGGAGCTGACAATATTAAGATGACGTCATAGCAAGACGAAGTAATAGTAATAGTAATATCATCTTTATTGTCATTGAAACATACATTACAACGAAATTTGTTCTCTGCTTTTAACCCATCCCCTTGGGGAGCAGTGGGCTGCCATGTGCAGCGCCGGGGAGCAATCTGGGGTTAAGGGTCTTGCTCAGGGAGCCAGAGTGCAGGCGCTGGGGATCGAACCGGGTACTTGCATCCTTCTCTGAGTGCAAGCGCGCTGCTCTAACCACTAGGCTACCACTCCCCCAAAGTTAGCTAAGAATAAAGCAGCACAGCTATTAACAACTTTTAAATTTAACTAACAGAAATAAAAGTGTCTGCTGCCGATTATAGCTTCACACTAAACCTGATCGGTATTTTAAAGTTTACAGAACATATTATATTATCTTCCACTGAACTTAGTAATAGTGATCAGAATACTGCTGGAGAACCACATTGGGTCAACTGGGTTTCTACACAATAAATAGACGGATGGACGGATGGATGGATGGACGTAGGGCTGGACGATAATTCTATAATATATATCGATCGATAGATGTATATCGATGACAGAAAAAAGGGTCAATAAAAAGTTCAATAGAATAACAGTTTTCTTTCTTTATGCATTCTAGTCATGTAGGTTAATATTACATCATTACATCCTCCCAACCAATCACAACGCAGACCAAGGAACCAAGCTCCGCCCCCTTCAACGAATTCAGAGAGCACACGTTCTTTTTCAAAAACTTGCAGTTTTGGTAAAAAGTTGGTTGAATAAAGGGTTGAGTTTGAATTCAGTGTTTGTGTCTGTACCTAAAAATAGGTTGCTAAGCAACAGCATAAAATGGCCAGGGCTGCACTTAAAATACATGTGTTGACTTTGTTAATAATTATTGATGTCGATCAATATGATTTTTATTTTATCGATGTGCTTTTTTATCTACATATCGTCCAGCCCTAGATGGACGGAGAGATGAATGTGTGGATGGACATTCAATGTCTAATCAGAGATGTTCTAGATGCTGACGGCTTAAGGAACAGTAAAGATCTCCTGTAGAGGTCAGTCTGTACAAACCTCTGACTGAGGACACTATGTTGCTGTATCCAGAGCTGAAAACATCTCAAAAAGCAGAAAACAGTGAACGTGCATGAGGACCTTTGCACATGTGGAGAAGTTACTGGACTTATTGAAACGTTGTCTCATGTCCAGTTTTCTGCAGTTACTCCTGTGCAGACACATCTAACGCAGTTGTTCTCCGGCTTTATAGAATAAAGGCTTCGCTTCTGATACTTGGTGACCGATGTTTTAGCACCGCTGCGTTCAGGACTCTCACCTCACTCAAGCATCATCAAACTGACCTTTTCGAGTCAGAAGCCGCCAGATGTGAATCCCCCTGAGAGGCTCTCAGGAGTTCCTCCGACACACGAGTAGTCGCGGTACCTTCCCTGAGTGAAAGTGACAGCTGGATAACACAGCTGTGAGGACCCATCCCACCCAAATCCAGAGCAGGAGTCCAATAATGAAGAGGCCTGACCCTTCAGGACACAATAGCCTTCAACACCAGCCGTCTCAAATGATCTGGACCGGCGGTACAATGACAGATGAGATCAGCTTTAGATCTTCATCTTCCCCCCCAATGGCTCCCCTGCTCAACCTCTGACCTCTGGGTAGGCAAGGAGGCCTTTTCCCTCGGCTGGGTCGTGGTAGACGACAAAACGGACCCAGCCTGACAAGGACCGCAGAAACATACAATAGCACCAACAGAAGCTAATCCACTGAGCAAACTAGCATCAACAATATTAAAAAATAACATCCTGATAGTGGAAGGCTGGAAAAAAACAACAACAACTGAGGCTTTAAATCGATTAGGACCCGACCATGATCCATAGAACCAGAACCACAGGGAAGCCTGGTATTAATAAGGCTCGTGGCTCTGTGATAAAACATCGGCCATTCAAACCGTTATCCCTACCTCCACAGCGAGGTAGGGATAATGGAGAATGTGAATCTGGAGAATATCTTGAGGCTTCTCGCTAAACCTCAAAAGGGACGAAATCTCTTGCTTTGATTTATTCCCGTAAACTAGAGAAAACATCACCGTATTTCTCCGTTATAGGGTGACCATTTCCATAACACCAAAAAGGAGGACATATCCATAAATTACTGCAGTGTACACAGGACTCTGGTATACTCTCATTTATAGTACAATTTTTAGTTTAAAGATGTTTGTGCAGCTGAATAAGAAGAAATATTAATGAAATGTGAAAATATTTTAGTGCACGGTATTTGAATTTATTCAATTCATTGTGGTGTTCAAAATGTATGACATGTGTGGACTTAAATGTGGAAAAACAATTAACAGGTAACATGCACAATAAAAAATGCTTTTAAAAAAAGCCTATATAGCCTATTATGTAAACAACAAGAGATTGTAAAAAGTATAGCGTTTCTAAAGTGCTTCAGTCTTTTGGAGACTTGTCTTCAGTGTCTGTGTGTGCAGCAGACCTGTCTTTGAGTCACTCCATTGGCTTGATGAAAGAATAGATAAGATAGATAAAAGCTCACAAAAGTTTATTTTGCCTGTGTAAATGTAACATTTCTCTTTCTCTCTTTCACATAGTAGATCAATCTAACATTTCTCTTTTATATAGCCATGAAACATTTTTAAGTTGATCAGTTGATGTCTTAACCCCATTAAGGGCGTTTATAATTAACATCGTCCAATGGCAATTCATACTGACCCTGGATTAACCAATCATTGTCAATCATTGATGTCAGATGTGCTGTCAAGTTTAAAAGATTCTAGACATTTCAAAACAAGAAAAGGCCATTACAATGGCGTTTTACTTCAATGCCACATAATGCCAATTATTTTAACAGAATTTTACAATGAATACTTCCTAAAAATACACCAAATGTTGTGAAAAGGAGCCCAAATTTTAGCAACCTGCCCAAAGCTATTTTCACCAGCCCAACTGGGCAAAACTGCTTAAATGCTCTACATACAACCAGCCGGTTCTCCAAAGACTTTCCGAGATCAAAGTTAAAACATTGAGACGATCGAGTATTCGCCGTGGAGTGGATCAAGCATTCGGTGTGGAGGCTCTAAGAGGAATACCCTACGTCTACATGCCTGCTCTGTTCAGATGCTAACTAGCCTTTAGAAATCCTAACTTTTCTTTGTTTTACTTATTGTTATGACAGTTTATTATTTGCTACTTCATGGTTTTTGGTGTAACTGTGAAGCACTTCAACTCTTGTTAGCAAATGTGACATCAACAGTTCAACACATTTCCAACAACCTGTCCTACAGGTAATCAGCCCACCAGAGCCACAGGACGGTGAATACAGAGCGAATATGCAAGGAGAAGACCAGATCCTGTCATTAATCCTACTTCAATTATAGGAGGCATTAAGCTCCTTAGACGGTGGCTGTAGGGTTTAAGTTGCTCACTTGGACCAAACAGCACATTAAGGCCATGTGCCCATTGATCCCTCACTGCGTCTCTGAAGCTAATAGATGAGGATTGTCTCTGCACGGTTAATCCTACTGTCTGAATGCTTGTAAAAACTTTTCCTCCAGGCCACCTGCTCCACACCGAGCAGCTGCTCTTCCTGACCCGGTCACGGCCTTCAGCACCAACCGCCTCAGGAGCGGGGGAAGGACCAAAGGCAGGACCTGCACTGCAGTGTCATCACACACCGACACCTGTGAGATGGTTACAGGAGCCCATTTGGCCTCAATGTCAACACATCCAGGCACAAATCGTTGCACTTTAAATAATACACGCATTATCAGAGGAAAACAAATATCCTGACCTGAGACAACCGGTTATGCAAAGTCTGGCCCGTGTTGCACTGGTGGCATGGAAATTAAAGTCAGATTTCTTTACGTGTCTACAGAATAGATTAAAGTTGTGGCAGGGTGCTTTAACATTTGCTAGTTTGAGATCAGAGGATGAACAGCGATGAGGATTAATGTGTTGCCTCCTTGGTGCTTCTTTGTTTCACACAGACATCCAGAAACCTACAAATTCCCATAAACCATTGCTGCTCCCCCTTCAGGAAATCCTGAGGCAGATTAGGCAGCAGCCATGTGTACGGCTTCAAACCGACATCCAGGAATAATCTGTGAGTCCTGCGCCTCCTCCCACTTCACACAAGCCCCCAAATTCGGCTTTGTGGAGGATTCAGTTCAGCGTCTATCTGACATGCTACAAACCTTCACACGTGTAAATACAGAGATAATAGATCATTCATTTATAGTTGTAAGGCAGGAGGAGGATTTTATTACTGAACAGGTCTCATTTTTGTGTTATGCAAAGGGTTACTGTTATAACAGAACAGCTTTTTGGAGGAGAATTTGCTGTCCCTTCAAGACTCGACAAAAAGTAATATTTAGTGGAAGCTCAGTTGTACTTTTTAAAGATAAGCGACGCATCCCTCCATCTTTACGCTGATGACACAGTTGTTTATTGACATGCAAACATGACTGATGTTTTACTGGCTGTTTGACCAGACATGCAAATATGCCCTGTGTTTGGGGGGGGGGGGGGGGGGGGGGCGTCATCTCAGGCTGCAGGGAGAAAGCCTCTGATTACTAAAACTTGTTTCCTTGAAGAAGTTCAGCCTAAGCTCTTTCAAAATAAGTAAACACTTAGATCAAGACATTGGCTGTTTACATGTACAAAATTTCACGATTGGAATAAAATGTATTCAGATTAAATAATCGGATTGGGCGCACAATCAATTAATCCGGCCATGTGTGTTTATATGCACCTGGCTTTATTCACAACATAACCACTCTGACAGAAGAAGAAGTACTTCCGTTTTTGCTAAACAACAAAAATAGCAGTTTTATACAAGTTTGTTTGTTTGAGCACCCAGGCTGGACTTGCACGATGTTCTAATTACGCTTGAAACGTTACTGAATAAGCAACAATTTTGAGCTCTATTGTTTTTTCGAAAATAAAAGAGGTTTTATCAGGAGCCCTGACAGTTTTGCTTCCTGACGTATTTCTGCCACTCACCAAAGCGGAAATACGTCACGTTTACGTCGGGTTAACATGCACACAGGTCAGATTGCCACATTCAGAATAACTTAAGCCTGACAAGCGTTTATATGCTTGTTAACCTGATTATCAATCGGCATAAACCACCTCTCTCATTCGGATTACAATTTCATTCCGATTGAGCTTAATCGGGTCATAATATTCCGACTGGTTTGTTTACATGGTGCCTGTTTATTCCGATCGGTCGGTTACTCTAATTGCTTTTGTCCGTGTAAACGTAGCTATTGTCATGTGATCTTTCTATATCTGAAGGCAAATTTTGTGTGTTTCTAAAAACAAAGCCTACTAACTGCCTCTGATGACCTCAACAACAAGTTGTAACAAGTTTAAAAAACAAAAACATGCGTTACAACTGCAAGCTTTGAAAAAGGTCCGAAGGTAGAAACACAATCCAGAAGCTCCAGTTTCTGAGCGTAAGCAGAAGAAAGTCGGTTCAAGTGTTTTCCACAAGCAGAAAGAAAACACTTTGGGGGGGTCCTGACACAAAGCTCAATATCCTCTTACTGGATAAACTGGTTTTCACGGCTGTGGTTTTGGCACACACGTCCACACAAAGTGTCTGAATGGCCTCCAGATAGCAGCCGCTTTGAAACTACCAGCCTAATTAAGCGATGCAATTAGGTTTTAGAGGAGGAAAAACTGCACAGCCCATTAAAGCTCCGACGGCTCGACTCCTGGTAGAGGAGTAGAGCCTCTAAATGCATCACCATGAGTGGATTTGAGGCTCAAACATACAAACACCCCCACTGATCTGTGAATAAATGTCACTTAGTGACACTCGTTCTGGGACCAATTCTGGACGGACTTTGGTCACTTTTCTTTGCAGCATCCATCCATGGTAATGGAGCTTATCACGATTAATGCACGTTTCATAATATATTCATATGAGATGAGTGTATGTAAACTTCTGACCATCACTGCAGCTGAACTGGTGACATCGCTTACTCGTGGAACATGCGTGCAACCCAGAAACTTTCATCCTCTCAGGTTCTGGCTCGGCTCTCCTTGGCACTCGGATTAAGGAGCAGATTTGTCCCAAACAAACCATCTGGAACGACAGATTTGCAAGCAAACAATCACACCCCTCTGCGACTAATTAAACCCTGCGCGTCGGCAGGTTCCTGCAGACAAACGGTGAACGTGTTTCAACACACATCCCTGATGATACCTCAGCGGGAATGAAACGCAACAGGAAACAGAGCGCTGGAAGGTTTGATCAAAAAGGCATCAGAGGTGCATGAAGTGACCAGATATTTAAAGTGTTTAAGACAATAAGGATAAAAGGTAATACTGACCACGTTTATCCTTCCCACCTCTGCTAATCTTTAGCTTAATCTTAATCTTCATCTTAATGATCCAAGCAGATCTGGACACCAAACAGACCTTCCTGTGGACGTGGGAGCTCCACTTAGTGACACGATCTACCTAAAAGGGGTTCATGTCCGATATTTTGGACCGGGCAGACGAGTTTGTGGATGTGTGCATCTCTTCCAGGTTGAACTCAACAGTTTGCACAGCAGTTTCAGAGGCTCAATGATCTCGTGGTACAAAATGAACACACACCTCTACGTCCAATGAAAGCATCCAGGCCTGGCTAACGTCTCCAAAAAGCTTGTGAAGAACGAGCTACAGTCCGACGAAACTACTCTTGAACTTTTGGACACAATGAAGATGAAGAAGAGTTAAATTTTTCAGCATCACTGTACAGAACTAAATCTCAGTAAGAGACGACGGATATCCTCCCAATCTGAAAGGCCTGGAGAAGATCTGCAAGGCAGAGAGGTCCGATAAACCCAAGTCCAGGCGTGTGACGGTGATAAACTACCAAGAACGACTGGAGAGCTGAAACTGAATGAAAACATCCGGTATCCACTGGTTTTCTTCTGTAAGCAGTGCCTTAGTGTGTCAACCTAACCCTTTAATCTAACAGCAAAACAGAGCTTTCTGGGTTCGTTACCGGCACCGCGTGAGGCGGAAGGAGACTGGACTCAGAGCTGGGCTTACGGGTCGCCGCATGGCTCAGCGTGACCCTTCCGTACATAACACCGACCGGCTTACTGCCTGCCCTATGGCAATCCTCAAGGCCATTTAACCAGTATGTCCAGGATAGGAAAACATGTTTCTACGCAGCAACAATGAAACAGATTTTTATTTATTCCTTGTTCATTCATAAATCGTGCACGCTACATATAACAATATTGATTTTTATTGATGTCACAACAACAAGTAACCCAAAATGTCATGATTTATTGCATGTTTGTTAGAGTCTGTTGATAGAGGGGAAAAGGCACCTCCAGAAACACTCAGCACTGTGTTCCAGGCTTCCAGCAGTGTTGCCAGGCCTGCTTATTATCAGTGACTTTTATTTATTCCGTTTCAGGGTCTCTCCCAGAAAATGGGATGATCCTGGCAGTAGGTGTCATGATGGGTTATGGGAGGTGCGCGCGGGTGGTGGTGGAGAATTGGGGTGTTTTCTGAGCAGGGAAGCAGAAGTATTGCGTCATATGCAGCTCGAAAGGGTGGGGAGCGCAACATGGATGTGTGTGACGAGCTAATAACAGCTAGCGCGTTAGCTTATCTAGATCGGTGGGTGTTCTCCCAGACAGGAACTTTACTGACCGTTTTATGTTGCTCTCAAACATCGAGTCATTTAAAATAAACAAACAATGCTTAGCCTGGCGGGAGGCTTATAATACGGTGGGGGAAGCCCTGCTGTTTACAAGGTGGAGGTAATAGAGCTGGTTGCTTGTTTCTCTCGCTGGTTGCTCACACTCACTCTGTTTTTCTAGAATGCAGCGGTCTGGGTACAGAAGGACAGTATATGAGTATTCTTCTCAAATGCTTCAACTGCTGTATAAAAATTTAAAGTCATTTATCCTGAACTTAAACAGCTATCCCCTCAAACATGCATGTTCGTCATGTGCCGTGTGTCTGAGCAGCATCTTTTATCTGAATACTTGTGGCACAGTTTGAGTGACAGCAGTTGGTTAGCGGCTAGCATTAGCTTCCTCAAATGTCCTTATTTATCACCAGTTTAACAGTAGAAAAGCTAATATTTTGGTTTGTGGAAATATGAGTTTACGAAGCTAACTTTTTGGTCAGCTGTGCCCACCACTGATTATACCAGAGCTCCATGATTTCAGAAAAATATTTTATTGCAAGACTCTTGCTGAAAAACGGCGATAACGACATTGATAATAATTATTCCTAATTATTATGGACACTTTTCTTTCTTCAGCATCATGAGCTGTAGGAGTACTGTTGTTGACATTCAGGAAGTCCATTCAACTGGATCCACGATATATCGGCATTATTGCATCGGTTGACATTCTTTTTGTAAACATGCTGATGCCATTTCTGCTTCAGGGTGGGAGGGGGTTGGTCATGTGACAGTGATCTGAAGCAGACATGTGGTTGTTTTTTTCCCCCACAATGTCAAAAGGGTAGAAAAATGCATTTAATATCGGTAAAAATCGACCAAAACAGTCATTTTACCATCGGATAGCAATTCTGGCCCAAGCTGTCACATCGCTGCGTCGCGACCCTAAATATATTATAGCTGTGTTATGTTCTGCATGACAAATAAAATACTAAAACCCACCAAATATTGCACCCAAACAATCCTTTGCCATCGGGATGTTTCACACACCCGTATTGCAATGACGACAGCGACTTGCTGCCCGGTGCAGCTCTACATCATATGTGGGTTCCTTGTGTTCGGGTGTAAACAGGCGGTTCCTGAAAGATGCTGCGGCGTTCCTGCAGCTTCAGCCCGTCCTCGGCCCATCCTCAGGTGAAGGCGAGACTGATTCCCCTCAGAATCAGCACAACGGAGGAAACTCTCTATTTCTGGGCTGAGTTTACAGTCACGCATGAGTGAAACGAAAAGAGGAGTTTCAACTTTAACCTCTGTTTGGGATTAACTGAGCCTCGGCACCGCAGACAATAAGAGGAAAGTGTTGCCGTCCGCTGCGCCGCATAATTAGTCAAACCGAGCAAAGTTTGCCGTCTCAACAATAGAGCCTTGTGCTCCCTGAGCCTGAAACAACAACCCGCCGCTGCACCTCTCCCCCAGCATGCTCTGCAGCCTCAACCGTAGCCATGCTTGGAAACAAAGCTGCGGAATTAAATTCCCAACCCAACAATTCAGCCACACAAGCCGGCGATTACTGCTGGCCTGCTGTGCAGAGATATCCACGCTCCCCCATGCTCTGTTCGAGGGGCAAAACTCTTTCCTCTGGCGAGAAAGGAATATTTTAAATCAGGCAGCAGAAGGGTCGCCTGCACGGTGACACCTGCCATGGGGAGCAGGTGGAAACCTGTCAGCCTGGCTGAGTCCTCCTCATATAGGAGCGGGGGGGAATGGAGAGGTGTGGAGGATGCTGTGCAGATGTGGATTAATTTCTCTCACTTCCAGATGACAAATCTACCGAAAAAAAATAATCTGTCCTCAACGGCCTCGTTTTCTGGACTGCTCAGTCCTAATTAATGAAACCAGGGACTGAACGGCGCACCTTCCCCAACATCCTCCCTAATCAACGCAGCAGGGACACACTAACACACATCTCTCTCTGAGCCGCTCATCTGGGAGAAATCTATTTTTACCGTGCAGCAGGGCGAGGCTCTGCTGCACGGCGCACAGAGCAGGGAAACTGTGGGGAGGGAGGGGGGCTGACGGGGGGAACAAAAGCGGAAGTGTCCTTCCTCCTGACGACCTGCCAGTTTAGAGGAGGGACAGAGTGGAGGCTGTAAACTGGAGCAAGGGCGGCTTCCTCTCCCCGTCTCTGCAGGAATAAGAAGTCTGATGATTAATCTGCTGTGAATTCAGCTGCATGTCTCCACATCCAGGAGGAGGGAACGCTTCCGGCTCGCCTCTTAGTTTCTGTCCCGTCTGAACAGAAAGTTACGTATTTGTCACGGTCCGTAGGGCTGCCCATCATCCAGGAGGAGCCGCCTCGATACGATTCCCGATTTGACTCCAATATCGATATTTATTACTTTCAAATTAATGCTCAAAGTCATTCAATCAACAAAACCAGCCAAATATTATATTTATGTTCAATTTATTGAACACTGATATATTAACAGGAAAATAAAGTTGCATTTGGTTCAATGCATTTAAGTTGCTGGTGAAGATTCTCAGTCATCCAGGTCATGGTCCCAGCCTTGTGTCTGTCTAGGTGTGCATGGCGTTCCCAGGACTGACGTTCCACTCATTCATCCCATTTCTACATTCTACTCATACGCCGCATTTCTAACATTTTCCCAAGTTTGAAGACGTTTCGCTTGGGCAGCACTATAAAGCTTGATACTCCACATTACTCCAGACTTTTTGAATTGAGAAAGCTTCCTGGAGAGGAAGCGAAACGTCTTCAAACTTCGGAAAACAAGTCCAGTTGTTTTGTTTTTTACTTTTTTTGCAATGCATTTATCACAGAAACCAAAAAAGTGGCAAACGTCTGATTTTAGGGACGAAGGCGCTTCTAAAATCCTGTCGGCCGTTCCACAAATTCACGTCACTGCTCTTCCTCACTGTGAACAGTAATGGCTGTAATAACGCCCCCTAGGGGTTGGGAGGTGCATCGATATTGAAAGCCAGAATATCGATATTAAATCGTTTTTAAAAGCATCGATATCAATCTTTGTATCGATTTTTATGCACTAGTAAGTAGATCCTTTGCAGAACTACTCGTGAATTCTTGGGGAAACTTCCAGCGCCTTTTTTATGGGAATCTCATGTGACAGAGCGGCACAAGGCATTACGCAACTGCCAGGTGGGACAGAGATCTGAACGATGCGTTGTGCATTTGGACCCGGCCCCTCTGGGTTCCTACTCCGTAGAACCTGCCGTGGTTACAGCTGCGGGTCTCTGCTGCCGGTGCAGCTCAGACTCACACAGACTGGATGGAGAGCATAAGCAAACACCCATGTCCAAGTCTGCCACAGATTCTCAGCTGAATTCGGCTCCGGGCTTTGACTAGGCCATCCTAACACCTGAATCAGCCATAATATCTCTGGGTGTTGCTCTGCAGGAAGGTGAACCTAGGCTAAAAGGTTCAGTCTGACCAGAGAACCTTCTTCCACGTTTGCCAAGAAGACTTATTTTAGTTTATTTTTTCTTCCCACGCCTTTCTGCAGATTCCAGATTTGTGTAGAGCACAAACCTATTCTCCCACCTGAGCTGGGGATCTTTACTGCTCCTCCAGAGTAACCACAAACATGTGGCCTGCTTCAAGTCCTAACAGAGCACTTCGCTCTCAGACTGCAGGTCTGCTGGTGGTTCCTAGAGTCTCTAAAGTAGAATGGGAGGCAGATCCTTTAGCTATCAGGCTCCTCTCCTGTGGAACCAACTCCCAGTTTTGGTCCGTTAAGCAGACACCCCGTCTACTTTTAAGACTGATCTTAAAACTTTCCTTTTTGACAAAGCTTATAACTAGAGTGGCTCATGTTACCCTGAGCTACCTCTATAGTTATGCTGCTATAGGCTTAGGCTACTGGAGGACATCAGGGTCTATTTCTCTCACTCTGCTGAGTTCTCCTACTGCTCTCCAATCTGTATTGTTTGTTGTTATTTCAGCTTTTAACTTTTTGTTCTCTGTCATTGTTCTCTTCATAGAAGGTACACCTGGTCTGGCGTTCTGTTAGCTCTGACATCATCAGGGGAGGCAGATCATCCACTATTATCATATAACATAGAAAGTACTCCTGGATCAATGTGAGCTTCTGAGCTTTCTGTGTCTCTGCTCTGTCTTCTCTAAGCCCCAGTGGGTCGAGGCAGATGAGCGTTCACACTGAGCCTGGTTCTGGTTCTGCTGGAGGTTCTTCTCCCTGTTAAAGGGGAGTTTTCCTCTCCACTGTCGCTTCATGCATGCTCAGTATGAGGGATTGCTGCAAAGCCATCAACAATGCAGACGACTGTCCACTGTGGCTCTACGCTCTTTCAGGAGGAGTGAATGCTGCTTGGAGAGACTTGATGCAACCTGCTGGGTTTCCTTAGAGGAAACTTTCTGACCAATCTGGAGGATTTGATTTTGTAAAGTCCCTTGAGATGACGTGTTTCATGAATTGGTGCTATATAAATAAAATTTAATTGAATTGAATTCTCTCCCTGCCCACTCAGGTGGACTCTGCACCAACTATGAAGGTTTTTAGGGGCTCCACGGAGCCAGAAGCACTCACCTCCTCCAGGGCAGCCACCGTGTTCCTGCAGTGGGACATCCTGGTGGTGAAGTAGGACGCGGTGGGAGATTTATAATCCTCATTCGTCTCTGCGACAAACTCCGAAACCGTGATCTGGTCCGGCATGGCTGGTCTCCGAGAAGCGCTTTAATCAAACCCGTCTTCCAGTCTCTCCCGTCCGTTTTCAGCCGGATGTTAAAGCCGCAGTAAAGTCGCTGAAGGTGCCCGCGGAAAGTGAACCATCTCCGGGCTTATTTACGTCCTTCCTCCCCCCGGCTGTTTGTTCCCAACGCAACCCGGAGCCGAGCAGCAGGCTACTCCTTCCCCGTCCGGTTCACCGGCTCATCCCCGGGGCTCGCTGGGGGAAAAGAAAAGCCACCGACACGACGGCAGATAGCTGGACTCGGAGCTGGAGGCGCCACGGAGCGGGGGGACAACTTCTTCTTCCGCCGGACTCCGGGAAACAACGAGCAGGCGATTCAACGGGAGCGCAACCCGCTCACAAAAGGTAGAGGAGGACCCCGGGCGAAGCCACAGCAGCCAATGGGAAGCAGGAGCTGGACACGGAGAGCCAATCAGAACCCATGGAAAATTATGCTTTCATGAATGGTCCGTAAATTATCGTTACATAGTAATGCCGAATATTAGTTGAAAAATATCGTTTAAAACACCAAAAATTAAACGTTTTCTTTAGTTTGTTTCAACGTCACGCTAATTTACATAAAACAAAACATGGTAAAGATTTTTAAATAAAACGTATACATAAAAGAAAAAATATTTAACCCTTTACTGTATGCATAATGATGCCAGTTGGGGGAAAAATGCTCGGGATGTTTTTTAGATGTTACATAGACCGAGTAAACATAATCAAGAGAAATTTAAAAATCTAAAAAAAAATGTTTGTTATTGTTTGATGAAGTTGCCTTTTGGCAACACTGTATGAAATTAATGAAAACAAGAGAGTTTGGTTTATTATTGTAAAACCCTTCATTTGCCAACTCAGGTTATAGTCTAAAAAGCTCCCAGTAGCATTAACAGTTAACAATGCAAATCATCCAATAGTTAAAAACAATTTAAAATATATTTTTCAACATTTCAGTGTAATTTTTCATTTGAATAATTGTTTTTGTTTGATTTATGCTGCTGTCTTTGCCTTACTGCTTGTGTAAACTGATGAAGCAGGTCCTCTCAGGTGTGAGGCACAGGTGGGTCTCACACTTTGTGCATTGCACTCTGACAACACCCATAAAACATTGAGTATTTGTCCCTTTTTGCCATGACAGCAGGCCAGTGGTCAGCGCTTACTACAGGAAGGGCTTGTTTGGTTTCTTCTGTAAGAAACTAGAAAACAATGTTGCATTCTTTCGGTAAATGGAAGAAAAGAGTTTCAAATATATTCATATCCAATCTGGAAAGGACTCACAGAATGCTTTATTATAGCAGACTCTAGTCAGTGGATGCCATCAACATGCTGGGCTAGCAGTACAATTGTAATCTTAATGGTACAGCATTACCATATGGCAACATCCACATTTTAACATTATTAAATGATCAAATGCAATGCAATAAAACACATAATAGTGAACTTACCTCACTTATTGTTGTGTGTGTAATTTACCCAATCATAAATGTCATAAAAATACTATTCTTATAATTTCTTTGGAGTCAAATGGTGATGCTCTTCCCTGCAAAAGGTTAAGGTTTATTTAAGACCAGAAGTTTGTTATTGCACACTGTTGTCAGCATTAAAACAAGATTGTATTGGATGCCAGAACCAGAAAAACAGAACAAAGTATTAATAAAGCAAGAAAAATAAGTAAATAAATACATAAAATTTATTAACTAATAAGATTAAACAACAATAAAATTAGAATAACAACAAAGCAAGATAAGAGGCGCTGAAGAGTTAGCATCTATGTGGTATGGACAGTTATAGACAAGTTTTAGGTGAAAAAGTGAAGAGTAGAGGAAGTTATCAACAGAAACAAACGAGGGTAAATATGCAACTGTGCATGAATAATTAATAAATAAATAAATGTGGCAAAGACATCAGTTACAAGAGTGAAATATAGGTTATGAGCGATGGATAGAAATGAGCTCATCATTTTGTAGGGATGCATTTCTGCTTCTGTTTTCAGGTTGTACTGAAAGTACAGCAACAAAAGGATGCACAAGTTAGAAATCTAGACAGAGTTCAAATTTGTTCATTTCAGTAACTCTTTTATGAAAGTGAACCACATCATACACATTAATTACACATAGATTGATGTTTTCACCTCTTTATTTCTGTTAGCTATGATGGATTTTCTGCTTACAGCTAAAGGAAACATGAGCATTGTGCACAGTTTTCCAAAAGGACTGAGCTTGGGGCCAGAAGCTTCGTGGCCTGCTTTAACTTTTCAAAAACCAGTTTAAATTCGGGTTTGTTAGGAATCATTGTCCTGCTGACCCAGCTGCAGAGCCGGCCCAAGAAATAAGCAAACTACGGTAAGCCTTTGCTTAGGGCCCCAAAACTATCTCCCATAAATGCTTGAATATTAACAGACTACAGATTTTTAAAAAAGTTTATTAATTGAGAATGAGAATACTATTAAATCTGATTTGACAGTTTCTGACAATAATCTTAATAGTTTGAATATTGTGTAGACAGAGTTACAATCTGATGCCACAAATGTGACCTTTTCTTTGTGTTTGAGCTTGGTTTGTTTCACAAAAACATAAATAATAACTTATCCCTGTTTGCTTTTAGGCTCAGCCAGTTAAATTTGGCCCCCTTCTCCAAGATTTCACCAGATCGATGTTGGAACGCTGCCAGTGGTGCTGACGTTTAATGGGAAGAAGGGTCCCAAACCAAATTCAGCTTGTTGCCCCATACAACCATGAGCCAGCGTTCTCCAGTTGTGTCAAAGTTTCAACCATTTGACTCAAAACTAGATAAATTAAGCAGAAAGTTCAAGAATAATAAGATAAGATAATCTTTATTGATCTCACAATGGAGAAATTCACTTGTCCCATCGGCTCAATAATCAAAAGTCAGAAGAAGGAGTTACACACAGTTATACAGCTATTTACAATTCTATACAATCCTATGTATAAATAGGTTATTGCACATATGTTATTATACACTTTATACATGGTTATTGCACAGGCGTATTGCACAGGTTATAGCACCTTGTATAAATAGCTTATTGCACATAAATTATTACAGTATTGTTGCAGCTATGGTGCATGGTTGCAGTAATTACTATAATGGTTACAGGTATAAAGCAGCGAAGTATGATCAGGAAGCAGCAGGAATGAATGGCCTTTATGTTGACAATAGGTCATTATTGCACGTAGTTACTGCAAAGCAATTATTACCAAATAATCCAGGAACCCAGAGGGACAAACTGGAAGATGCTGCCAGTGTCGTTGTCCACGGCGGAGCACATTTAACATCAACATGAATTTAGAGGATGCCAACCTAAAAAAAAAGCCAATTTATTAAAAAAATAAAATAAATCAGTACCAGCAAGCTGGACTGAATTGTGCACCTGCCCTCAGGGAGAAGCCAAAAGCCCACCTGAGAAACGCTTTAAGGCAAGACAAAAGCTGTATATCCACCTTAACAGGAGTCAAGGGAGGCTTTGAAATACATGGATCATTGTTGTTCCATGACGCTAAGAAAACTCTGCTAACTAAAACACAACAACACATTTTTTACAAAGCATCTATTTTCCCTCAGTTTATCACGCCGTGTCTGGCAAGCCAGGATTTAGACTTTTCCTACAGCACCTAAAGGCAGCACACTGACTTCACATTCGGTGGCCGCTTCGTTTCTAAGGTGGAGAAGGGTGAAGCAGGAAGGTTTGTGAAGGTGGTCCAGTATTTCAGTGTAGTACAGCAGCTGGGACTCTCTGTAAACTGTACTGTTTTTTGCTTATTATTTTATTTAGGGTAACCAAGGGAGAGTTGACAAAGTAAGAATAATTACAGAAGCACATTAGTGATGAATATAAACGCTCAAATGGGGCATCACTGAATATGTAGATAAACTGTAATTGAATATATTTGTATTTATACGCTTTTTTTAAATGGATTATTAGGGGGAAAAAATGCAAAATCACAACATAAACTTCCTATTTTCTATTCCTTCCTATTTTAAGAAATAAAACTCTACTTCATACCTTTTAACATTGCTTAAATTTAAAATCTTCTGATGTCTCCACGCTCATATGAACCTGAGCAGAGCAGCAAAAGGGGGAACAAGTCGTGCATCGGCGGCGGCAGTCGATGCTCAGCCCTGGGCAACCCTTAAAATGAGAAACTGGGCAGCGTTCACACATTCTTTCAGCTCTGCAGAGTCTCCTGGCAAGCTGCTAAATGAAGAGCCCCAGACCCAGGCTGACCCTGACAGGCTGGTAGGCTTCCACTACCTCAGGAAAATGAATAAACAGGCTCTCTGTGGGCATCAGCCCTCCACTCTGGAAAAAGAAAATGCTTTGGATCCACTTAATTCAATAATGGACTTTTCTTGCATACAAACCTTTTGCCTTTGCAGCAGTTTATAATGTGTTAATTCAATGTGATTTGGTCACTTTACTCCAACACAACTCAGTCACTTCCCTTCAAAACTATATAATCAATTGAAACTGCGGGGCGTGTTTTAAGTAATAGGAAACCTCACCGGTTTTAATCCTGCAACCTGTGGATTACTAAAGGTGTCTCCGTACCGTCAGCTATCTGATCAGTATACTGGAAAAGTCACCTTTGGACTTAGAATCTGAATTACGGCTGTTGTGTGACATTTATTTCTCATGAATTCCCCTGACTTCTTTAGGTTTACATATTGTGGTGTTAAGTTCAGCGGATAGCATTAACTTATTATGTAGTATCTACACAGTATTATTACTTTCTCTAAGTACCTGAAACAATCAGAGGTGGGTAAAGCAGCCAGAAGCTTTACTCCAGCAAGAGCAGCACTACTTCAATATATTTTTACTTAAGTCAAAGTAAAAAGTAGCCAACCAAGAAATTACTCAAGTAAGAGTAAAATAGTTAAAGGTTACTCAAGTACTAAGTAAATATTTATAACAACTGATTTAATATTTTAAAAGTATGTAATTGGTCAGGCAAAAATATTAAATTATGTACAAATTCTTTTAATTTAACGACTAAGATATAACATTTACAAACAACAATAATTCCAAAGTACCAAATTCAGGCAGAAGAAACATATTTCTAAACATAAAACTTATGAAACCAAGCAGTTAATGTAGATACAGTAAGTTAGGACAGTGCAAAGTACTTCCAATAACAATATATAGTGTTTGCTGTATTGTTGGTTGACCTGTAAATGGTCTTTAGATGGAAAATACAATTAAAACAACAGAACTTTGGTACAAACAACAAGTCTTAGCTTAATATAAACTGTAGATGTGTCTCTGGTGCATTTCTGGTTGAAACAAGTTGGTTCTTTATTCAGTGAAGTTACTCAGTGGACAGAGTAGACAGACTTTTACTCAGGTAAGAGTAGCATTACTTCTTCATAATATTTACTCAAAAGTAAGAAGTACAGTGCAGTAAAACTACTCCTAGAAGTACATTGTGTTCAAAAAGTTACTAAAGTAACTGTAACTGAGTAAATGTAACTAGTTCCTACCCACCCCTAGAAATAATAATGTTAAATCAACACAATATGCTGATATAGAGCCAATAAATAAAAAAATTGTTGTCTTCAGTCACAGCATCTACACAATATTATTATGTTCTCTGTAAAACATGAAACAATAGTGTTAAAATAACTAAAGATGCTCAAGTAGAACCAACAGATCCTCAATTTATTTTTTCAGTGCAGACAGAGAAGCTTCGTTGTTGAATTCAGCAACGAACTCCAACCCTCATTGTGGATTTCGGATCAAAAGTTTGTTACATTTCATCCTGCAAATTCTGTAGCTGCATTATTCAGAAGTTAAATATTTGGAAAATTACAAACAAAACTGCAAGATATTTCAGGGGAAAAAAAGCACAACCAAGCAAATCACAACCCTCAGTTCTAGTATTTTACAACCACGCAAGTTTGTTGCAGGTTGCTTGAAAAAAAAAATGTGGCATAGCCAAAGCTGTCAGCTGCCTCATTGAACAGAACAGAAGCCTCATTCAGCTGCACAGGCCATCCTCAATATACACTTTGTTTGCATGCAAGCTACATGTGGCCTCCTGCAGCAGGACAGGCATGCGGTTGTTTGGAAGGGCTTTGGTCACGGCTGCCGCATTTTAACATCCCCAAATGATTTAGTGAAACTGAAAACCTTCACCTTAATCACGCTCTGTGTGGGAATTTGTCTGTTTCCTGGAAAATCAGAACTGATTTGTTAAACAACACCGAACTGCACAGCTGCAGACGGAACAATAGGCCAAACAGAGAAGATACTGCAGAGCTGCAGCTGGGGAACGCAGGGCGTGTCGGCACAGCCGTTCCCTGCAAAAATAAGCATCAAACGTCCAACACAGTTTTACTGCATTGCCATTTTGGTGTCTGCAGGAACATGTCAATGCAACAAACTGCGCTGACGTGAGTGGGAGTCGCTTTTTCCTAAAAGGCATGACATCATAGTTGTATAACAGGTGGGAAAACTTCAGCTTTCAGCTCATAATGCTTTGAATAAGCGGAGCAAATGACGTTTTTGTTTAAAATAATTTGCAGTTAGTTGAAAGGACACATTTTAAGCCAAGCCAGGCCCTAATTAGATAGTGTGGTGTGAGAAACTCCTCTTGTATATTACAGACTCTTCACTGCTGTAAGACAAGTTTAAACAATAGCTTGTCACCCAAATGAGGCGGCTGGTTGTAGACAGGAAGCTGGCAGGCGGTGCATAATGAGCCTGCATAATATTCTCAGTAGCTGAGAATATTGGACTCCTCACAGGAACGGGATGGACTAAAGAGAGCGAACAATGGTTTAGGAGGAGGGCGGTGCAGAGACGGCCCCAGATTACAAGAGGACTTACGCAGAGTTTGATTTTGGGGCTCACTGCTAATTAAGTCCGTTAACCTTTCCGAATTAAACTGAAATCCGTAAAGTCTATCCCAACTGCCGTGTCTTCTGGTGTTCCTCAAGGTTCTGCTCTAAGGCCTCTTTTTTTAAACTTTTATCTCCTTCTTCTTGTTCCAATTTTCCATCCATTCTTCTGTAATTTTTCGCCGCTATTTAGATGACACCCAGTTGTGCCTTTCCACCAAACCGTCTTACTTTACTCTCAGATTCTCTTCAAGAACTACAACCATGGCTCTCAAACCGTTTTTTTAAATTCAACAGTTATGAAGCAAATATTCTCCTCATTGTTCCAAATCCATTTTAGCAGAACCTGACAGTTTCTCTTGCTCAGCCGATAATTTCTCTGTATGAATTTCATATTATTTAGCATCTCTTCTAAATATTTATCGCCTCCATCTGCTCTCAAACCCAAAAGCGCCCGTATTCTCGTACACACCTTGGTACCATCACACATTGGCTACCACAATTCATCTCTTTTTTGGGTTTATCATGCACTAACCTCAGTTAGCTGCCTCCTGGTCAGTTATCAGACAAACTTTAAATCCTTTTACATGCAATGCCACTCATAGCCTCGCTGCTGCGTACCCCAGTAAATGTTTGCAGATCAAAGCTATTTTTGCACATACAACAGTTTCCTTGCTTTTTCTTAATTGTATTCCCTGCAGCTTCCAGCACCAGGACCAAGAACAAGCTCACCTGTAATGGAGGGGTTCTGGTACAGATTTGCACTAACAACATTTTTATGGTTGTTATAAACCTGCACCAACCATAAAACAAAGGTAATTGACATAATTGCCATAGCCTTGGTTTTGTAAAATGTCATTTGTGCTACGTTGTGATTAGGACCAACATGTAGAGAGGAACTTGGGATGCACACAGCGCAAGTTAAATAATTAAAATAGAAGACCTACAGGTCTTGTACAATAAAAACAGGACAGGAAGCATGGGCAGAGCAATGAGAGGAACCAGCAACGAAAACCAGTAAACTTGGTTGCTGAGGGAAGAGTGGAGAATGACTTTGTATCCAGGTGAGCGAATCAGGGGAAAGTGGTATCTGTGCTGAGGCAGAGAGCTAACTGGGAGGCTGATGAAAAGAGACTAATTAACTGAGAGGGAACCAAACTAACTAAAAAAATCACCTGATCTAAGAGAATTAACTTAAAATGCACAAAACAAAACACAAGGAGTAAGAAACTAAACCTAAAGGGGTGGTCTCATTTTGCAACACTTTCTAACAACAATGAACACAGAGAAATAAAACATTTTGAACAAATAAGAAAGTGATCAAAACATGAACCAAATGAAAACCAAAAGCCAAACACCAAGGATCATAGCATGCCGTGAAGCTTCAGAAGAGAAAATACGTATTTTTGGTAGCAGTAGTATTTTGATCGTTGCATTTGTCCAACAGTTCAAGATTTTCTGGAGCACTGAGGTTCTGTCAAAGTGTTATGTGATTAATTTCTTACAGCAGCAGATGACTAGTGATGTTTTCATTTAGTAGAAGACCAGATAATTGTGGGGGAGTGTTGGCCTAGTGGTTACAGCAGCTTGCACTCAGAGAAGGATGCAAGTACCCAGTTTGATCCCCACTGCCTGCACTCTGGGTCCCTGAGCAAGACCCTTAACCCCTGATTGCTCCCCGGGCGCCGCACATGGCAGCCCACTGCTCCCCAAGGGTTATGGATTAAAAGCAGAGAACAAATTTTGTTGTAATGTATGTTTCAATGACAAAAAAGATGATATTACTATATTACTATTACTAGATAAGGTGAAGGCTGCAGCAGACATCCGGCCATAGAGGGTCCAGGACCAAAGCTGCCATCTACCGTCTAAGAACCCTGATTATAAAAACGTCTCAGCGGCTCAGGTTGTTTTAGAAACCTTTAAACCACAGAAGCTAACAAATGTAGTTTGTTCACAAGAAATCGAATCAGGAAGCAGTGACTTGCCAAGTCAGCACTTCTTTATCCTGGTTTTTAGGAAATAAAAATAGTTTTTGGTAATCCTAAAAGACTATGCACTGTCATCAATCTGACGGACACTTTTGAAGGACAGCCAAGAATAAAATGTTCTGTAAAGCAAAAGCGTCACATTTTTAATTATGTGAACGATGAGCTGCTGCTTGACTCGAGCGGCTTTTAGAGTAATTATGAGCCATCCTGGCATTGGTTCTGTGTGAACCCGAGCATGTCCGGCGCTGTTGCTCTACTTCATTAAATCCCGACAGGTTGCATGTCACTTTGTCCCACCCTGACGCTCCTCCACGGCTGCTTTAACCTGAGATGCTAAAAATTATTTCCACATTCCCACTTGAGCAGGCCCATCCATCGTCTCTTACGGAGAGCAGTCATTGTTTTACATTCTGCAGCAAAAATCTTTCTTTATTAGCGATGGAAGCTGCTTGTGTTGCTGTTCTTTGTGTACTTCCCCAGAGCACTGCCATATAAATAAGATATTAGCTGACAAACAGAAAAGAACAGAAATTATCCAGAGAGAATTCATGTGTTTACTTTCCAAACATACTGATCCCCAAACTGTGTTGAGAACATATCTTTATTATCCAAATTAAATTCAATGTATTACTCTTCCCTGAACACAATGAGCTCACTGTTTGCTGTGAAACAAAACTTGAAAAAGTAAAAGTTATTTTAGTTGTTGGATTACCCTTAAGAAGGGGAGATGTGTAATTTCCCAACGTTTAATGCTCTTAAAGTCCATTACTTTCCTCTCATTCCTTTTCCTGCACTGGGACCAGTTGAAAGTAGTAAAATTGCCCCTTGTGTGAACATCAGACTCTTGAGCGCCCCCTATATCGGTTTCTCTAGCTCCTACAAACCAGAGCTGCTCTTGTCTTCCTCTATATTTATATTCTTCTACCATTTCTCTTCAAGCATCTTTTTTTGTAGCTTAAAAGTTCAGTGAGCTGCAGTTTCTTTATATTTTTACAAATATTTCTACAAAACTATTCACTCCTTAAACTTTACTACTTTACATCATATATCAGAGCTCTGATTACCCCGTATGTTCCTAACAGAGCACTTCGCTCTCAGACTGCAGGTCTGCTGGTGGTTCCTAGAGTCTCTAAAAGTAGAATGGGAGGCAGATCCTTTAGCTATCAGGCTCCTCTCCTGTGGAACCAACTCCCAGTTTTGGTCCGTGAGGCAGACACCCCGTCTACTTTTAAGACTAATCTTAAAACTTTCCTTTTTGACAAAGCTTATAGTCAGAGTGGCTCATGTTACCCTGAGCTACCTCTATAGTTATGCTGCTATAGGCTTAGGCTACTGGAGGACATCAGAGTCTATTTATCTCACTCTGCTGAGTTCTCCTACAGCTCTCCAATCTGCATTGCTTGTTGTTATTTCATATTTTTACTTTTTGTTCTCTGTCATTTTTCTCTTCATAGAAGGTACACCTGGTCTGGCGTTCTGTTAGCTGTGACATCATCAGGGGAGGCAGATCATCCTCTATTACCATCTAACATAGAAAGTACTCCTGGGTCAATGTGAGCTTCTGTGCTTTCTGTGTCTCTGCTCTGTCTTCTCTAAGCCCCAGTGGGTCGAGGCAGATGAGCGTTCACACTGAGCCTGGTTCTGGTTCTGCTGGAGGTTCTCCTCCCTGTTAAAGGGGAGTTTTCCTCTCCACTGTCGCTTCATGCATGCTCAGTATGACGGATTGCTGCAAAGCCATCAACAATGCAGACGACTGTCCACTGTGGCTCTACGCTCTTTCAGGAGGAGTGAATGCTGCTTGGAGAGACTTGATGCAACCTGCTGGGTTTCCTTAGAGAGGAAACTTTCTGACCAACCTGGAGGATCTGATGGAATTTGACTTTGGAAAGTGCCTTGAGATGACATGTATCATGAATTGCTGTTATGTAAATAAAATTGAATTGAATTGAATTTAAAATGTGTTTACTTAGGATTTCATGGAATTACCAACATAAAATAATATAATTGTGAAGCGGAAGAGAAATGCTAAGTGGTTTTAAAACACTTCTTACTTTAGATTCTCAGTAAAATTCAAATCTAGACTTTGACTAGGCCATTCTAATTGTGTTATGCTTTCAGTTGAAACCATCCTGTTGGTTGATTTTGGTCTCATGAGAGCAGAGCGTCTTCTTCCAAACTGCAAACAGGACTTCTTTTGTCTCCTAAAATGTCAAATTAGTGGAAAGTACACTACGGCTGTCCTGTCAATAGATTGTCCAACAGTTCGACTCTGTGGCCTGGTGGATTTTATTTAAGGGTATTAGAGTAAAGAGGTTGAATACAAATGCATGCCACACTTTCCAGATATTGATCTATGAGAAAATCTGGGAAATGGTGTAATCCTCTCCTTCCACAGTTATGCACTACTTTGAGTTTGTCCGTCACATAAAATAAAAATAAAAAATACAGAAAAGTTTGTTGTTGTAACGTGAGATAAAGTAAAAAAAGTTGAATACTTTTTTAGTGAGGCTATTTTTGTCCCTTTGTTTAATCACCTCTGGGTTAGTTTTGCTGAATTTTGCCTCTTAAACCCCAAAAAATGGATCCTAAAACCCGAGCTTGTTAGGTCCGTTCAGCAGCCCCTTCACGGCGGAGGCCGGAAAGGCAACTCTGCATCCCCAGGAATCCAAAGCTGCCTGTTTGGTTCCCAAGGTGAGCTGCTGCCGTCATGGTGCACATTCCCAGACCGCACTGAATTTCTTCGGATGCCTTAACAGATGAGGGGGGGTCTGAGGTATTTCAAGAGGCCTCAGCGAACAGCTAGCGACAGCGGTGCTCCCCAGGAGACTTTTCATTCGTCTCTTCAAGCTGCAGTTAACTCATTCTTTTCCGGATCCTCGTGTAAAGAAGCTGCAGATGCAGCAGAGAATAAAGAGTCTCAGCGAGCAGCGGGGCTCAGCAATAAAGCAGAAAAAACTGAAAGTGTGTTCAGGGACTTTGTTGGCATCCCTCTGGGAATGCTAATACAGTGGAAAGAGTTCAGTCCATGAAACTCAGCGGCTGCAGAAACGCATACAGTCCATCCATCTTTCCGACTGAATGGAGATATAACTAGACAAATACAGAGCCCCGTGTTTGACCTTTACCATCAATTACAATTTGGCTGTTACAGTTTTGTTTTTATTTGATCAAATCAGCAACACAATTAATCTAATAGATTGAAATTAGATTCTCGGTGATTAATCACTTCTCTGCTAAGCAGTTTTACTGTCAAATGTTCCCATTAAACTTTAGATTTTATTTATTTCATTCCAGAACACCCTTTGCTACATGTCCCCAAGCTTTCCACAGAATTACAATTTCAGTCATGTTATGGTAAATATGAGACATGCAGAAGTTTTAATGCTTACTCTGCAAATCAGCCTCATCATCTTCCCTCTATAGCTAATATAAGACAGTCCATTTCAAAGGTGTCACTGAATAAAGATGTTTCATTCTGATAAGAAAACAGAAAGCAAGGCATGATTGTGAAGTGGAAGAAAATGACTTTGTCTTAAAAGCATTTTAAAAATAACATGGAAAGGATTGTTTTTTTTTCTATGGTATTTTTTGTTATTCTTGTAAGGCGTAGATCTGGGAACCTGATATTCAAGTCAGAGACCGTTGTTAAAATAGGAGATGGTGGCAGAAGAGACAGGCAGGAAGGGATAGAGGCTGCAGAGTCAGACTTGATCAGGTGATTGTGGCAGGAACTCGCAGATGACCAGACGATGCAGGCAGAGACTGACTTCACCAGATACAGCCAATGAGTCTCCAGCGAGGGCAGAGGAAGACCCAGAATCCCCAGGAGCAACCTGAACCAGGCGGAAACCCAGGCAGCGAGATGTGAGTGAGGCAGGAACAAATAGGCTGTGGACCGGCAGCAGGTGGAGCTAATTATGATCAATCAGTCCCAAAAACAAAAGTAAACAACCCCAAATCCTGACAATTCTTCCCACTAGTAAAGCACATTCTGATGATTAGACCCACCTGGTCCTGGTCGCAGTAACCACCCTCCCCAGCATAAATACTCGCCTCTTCAGTGATTTTGTTGACAGATCCATCTATTGCCTTGGAAACAGTTTTCTTCTTATAACTACCCTTCACGCTTTCTAGATTTTGTTCAAGTGAGTTCTCGTTTTTAAGCATCCTTTTATCATCAGTCAGCCTTCTTTTGGGTCCTTCGCCTCCAACAACAACTGCAGGTTACCCAGAACACATCATACCCATGGTGAAACAGGGTGGCGGCAGCATCATGCTGTGGGGATGGATGGGTTGACGAAGCTACATGCAGGATGGTCCTCAAAAGAAGCTTTTCGTTGGCTGCAAAAGAGTCATAGTTTGTAGTTTGGATGCTGGACCAAAGCATAAACAGGATCTCATGGTGAATTGAAAGGTTCAATAATAAAAGAAAGGCAAAAACTTACAGGATGAGACTCAGAAAACAACATGGTCAGAAACACGGGCATGGCAACCAAATACAGAGCAGAACAGAAGGATCTGATGAGGACCAACAGAGAGCTTTTACACTGAGGGGCAAGTGGACAATGACAGTGAATGTAGGTCTGTCACGATTTGGGTTTTGTTTTGGTTTTGTGTTGTACTTCTCTTTATCTAATTATTTCACCTGCCAGTAATCAGCCAGCTCACTTCACCTCTCAGCCACCACCCTATCTGGTTACCTGTGTCACCAGTCACGACCAGTTCAGCTCTACCTCTCGTCACCATCCTGCCTCAGATCAGCATCACCTGTTATCTGCAATTAGTGTTTCACTCCGGTCACCTGTTTATCCTTCTATTTATACCTGCCTCCACCATCTGATCAGTGCCAGATCATTACGAGCCTTTTGGTGAGTCATATCCAGCATTCTTTATTCTGATTGACCCGTTGATACTGACCTGATTTGCCTCAGGAGATTCTGAGCCAGCCTGACCCCTGTATACCTGTTTTTCCTGCCTTATTCTAACTGCTAACCTGTGTTGCCTGACCTTAGCCTGTTCCTGTTCTATCTGAGCTTGCCTGATCCTTGTCTGTTTACCTCGATCGCTTGTGTACTGAACCTGGATCTGTTTCCTGACTCTGAGCCTGGATCCTGCTCTGGACTGTTCTGCACTTCTGGTTACCCGGTTTTTGACTAAGGACTGTTGTCTACCACGAGCTCGGTCTTGTCCTGTTCATATCACTGCCGGCCTGTCATCCCGGTTCCAGCAGACTACCTGTCTGTAAATAAAGCTTTTTAATCATACTTTCTGCTTGTCTGGTTGAACACTTGGTCCTTCTGTTCCGATCGTGAGAAGGTCAGAAAATCAGGAAATCGTGTGAAGCTGGAGCAGAAGGAGCACAGGAAAGCTGAGGAAGAGAGACTAATTAACACAAGGAAACACACCAATGGGAAAATACAAAAAATAAACCCAGGGGGATTAACTGGAACACGCAGGGACACAAATATAATTATTAAACCAATATGGCAACACGTTAGATGACCATAAATAGAGAAGGAATTACTTAAAACATAAACAAACAAAAAAAATCAAACCCAGAATGTGACACAAAATAACCTAAACATCGAAGCTAAAGCGATATGATCGAAAGGTTCAGATCAAATTTGTGAGTTAGGATTGCCTGGTCAAAGTCTACCTAGATCCAAAAAATAAAACGTGAGCATTTGACTTTATAGATGCCATTTGAGCTAATTTGTGAAGAAGAATAAACCAAATGTTTGCGTGAAAAGCCGGTATTGTCAGGTGTGGTTGAAGAAGAACCCAAATGCTGACGGTGGTTGAGGTGAAGTAGATATTTTAATGGAAAATATCTCAGCTTACAGCATGGAGCACAAGCAGGGAAAACAACCTTGAGGTTGCAAACAGAAGAAAGCAGCGATGTGAAAAGAAAACCAGTACGCTTAAATACTGGGGAGGAGAGGGAGGTGGAGCCAATCTGATCATTACGGGACACAGGTGAGAGCAATGAAGGCAGGGAGCTGAGAGAGAGGGAGAATACGGGGCAGACAGGGAGGAAACACAGAAATCTAACAGAAACAAGATACAAAAGAAACTAACAGAATCAACCAACTAAATCTGCAGATAAAAACTGAGTACGAACTCAGGAATATAAAGGATTCCAGAACATTAAATCTCCTGGGGATCGTGACAGGTTTGGACAAACTCCATCAGCTCTCCTTAAACAGCGACTTCGATCTCTGCCAGGACGCTCCCACTCCTCCCCTCCGGTGACGACTGGATGCAGTCTGCACGCTGCAGTGGTTCATGCTTTACTGCTGAACTCGTCTATTGTGACGAGGAGCAAATCATCTGGAACTGAGCTTTACACTCAGGTATTCCTGCATCCAATGTTAAATTCTTGAGGATGAAAAACGCAAGCGAAATATATTTTTAGCTGTTATTTAGTTGCTGATCTTTCCTCCGCTCAGGATTGTGTGAACTTATCTTGTTGTGTGACCTTTTCTCTTGGCAACATTTGTCCCTTTTCCATGTCTTCGTTATGCTTAGAGGAGGATGGGAGTGTTGGAAAGAAAATCTATTTGAAGGACTCCCAGAGTCAGACAGTAGGTGAGGAGAAAGGAAGCAACCACCCCACCCCGGGCAGAAAATGAAACAAAGAGCTGAGGAAGCTTGTGTTTCTCCTGCTGATGTCAGATGGTGGTTACAGATCTGACCTCCTGGTTTCTAGATGCCCAGATGGACGTATGTTCCTGCACTCAGCAGAGTGTTGGATTGGTTTGTTCATAACTCTCCTGTTTTATGTGCTGAATGTACGTCTATCGACCTTTAATTTTAGATTTATTTACAGCAGGTTATACTTATAATCAAGGATTGTATTTATCTTTGATGAGACTAAGGTCTATTTCAAGACTAACAAGGCTAACACTGATTTAACACTGAGAGACACAGGAGGATTTAAATGAAACCCCTGCTCACTGTAGGGGTTTAATTAAAAGGTTTCCAAATAATAAAGAAGGATGTTTCTGAATAAGCTGAATAAATCTTGGTCTCAGGTTTACCGGAGTTGCATCAAGCTACATTAGGTTTACACAAAGTTTCCAAAGTTAGAATGTTACATTTATTTCAATATTTTGCTATTCAAATTAAAAAACAACTTTTTATTTCCAAACATAATAGATTTTTTAATGTACAGTAGGGAAAAATAAATACTGAACACGTCAATGTTTTATCAGTCTGTTGACACAAAATTCGCTCCAAATGTTGCTAATAACCCCAGTAATCCACAGATATTGTAAAATAAAATAATAATATTAATTCCATGAGTTAAGTTATGTGTGATAAAGTGGAATAAACCAGGGAATAAGGCGGTTATAGAAAGTAGTTAGCAGGAAAGCCGTCTTCAGCAACTTCTAGACATCCTCTGTATGAGGAAACTGTGGTTTTGGCCCCAGGCCTCAAATATTTAAGGCTCTGGGACCTCCTTTACACTCTGATCTTCAGTTGTCCCCACAGATTTTCAGTGAGTATTCATGGCTCACTGCATTTATTACATTTAACCCTTTTTTCAAATTTTTGTTTAATGAGTTGCTATGATGAAGAACACCCCAACTCTATACTGCTCTTGCCTCCAAACTTGACCTTTGGCACGGTGCTTTTGGATTACTATACAGAACCTTTCTCAAACCTGATGGATGCAATGACAACCAAATAGTTCCATTTTAGGAAGGGTTAATGGAGACAATATTAAATAAATATACCATGAAATGAATAAATTTACCATGAAATAATTAAATGTAAAATGAAATTAATAAATATACCATTAAATGTTCCATTAAATAATTAAATATACAATTTCTTAACTTAATAGATCATTAAACAATTAAATTTACCATTAAATCATGAAATATAAAATTACATATTTAAATGTGCCATTAACAATTTAAATATGTCTTTTGCTACATACATTCATTTGAATGTACATTACATTATTGTGCTTATTTATTTGATGGCGTCGCGCAGCAGACTCATCATGAAATTATTTAAACTGTCACCGTCATCCATCAAACTGATGATCAGGGAGACCCTGGCGTCTGATTGGCTGTTTCACACTGAGAAAGACAACTTCTTCCTGGTTGATTATTGACTCTAAGGTCAATTTTTTTTCTTCAAGCAACCATTTGGATTGTCTAAATGTTCTGCAACCAACTTTAACTTGTTTTTTCTTCAGCAGTGGAGTCTTGTGCAGTAAGTATGCACAGAGACCATCGCAGATGAGTGCATTTGTTTGTTTTATCAGAAACAACTGGGTCTGGGTGTTTCGGGTCCGCCATGACTTTTAGACAGCTCCTCCGATCGCTCTTTTAACTCCTCTGTCAGAAATCTGGTTGAACACCTAGGCGACGCTACAGGCAATGCTCTTTTCATTTTTGAATCGTGGCTCTTGCTCAAGGGAACATTCAGGAATGTAATCGATATATGCAGCCAAACCCATCATTAAGTTAGGCAACAGTAAAGTTGACAAGGTTTAAGAGAGACTAATCATGAGATACCTCAAGTGCGACACCATGACCTTCAGTTAGGATTAACCAGCCGATATTAACTTCCTCTGACAGGGTACAGAATTGCTTTCTAAACACTGACAGAGTTTGGCTGCTTTCTGTCCTGTTTTGTCAGTTTTGAGCAGGACTAAAGACTGCAGACTGTTCTGTTTCATTCAACAATGAAACAGAAAGCCTACACAAACAGGAACATCAGGACCTGACGCACAGACAGTGGAATGGGTAGTATGATGACAAAAAACAATGACAACCACCAGGCTTATATGCTGAGGGAGGAGTGGAGAATGACATTGAATACAGGTGTGTTAATCAGGGGGGATAATGTGGAGCAGCTTAGGCCGAAGGAAAGCAGGGAGACCTAGGAAGAGAGACTAAAAGACAAAAATGGAGCTGAACTAAGACGCAAAGAAACCACAGACCAAGGGAAAAAGACATGAATAAACTAATAAAATAAACACAAAGATATGAATATAGCAAAACCCTGATAGCAAAAATAACAACTGTATTTGGCAAGACCTTTAGAGCATAATAAACAACGAGGAAATTATCAAAACAAAACCAAAACACAAACAACTATGTGGAGCATAGTTTCCTGCCAATTTGCATCTTTTTTCTTCCTGTGTTTAACACTTGTTCCCCGTGTCTTCCCACTTGAGTCCACACAACCTCATTTACGGACTTGTTTAGGTTGATGTGTTTGTGTTTGTACATTATGTGGGTTGTTACCAACATCCGGTCTAAATGTCATGTTATTAGCACAAGATGTTTATTGGATGCACTGAATGTGAAAAATGTGCTGTAGTCAACCACTCACCACCTTCCAGACATCATTCTGGACATTATGAGACAGAACTTTATAAATTTTCTGATCTAAGTTCCTCGCAGACCTGCGGATGTTCTTAGACCAGCTCGGATACCTGCTCCGGTACCTTTCTCAAACAACCAAGAACTCCATCTTTCTTATTTCTGTGGGGATTACCTGCATGTGGGTCAGAACATTCGTAACCAGCTGCAGCAGTTATGACAGACACTTGGTGAAGGAAATACAGTTTTAAGTGTAACATATCACGTTCCTTTGCTTCACACCTTATATTGTTTTTGTTAGGAGGAACAGGTCTGGGTCCTCCAGAACCAGGATCTCCTTGGCCAGCAGAACCATGAGGTCGCCTTGCTCTCTGCTAACTGAGCGAGCCATCTGTGTCTGCAGGCGCTGCTGACCCAAAGGACAACAGAGGAGAGGAGGAGAACATGAGCTTCGCACACAGAGGACCCTGGTGGTAAATAAACAGTCCGTCTCTCTCTGAGGACCGGTTCTATTTCCAGAAGGTCCTTTCAGCCTGACCCTGAAACACAAGGATTCTTCCTTTTCTGTCCATAAACAGACGAGACGTTTGTTCCCAGAGGAGCAAAACACTGAATAAGGAGCTTGTGGCATCAGCTTTATGCCATCCAGCTTTGTTTGTGGACACTTTAATAAGGAGGAGTTCTGGAAGAGAGAAAGCAGGACTGAATGCAAAGATGATCACAGATTGGCTAAACTGTCGTCAGGATGAATGAACACTTTTATATTCTTTAAATAGATCAGGGAAGACCTTCGGACCCCCTGAAGTTCTTCTCTGTGAGAAAGGACCTGGGTTGCCATTCTGACTTCAGCTTAACGAGCTCTGTCTCTCCTCGTGACGGACGGTTTAATTAGAAACCTTTGAGAAGGAACAGTGGCTCAGAACAACAGAGAGACATGAATACGATGAATCCGGGCCCGATGCCACGCTCTTCCTCTATATGTGCACATATGAATAATTAATGCTGGTTGTGGAAGAGCTGCGGGGCATAAAGTGCACGGTGAGGCTTTTAGGAGAGCGGTGTCGTGATCCAGTCTGTTCAGGAAGAATCCTCGAGAGATCCTTCACATAATTACACAGAACAATAACAGCACAGGGCTACATAATAAAGCTGTTTTATCTCACATCCTCTTTAGTTAATAAAATGTTTTTTGCTGCCCGTGCAGCGTTCCACACATTTAAGTTTTATGTTCCCCGATAAGTTTCTTTTTATTTTAGAAACTTGAAGCTTTTCCTTAAGAGTGAATGAAATCTGACAGGCAGCCTCAACGACGTTTCTGATGCACCACTTGGTAAATAATTTAATCTCCTCAGAACAAAACAGCTGAGTCATTCAGGCACACCAGATATGAATGGTTTGGGGGTTTTCTGAAAATATTTAACGAGCACAAATGTAATCCTTAAAAAGGATTTCACATAAAGGAATAACTGCAACTGTTCTGCTTCTGGCCTCAGAGGTTCTTTAGAGAACCTTTGAGAACAACGAGCATCATGGAGACCAAGGAACCTCAACATCTTCGTCTCTGCCACCTCCAGCTCTTCCTCCTGTCTCTTTCTCAGCGGCAGCTGTCTCCATACCTTCAGATCAAACAATATTAACAGGACCTCTCTCCATAATCCAAGGTCGCTACAACAACCACTATGCTTCACCCTGAATACATCAATCCCACAGAGAAACATGGTAGTGGCAGCATCATGCTGTGGGGATGCTTTTCTTTAGCAGGACAAGGGAAGCCGGTCAGAGTTGATGGGTTGATGGATGGAGATAAATGCAAATTAATCCTGGAAGAAAACCTGCTAGAGGCTGCAGAAGTCTGGGGTGGAGGTTCACCTTCCAGCTGGAGAACCACCCTGAACATGCAGCCAGATTTATTTTGAGCTGGTTTAGAGCAAATCAGATTCATAGGTTAGAGTGGCCTAGTCAAAGTCCAGACCTGAATCCAACTTAGGATCTGTCGCAAGGTTGTCTGAATGTGCTTGAAGGAATTTGCAGGGAGAAATAAGAAAAAACATACATGAATAATATGATCTTTATAAACTGGAAATGGATTTTAAATCAGCAAATCTGTCTGCAAGAAGTTTGTTTGTTTGTTTTCTATATTATGATATTGTTTTTAAATCTACATATCTCACGTGTTTTGTGATCTTCTCATTTGAATTATCATTTTAATCTCGTTTAATTTATTGCATGTGTTTATTACTTTGTTGACCTCAGGTACTGAAGATGGAAATTAGCATCTATTCTCGTCTACCTGGAATTTTTTAAAATAATTTATTTGTATAATAACCACCAACAACATTAGCTTCAGCTTTAAATGCTCAAAACGTTCAGACATTTGTATGACAGAAGAAAAAAGTACAACATTGCGGCTATGGTGGAGCAGCTGCTTCCTGTCTGGTAGGTATGTGCTGCCCTCTGCTGGTCACTCCAGCTGAGCGCAGATACCGCTTCTTCAAAACAAGCATAGCTAAATTATTGTTAACAAAGATGTTTAAAAAAAAGCAGCTTGCATTCAATAAAAAAATTCTTAAAGGAAGAATTTAAGCATATTTAAGAAAAAACATACTTTCCAACCATCATATGTCAGTATCTATCTCTGACCACTAGATGGAGCTGTTTGACAATGCAGAGGAGAAGCGCCGTTAATAAAGTCAGTCTGAGTACAAACTACCTAATTTATTCAAAAGCAGACAGATTAATCACAGCGTAGTCATTATTATGCGTTTATTATAGATATTGGCATGTCCTGTTAATCCTTTGCGGGAAAAACACTTTGTCTAAATTGTGCAGTGAATTGTATTTCCTACACTGTCATATTTTTTTTTTCACTGCTTAGAAACCAAAAACACACAAACTGACTGCAACTCAGGTTGGGATCTGTGACGTAATCAATCGCCATGTTAATTTATTACATTATTAGTGTTGTTGTTTACAAACCCGCTCCATTTCCAGCTGATGCAGGCACCAACATCTACATATAAAAAAATAAAACGCTGACCCTGAACCTGGTGTTGGAGTTTCTGCACATGAATCATGTGTGACGCCCTTCTTACGTCATGCTGTTGCTCCTCTTCACAAAACATGCGCAAATGTTAGAAGCGGGGATGTTGTGTGGAAATGGTGTTTGGTGACACCGGAACCGTGCGTTAAAACCAAGAACCCGGTCATGGCCGAGCGAGTTGTGGGTTCAAATCTGCCCCGAGGCACATTTGATCAAAAATAGACACTCCTCCTGACAGAAAGCTGCGCCGCCATGTCTCTGCTCACACACCAACACTATTTTCAATGTGATCAAAGATGCAGTGGAGTCAAGATGGTTCCCCTTCCAGTTTGGTTTAATAGTTTATTTAACAGACAAGACAAACAAACCTTAATATGAAATGTTTACACCGGATTTAGATAGATATAACTAGTTTCCCTCTATAGTCCCCGAGCAGGGACTTAATGCCTTTTAAAATCATACAGCAACATGCATTCTTAGAGTGGTTCGTTATTAATACAGTAGTTTATTATGCGTAATGTATTTGACTGTATATAAATAAATTTTTGATAAAATATACAAAGTCATGTTTATCATATGAGATACAATTATGATAAATATGAAACTTGGACAGATTTTTCAGTGTTCATATAGGCTGATCAATTTTTAAATGATAATTTATTTACTAGTGTCAGGACTCAGCAGGAAGTGCCGTGCAGCTTTCTGCCAGCCCTGCCTTTTCTCTCTCTATCCCTCTCTCTGCAGGTGATTGCAGTTGGCTAGTGGGCGTGGCGCGCACCTGCGCCCCGTTCAGCACCGTGGCTAGGAGTACTTAAGCAGTGAGCTGACAGCTGGAGGACACCAGAGTGTTAACCTTGTGTGGTACGCCTCAGTTGGCCACTGTCTCACGACAGCTCACCTTCTCCTCGCTAATTCTTCTCCTCCTGTGTATCTCAGGTCACCTCACGTTCTGGATCCCACTCCAGGCGCTCTCCCTCGTGCTCAGACCAACACCGCACTCTACTTGGATCTCCTCCCGAGGCTCCCTTGGTATTAACAAGCTGGGCAAAGGACCTCGTCATACCACCCTGGTTCCTCAAGCTGCTCACTGACCACAACTCCCACCATCGGTGCTGCTCGGACCTCTCCATAGTTACATCTGCCCTCTCACCAGCCACTCAGTCACCTGTTAACATCATAGAGGAGAAACCCGCTGAGTCCGTCTTCCAGCTCCACTCTCCCCGGCTAGGTTTCCCGAACTCGGCGGTAAGCTCTCCACTGAACCTTTACGGCTCTATTTCACGGCACAATCTAATCCTCTGTCTCTTTGATCCGCAGAGTAATCGGTCCCGGTCTTACGTCTCTGTCAGACACTCGCCCGTCGTGGTTCCTCTACGTCTCTGTCTCTCCGCTCACTTAATAAATATCTTAAACTGCTTTCTGCCTCTAGTTAGAATGGCTTAAGTTACCCTGAGCTATCTCTGTGGTTATGCTGCTATAGGCTTAGGCTACTGGAGGACGTCAGGGTCTATTTCTCTCACTCTGCTGAGTTCTCCTACTGCTCTCCAGTTTCCATTGCTTGTTATTTCATCTTTTAACTTTTTGTTCTCTGTCAAGGTCTCTTCATAAAGGTACACCTGGTCTGGCGTTCTGTTAGCCATGACATCATCCAGGGGAGGCAGATCATCCTCTATTACCATATAACATAGAAAGTACTCCTGGATCAATGTGAGCTTCTGAGCTTTCTGTGTCTCTGCTCTGTCTTCTCTAACCCCCAGTGGGTCGAGGCAGATGAGCGTTCACACTGAGCCTGGTTCTGCTGGAGGTTTTCCAACCTGTTAAAGGGGAGTTTTTCTCTCCACTGTCACTTCATGCATGCTCAGTATGAGGGATTGCTGCAAAGCCATCAACAATGCAGACGACTGTCCACTGTGGCTCTACGCTCTTTCAGGAGGAGTGAATGCTGCTTGGAGAGACTTGATGCAACCTGCTGGGTTTCCTTAGAGAGGAAACCTTCTGACCAATCTGGAGGATTTGACTTTGTAAAGTGCCTTGAGAATTGGTGCTATATAAATAAAATTGAATTGAACAGATGGGTTTTGAGTTTAGACTTGAACTGGTAGAGGGTGTCGGTATTACTCCAGAGTTTTGGAGCAGAGCGGGAGAAAGTTCTGCTCCCCTTGGTGCTGAGACGTGAAGGAGGAGCAGTGAAGTGATGGAGGAGGAGGATCTAAGGTTGGAGGAAGGAGCAGCGATGTGAAGAAGATCAGAAAGGTAGGGTGTTTTGTTTTTTTTGGTTATAATGCGAGTAGCTGAATTATGAACCACTTGAAGCTTATGGAGGAATTTTTGAGGAACCCCAAAGAGAAGCGAGTTACAGCAGTCAATGCAGGAGGTGACATGGTCAAGAAATAATGCACAGTGATGCAAATCGTAATGTAGACGATGATGTTCACCTCTACATCATGATGTCACCAGGTGACTCTGAATCCACCCATGCACTGAACGGCTGCTTAAAACAAATGAATGCATGGAGCTGCCTAAAACGTTCTCCAGCTGAACAGAAACAAAAGTGAAGTTATTATCTTTGGACCTAAAGAGGAAAGAAGTAGAGTCAGCAGCAGCTTCAGTTATTACAGCTACAAACTAGTGATCAGGCCTGAAATCTGGGTGTAGTGATGGACTCAGACCTGAACCTTCAAGGACACATAAAGACCCTCACAAAGTCAGCCTTCCAACACCTGAAGAACATTTCCAGGATTAAAGGACTGATGTCCCAACGAGATCTAGAGAAACTCATCCATGCGTTTATCTTTAGTGGAATTGATTACTGCAACGTTGTTTTCACAAAAAACAAACAAACAAAAAAAATGAACCAAAACAACTGCAGCTGATCCAGAACGCCGCTGCTGGTGTCCTCACTAAAACCAGGAAGATAGAACATTGACCCGGATCTGAAGTCCTTCCACTGGCTCCCTGTAGCTCAGAGAATAGACTTTAAAATACTTCTGTTAGTCTATAAATCCCTGAATGGCTTAGCACCTAAATACATTAAAGACCTGTGGTTGCTGTATCAAACCTCCAGACCACTTAGGTTTTCTAGCTCCAGCCTGCTCTGCAGAACCAGAACCAGAACCAGACACGGAGAAGCAACATTTAAAATCAGCAGAACCACAGAGTTTCTTTAAATCCAGACTGAAAACCTCCTGTTCAGAGCTGCTTTCAGCCATAGTAACAGGAACACTGACCAACATGTTGATGTTTATTGATGTTTTCACCTGATACAATTTAATGTTTGTTATGGTCACAATCAGTGACTGTTTCCATGTGTTTATGATGTTTTTACGTATTCATGATGTAAAGCACTTTGAACCGCCTTGCTGCTGAAATGTGTTACAAATAAACTTGACTTGACTTGAGGGGAAAGGGAGCGTCGAAGGTGATTTATGTTGTGTAGATTAAAATAGGCAGAACAGTTGATGTTATTGGTGTGAGAGGTGAAGGATAGAGAGCTATCGAGGATGACACTCAGACTCTTAACCTGAGGTCAGGGGGAGCTTATAGAACCATCAAGTGAAAGAAAAAGAGAAAAAAAGAGAAACAGTCAGCATTGGATAATATAGATTTGGTTCCTGTGGGCCACTTTTATCTCAGTTTTATCTCAGTTTTATCACTGTTCAGTTTAAGGAAGTTGGAAGTGAAGCAAGATTTTATTTCAGATAGGCAGGAAGTAAGGAAGGAAGGTGGGAGTGTAGAGCTTGGCTTACATGAAAGACAGAGCTGGGTGTCATTTGCAAAACATTGAAAATGGATGTTGAATTTCTGGAAGATGTTGCTGATAAGAAGAATATGAATAATGAAAAGTAGGGGTCCCAGGACAGAGCCCTGGGGCACGCTGATTGTGACAGAATTAATGGAAACTAAAGGACTAGAGTGGAATGAATTGAGCGCTGCCAGAAGGGTAAGAATGAAAGATAATCTCTGGAAAAAGATGGAGTGAAAAATTGTATCGATGCCTGCTCTCAGATTCAGTAGGATGAGAATAGAATTATAATAATATAATAAACTGAACAGAAGTAAATAAACTGAATAAGCCAGCTCCTGATTGTTCCAAGATAACAAAGGAACATTACACATAAAGCTTAAAGCCTATGGTACAGGAAAAACAATTACAGTATGTTGAAATATGTCAACAAAAAATACATTAATAATAAAGTTTGTAGGAGCATCTTTAAGCTGACGTAAAAAAAAGCATGCGTCCAGGTGAACTGAAATTAACAGGCCAAGTGTAATAAATAATTTTATACAGAGACGTAGATAAAAAAAAAGAATAACTAGGGTTGACAAACGGAAAATGTACAAATTAAATTAAATATCATTGACTAATGTGGTAAACATCTGGTTGTACTCACCAAAGGAATCAAAGAGAGTAACGAACATCTTAACGATGAAGACATTAAATTATATAATTTAGCCACAATTTAAAGCAGGGGAAGAAAACAGATTTCCACTTCTTGGGAATAAACCTGCATTTAATTGGGAAGCAACCCGCTGGTCTCTGTGACACACGTATTGATTATATGTGGGAGGTATGATAATTATGTCCAGAGGGCTGAACGAGCAGGAAGTCCATGAGCACCAGAGATAAGAGTAGATGTTTTTCATCGATTCTATGGGAAATTATTGGGCAGCAGGAGCATAACATATAGAAAACAGACAGTGGCAAACTGAACATAAGATATAAAAATATGGAATAGAAAGTATAATTGTAAGGATTATTTTTATTATTCTCTACATGTTTTATTTTATTTACCATGTTCATTGCATTTATCATGTATTTACTCATCACTATTAAAATGGTTTTAAGGTTTGAGTTTATTCAGATATTAAAGTGTTTTTAAGATGACTAATCTTTCTCTTCTATATTACAGAGCAAGGCTTTGTGAAGAGAAAAAGTCCCATGATAAATGTTGTTTTTGCAGCACTATCTGCAACTGTAATGAATTGCACCTAGCCATCTGTGGTTACTCCTTTCCCTGAGAACTGAATGTTTAATTGTTCTGCATAACTGAACTGCTAGTTTATGATGTCGAAGGTCACATTGCAGTTTGCTTCCCTGGGAGAATAAAAAGTAAGTGGCGGAAGTAAGTGACGGCAGGGATGAACTTCAGAACGGATAGGTTTCCAGAACCTCGTTCTGGAAACACGGCGGTTAGACAAGGAGGTAATAAAAATAAAAGAGAGAAGGTTCCGCCGAAAGGAAGGGTTGCAGAAGACTTTCTTTGCGCGCAAGCTTTCTGCCTTTAAATGTTATCTTTGTCGTATCTTGTCCAACATATTGTCTCGGTTAAAATGGGATCCATTGCATGAGCGAAGGAGAGCCTGCTTAGTCCGCAGCTCTTAAGTGAGTTCTTATAGCTGCCATAGTCCAATTTTTGCTCGGAGCGTCCTGTCCAGCTGGTCAGTGATCAGTGATTCAGTGGTCAGAATTACAGTCCAAAATCCGGTACACGAAAGGCAGCCCAAAACAGGCAGGAATACAACAGGGATAAGGCAAGCTCCGATAATCCAAGGGAAGAATCAGGTCAGTAAAACGAGTAAGCAGTCAGAACAGGGCAGGAAAAAACAGGTACAGGGTTCAGGCTGGCTCAGAAATGCTGGAGGCAATTGGGTAAAGTCGACAGGACAAACCAAAAGGGAATGCTGGACAAAACTCACCAAAGGCTCAAAAGACAATGATCTGGCAGAGTGCAGGAGACAGAGGCAGGTATAAGTAGAGGAGTGAGCAGGTGAACAGAGTGAAACTAATTACCAGAATGGGTGGAGCTGATCAGGGGGGAAAAAGTGGCTGGAAGAAAACTGAAGCTGATTGGATGGTGACTGGTGAAGGGGAGTGACAGGAAGATGAAAGAATGTTGGCAGGTGAACTGAATAAAGGCTGGTGACAGAAGTGATCAGAGCAGGCCAGAAGAAACTGATAATATAAAACAAAGTACAAAATCAAACCACATTAAAACCCAAACTATTCCATTAACCAAAACTAGTACAGAACCTAAACCTAAGACAGAATTGATTACATAAAAGAATCACTAAACCAAAACAGAACTTAAACTAATCCAGAACCAAAATCACCATAAAGACCAAACAGAACATAAGCAAATAATAAAAACCCAAATCATGACAACACCTGGTCTGGCGTTCTGTTAGCTGTGACATCATCCAGGGGAGGCAGATCACCTGCTATTACCATCTAATATAGAACAGATTACTTGATCAATGTGTGCTTCTGTGCTTTTTGTCTCTCTTGTTGTGTCTCTGCTCTGTCTTCTCTAACCCCCAGTGGGTCGAGGCAGATGACCGTTCATACTGAGCCTGGTTCTGGTTCTGCTGGAGGTTTTTCTTCCTGTTAAAGGGGAGTTTTTCTTTCCACTGTGGCTTCATGCTTGCTCAGGAGGAGTGAATGCTGCTTGGAGAGACTTTGATGCAATCAACTGGTTCCCTTATATAGGAAATTTTTGACCAATCTGTATAATCTGACCCAATTTGTATAATCTGATTAAATTTGATTTTGGAAAGTGCCTTGAGATGACATGTTTCATGAATTGGTGCTATATAAATAAAATTGAATTGATGTCTTTGTATCTCATAATTATGACTTTTAAAGTTGAAATTATGACTTTATCTAATAATTATGACTTTGAATCTCATATTTTTCACTGTATCTCAAAATTATGACTTTGAATCTTGACTTTGATACGACCTTGTATCTTAAAATTCTGATTTTGTATCTCAAAATTATCACTTTGTGTCTCATAATTATGACTTTTAAAGTTGGAATTATGACTTTGAATCTCATATTTATGACTGTATCTCATAATTATGACTTTCAAAGTTGAAACTATGACTTTGAATCTCATTATTATGACTATCTCATAATTATGACTTTGAATCTCATAATTGTGACTTTTAAAATTGAAATGATGACTGTATCTGATAATTATGGACTTTGAATCTCATATTTTTGACTGTATCCCATAATTATGACTTTTATAGTCAGAATTATGACTTTGTATCTAAAAATGTTGACTTTGTGTCTCATAATTATGACTTTTAGAATTGAAATTATGACTTTGAATCTCATATTCATGACTGTCTCTTATAATTCTGACTTTGTATCTAAATTTTTTTACTGTGCGTCTCATAATTATTACTTTTAAAGTTGAAATTATGACTTTGAATCTCATATTTATGACTGTATCTCATAATTATGACTTTGAATCTCATAATTATGACTTTTAGAATTGAAATTATAACTGTATCTAATAATTATGACTTTTATTAGATTCGATTAGATTCAACTCTATTGTCATTATACAGGTACAGGTACAAGGCAACGAAATGCAGTTTAAATGTTGCAGAGTTACACAAAAGCATCCGAAGCTTTCGTCCGTCGTAGGTGACAGTCCGGATTTTGAATGCCCCACACGCATATTTGTCCTTCTTTTTCAGGCTTTATGCTTGGAAGCGGATTTTTTTTCCAACTTTGCCTGGCTCCATGCAGCAAAATGTCCAATCGCCTACTCGCACGGATCTGGTTTTTACCTGGGATTACATGTAATTAATACGCTGCAGCTGTGTGACAGAAGCAGAGCTGTCAACTCCGCCTCTGTATGCTTTCTTGTTTTTCTACAGTCGCTGGTAAATTTCGTGAATTGCGTTTTTTTTAGCTTTATTTTTGAACGTGCAGTCGCATATTTTGGCTGTTTCTCCAGTAGATGCCCTTATCCTGACAGGACAGGATTCTATCGTACTACACAATAGTCCTCGCGCTGTTGCTTTCTCCTGACAGCGCGAGCCGGTTAATATCTGTCTGCATACAACGCCGTAATTATTACAAACCACATGTGGTCCCTAGGTAAAACTAATACCCTGCGATAGGGATTTTTTCCGTCGGGACGGATTTTTTCAGCGGGACGGACATTTTTCGTCCGTCCCGCTGAATGAAAGAGGTGGAGGGAAAAAAATATATGTATTGAAGTGGGCAAATCAACGAACCAATCAGCGTTTGCGTTGGTGTGTGGGCGTTCCGACTGTGTGGGCGTTCCGACTGTGTGGGCGTTCCGACAGGGGCGTTCTACGCTCTGCAGTTATACCCTTCTCGTTTTTGAAGTCGTGAGCACAGAAACAGCCGAGAGAGTGCACAGCTGGTGTTGAGCGTAGAATGAGCAGGTGCGCGCGAGCAGGGATGGAAGAGGGCTTGGGCGTCATGACGTAATCATTCGCGTGGCCGCCATGTTGATTGCCTCCTTTACCGCTACTCAGACTACTGCCTATGACCACCGCGTACTGTACTCCCTCTCAGCCGTGTTTTAATTTGATTAATTTCACCTTAACTTGATTTCAACCATGGTAAACCGTTGCTGTATTGTGGGCTGTAACAGCGCAACACATGATCGCCATGGGAAAAACATAGAAAATGAGTTAACTTTCCACCGCTTTCCTGCCTGGAGGCGCAACCATGGAGAACAAGTGTCAGAGATAACGAAGAGTCGTCGGCTCGCTTGGATCGTGGCTGTAAGACGACCGAACATAACTTTCCACAGTATCCCGATGTCAATGAGAGTGTGTTCCCTGCATTTTCATTCTGGTAAGTTAAAGATGCGCGGTTTTATTTTATAGCCTACATTGCTTCTTTCATTCAACCGCGACACCACATACATGCATTAATGCGCGCCCAGAGACGGTTGATATAGCATTTCATCCTCTTCGTTACTAACTACACCTTTGAAACACATAGCAGCTAGTTAAAAGTACATTACATGCGTGAGTGGTTGTGAACACTAACGGTTAGCAGCTACTAAACTAGCAGGTGGCAGATCCCGTCTGAGCAGCTTACCTTTGTACGAATTACTGTGTTACTGTCTTAAAGCCAGCAAACAGTGTTCCCACTGTTTGCTGGCTTTAAGATCTGCAGCTCCTGAACCCATCCATTCGTAAACTGCACATGAGACTCCAAGTACTTGTAGCTTTGGAACTGTTCTGAAGTATAGGCGCTCACACCACAAACAAGGTAGCTGAAGACGTCCGATATGCAAAACGGTGGCAACAAGTCGTCGTCGGTGCTCCACTCATTGTTTGGAACTTCATATGGATCCAAATTATTAATAATGCTGATTTTGTCAACATACCGGTCCCTGGCTCCTCTATTTAATGTGTCCCGGTAAATTACAGATCCTTTTCGGGATTTTAACATCTTTTTTCTATCTATTCTACTTCTACTTCTCTTCGTTTAACAACGTTATGTCAGCGTTAAGTTAACGTTCGCGTAGCCATCAACATGGCCGCCACGTCCCACAATGCAACGCAAATCCCAAGCCCTATTGAGCACGAGGACAGTGGGTTGACAAGAGCGCGCGCCAGACCGGTTTTGAGCGTTGAGAGTTGTCTCACTGCGCACTTGGATTTGTTCCTGCGCACTCAGACAGAAGGCACGAATATCGCTACATAGAATATCGCTACATAGAATATCGCTACATAGAATATCGCTACATAGAATATCGCTACATAGAATATCGCTACATAAGTTTCACAGAGTTGAGCGGCAGCGCTGTCTTCTTGTGTCTTCTTCTCTGTCTTCTCGCGCCTCCCCTGTGACTCTTTGGCGCCCCCCAGGGGAGGCGCGCCTCACCTATTGAAAACCCCTGTAATAAATAGATAACTATATGATGATTATTATTACTATTTGAATCTCACAATTATGGCTTTTAAAGTCAAAATTATGACCATGTGTCTCAAAATTATAAACTATGGAAATAGGCTTCCATAGAAAGTTAATTCATCACATATTTAATAATCACAATTATTCTCTCCTCCACCGTCTCATCGAGGCGGTAATGCAACAGTGTTGACTGAATCCGTTGTAAAACACCAACGAAGAAGAACCGGCGGCAGCAGCAGAAGAAGAAGCGGGGAGTGTCACTCTCGCGTTGAGTTGATCTTCGGAGGACGCCTGCTGTGGATGACAACCGTCCAGCCCGTCCTAAGAACAGCAGCGGCGGCGGCGGGGCTCGGCTGATTGGGGCTTCACCACAGCGGCAGAAGGGAGCGAACTGGACCGGACCGAACCGAACCGGGGGAAGGATTTACTGTCTCCGTGCGAGCATGGCGACCCACACCACCGCATCCTGCACTGGATCTACTCTGTTGCAGCCAATCAGCGAGATCATAAACCTCCCGCTGGACCAGGTATGCGCTCAGACGGAGCAGATCCGTCCCTTAGACCCAGTGACGCGGCTCCACGGCCGCCGATGCGCATCATCCTCATCACCAACCGGCCGGAACGTGACGGCAGGAGCCTGGTGGTGATGAGGATTCACTGCCCGCAGCTGAACGCCTCTGTCGGGGTGGACCTAATGTCCTCCGTGTCCTCCTGGTCCGGAGGCTGGACCTCACTGGGTCACCACAGAACCGGCTGCTTGCGTCCAGGCGGCTCACCTCTGGTTCCAGTTCATCACCGAGGAAGAGGGGGGGAACAACAGTCTGTTTCTTATTAACCCTGGTTCTGGTTCTGATCTGCTCTTTGAGCCTCACGCTTGGTGACGTCGACATGTCCTTTAATGGCCCCGACAAGACAAGCCGGTTCACTTCATGCTCAGTTTGAAGGAAATATCTAAAAATCAACCCAGTCCAGTAACACATTCAGACATTAAATGTAGTTAAATTCAGACTTCACCCATTTATTCTAGATTATATATATTTTTAGCTCATCGGACACGATTAAAATCATACAAGGACAACCCGAGCAATCATTATTTCATTTATGAAGCAGAAAATCTATCCAACAGGATCTGTGCTTCTGGTTCAGCTGCAGTTGGTCGCGTTGTTCGGAAAGACGAGTTCAGGTCGGCGAGCCGCGCTGCACGGTGGCGGCGGCGTGATGGTCGGGGACTGATGGAGCCGCGGATTGTCAGTTTGTGGCCGTATGGCAGACCCGGACGACACAGATGCTTGTGTGATGACAGCTGTCAGTGAGACTGACCAGGACAGCTGGATGGATGGATACAATCAAGCACGTGGCAACGGTGGAGAGAAACAATTCCATTTTAACAGCAAGATAAGAAAGGAGAAAGAGGAGCGTACGATTCGTGGAGGGCAGCGTCAAAACGGATCAGCTGCGCTCCCTCGTTTGCTTCAGTCAGGGTAGAAACGTCGTTAACCACAGAATCGGTTTCTTTTGCAGCTATGTTGTCATTATAATCAGACCAGGCGTCGTTTTTTGTTTTCTGGGAACACCTGCAGCAGCCCCACCTGCAGAGGTCTGACACGTTAAAACCCAGATCCTGTCTGGTTGAGCGGGCCCGGCTCAGTTATGGGAACAGGCTGCATAGCTGCTTTGGGTGTGACTCTGGATTTCAGAAAGAATGCGCTGGTGCATTTTTGTTGTTTGTCTTTGCAGCACATGCAGACTTGACATGCATCATATCTGCAAACACAGGTATTTAGTTAACGCTGGAGCCTCAGACGTGGGCTGCGCTGGCAGGACTTTGTCCAGTCATGTCGGACTGGATCACAGGCCAGAGGTGTTTCAGACCTGCTAAGCAAACGTGTAACCGGAGCTGTCAGGCCTTCCTCTGGGTGGGAGCGAGTGTGTTTGGGGGTAAATCTGTCCAGCGACGCTCTACAAACCTGATGACGCAGCTCGTCTTTGGTTAAAGTCTTTTACCTTTCACTCATTAAGAGACCAGACCAACAGAAAGCAGGTCTCGGTTCATTTAAAGGGGACGGACATTCAGGTTCTCTGATGCCCTTTAAATAAAGCCCAGTGCAACCAGCTGGGTCTAACGGGACCTCAGAATAGCTGCAGCTGCTCTGCTTCTGGTCTCTGAGGTTTGTTGGAGGACATTAGAGAACATCCAGCATCATGGAGACCAGCAGACGGTTCAGGGAGGAAGTTCTGGTCCAGTTTACAGCAGGATCAGGTTCTACAACAACCTCCCAGAGCTCTGATCATCATGTGGACCTGGAGAGAGGATGGACCACCTGCAGACCTACCAGGACATGGACGTCCACCTGGACTGACAGGCTGGACCAGGAGAGCATTGATCAGAGAAGCAGGAGGACCGTGGTGGCTCTGGAGGAGCTGCAGAGACCCTTGCATAGTCGTTCAACATCCCCTCAAAAAACCCTGATCTTCATAGAATACTGGGGAGAGAAAGGCCGATGCTGAAAGAGGAGCTTTGCAAAGGTGCGATTTCTGTTTTCCACAAGCCGGAAAAAGTTGTTCTGGTCAGACGAGACCAAAACTAAACGGTTTAGGTGCAGAAGAACCCGCCTGGAGAAAAACACGTCGTCAGGAACACTTCTCCACAGTGAGCCGAGGTGGTGGCAGCATCATGCTGTGGGACCAGAACCATCCTGCAGGAGAACCTGAGACTGAGGAGAACCAGCCTGAACATGCAGCCTGAGGTATTATGGGATGGTTTGGACTGTTTCTGGTATTTCTGGGTAAAAATCTCAGCCTCCAGACGAATCCCAGAAGACTCGCAGTCTGAATACATGCTAAACCTGTCAGATTTTATTTCTAAGAGGATTTTAGAAAACGATTAATTATCTTCCTTCATGCTGGTCCGTCACATAAAGGGCCCATAAAATCTGGGGCCTAACGGGACGAACTGGGCAGGTTTAAATGGTACCGACACATTTTATTGGGGCTGAATTCTGTCGTCTCCACACGAGTCGACATTTCTCTGCACTCCTGGCGGTTCTGGAGGTCCTGGAGGTCCTGGAGGTCCTCTCAGAGAGCCGACGGGGGGCCGTGGCCTTACTGTGGGATGTCTGTGGAGGAGAAACGGTCAGGCTGAACAAACCGGCTGACCCAGGAAGCTCTGGGTTCTGCAGGACAGAACCGACGTTTGGTGATGACTTTACACTCTGCCGTGCTGCACACACCTGGTTCCTATAAAAAGCATTCAGCTGGGGGGGGGGGTTGGACCCTAAAAGCCCGTCTGAAAGGGACGGTCAGCAGTGATGATATTTCTCTGTGTTCTGGTGTGTTTCTGCTGAGTCAGCGTTCCAGTCTTAGGGAGCAGGGATCTCTTACCCTGCAACTTTAAGGAAATCCTCACGTGGTTTTTCCTGTCTGGAAGATTTCTGGCTGAGCGTCTCTGTGAGGGACGGAGAGGAGACGGTCCAGACAGGCCGGACAGACACAGCCCATCATGGCCCGTGGAGCGCTGTTCTGGTACCGGCGCCCTCCTAGAAGTGTGATTTGTGATCCTTCTGCCAACTGTTATCTGGAAAGTGCCAGAGGCCCCGGTCTGATCTACTCTGTGCACTGAACCATTTGGGCGAACGTCCTCCTGATTCCTGTCCAAGTCCACTCAAACGTCGGGGAACCAGCACCGTGGGTCCATCAGTTTAGAACCGGCGTGAGACTTTTGGGTTGGGTTAACTTATTTGTAGGGCTGAACGATTTTGGAAAATAATCTAATTGCGATTTTTACGATCTTTAATATTGCGATTTAATGTGATTATTTTTTTCAGTTTAATTTATCATGTCTTTTTAAACATATACAAACAACAAATCAATCTGTTTCATCGCTGTGCAGATCAGGTGCTAAAAGAGCCGCTGCGTCTCAACTCAGAGCAGAAATGATGGTGTTCTGCCTACAATATATTTCAACCAAAACTGCAATTTTTAATTAGACTTTTCTCTGCATCAACCACAAGCAACAAAAATGGCCTCTAGATAAAGATGTTTGTAAACAAGGACAATTTAAATCAAGAACTTTTAATTTTTTTTATTAATCAGAATATTATTCAAGAGAACAGCTTTTAATTGATTGACAAGCAAGTCTATGTATTGACCAGAACTTAATGCTATGGTGAGATTCCTGAAAGTTTCTAGTAAAAAGTATTGATTATATAAACTCTAAAACAAGTAATAAAATTAGATTATCTGATTGATTTAATGGTCTTCCCTTCCATGTGGAGGCAAACCCACTTTAAACACATTACTGACACCTAAAGGTCTGATTCACTAATTGTTAGTAGCCAAAAATTGCAGACCTCTGCGATTTGGAAATTGCGATTATATTGCAAATGTGATTAATTGTGCAGCCCTAGTTATTTGAGAATACAGACATAGTGTGCGGCTCCTTGTCTCCGCCTGCGGAGCAAGCTGGCTCTCTGAATGAGATCCGGGTTTGATTCCGCACGGCGACGCTTCCGCCGAGCCACGCCGTCGCTCCTCAAATTACTCAGTTCAGGCCTGAAATGTAGAAACCTGGGCCTCTGTCAGGAAGTTCTGGTAATGCTCGACGACAGACCAACACAAAGTAGTTCATGACACCAGAACCAGAACCGCCTTTCGCTGCAGCTACGGCTGCGGAGGCTTTTTTCCCGTTCTGAAGTTGCTGAAGCTCAGTCAGGTTGCTTAAAAGAACAACTGTGAATATTTATCTTCAAGCCTTGCAGCGGTTTCTTGTTTAAATTGAAGTCTGGACTTTGACTAGGCCGTTTTAAAGCATAAACTGTTGCATCCCTGGTTGTTCAGGCTGGTTCTCCTGCTGGGAGGTGAACCTCCTCCTCAGTCTCAGGTCTCCGGCAGCTTCTGACAGGTTTTCCTCCAGGATGGTCCATCCATCCTCCCTCAGCATGATGCTGCCACCACCTTGCTTCACAGTGTAAATGGTGCGTTCAGGGCCATGTGAAGTGTAGGGTTTCCTCCACACACAGAGCATTCTGCAGTCTTTCATCAGTGGCTTTTCTTCTTATGAATTCAGTTTATTTCTGTAGCAATAAAACAATAAAATATAATGTATAATATTCGCCTCAGTTAGGGCTGAAAGCCAGAGGGTAGAAACAGCTCCTGGTCTGAAGACCCTTCCTGGTTTTTACCGCCTCATTTAAAACATTTTTATCTGCCAGCAGCTTTCTTTTTGCTACGTTCCCCGTGTTGAACCTAGATGATCAGTTTTAGGGGAATCTGCTGGCCGGTTCCTCCCATGTGCCTCTGCTTGCTTTCCAACACTTCTGGCTCCTCCTGCACAAAACACCCGTTCTGGCGCCTGGGAAAGTGGTTCTGCTTGTGCCAAGGACTAGATAACGATGAAAGACGCAGGGAGCAGACGAGAAAAAGAGGAACAAGGAACGTAACGATATCAGAGTCCCATCCAACCCTGGAGCCGTGGCACCCGTCACATAATTACTGCAGAATAAAGAGCAGCTTTTAGAAACTCTGTCAACAGGCGGAGTTTATTAACACTGGTTGAAACTAAAAAATCCAGTTTGCAGCATAAATTTTAACCAATCAGAGGTTGGAAGTGCCTGTCGGGACCGTGAAGAGGCGCCGCGAACATTATTTAACCCCTGGTGCAGAGTAATAACTTATTATTATTAGATTGAAGCCTTCCAGGGTTTTCTAGAGCATCAGGATCCAGAGGCTGATTTCTGATCTGTGGCTTTAATGCTTTGACCTCCTGGTGCTGAATTTGGCCGATTCGGATTTCTAATGTTTTTCTCAAGAAGATAAAAGTTCAGCATCCAAAACCTCTTGTTTCTGGTCATTAATTATTTATGACAGGGTGTAACCGTTCTTAAAAACGGAGATAAAATGATTATGGAGTTCATGTTTTTAACACCGTAAATCAGCGATAGGGCTGGTTAGCAGTCAATTCAATTAAATTTTATTTATATAGTGCCAATTCATCAAACATGTCATCTCAAGGCACTTTACAAAGTCAAATTCAATCATATTATACAGATTGGATCAGATTATACAGATTGGTCAAAGATTTCCTCTCTAAGGAAACCCAGCAGGTTGCATCAAGTCTCTCCAAGCAGCATTCACTCCTCCTGAAAGAGCGTAGAGCCACAGTGGACAGTCGTCTGCATTGTTGATGGCTTTGCAGCAATCCCTCATACTGAGCATGCATGAAGCGACAGTGGAGAGGAAAACTCCCCTTTAACAGGGAGGAGAACCTCCAGCAGAACCAGAACCAGGCTCAGTGTGAACGCTCATCTGCCTCGACCCACTGGGGCTTAGAGAAGACAGAGCAGAGACACAGAAAGCTCAGAAGCTCACATTGACCCAGGAGTACTTTCTATGTTAGATGGTAATAGAGGATGATCTGCCTCCCCTGATGATGTCACAGCTAACAGAACGCCAGACCAGGTGTACCTTCTATGAAGAGAACAATGACAGAGAACAAAAAAAGTCTTTGTGTTTAGACCTCAGCCACAGGAAACATGGACAGCCTCACAAACTAACCACAATGTTTGGTCATAAAAGTGAAATTACTGGCATTTTATCCAGGAACTTAAACTTTTGCCAATTTAGATTCCATGTTCAGTGGACTGACACATCGATGAGCAAGGCACTGAGCTCCAGGTCGCCTGCATGTCGCCTGCATGTCGCTGTGTCGCCTTATGCACGTGTCAGGGAGCGTGGCTGCGGTGCAAAGCGCTCTGAGCGCTCAGCATGACTAGAGACGCGCCGTGGAAAGGATAAACTGGAGCGCCTAGGCTGTGACACCTTCAGCCTTCCTGTTATCTACAGAAAGTCTTGCTCTCTCCTGCCCCCTTGCAGCCGGAGCGAACCCCACGCAGGTTGTAGAACATCTAGTTTCCTCTGAATTCACTACTAAAAACCTCATCGGTACTAAAAATCGGCTCATTTTGAGTGGTGTCGCTGCCGGCTGAACGGTCAGCAGCCGACCGGACGGCCCTCTGCTGATCCCTCACCCTGGGCTGGTGTTCGTCAACCTCCTCTTTTAGGGATTCCAGCTCTTATTTCTGTAGAGTTGAAGGTTTAAATCCAGCTTGACTTTTATCTCACTGCCATCGGGACCAGAGGCAACCAGGAGGATTGAAAGGACGTAAGCCTGTGATAGTGAAAGGATGCCGATGCCACCTGCTGAAATGTACACTAATCTTTAGAATCTATTTTTTATTTGACGGATTAATTAACAATGTTAAAAGTTGTTTTGTGCCTTCGGACTCCCACGCTGGCTGTTTCTGTCTCTGAGGGCCTCAGCCTGGGGCTTCTGGTGATCCTCTCCGGTCTGCTGAGAATCTCTCCCCCTTGTCTTTAATTTACTGCCCTCTGGGGAGTTTTATGTGGCAATTGATTTCTGTTCTTCAGCTCTGTGTAATGGAGTGCTGCTGGCTGCCACCTTCGCCACGGCGCAGCACCAACAAGGCGAGCATGTGGGATTTCTCCCGGGGAGGACGAGGAGGAGTCACTGCGATCACTTAGGAAGATGAAGCCGTCAGCGCAACAAAGCAGCGGCTCTTCCTGCCCGGGGACGGACTTCATGACGACACGTCTAATCGTCTAAATGTGAAATTGGATTCAGATTCCAGGAACTACTTAGCGGGTCAATCCGTATCGGTCCGATCAGGCTCATCACACCGGATCAGCACGCATGAATTTAACAGCTTCATAACAGTCGTTTAACCTCTTGTGAGCCCTCAAAGCCTCTGTTTTAGTTGTGCCAGCATTTGTAAGAGGTCTTAATCTCTTCTTCGTCGTGCTGATCCTGGCAAACAACCTTTATCCCTGCAGCTCGGTGCCATCCCTCACTCTGTCGCCCTGGCAGGAAGCAGGCTTTCTGGTTCAGGTGCACGCACGGCGGCCTTTGGCGAAGCAATCACTAAATCAATCTATTGAATTTACAACCTGCGTGAGAGCAGTTTGGGTTCTAAGTGTAAAAATCATCATATGAGGCATTTTGCTGTATTTGCCCCCAACTTGAACGCTTATTGTCGGGGTTTGCTAGCAAACCAGCCCGGTTTAAAAGCCGGGCTTCCTGTTTTAACGAGTGCTCCAGCTAGTTGCTCGTCAGGCCGTTATGGTGCCCAAACTGTTATTTCTCCACAGCGAAGTTGGGTTTTAGCTGCGCTTGTCCAGGGCTCCGCTGCAGGATGCATCCGGTGCCGGCCCCATGCAGAAGGTGCACGCGTTCTTATGTTGCAGCTGCAAACCTTCAGGTATTTTATCTGCATTTTAACGCCATGGGCCAACATCAAGTGGTGCACAAACGTGAACTTGGTGGTTTTCAACTTTCTGCGAGATGAACGTAGACACTAGTGGAGTCTGGAGGTAGTTGGTCTAACAGGGTTTTATTTATATCGGATCAAAGTGGAGCGAATCCACATTTTTAAAATGCTTTTATGTGTAAAGAATTTGGTTGATTGCATATGATCCCAATGGATGCATACAAGTAATGCGACAAAATGCGCAAAAGTTCAGGGACTATGACTGTTTCTGCAAGGCGGCGTCTAAAAGAGAAGTTATAAATATGTAATTTCATTCGGAGTGAATCATTAATGTGATTCACCTGCAGTGGAGCAGACTAGAACATTAATCAAGTCTCCGACACCTTTACCTTCAGCGCTTCTCCGCTCCAGGAGGAAGGCGGTGCTGCCTGAAGCGTTTGTCATCTGAAACCCTCTGAGGCGGATTTATTCCCAATGTGTTCCCCGCCACTCCGTTCCTGCATCCCTCCAGCTGTCTGCCCCTTTGTCCCGGCCTGTAGAGCTGGGCTCTAGAAATGTGAATCTGGAAAAGCTTCGACTGTTGATTGTTAAATCTGTAGGAACCGTGCCCACTGGATGTGCTCTGACTCTCATGCAGCTGGACAAGGCTTCCTTTGCTGCAGGGGTGTCCGAGTCCAGTCCTGAGGAACTACCATCCTTTGCTTTTAGACGCCTCCCTGGCTCCAACACACCAGAATCAAAAGTCTGCTTTCCCTCATCAGCATTCAGCCCTGCAGCTCTGCAGAGCCCTGCTAACGAGCCATTCATCGCACTTGGTGGGTCGGAGAAGGGAGGCACCCAAAGGCTGCAGGGTGGTTGCTCTGCAGGACTAAACTTGGGGCTCCGCTGCTTCACTCTGATGGTAAAGCTAGTTAGGAAATAAACCCAGACAGGATCTATCCGTGCGCCAGCATAATCAGACTTCTGTGCTTGCTCAAGGGTCCCTCCGCCGGTCTTTGCGCGGCCGTTTCAACGCGTGAACCTCAGGGCGGTTGGCGTATGCCAGAGATTACCGCTTCGTTCTCTTCAGTTTGCCTCTGCGAGCATCGCTGATCACGTCTGACGACAAACCCCCAACATTTCAGCCCCGTTCTTGAAGTTTTCCAGCCGAGCTGCCGTCATACTGTACGGGACGGCTGATTCGGGTTCAGCTCCATGCTGGAGATTAATGGCTGTTGCTGCTGATCCTCACGGGTAACCCCTGAGGCCTCGCCGTATGAACGGCTGCTTTGATGCAGCTGCTGCAGGAAGATCCTCTTGCATCACATCCGTTTCACTAAAACCGCTTTCAAAGACGCATTTCATGAAATTTAATTTTTTTTTACTGAGGTTGTCACAACATCGCCGTCGCATAATTCACCAAACAGAACCCTGACGGTGCTTGGCCGCCCAGTTTGCCTTATGGGGACCGTCTGATTGTTGGGCTATTAATAGCCGGGCTGAGCGGGGCCCATGGATCAGCTTACGGAGGAGACCGCGGCGCCGCGTGCTTTAAAGCGCCGGGATGAGTGAGTCTGGGCGTTGTTCTTCGGGCTTTTCTCATCACGCCCGTCACGCTGGGTTGGTGTTTCAGAGACAGCGACGTGGAACCAGAGCCGGGGCGGAGAACGGGTCCAAGCCTCTGTGTGAACACGGGTGTTGGTGAGCTGGTGCTAAACGAGGCCCGGCTTCGTTTGTTCCCACGGTGCACAAACATGGCGGTGTGTCTCCAGGAGATGTGACCCACTGGGCCACATTTAGGCTACGTTCACACTGCAGCCTGAAGTGACCCAATTCTGATTTTTTTTTGCCCATATGCGACCTGGATCTGATCTTTTCATGACAGTCTGAACAACACAGATCGGATTTTTTTCAAATGAGACCTGTGTCTGTACGGCCAGGTCGAATTCATCTGACCTACACGTCATTGATACTTGACAAACGTCACTAACGGTGGACCTGGCTATGCCAAAGAGGTTAGCTAAAATAAAAGAAAGAGGATGGCTATTGTGCGGTAACAAGCACCTGTTGAAAGTCAGTACAGCCCCACAGCAACGCGTTTACTCGCTGCTATGGCCGCTGAAGATGTGTGTGTTTACGTGAGAGCGCTAAAGAGATCCGTTCAGACGCACATAAAGGTGCCTTTGTCATTCGAAAATTATGAATGAAGTCCGTATTAGTAAAGCCGCTCACATCATTAAAATTTGGCTCTCTTCCATTTCGATCTTCTTAAAAAGATTGCGTTGGTAATGTGCTGGCTCCGGTTGGAGAATAATGTAAAGAACGCAAAATACGCTGCAGCATTACGATCCATGTTTACTTCCACAAACAATGAGCACGCTTGCTACGTATGACGTCATCGCGTCCTCTACTGCGCATGCGGGACACTTAGGTGTATGAATGCAGTTCACACAGGAGATCACATACAAGTCACATATATTTGGAAATGTGAACGGACACGCAAAAAAATCCGATTTCACAAAAAAATCGGACTTGAGCATCAAGGCCTGCAGTGTGAACGTAGCCTTAGTGGCTCCGGCTTCATTAGCCACGACGTCTGCCCTGCTGCTGAGGGCCGGCGCTGCACGTATTTATTTACGAATGCAGAAAGCTGCTAAAATAAGGGCCGCCTCGTTACCAACCTGGATATTATTCTGGTAATATTAATTCAGTTCTGCTCATTCTGATGATTCTGGTAAAAGCTAAAAATTATGATCTAGATCAGGGGTGTCAAACTCATTTTGGTTTAGGGGCCGCATACAGCTTAATCTGATCTCAAGAGGGCCACACGAGTGGACTTGTTGTTGATTTTTATATTAAATGAATTTCACTTTTACACAATATATTATGAATAACCTCAGCGTTGTTAAGAAAAGTATGTGCAATTTCAACAATACTTTTACTCAGTTAAACATTTACTTAAGTGCATTATGCATAAGAACTGATCACAGTGATTGTACAATGTTGAAAAACATTTATTCACATTTTTTGGAACTTAAAAACACTGTCCTGCATGACAAAATACATCAAACAGATAAAAATGAAGAAATGATTTAAAATAAATTTTCACATCTGAAGCTCAGTGCTACCATCTGCTGATTAAAACACAGCGCCCCTCGTGGACAATATAGGAACTGCAGATTTTCAATTAAACGAAGTACATGTTTTTTTCAATAATTGTTTTATCATTCTCTTCCTTTTATCTCCTCTTTATTTCACCTTTTCTTTTTTTCTTCTTGTTCTTCCTTTCCTCTCCTACTTTCCCACTGTAGTGTCCATATTATTTGAGATATTCCCAGCGTGAATCATAATAAAACTATTCACATTCATAAATCAAGCGGAGCACTATGGCAAAAGCAGTACTGCTCCACTTGTGAAAGTCAAATCTGATGAGCTCTTTTTGGCATTAAGACAACAATTCTTATTGCCACATTGCCAGACAGGACACTGGAAAAAAAGAAAACATTTTTTTTTTTTTTTTTTGTTGAATAATGATAATGCATTTAGCCACCGGGCCGGACTAAGATTTTCAGCGGGCCGGGACCGGCCCGCGGGCCGTATGTTTGACACCTAGATGATCTACAGAATTAAAATAACACATCCAAACAATAAAAAAATGGATATTTAATTCATAAATGAGGACCTACTGCACCGCAGGAACACGCTCTGTTCATTTAGCTGCACTCAGAACCGGATCTGGGCTCATCTGGCATGGATTACTGCATCAGTGCAGAGTTGCACGGATCAGCCTGTGGTTCTGCTTCAGGTCGTCTGCACCGTCGGTTCTGGTGCCTCTCATCTTCCTGGTGTTCAGGTCAGGCCAGTTTTCTGGTGTTACCTTGGTCGTTAAAGCAGGTACTGGTACCTTTGGCAGCGTGGGTCGGTACCAAACGCTGCTGGAAAAGGAAATCTGCATCTCCATGAAGCTGGTCAGCTGAAGGAAGCAGGAAGTGCTCTAAAGTGTTTTTGGTACAGACGGCTGCTCTGACTCTGGACCTGATAAAACCCGGTGGACCAGAACCAGCAGATGATGCGGTACCCCAGATCATCCCTGACTGCCAGCTTTGTGGGTTCTGGGCCTCGCCGCTGTCCCTCCGGACTCCGGGACGCCGATTTCCAAGTGAAATGCAGGATTTACCCTCATCTGAGGTAGTCCAAACTCCTGGTCCCGTTTCTCCTCAGCCCCGGTACGACGGTTCTGATGAGACCAGGTGTGTAGAAAGCGCCGCCCATCTGTAGAAGCCTGTAGTTTTTCCTTCCACTCAACTTCCCAGCAATATGCTGAAATATGGAGGTCTGCTGCCTCACCTGGCCTGACGGTGGAAGTCATCAGGGAATTTCTGCCAAGTCAGCAGCCCTGCCTCTCATCATGTGGGCCAGAACATCACGGCGCTGTATATAAACACATATTCAGTGCTATAAATCCTCGCTGCAGCTGCACGAATCCTAAAAGCTGGGGCGGTGGAGGGAGGCTTTGACTTAGCAACACGGCGGGGAGACAAGGATTTTATGCTAATGGAGGTCTAAATTTATCTCCTGCTTTGTGTCGACACACAAAAACCGAGGCAGAGACAGGAGCCCACGGCTGCCGGCGACTGACGCTTCTTCTTCCCTGCGCTATTTAAGGCAAGATGCTGCACAACGTGCGTTCTGCTCAAAGGCAGCAGGGAAGGATGCTGTTTACAGGAAGTTACCCGTGCTGCAGAGCTGTTTGGGTTTATTCAAACTCAGTTTTTATCAGGATGAACATCTCCCCCTGGCCCCATGGGACCCCAACGGGCTGCAGCGCCTCGTTAATTACAAGACGAGAGCATAAGCGAGTTTATGGAATGACATTCAGGCTGGGGGCATGATCGTCTGTGTTTTATGCCGAGTTTATTCACAGTTTAATGGCCTCGTGTGACTTTTTCCCTCCCCTCCTGTTTTTATTGTATTTTGTTAATGTAAAATATCACATATTATTTAAAAAAAAAGCTGCAAAATCAGACAGCCGGAGGTCCCTCCGTCTAAATCTAACATGCTAATACAGTTCACTCCACACAAAGAGATGCAAAAAGCCTCAAAATAATTTCTGCATTTATCGGAGCAGCAGGACAATCCCCAAAAAGAAAATCACAAAAATTCATCCTTAAATATGTAATTAGTGAGGGGAGATGAGCATCACCTCTGCTACGCTGTCATTCCTAACAGTTTTTAACTAAATAAATGCAACAGAAGCGTTTTTGTTTTACTGGAGCGGAAGAGTAGCTGGGGCTCATGTCACCGGAGACGGTGGATGGGTCTGGACCAGAGGTGGGCGGGGTTAGTGGACAGCGCTGCCAATCAAAAGAAGAGGAGCTGGCAGCCATTTTCAATTCAATTCAATTCAATTTTATTTATATAGCGCCAAATCATGAAACATGTCATCTCAAGGCACTTTACAAAATCAAGTTCAATCATATTATACAGATTGGGTCAGATTATACAGATTGGTCAAAATGTCCTATATAAGGAAACCAGTTGATTGCATCAAAGTCCCGACAAGCAGCATTCACTCCTGGGGAACCGTAGAGCCACAGGGAGAGTCGTCTGCATTGTACATGGTTTTGCTGCAATCCCTCATACTGAGCAAGCATGAAGCGACAGTGGGAAGAAAAACCACCCATTAACGGGAAAAAAAAACCTCCGACAGAACCGGGCTCAGTATGAACGGTCATCTGCCTCGACCGACTGGGGTTACAGAAGACAGAGCAGAGACACAACAAGAGAGACAAAAAAGCACAGAAGCACACATTGATCTAGTAATCTGTTCTCATTTTGGCTCAGTGGTGTGAAAAATTCACATTTTAAAAATAAACATTGAAGCAAAATGATGCACATTCATATCGCCAAGGCTTAATTGCATTATTAATCATGTTTTCCTTTTTATCGTCAGTCTTAGTGACGTAATGTGTTAAATATGTTACATAACTTTACTTTTACGTTTTGGTTTCATTTAGGGCTGGACGATAATTCAATAATATATATCGATTGATAGATGTATATCAACGATAGAAAAAAGGGTCAATAAAAAGTTCAATAGAATAACAGTTTTCCTTATGCATTCTATCATGTAGGTTAATATTACATCATTACATCCTCCCATCCAATCACAACGCAGACCCAGGAACCAAGCTCCGCCCCCTTCAGAGAGTTCAGAGAGCACGCGTTCTTTTTTTATTTTTTAAAATCTTGCAGTTTTGGTAAAAAGTTGGTTGAATAAAGGGTTGAGTTTGAATTCAGTGTTTGTATCTTTATCTAAAAATAGGTTGCTAAGCAACAGCATAAAATGTTCAGGGCTGCACCTAAAATATGTTTTGAATTTGTTGATAACTATCGATATCGATCAGTATGATTTCTATTTTATCGATGTGCTTTTTTTTGTACATCGTCCAGCCCTAGATTCATTAGACCACAGGACATGTCTCTAGAAATGAAGATCATCATTTGAAGAGTGTAATCTGGGTTGTTTTAACGCTTCTTTTGGAGCTGTGGCTTCTTCGTGTCTGAGCGGCTTTTCAGGCCGTGCTGCTGCCGCCAGCCGCCGGCCGCGGTTTGCTGCGCTTAGCAACCCCCTCCAACCACCTTCGAGGTCCTCGGCCTTCGCTGCGGGGTCGGTTTGCACATTTTAAAATAAAACCCGTCCATCACTGGGACCCAGAACCCGTCTGTCTTCTTAGACAGCGCCTGTAAAGCGCCGGTTTAAACTGTGCGTTGGCTCCTGGTAGAGAAACGTAAGAAAACTTAACACAGAAAAATAATTTCTTGCTGTTGTGGGAAACAGGATTCAGCCGCTAAATAAAAGGTGTTCATTGTGAGACTGCTGCTGCAGTAAAAGATGGATGTATTTAAAGCTCCCTGACACGTCTCTGAGTGTAATCACAACTCTGCTGATGAAGAAACGCCGGCTGAACGTCACGGTCAGCCTCTTGTGAGCGTTCGGCCTGACGGCGCAGGCAGCACGGTGTGTTTCTGCTGCTTTTATAGGAAGAGAGATTTGCCCTGAGGGGGGAAAAAATGACTCATCATCCATCTGTTTGTTTCTGCGCTCTCCGTCCTCTCTTACCTCACATCCTCGGCGTCTGGCTGCAGCTCCACTCGCACATGAAATCTCCAGCTGATGAGTTAGATTAAGAAACGGGCAGATGGGGGGAGCGGCGGATGTCGCATGTGAAGGGCCTTTTTGCCGTGATGGCATGAGGAGAAAAGCAAATTTTGGTGATGAAGGGCAGAGTCAGTAAAGCTGTGGGATGAGCTGTGGGGCAGCGCTCCATCCCTAAGGTCCTTTATTTCCCTCCTCCTCACACGCACAGACCTCCGCACAGTATTTCACACAATAATGAGCTTCAGGAAGCCGGCTTATCTCTGCCTTCCACTGCCTTTACGATAACTTCCTCTCCCTCTGCATTTTTCTCTGCCTGTGTGCGTGTCTGATGCGTCTTCCTACAGCAGCGCCGGGCTTCTCGCCACTGCTGCCAGGAGGAAACAGGCCGGCAGCTTATTACCTCAGAGCGATAATCGCTCGCTCCCGCCCCCCCAGTCCATAAAAACATCTGTGTGTCTCAGATCTGCTGTGCTTTCCATGTCATTTAAAACCTTTTCATGTTTTGTCTCATGGCGAATGAAGTCCCTGCTGGGGTTTTATAATTTTATGTGACAAAAAAATCGCTGCTGTTGAAAGCTGAGAAATTACAATCAGAGAAAAACATTTTTGTGAGTTTTTACTTCCTGCAACAGATTCAGTTGGATTTTGATCCTTACGTGGACTAGGCCATCCTAATACGCAACTCTGCTTGGATCTAAACCATCCCATAATATCTCAGGCTGCATGTTCAGGCTGGTTCTCCTGCTGGGAGGAGAACCTCCTCCTCAGTCTCAGGTCTCCTGCAGCCTGCAGGCTTTCCTCCAGGATTAATCTGGATTTAGCTCCATCCATCTTCTCTGTAAATGCTGAAGTAAACCCTCCCTACAGCAGAATACTGCCGCCGCCATGTTTCAGTCTGGGGACGGTGTGCAGTGTTCAGTTTTAACAAAATGAAATGTTGGATGTAGGACTAAAAGTTACATTTCCTGTTTGCTGTATGTAGAGGGTTTGAGTTAAGCTGCAAATAATTACTTCCTACGGCCTCCTTTTTATTTTCTATAAACGCAGTGTCTCTAGATACTTTACAAAGATATGAAGTTGACCTTAACTAGCTAAATATCTCCTGGTTTTACAGGAAAAGGACCTTAACTAGCTAAATATCAGCTTTATCGTTGATGTAAACTTGTGACATTCAGTCAGAGATTTTGCCAGACGCACAGATCTGCGTGTGAAGAAGTTTTCCTCAGCTGCTGCTGGTCTGAACAATGCTGCAGCTCTCCTTCCACCCCTTTCTCCCTCCTACGTGAAATTCCTTCCCTAACAAAGCGCCGCTGATCTCCAGGGATGGGCCGGGGACGGGCGGACCTCACGCTGGTCGGCTCAGACTCTCGCGGAGACGAGCGCTCTCCGTGTTTAACGTTCCTCGGGATCGATGCTCCTACGGTGGAACGTGCAGCTTTTCATGGTCTTTGCTGTTCAGATGCTCTAGAAAACCTGATCCATTCATAAAGCGGTGTAATATGGGCTGCCAGAACTAGTCCAAACGAGAGAGACGAGCCTCAAAGTTCTGGAGCAACAGTATTTGGGAAGATGGCCCTGGGTTGACCCCTGAAAGGGAGTAGCTGTGTCTCTTGTGGGCTGTGACTGGGCTTGTCTTCACTCGTAAAAAGTGCAAACAGCAGGAGGCAACCATCAGGATTCACCGCAGTGTGGTCCACACTTCTGGTGTCTTCTCAGGTGGAAATCATGCATGCAGACCTGGGCTCCCCAGAACCCTGCAGAACTCTGCAGACCGCGGCGTCTCTAGATTTCAGGCATCACTTTCCTTTTGGGGTTTTGCTCAGTTTTTATCTGCACCTGTTGAACAACCATGAGGAAACGAGAACAAACACTCTTATCAAGGTTTGTGTGCTCTGCACGCAGGCCTCAGCCTTTACGCGGACAAACAAAGGAGGCACGTTTCCCTGCAGGTGATTTGCAGACAGGTGGCCATACGTACGTTAGGCCGTCATATCCGTCCCTCCAGCCTTTCACAGCTCACAGACCAACGGGTTCCTTAACAGGAGCTCCGCGTGCATTGGTGCACGGTGTAGCAGTCGGTAGGACTACATGCCCATCAGCAATAAAGGTCCTGGGTTTGAATCCTGGCTTGTGTTCGCCAGTTCAACTCAACTCAACTCAAACTTTATTTATAAAGCACATTTAAAACAACCGGGGTTGACCAAAGTGCTGTACAGATAAAAGATAAAAACTGAATGCTAAAATACATAAACACAATGCAAAAAGAAAAATTTAATGCAGATAAAATATAATAGGATAAATGTTTCAGTTCGTAGGTTAATTGGTCTCTCTAAAATGCCCTGAGTTGTGTGTTTTTGTGAAGGCAGGGTTTATTTCACTTTACACTTTGAGGTGTGTATGTGCGTGATTCGAGTGCGATGAATATCCAGAGCAAAAGGGAATCGCAGATGCTTCACAGGATGTTAAACATCTTCCCTGAGTCATCAGTGCCGACATTCTGAGACGTAAACACAAACACGGCGCGGTGCCAGCAGCGGTATCAGATCACATCCATCCAAGAACCCGGCGAGGCTTGGTGGACTGAGCGCCGGCTGCCGTCACGGCATATCAGGAATAAAATCCTATCAGATTGATCAGAGGCGCAGCACTGGAAAAGTATTCTCCCCCTTACAGAGCTCTTCTGTTTTTTGCTCTCTTGTCCCGGTTGAGTTTCAGATCAGCACGGCAATTTTATTATCAGAGATAACCTGGGGAAATACAAGGAGTTTTCAAATTATTTTATTTATTTAGGGGGGAAAAAGGCTACCCAAACCAACCTGTGTGGAAAAGTATTTCCTCGCTTAAAGCTGACTGGTCTTACCTCCACTGGTGAGCCTTTTACATTAATTCAATTAAATTTTATTTATACAACACCAATTTACAACACATGTCATCTCAAGGCTCTTTCCAAAGTCAGACTCCATCAGATCCTCCAGGTTGGTCAGAAAGTTTCCTCTCTAAGGAAACCCAGCAGGTTGCATCAAGTCTCTCCAAGCAGCATTCACTCCTCCTGAAAGAGCGTAGAGCCACAGTGGACAGTCGTCTGCATTGTTGATGGCTTTGCAGCAATCCCTCATACTGAGCATGCATGAAGCGACAGTGGAGAGGAAAACTCCCCTTTAACAGGGAGGAGAACCTCCAGCAGAACCAGAACCAGGCTCAGTGTGAACGCTCATCTGCCTCGACCCACTGGGGCTTAGAGAAGACAGAGCAGAGACACAGAAAGCAGAGAAGCTCACATTGACCCAGGAGTACTTTCTATGTTAGATGGTAATAGAGGATGATCTGCCTTCCCTGATGATGTCACAGCTAACAGAACGCCAGACCAGGTGTACCTTCTATGAAGAGAAAAAAGACAGAGAACAAAAAGTTAAAAGATGAAATACCAACAAGCAATGCAGATTGGAGAGCAGTAGGAGAACTCAGCAGAGTGAGAGAAATAGACCCTGATGTCCTCCAGCAGCCTAAGCCTATAGCAGCATAACTATAGAGGTAGCTCAGGGTAACATGAGCCACTCTGACTAGAAGCTTTGTCAAAAAGGAAAGTTTTAAGTCTAGTCTTAAAAGTAGACGGGGTGTCTGCCTCATGGACCAAAACTGGGAGTTGGTTCCACAGGAGAGGAGCCTGATAGCTAAAGGATCTGCCTCCCATTCTACTTTTAGAGACTCTAGGAACCTGTAGTAGCATTACTGTTACTAATGTTTTAATTTAGACACATTGGACGTTTTTCCAGCAGGAATGACCTGTTTTAAACTCACGTCAAAGCATCTTAATTAGATTAAAGTCCAGACTTTGACTAGGCCACTCCAAGCGCTTCTTTTGGTGTATCTGAGGCATTCAGAGGAGGACTCACTGTTGCATTTTCCAGCTGCAGAACCCAAGTGGGCTTGAGGTAAAGCATAGAAAGTGATGGTCGGGATTTTCTGGTAGACAGCAGAACTCGTGGTTCCATCAATTTTAGCAAATTTTCGGGGTCCTAAAGCAGCAACGCAGCACCAGGCATCACACTGCCACCACCGTGTTCGGCTTTTCTATGACGTTCTCTTTGACACGCTGTTAGTTTGAGGTCAGATGTAACATGACCCACGCCTTCCAGAAATCTGAATATTTGTTTCATCAGTCCACTAAATATCTGACCAGAGGTTCTGGGTGAATTTCTTTGTAGTAATAGCCTTTAAGTTCTTTTGGGTCAGTGGTTCTGCCATTAAGAAGTCTCCGGTGGAGGCCATATTCCTCCAGTCTCTCTTTCTTATTGTTGAAACATGAACTTTGACCTCGACTGAGGGAAATGAGGCCTAGAAGGCTTTAGATGGTTCTTCTGGGATCTCCTGGATGATCCGTCAATGCAGCCTTGGAGTAATTTAGGTGGACCGTCCTCTCCCAGGAGGGTTCTCCACTGTTCCCACTGTTCCTAACTCTGTTAGTGGATGATGGCTCCTGCTGTGGTTCTCTGGAGTCCCAAAGCCTCAGAGATGACCTTGTTTCTCGTCTCTTCTTGAATTCCTTCGGATGGTGGGATGATGTTTTGCTTTTTGAGATGTTTTAGCCTACTTCGTGTTGTCAGACGGGTTCTATGCAAAAGCACCTCCTGGTTTTACAGGTTTTACAGTAACCGGGCCTGGAGGTGGAACGTTTACTCATGATTTACAGAGTAGAGCTAACATTTATCTCATTTATGCCAGGCTGGTCTGGATAGCTTTGTTTCCCCTAGTGAATGAACCCATCATTGGAAAACTGCAGAAGAAATCCATAACTGGGTAAACACTTTTCTCTTCACTGTTATTATGGAAATCTATTACATTTTTGGTGCTATTGGCCTTCATTGGACAGCTAACCGACAGGAAATGGGGTATAGAGCGAGGGGAAGACATGCGACCAATAACCACGGACCGGGACTCGAACCTGGGACGGCCACGTCGAGGCCTGAGGCCTTCATGCATGGGTTGCGTCCTCTACCCCTGCGCCACCGCAGTGGCAAGTCTTTGTGTGGTTTGTTGTGTCAGTACGGATCAGGAACAGAAGTTGTGGAGCAGCAGTTTCACTCTCCAGAGAGAAGTGAATCTTACATCAACGTGGACGGAGCGAACGGCGGCTAAAAGAACTGCAGCTGCTCCTGAATCCGCACTTCTGCACATGTGGACAAGACGAAGTTCTTCTAGAGGAAATGTCAAATTCAAGCTTAAACATGCGGCTCTTGTCTGTAAATTTATTTGTTAATACATTTTTTGTTGATCTAGGGATGCACCGATGTGAAAATTCTGGGCCAATAGAGATGTTCGATATTAATATTGCTATTCTGCAGTGCTGATATATATATATATATATATATATATATATATATATATATATATATATATATATATATATATATACACACAAATACCACTTTCCCTCACCCACCCAGTAAACAGCAACAAGACAGAAATGACTGTTGCTTTTTATTGAGGTTCCAGTTTTATTTATGTTTAAAAAAGACTAACACGGAGAGCGACGTTAACGCCGATTTACCGTGCACCCCTAGTGTGATCGCTCCACCTCAAGCGCCATTAAAAGCATGAAGTAATCTGATGTTCATGTGCTGGAAGTGAATCTGAAATTCCCCTAATCCTTCATGCTGTTAATGAAAACCATGGAGGTCAGCGTTTCCATGTGACTTCTGCTTCCCTCTGTGCAGGTTAACTTCGTGGCGTGTCAGCTGTTGGCGCTGCTCATGGCGGTGTGGTTTCGGGTCTACCTCCACCCCAGTAAGACCAGCCCCTTCGTCAGACACGTCGTGGCTACGCTGCTGGGCCTCTACCTGGCTCTGTTCTGCTTCGGCTGGTGAGTCTCCCCTCTGTGCGCCCTGCAGCTCTGCTCCCCGCTGCCGCGCCTCCTGCCCTCTGCGCCGCCTCCGTCGGAACGGCTCCCGACCATATTTGGTTTGTGGTCAAGTTCTGCTGCACACTTTGAGTCAGGATATTTCAAATCATATTCAAAATGCTTCGAGGTTGTTGCACAATATCCAAGTCTGCCATTTAGATGTTGCTTCCTGTGGGCTTCAGGATAGATTTTAAACCTTTATTGTTTATTTTCAAAGCTCTCAATCGCCCTGTCCCCCCCCCACTTTTATTCATTTTTTTTAATCAAAGTTAGACGTATTTTTTCAGGCAGGCTTTTAATACTCAAAACTGTGGTGGCTCTTCTTGAAAGAAATAGAATAGAAAGTCATTATTCAGTGTGTAATGAGATTGCAGAGCTTCTCCTTTTTAGTGCAGATTCATATTTTACACAAAAATAACTCAAAGCTAGTATTAACAGTTAACTATTAAAAGCAGTGAACAGGCAGTAGCAGCAGTAAAACTGCGCTACACGGTTAAAACAGAGTAAACAGACAAGTTTCCTTGTTTTCAGCCCGTTTCTGTTGTTCTTTTTACCTCCCTGTGCGTTCTTGTTGTTATATATTGAGTTTGTTGGCGACCGTTGAACGTGTAAAGGGTCACGCAGGTGGTTGATGGATTTGAAATGAGCTTTGGGATTGGTGCTGGATTTACCTGCCGAGTGGACGAAGAGACAAAGGTTTGTAAAAGTAAAAGCGGATCGTTTGGTTCAGTTTAGTTTAATTTCATTCCCTCGCTCCCTCGCCGTCACGTTTTCTCCGCCAGCTGCTGTCCTTGTCCTTTTTGCTGAGTCATGACTAACGCAGCGTGGCGGCGCCGCGCTCCTGGAGGTCCTGACGCCGGTTGGATCAGAAACATCTCTCTCTCTCTGCTGGACTGTGTGTTTCTGCTCTCCTGCGGCGCTCTGAAGGGCAGATGGTGGGCCGACCTGCATGCAGCCCCCTCTGATGCCACAGTCATGTATTTTAGGAGTTTTTGCAGCCGAAACGCATAGAAATGAATTAGGATCCCAGTGCGAGGACTAATATCCCGCTGCTGTCCTCTGACTGGCTGGAAATTACACATCGGTGGTTGCAAAGGCCTGACATGGCCGCTGGTATGACTGCACAGGGAGGGTTTGACCAAGGAGCGTAAACAAACATGACCTCTGTACTCACATGCAGGAAATGTGTTTGTCAGGAAAAGTGGAAGTTGTAATTATTCATATGCTTCATGTCTTGGAAGGTATTCGGTCCATTTTCTGGTGCAGAGCGGCCTGTCCTATGGGGTGATGATCTTTGCCAGCCTGGAGCACATGCACAAGTAAGACCAAAATACTTTTTACACAGGTTTTCTTTAAGCGTTTAAGTTATTTCAGGATGCAATGAAGTACAGCATGCAGCTGTAGTGACGTTTAAATGCATGAACCGGTGCACATGTTGTAATCTACTGGTGGTTTTCTCTGAAAATTCAAACTTATGCACATAAAGCCCCCCATGATATTCCAGTAAACACCCCTTAGACTGTTTCACCTCAACCACACCACGCTTTTTGTGGCCGGGTTTGTGACAGAGTTAGCATAAATTAGTTTATTTCCTGTAATAGATTCAGCTTTTAGGCATCATTTTGAAATAGGATGCGGTCAGGGCTCCCCAGACATTAGTTAATAATAAATAATAATAATAATAATAATTCCCTTTATAGTCCCACAGAGGGGAAATTTTCCTCTGCGTTTAACCCGTCCCTAAGGGAGCAGTGTGCTGCCAACGGGGAGCAGGCTCACTAACACAAGTCTTACTGGTTTTGATGTGCTTTTGGGATCATTATCGTGTCAGAACAGCAGATTGTGTCCAACTTTGAATCTTCCAGCTCTCGGTCTTCCCGTTCGAGTACAACTTGGAGCAAAACAGCCCACATTATCAGCTCTGTTCTTTGTCAATGCCTTCTCCTTTCATGGCAGTGTTGAATCCCTTCACTGTGAGCCGAGACACTGGCCTTTTATCTAGGACTACTCGGTATGAGCCACATTCCCGTCGTAGCAATGCTTCTTGGGAGCAACTCTAATGGTAGAAGGCTTTCTTTTCTCCCCTTAAATAGTGTTGCGTGTCCGTCTTCGTACGCATGAACGTTGGGGCCATTGCAGCCTTGATCCATAGGGTTTACCATGATGTGGGCCCAACCCTTGCTGCTCTAACATCTCTCCTGGGAAGGTTTCCCACAAGGTTTAGCATATTTATGTGAGTCTTGACCATTATTCCAGAAGCACATTTGTGAGGTCAGACACTGATGTAGGACAAAAAGGTCTCGCTGTCCCCTCTAATTAAATCAAAGATGTTCTATCGAGTTGAGGTCAGGACCCAGGCCAGTCCACTTCCTACATGTAATTGATCGTGGCGCACTACCACAGCAAAATAAAAGCCGCCGCACCTTCAGAGTTAAAAAAAATAAAAAGATAAAACAAAGTTAAAGCATGAAATATCTTTATCCTATGTTATGTATAGCCTATATTTGCGCACTAATACTAAACCATAATCAGAGTTTGAAAAGAATTTAAATATTATGAAATTTTAAAATGTACTTTATTTTGAAAAACCAACACCGCCTGCTCCTTCTTGTCTGGATGCTGAGCTGCTCTGCTCTCTGGTTTTCCCAGTGTTGCCCATTTAGCGTCTTTGTTGCTATATTGAGCAACTTGTCAGACCCCTCTGCCGATTTTCAAAAAGCGACTAGCAAATTTTTTTGTTTTAATGGCGACTTTACAGAAAGAACCAGTCGTTCTGGCGTTGTTGTATCGAGGCAGCAACTGGAGCCGCCTCAAGAGTTCCTGCTTCCCTCAGCGCTGTCTCACAGGCACACCACAGTAAATATAGTTTTTAAAGTAGTTTATTTTTTTGTTTCTGAAACTGTTGCAATAAAATAATTCCCCGAATTTGATTCACACACAGCTTCAATCACTTATTCACCTTGTTTCTGATAGATACCTTTTTGCTACAGTTTATGTAGTGAGGATTCAGGCGATGTATTAAAATTCGTCATTTTGTGAAGGTCATTTTTAGTTTAAAAAAATCCTAGAGGGAACCCTGTGAAGGGGTCTTCTCCAAACTGTTCTCACAGAGTTGGGACCATGAAACTGTCCATAATTCCCTGGTCTGCTGAAGCATTAAGATTTCCCTTGACTGGATCGTGGAAGTTGTGAAGAAAGCTGCACTTCACCTCCAATCCAGCGGGTGGCGGTAATAAGAAACCAAAAACCAAATATACAAAGTCAGACCAAGGAGCCTGTATCCCATCATTTATTCACAGAACAAAATGGAGAACGCACAACTACCGTATGTGCGGACATGCGTATTTGAGCCTGTATTTATGATTTTTATCCAATTATTCTTTAACTTTACTGAAGGTTTTTGCTCAACTGAATGATTTAATTACCTGTATCGACACGAGAATCATGCGCGCTGGAAACCTACACATGACAAACATATGACTTTCATCAAAATGTTTTGGTGGCTCTTTAGCTTCCAGCGTTAATGCTGCTCCCCCTCAATGGCTGACATCTTATTAGAAAATATCCTGATGACACGGCGAAAGCACGAACATGCACACTTGTTCCCAAACTGCACCAATCACCGGTTTATTGTCAGATAACATTTTTCACACATATAAAGTGCATGAAAAATACAACTTGCCATGACGCCGACTCAGTGGCTCTTTTCTCTGCATCCAGACCAGACCTCTCAACTTTTATCAAAAGTTAGGAGTGAGATTATGCTAATTTGGGGGCGGGGCTTGTTTGGGGGCGGGGCTAACCGGACCCTGGAAGAGCCGGTGGAGTCAACTCCATCTCATTTTTATCCCACCAGACAATGAAGTAGACATGTATTACTTGTGTTAAAAAGAGAAAGAGGCATATTAATACTTAATAATAATAATACTTAATTAATTGTTCAGTTAATGGATTAAAACATAAATAATACACAATTGTTCAAATAATACTGAATAAAATTAAGTAGATTTTAATTATTAACCGAATTATTATACTGTTACACATTCATCTATGGGTTGTTTATCATTGTAAATCTATAACCTGATTGGTGAATCAGACTGAGTTTCATCAAGCCTTTATGATCCCCTCAGCAGCAACACTGAAGCACACAGAGGTTCCCGCTGCGTCTTTACGCACGATCCAGCTGCTGATGTCTCCCTCCTTTCAGCTCAATGCACTTCTAGACTGTTACAGTTTATAACCATTATCACCTTTCACAGCGACAGGTTTCTCAGTCAGTCGCCGCGCTGACCAGACAAATCTCTATTGCTCTCGTCAGTGCTTTCTGGGCGCACTGACGCCCAGAAAGCACCTGCTCCGAGGGAAAGGAGGGGGGAGAGGAGCAAGCGCGGAGGCACAGAAATACGGTGCATGTAGTTACAAAATGCAGAATTAATAAAAACGAAACTTATAAACTGACCAAGTGGCGTTTTAAACTGCATCTGGTTAGCAGAACTGTTTTTATGATCAGCGTGCAGCCATGACTGGTTCTGAATGGACCGGTCATCTTGCAGCAGCTCCACCCCCGCCTCCTCCCCTCCTGTGTACGCGGTACAGGACCGTACCGGCTCACTTTCACCACTGTTAAGACTAAAATTATTCATAACTCTGATCACTCTTCCTGCTGCTCTGTTAACATGAACTGCAGCAGGAATTACTGATGGCCACAAGCTGTGAAAGAAGCCGAAACAGCTCAGCAGAAGGCGGAGTTTTGTCGTGCGCAGCCCAGATGGGCGTTGTGATTTTTATGCGTGAGAAATGCCATGTTTGCGTGTGAAATGTCATGTGTTGCGTGTGAGCGTGTGAAGTTAGTGAAATGCGTGTGTCACACGGTCAATGCGTGAGAGTTGAGAGCTATGATCCAGACGTTAGCCCATCTAGGGTTAATGGCCCAGATGACACCTGAAGTGTGTTGCTTTATGTCCAGTCTGCTCTGTAATTCCTCTTTTCTCTCACTGCAACAACCCTCACGTACTTCTAAGGCCGCGGCCACTGGCCGGCCTCTCCTGAAGTTCACGTATAATATCTTTAAAGGCAGGCAGCATCAGTTCTTCACCAACAGGGATCGGCTTCGTAGCTTTAGCCACACAGTTAGCCACCAAGCGTGACGGTAGCGTCGTGTCTGTTGATGTCGGACGTAACGTACAGAATCCGCCCTTTTTTCAAAATGAAACCTCAGACTCAATAAAGAAAATGGAGTTATTCTTTCTTTCCGTGCGGCCTGGTACTACATGACCCACGGAGCGGGCGTTAATGGCACATGAATCAAAAAACTACTGCTATCACTAATTACAGAATCATTGCTTGATGCCATTTCTTGGCTAACTACATGATTTTCTGACTTTTCCGACAGTTTTAAATTATAAGTTTAAGTGGCGTCTGAAAGCCTCGTTGAGCTCGTCTTTATCTGTGGGGAGGTCTGGAAGCTCAGCGCTCCCTGATCCGCTCGCAGCGGGCGAAGGCGTGGCTCGAGGGCAGAGGAGACCCAGAGCTGGGACGTGCTGACATGGGGATGTTTCTGAGGCCGCTGAACCCAGAGCGCCACGTTTTTGCATAACAAATTAGCTCTTGTTGCGGGTTAGATTTGAACCCCCGTATCTCTGAGCGGACACGTCGACCCGGTGTTCAACCCGCGACCTTTGCACTCGGAGCTCAACCTTGGCTGCACCTGAAAAGGCCCGGCTGGGTTATTTTGCATAACACCAGGAATGGATCTGGAAAAAAATGTATATGGAGTAAAGAGGGGTCAGGAAATGGAAAACGTGGTGACATCTTCAGTCGATCGCAGAAATATAAACCAATATTCCTCTGGGAAGTTCCCAAAGTATGACACAGCTTTCTCTTATTTTACAGACTTTAGTGTCATAGCAGCCAAATTACTGAGCAGGTTTGGCTGATTTTATCTTTATTTGGACGCCTGGCCCGTTAAACACCTGTGCTAATTCTTTTACTACAGAAAAACTGATAAGTAGATTTTTAGGAGCTTGATTAAAAACATAACAGTTATAAATTAATCTCCTTAATTTTTTCTTTCTGTTGAGCTGTTTTCATTTTACACGCGATCCGTATGGCTCGGTTTAACTAAAGTTTACTTTGTTAACATATGGAATTAGGACCACTAACAATACCTGTGTATGAGGACCAGTTAAATAAATTAGACTATTGTTGAAAAGTTCATTTATTTCAGTAACTTGTTTTACTAAAGGAAATGCATTATATAGATAATTTACACACATACTGATGTTTTCATCTTTATTTCTGTTATTTATGAACATTTTGCACTTACAGTGAATGAAAACACCAAAATTTAAGATTAGAATATTATATCTGACTAATAAAAGCTTAAATGTGGGCTTAATGAAAAACTGCGTACTACCTGATTAAAGGTTTTTCATTTTCAAAACGGTGTTTTTTAATGTGACAAACGAGCCTCATCAGCGCACATATTTCTTAATTTCTTATTTCTCCCCTCATCATTTCCAGGGTCTCCTCTCTCTTACTACGTTGCAGCTCGGTTTCTCTCACTTAGAAAAATATTTCACACTCCCTCTGCATTCCTGCAAGACTTAGCGCAACTTTATTATGATTTTAATGATGTGCAGGATCTAGTTACAGTCATTAGTAATAAAGCTGTGTGCATAAATATTTGAGTTCATTGCTAGTTCAAAAGTTACTATTTGGCTCTTTAATCTGTTTGAGACGTTGCTGCTCCAAGGCGCCCCTCTCGATCTGGGCTGCATGACTTCTCTGCTTGTATCCTGTCTCCAGGACGTGTGCACCGTTTGCAGTAATTCTGCAAAACATTGTTTTCCTGAGCTGCAGGAACGCCTGGAAACGTGTTCTCGGCTCTTTGTGCAGCGGCAGGCGTCATATTTCACCCCCCCGCTCACACGCTGTCTTCTTGAGATCTCACCTGTTGCGCGTTTTCACCAGAGCTGGAATGTTCTGGATGTTCCTCCACGTCTGCGAGGTCCGGCCTGGCTCTGTCCGTTTAGCGAAGCGAAAAGAGAAGCACAGAGATCTGTGGATATTTAAAAAAACAAAAACAAACGAGACCTTGTAAGAAGTGTTAGGAATAAAAACGCTCATTAAAAATATACAGCTTTTATTGCGGATTGCGAATTGTAAGAATAACTCACTGAAGTGTGAACTGCTGCTTCGCAGGGACGTCTAGGAGACCAGATGGAAATTTCCTTTATTTGAGCAAACACGTCACTGCAGGGAATGGCCTCTATACTCAGGCAATAAGTCAACTATGTGTGAAATACCACTCCGCTGTTTGCTGTTGGCCAGTCCTGCACACATAGAATACAATAGAAATACCCTTTATTGTCCCTCGTTGGGGAAATTCATGTGTACCAGCTGCAAAGTGAAGCAAAAATGGAAGCCTGCAGATTCACACAAGGGTGAAAAATATAAAAACAAAAGAATAATAGACTGTAGTGTAAGATAAAATCTACAACAATAGAAAATAATACTGTACAGTTAGTTAAAAATAGCATCTACAGATTCAAAGAGCTGTGCAGTTGAGTAGCGTGATGTAAACTAAATGTATAAAATGTGCATTTAAATATATGCATAAAAAAACACCAGCTGAATATTTACCAGAAAAGGAAAAACTGCAAAAAAAGGCAGGGATGTAAACAACTTGGGCAAGCTTAACTTCCAGCATCCATTCAGGATCAGGATCTGTGCACCGGCGGGTTTTATTTGTTGATTAGAAAATGAAAAGTTTCTTTTCTGGATGCAGAGCGTAAACTGGACAGGATCAACAAAAGGTCCATTTCTCTCTCCGCTGATCGTCTTCTTTATCACAGCGTCTGATTTTAACATTTTATCTTCAGAATGAGACTCTGTTGGTAGATAAAAGAAAATAATAATTTAAAACAATACAGTAACTGCTAGATTTGAAATAATTTCCATATATTCTTGTTTTCCCCCCCATGAAAATAAACCCCGGACCAACAAACCAGGGCCTGTCCTGAAATCCTAGCAGGACGTCTGCTGAATATTAACTAAGCCAGCCATAACTAGGCTAAATTCAGTCTGCCAAACACTAAACAATCCAAGATTTATTCAAGAGTTAACAGCTAAAAGCTGCAGGTATAACTCCACACAGAAGCATAGGAAAAACTACTGAATTCAGATATAATAATATAGAAATAATGTCAATGATCAGTCAAATTAGACAATAAAATCAACATTAATATTCTTTCTAGGGTTTTTACACACAGGCATTAATAAGTTAACCAATGTGACAACTTCCCTTTAGCTGATGGTGCAGATAAATTACAGTCTGCAGCTGACAGCAAACAACACGGCCGTCAGGCTGCGGTTCCAAGCTCGCAGGAAACCGGCAGCTGTTCTGAGTTCAGAGCGCTCTTATTGTGAAAGTCTCAGGGAATTGTGTCTCTGTTCTTTTGCTGTGCTGACACTTAGAGCAGACGCCTCCTCATATGTTGATATTCCTGTGTTAGAATAAGCAGAACCCTTGGCTACTGTAACAGAGGAAACCCGAGGAACCGATAAGAAGTGAAACCGATCAGACGGTTCTGACCCGCAAACATAAGATAAGAGATAAGATAAACTTTACTGATCTCACAGTGGAGAAATTCATGTGCCACATCGGCTCTTATAATCAAAAGAAGGTGCCAAAAGGAGGAAAAGGTGCATGAGGTCTATATAGTGGACGGGGAAAAAAAAAGGAATAAAGAAGAGATTTAGGGTGACTTCTATACATTTAAGGTGACTTCTATACATATGGATTTGACATCAGGGTAAAAGTAGCTTAGCAGTGGGGTCTCGGCTGTGGGGGCACAGGGTTGCTCCTGGTTCTTCCTTCTCCATATAGTCAGGATAAAACATCTTCAAAATCTTCCCCGCTCAGTTATAAAGTCAAGAAACAGCAGATTAAAGACGTGGAGGTGTTCAGTGGTTGAAACATCTTCACAGCCCTTCTCTTCTCTTTGCCTCTGACCTACATACTACATACGGTCTCACCGTTGATTTCATTCCAGGCACCTGTAGACTGTTGCTGTTAATTTAGCTCCCACTCATGCCTGCTGATGCATATTCTACACAAACCAGGGATCGTGTTGGAGGCACCGCTCCCTGCAGCTGTCTGTTTTCCCCAGTCATGCCTGATTTAACTCATTTGTACCTTTTAATAACAGATGTTGTATCTCTTCATATCTGCTAGACTAAAATGAAAATTCTCTTCCTAATTTATCTGCTTGACAATATGATTTAACTTTAAATAAATAAATAAAGTGTCTTAATGTTCATTAAACCAGCGCCACAGTCGTCTTTGGCGCTGGTTTAGGTGTCCTGAGTCCATGTTAACTCCATGTAACTGGATCTGCGTCGTTGTTGTTTCAACCATAGGCTTTTTGTGCTGTTTTAAAAAACTATCATGTCTTATGATGTTTAACGTAAGGGACTGAGTGTAAGTTCGTCTTCCAGGGACGTACCACATCAGTACCGGTCGAAGTTGGTCATTTTTTTGGCTTTTCTGTATCGTTACCGTAAGTAAAACTGGTCCGATCTTAAAAACATTTCATTTCTATCTTGTTTGCATGAGACTGAAGAAGAGAAGCAATCTTAACGGTGCTGAAAAGGTCGAGGAATATCGATTCAATACATTCAATATATTCAATGTCGGTAAATATCGGTCATCAGCTGCAGTATTAATACTGATATCCGATATCGACATTGGCCCAAATTTTGTTATTGGTGCATTCCTAGCACAGCTACCCAAGTGTACGATCGACCAAAACGCCTTCCCGTATCTGGGTATGCATTGCATTGTGGGATGCGGTAGAGTAATCAAGCTAAGAAATAAAGTTTCTCAAAGCAAAAAAAGGCCCATGCAGCTTTAAAGTCGTCATCTCAGAGCCAGTTCCTGTACTTCTCAGATGGCTTTGTCTGAAATAAACCTTCTAGCTGAGATGGCAGCATCTGCTTCCTGTACTCACATGTGGTTTCACCCCCCCCCCCCCCCCCCATCTCATGCACATTGGACCTACAAAACTGACTGAAGGTTCTCATGTGGTTTGCAGAGACAGGTTCTGGTTCTCTTGGAGTTTTCCATGTGTGAAAAGGAACCGGGCCACTGGAAAAAAGTTGCAAGTTGCCAAACTGATCAACAGACTGGGACCGAAGTGCATCGGCGGTAACGAGCGGCACCTGTTGGCGCTGCACCCCGCTGAGCCGATAAAGGGGGGGGGGGTCTGCTCAGAGACGTTTCAGAGCTCCGTCATGTCTGAGTTAAGGAGGTGCTGACGCTGTTTCAGATGCACCGTCTCCTGCCGGCCGTTTTGAGTTGAATAGATTTTGTTAGTCTGCACGGCCTGGACCAGAAGACCTGGGGCTGGGTCTAGTGAAGGCGGACTAACTGACTTTAATTAGTTAGTTTTTTGGGGGAGCCGACCCGGTTGGTGTAAACTTGTTTGGGCTCCTAACGTCTGCGGTGACAGCTGAGCACGTTAACTTTGCTGTGGTTTATCACTCAGGTTTATGTTGGGGTCTCCTTTGACTTCTAAGACGTTGTGAAGTGTATACATATGCTGGCAACTTTGTTGAGCGACTAGCCTCTTATTTAATACGCTTCCCTGTTGGTTCTCTCCTTGTCTGTGCAGGTACTGTTTCATCGTCACCCTCGGTTATCTGATTCTCTGTCAGATCACAAGAGTCTACGTCTTTGACTACGGCATGTACTCTGCAGATTTCACAGGGTAAGCCACGCCAACGACGCACACATTTACACGTTTAGTCGCGGTAAATGATGCTGGAAGTGTCGGTCTGTAAGGAAAGCAGCGTAACACAAGCCCACCCTGCCTCTGTGACGGCAGAGACCTCCTCCAGGCTCTGGGACCCGGATTTCCAAATGAAACGCAGGATTTACTTCCACCTGAAGAGAGGATTTGGACCTGGTTCTGTTTCTGTGTGAAGGACAACAGAACGTCACATTTCTGTAAAAAAAAATCTAGTTTTCTGAGAAACTGAGCTTTGAGTTTTCATTCGCTGCGATCCAGACTCTTCAGCTTAAACAGAAACAACCACTACTGTACGTATTTTGTTAGCATGTTGGCAAAGATTAATCTACATTTATATTCCACCAGGGTGCATTTGCTTTTACCCTTTATTCTCCTGGAAAAGGGCATGAAAGTAATTTCTGCTGCAGGATTGAACTGCCGTCCGGCCGTCTGTCTCTCTGGCTTCAAAAACGTCAAATCAAATACGCCTCTTCTCTGGACCGAAGGACCCCCACGCCTCTGTTTTTGGTCGACTATCGATGCGTAATTTCACGAAGAAGCAGGGCTTGGCGGATTTAAACCCCAGCCAGAACGAGTTCATGAATGAGGAGAGATGACTGACGCACACATGGATGTAGAGGAGCCAGTGGGGGGAAAAGAGGAAGAATAGGAGGAAGAATGAGCAACAGGAAGCTGAAAAAAGCCTGTAATTATCCGGGAGGGAACTTCCTATTGTGAGCATTCTGGTGCAGCTGGTTCTGTTACTGCTATTACTGGACTAATTGCTATCTGAGCCCATTAGGTGGATGGTAACATTACAAAACAAAAAATCAAGATGGCTCAGAGGTTTATAGAAGCAGAGATTGGTCAGAACCTGGAGGACCGAAACCTCTCTTGGAGAAACATTCATGCACCTTGATAGTCACGTTTTTCCAACGCAAATTTGCTGAACGGCCCGACAGGATTTTAGAAGCGCCTTCGTCCCTAAAATCAGACGTTTGGACACATTTTTGGTTTCTGTGATACGTTAAATGCATTGAACCAAATGCAACTTTATTTTCCTGTTAATATATCAGTGTTCAATAAACTGAACATAAATATAATATTTGGCTGGTTTTGTTGATTGAATGACTTTGAGCATTAATTTGAAAGTAATAAATATCGATATTGGAGTCAAATCAAATCAAGCTGAGCTATGTATCAGGAATCATATCGAGTCAGCTCCTCCTAGAGATTATACCCAGCCCTACATATAACGTTATAGTTACAAAGCACCTGTGGCGTGCACAGACATTTTAGGGGGCAGGTGCTCAGGAGGGGGTGGGAGGGCACTTTTAGCGTGCGCAAGGAGGTGGCTCATTTCGGGGCATTGTTTCAGTGGTTTTTAATGGCTCAGGTTTTCAAAAGATCATTTCAAAACCGACCTCAGTAAATTCTTAATAATATTCAGGGCAGTCAAACTTTTTTACAGTAGCAGGCTACACACTATCAGGTAGGAGGGTAGGCTATCAGGTAGGAGGGTGCACTTATATATAGATATATATCTATATATAGATATATATCTATATATCTATATATAGATATATATACTTCAGACTAAACAGTGGCTCTGTGACTACTGTAACGAACAAACAAATAGCAATAGCGTAGTCGGTGTTGCCAAATTAGGCAGGTTTCCAACAAATTAGGCTTTTGAACACATTGAGCTGGAAAAAAATAGCTTATGGGCAGATTGTAAAAAATTTCCGAAGCTTTTCATAACATTTGTTGGGCTTTTAGAAAGAATTACTAACAAAATATATCAAAAGTCATTATTTATTTTTTAAATAAGTTGAATCTGTTGATCTGACATCATCAACGAATAATAGTTATAATGAATAATATTGATTGTTATAATAAAACAAGAAAAGACTAATGGTTAATCAAGTGTTTGGTCAATGTAAACGCCCAAGAGGGGTTGAGTTCTACTTAAAAATATTTCATGACTGCGTGTAAGAGAAATGTTTAATTGAGCTATACAGAGAGAAATTAAGTTTATATTAAGGTAGATTTACAACTCATGTTGGGAAGCTATAATTTATTTTTTCTGGGTGAAATATCCTGATTATTAAAGAGATCTTGTGTGTTATTTGGTTGTCTGATTGTACATTTTGTTTGGAGCCCATATGCGCAGTTTTTTTTCTTTGCTTCAGCTCAGTTGTGTGCTAATGGCATGTTCTTATGTGTTTAATAGTTCTGTGCTTTTAACATGAGAGGGTTTGAGATTTGGCCTTTGGACTAACAGTGACATAGGGTAACCTGTAGCGCTGTGTCTTAACTCAAAAGTCCAGCATAAGCTACACGCTAATAAACATGAGCGCTGGTGTCAGGCTGAACACTGACTAAAGTAACAATTCTGACTAGAACAGGTTCTGTAATTACAGCAGCTATGAGAACAAGGAGCAGAACAAAGCAGAGTTCCCTTCTACCTGCAAGTAACTCAAGTCTCTTCAGTTTGGCAGCTTTAGTGCTTGGTTCTGCTCCTAGCTGTCTAGCTAACCCTGCTAGCTGTCTAGCTAACCCTCCTAGCGTGAATGTTTACTCCAGTTTAGACTTCAGTGCTGACATTTCAAACAGAAATTAATAGCGCTCCTTCCAGCTCGCTCTCTGCTTTGTTGTCACTTCTTGTAATTGTTTGGTAATCAGACCAAATTTCCATCCCGCTCTACCGACACCAACTATGACCACAGCACAGCCGAACTGCGGCGGCGACTAAAGGCTACTCGGTGTCCCGCCCCTCTCCAGCTGTGATTGGCTAGCATGTTGCCTTCAGTCGTTGATTTGATTGGTTAAATTGTATTATTGACACATCAAAGATAGTACTAAAAGGTAGATGGCCACTCCGAGATAAAAAGAAAAGAAAAGAAGAAGACGGCTTCCAGTCCAAGGTCTGCTCCGCGCTCAACCAGAAGGCACAAATATCGCTCCATTATATAATCGGGGAAATGTAGGCGGTGGCAAGAGCTGCTATAGACGGCGATTTGGCGCCGTTGACCGGCTACTTTTGACTGCCCTGAATATTAATAATAAAAATAAAATAAAAAAAAAACGAGTTTCAAAAGGGCATTTTCGTTGATAAAGGGCAAACTTCCTAGTGCTTTAGCACCACCTAGTGTCTATGTATGCACGCCCCTGCAAAGCACCATCATCGTATTATCAGTGTGTGCCATATTCAGATAGCAAAGGTTTGGAGTACAACAATTGTAATTCTAACTGTTCTGAACGTGCGTTTTTCCTCCTAATGTAACATTTAACCGGCTGGGCTGAGTCTCAGGGCAGCAGACGCTCCCAGCGGACACTAACGACGTCTCTAAAAAGGCTAAAGCTCACAGAGCGATGGAAGCGCAGACGAGATGCAGAGGAAAGAAGAACATAGGCAGAGATCAAACCTGATATCGCCGTTGCAGGACTTTCTAATACTGTGCAGCCCTAGTTCAGTCCTTCTTCTGAACACGGACAGAACAGTAAGTTAGGTGGTGGCAGCATCATGCTGGGGGATGCTTTTCTCAGACAGAGGCAGGGAATCTGGACGGAGGCGGAAAGACTGATGGAGCTAGATTTGTTAGAAGCTGTGAAGGTTTTTCTGTAAATTCTAGGCGGAGTACAGATGCGTTTTGTGTTTAAAAAATAGTTTAAAGTCGTTTTTTTGTTCTATCACATAAAATCAGGTTGAAATAATTTGTTTTTTTTGGTTGTAAAGAGGTCATAGTTTTTCTCATTTCATCTCCATTTTAGACCAAATGAAAAGCAAAGCGAGAATGTTTTTAATGTTTGTTTCTGTTCTGGTCTTCAGGCCCATGATGGTTATAACCCAGAAGATCACCAGCATGGCGTTTGAAATCCGTGACGGTAAGACACGCCGGGGTCTCCTGCTCCTCTGCACGTGACGTGGCGAAGTGAAAGTGCCC